>CM061267.1:101230000-101925000 GCA_030848825.1 Tadarida brasiliensis | reverse complement strand
TAACCCTAACCCTAACCCTAACCCTAACCCGTACCCTAACCCTAACCCTAACCCTAACCCTAACCCTAACCCTAACCCGTACCCTAACCCTAACCCTAACCCTAACCCTAACCCTAACCCTAACCCGTACCCTAACCCTAACCCTAACCCTAACCCTAACCCTAACCCTAACCCGTACCCTAACCCTAACCCTAACCCTAACCCGTACCCTAACCCTAACCCTAACCCGTACCCTAACCCTAACCCTAACCCGTACCCTAACCCGTACCCTAACCCTAACCCTAACCCTAACCCGTACCCTAACCCGTACCCTAACCCTAACCCTAACCCTAACCCTAACCCTAACCCGTACCCTAACCCGTACCCTAACCCTAACCCTAACCCTAACCCTAACCCGTACCCTAACCCTAACCCTAACCCGTACCCTAACCCTAACCCGTACCCTAACCCTAACCCTAACCCTAACCCGTACCCTAACCCGTACCCTAACCCGTACCCTAACCCGTACCCTAACCCTAACCCGTACCCTAACCCGTACCCTAACCCGTACCCTAACCCTAACCCTAACCCTAACCCTAACCCTAACCCGTACCCTAACCCGTACCCTAACCCGTACCCTAACCCTAACCCTAACCCTAACCCGTACCCTAACCCGTACCCTAACCCTAACCCTAACCCTAACCCGTACCCTAACCCGTACCCTAACCCTAACCCTAACCCGTACCCTAACCCTAACCCGTACCCTAACCCGTACCCTAACCCTAACCCTAACCCGTACCCTAACCCTAACCCGTACCCTAACCCGTACCCTAACCCGTACCCTAACCCTAACCCGTACCCTAACCCGTACCCTAACCCTAACCCGTACCCTAACCCGTACCCTAACCCTAACCCGTACCCTAACCCGTACCCTAACCCGTACCCTAACCCTAACCCGTACCCTAACCCGTACCCTAACCCGTACCCTAACCCGTACCCTAACCCGTACCCTAACCCGTACCCTAACCCTAACCCGTACCCTAACCCGTACCCTAACCCGTACCCTAACCCGTACCCTAACCCTAACCCTAACCCTAACCCTAACCCGTACCCTAACCCGTACCCTAACCCTAACCCTAACCCTAACCCTAACCCTAACCCGTACCCTAACCCTAACCCTAACCCTAACCCGTACCCTAACCCTAACCCGTACCCTAACCCTAACCCTAACCCGTACCCTAACCCTAACCCGTACCCTAACCCTAACCCGTACCCTAACCCTAACCCGTACCCTAACCCTAACCCGTACCCTAACCCTAACCCGTACCCTAACCCGTACCCTAACCCGTACCCTAACCCGTACCCTAACCCTAACCCGTACCCTAACCCGTACCCTAACCCGTACCCTAACCCTAACCCTAACCCTAACCCTAACCCTAACCCTAACCCTAACCCTAACCCTAACCCCTAACCCCTAACCCTAACCCGTACCCTAACCCTAACCCGTACCCTAACCCTAACCCTAACCCTAACCCGTACCCTAACCCTAACCCGTACCCTAACCCTAACCCGTACCCTAACCCTAACCCGTACCCTAACCCTAACCCTAACCCGTACCCTAACCCGTACCCTAACCCTAACCCGTACCCTAACCCTAACCCGTACCCTAACCCGTACCCTAACCCTAACCCGTACCCTAACCCTAACCCGTACCCTAACCCTAACCCGTACCCTAACCCTAACCCTAACCCGTACCCTAACCCTAACCCTAACCCGTACCCTAACCCTAACCCGTACCCTAACCCTAACCCGTACCCTAACCCTAACCCTAACCCTAACCCGTACCCTAACCCGTACCCTAACCCGTACCCTAACCCTAACCCTAACCCTAACCCTAACCCTAACCCTAACCCGTACCCTAACCCGTACCCTAACCCTAACCCTAACCCTAACCCTAACCCGTACCCTAACCCGTACCCTAACCCTAACCCTAACCCTAACCCTAACCCTAACCCTAACCCTAACCCTAACCCGTACCCTAACCCTAACCCGTACCCTAACCCTAACCCTAACCCTAACCCTAACCCTAACCCTAACCCTAACCCTAACCCTAACCCTAACCCGTACCCTAACCCTAACCCTAACCCTAACCCTAACCCTAACCCTAACCCTAACCCGTACCCTAACCCTAACCCTAACCCTAACCCTAACCCGTACCCTAACCCTAACCCTAACCCTAACCCTAACCCGTACCCTAACCCTAACCCTAACCCTAACCCGTACCCTAACCCTAACCCTAACCCGTACCCTAACCCTAACCCTAACCCTAACCCTAACCCTAACCCGTACCCTAACCCGTACCCTAACCCGTACCCTAACCCGTACCCTAACCCTAACCCGTACCCTAACCCGTACCCTAACCCGTACCCTAACCCGTACCCTAACCCGTACCCTAACCCGTACCCTAACCCTAACCCTAACCCTAACCCGTACCCTAACCCTAACCCTAACCCGTACCCTAACCCGTACCCTAACCCTAACCCTAACCCTAACCCTAACCCTAACCCGTACCCTAACCCGTACCCTAACCCTAACCCGTACCCTAACCCGTACCCTAACCCGTACCCTAACCCGTACCCTAACCCGTACCCTAACCCGTACCCTAACCCTAACCCGTACCCTAACCCTAACCCTAACCCGTACCCTAACCGTACCCGTACCCTAACCCGTACCCTAACCCGTACCCGTACCCTAACCCTAACCCGTACCCTAACCCGTACCCGTACCCTAACCCGTACCCTAACCCGTACCCTAACCCTAACCCGTACCCTAACCCGTACCCTAACCCTAACCCGTACCCTAACCCGTACCCTAACCCGTACCCTAACCCTAACCCGTACCCTAACCCTAACCCGTACCCTAACCCTAACCCGTACCCTAACCCGTACCCTAACCCGTACCCTAACCCGTACCCTAACCCTAACCCGTACCCTAACCCGTACCCTAACCCGTACCCGTACCCTAACCCTAACCCGTACCCTAACCCGTACCCGTACCCTAACCCGTACCCGTACCCTAACCCTAACCCTAACCCTAACCCGTACCCTAACCCTAACCCGTACCCTAACCCGTACCCTAACCCGTATCCTAACCCTAACCGTTCCCTAACCCGTTCCCTAACCCTAACCCATTCCCTAACCCTAACCCATTCCCTAACCCTAACCCTAACCCTAACCCTAACCCATTCACTAACCCGTTCACTAACCCATTCACTAACTTTAACCCGTTCACTAACCCATTCACTAACCCGTTCACTAGCCCAGCCCAATCTCAACCCAGCCCATCTAACCTAAAAGGAAAACATTGTTAGTTAAAACAAAACCCATTATATTACGGGGACTGGAAAGGTATGTCATTTTTTTTTTTTTTACATTAACTTCAAACAGATAAATTTTTAACAAGGTTTTACTTTTAATCAGTGATATAATTACCCTCAATATCAACAATCTTTTGACATCTAGTATGCAAATTTTCAATGCCAGATCGATAAAAATCAATTGGTTATGGAGCAAAATATCTGGAGATCGCATTTTGGACATTATCCAAATTTTCAAATTTTTTCCACTTAGAAAATATTGTAACGATTGGAATAAATGGAAATCCGATGGTGCAATATCGGGCGAGTGTGGTGGGTGAGGCAATACCTCCCTCCACAATTCATTTTTTTTCTAGAGTTCGTCTTGCGCAGTGCGGTCTTGCATTATTGTGTTGCAGAATAACACCTTTTCTGGTGACAATTGCTGGGCACTTTTCAATTAAAGATTTATTTACTCGATCCAATTGTTCACAGTAAAGGTCTGCATTCAGTTTGTCCAGGTTTCAGCACTTCAAAATGAACCACCCCGCGAATACTCCACCAGACACACAAAAGTGCCTTTTTGGGGTGTAAACCTGGCTTAGCTGTACTTCGTGGTGATTCATTCGAAGAGAGCCACTGCCTTTTGCGTTTTGGATTGTCATAGAGGACCCCTTATTTATCTCCAGTGATCAAGTGATCAAAAAATGCTTCTGTATTGTGCCCCTGAAGCAATAAGTTGCATGTGGTGGACAGGTTAGCTTTGTTTTCTTTGGACAGATTATGTGTGACCCAAACACCTGCTCTGCTTACTTTACCGGTCTGCTGCAAATGTTCTTGGATGGGCGACCAAGGTTTGTTAAGAGTGTCTGACAGTTCCTAGACTGTCTGACATGGATTTGCTTCCACTACCGCCCTTAACATGGCATTACTTTAACGACATTACTTTCCGGTCCCCCTAATATATATGGAATTTTGGCACACAATTCATGTTATCAGCATTATGATATTAACAGCAAATTTGAGCAAACTTTGCAATACACAAACAGTATCCCATCATTACAAATTAAACTTCAGCACAACAAGAAAAACTATCTGAATACCAAACACAGAGCCCTTGGAATGCACAAAACACGTAAAAATTTTTGTCACCGATAACACCGTTATCCATAACCAAGAACTTCAGGAAGGCATGCATGAAAAAACAAGAAACATTTCAAAGAGCAACATGAACACTTCCTTCTCCAGACAGGACACGTGAGCTAAACAACTACTGAACTCAATTTCCAACCTCCAAATCCCTGGTTGGTGACCTTCACAGACACAACAACAGTAAAGTAAAATAAACAGTTTCAAATGTTGGCGATGGCCTTGAAAACTTGGAACTCTTAAACATCGGTTCCATAAATTGAAAATACTGCAGCCCCTGGCAAACAACTTGGAATTTCACCAAAACAAATACCATGTGCTGTTCAGTAACTTCCCCTCAAATACCTACCCAAGAAATCTTAAGTACGACTGTTCAAGATAGGCTAAAGCAAGAACTGTTCAAGTATGCATCAAAAAATACATGAATGATCAAAAATGTTTAACTCTGTCCATGGAAAAGAACTGTGCCCCAGTGCACCTATGCACAGCACAGTTTGGGATGTTGGGGTTACAGAAAAATTTCAGCACAAATCCAGAGGATACGGAGAATATGTTTAATTTACCTTTTCAGTGTTGTTAATGCAAGAAGTATTTAAAGGGAAAAATATTTTCTCACAGTTTATTCGAGTCAAACTATGAACGGTTCCTGGGAAGCAATATTTAAATGGATTGAGATATGTTTTCAGTGATTCGCACTTTTGCATTTTACTCTACATATGACAATTGAAAGAGAAATTAGATTTATTAAATGTATAGGGAATATATTTCACAGGCAGGAAAAAGGAAGCTAAGGAAACCTCTAGAATTTAGTGAAAAGTAAAAAAGCATATGTCTTATATAGGTGGGTAAAAGAGACTTCTTAGATAATAATTAACAGGATTAAAATGGTGATTGGGATTTATAGTTTCTCTTCTGCAATATAGATTATGTCCTGAAGGGACTGGGGAAAAAAACAGAAGTAATTTGACATTTTAAAGGTATGTTTTTCCAGATATGAAAAGACAAGACACAGACTTACTGAAGATAAAGGTTGACTCTTGTCAAAGAAGCAGCTAGTCTGAGACATGGCTATCTACCATGAACGACTGTAGCTTAAAAGTGTTAATTCCAGACTGTCCTTTGTGGTTATTTTAGGTCTCTGACTTGGCAAGTCCATCCTGCAAGCCTTCCCTGAGCTTGTCAGAATAGTGTTTAGACACTTTTCATTAATTATTTCTCTATAGGACATAAATTCATTCAAATAATGCATTGAAGATCAACCTATTGGTGGGATAATGAGATCCCAGGGTGCTGGGAAGGCTTATTTCTAAGAACTGTCCCTGTTAGTGTTTGTTGTGTTAAAAACAATGGACCCTGGGGTGGGGTGAGGCTGGAATATAACCTTGGATGGCAGTCGAGGCCATATTTTTTTTCTGCCAAGTGAAAGGCAGGCACATTGGAAGAAGTCCTATCTTACGGACCTTTAAGAGATTATCATGGATCATTTTCTATTTAGTATAATATGTGTTTGTACATCAAAAGCATTTAATATATAGTTTTAGATTTTATTATTTATTTCTAAGATAAATTTTTATTTATTGTGGGCCACTTATTTCCCACTGGAAATATTCAGATGCTGTGCCCGGCTAGTGTGGCTCAGTGGTTGAGCGACTACCGGTGCACCAACAGGTTGCTGATTCAAAATGCCAATCGGGGCACATGCCCAAGTCGTGGGCATCATCCTCAGTGGGGGGCATGTAGGAGGCAGCCAATCTATGTTTCTCTCTCATCAATGTCTTTTCTCGCTCCCTCTCCCTTCTTCTCTCTCTAAAATCAATAAAGAAATACTAACAAAAATATTTTTTGGGAAAAAAACAAACCTGAAATCTATATGTCTTTTCATTTTAACAATATAATGCTGTAAATAGCAATTATTATTTAAAATTTCAGACACCAGGAGAATAGTGAGAGTTTTGTAATTTTTTGGTGCCTTCTTAGCAGTTGTAGAAGACTCTTTTAGTTATTGTAATTTTCTTAGAATACAGCTACTAATAACTATTGGATTAAGGAGTAATATATTTTCATAATTAGGTTTTAGGTTTGTATAAATTTTGTAAATGTTTTTCATTATCTTTAAGTAATGCTATTTTTTATTGTAAAAGGGAAACCTTAATAAATGATATAGAAAGTTATTTTCTATATCTTTAATAACTATTAAGAATTGGGTCATATTTGCAGGGTTTGACAGAAGCCTAAAGAATAAGTATAAGTAATGTTACTGTTAATATTAGCACTAGTAATCATCGGTAGGTATAAAGGCCTTGTCGCTCTCTTTGGATACCTGGTTATTTTTGGTGTTTGGGCTTTATATCCTAAAAAAATGTTTGATTTCCACTGTAGAGGGAGGTGAGTGACAGAGAAAAGGTCCATAGGTGGTTAAGAACCTAATAATGTTCTTTATGAAACAGTTGGACAGAGTCTTAAATTTTTTTTTTCTAATGTTCAAAATCTCCTAGCTGTAGACCGTGGTCATTGAACTCGTCATCTCCCAAGAATATATTATGAAATGAATACTATTATTTTATCAGTCCCCATGACATAGTAATATGCAATGTCCACTTTTAGTGTTTCTTATATTTGAAGAAAAGGATTTTTAAAATTATTTTATAAATTATTTTGATGAAACAATTTCACAGATAAATATCGTTGACATAATCAGTATCATTGACCTTATTGGTGTCACTAAACTAATCGGCATCGTCAACTGAATCAGTTTCAAGCATCTAAAATTAATTTAATCCAGTCGATTAAATTTATTTACCCAATTTAATCAAAAATTATTTTTAACCTTTAAAAGTCATATTTCACCAAACATAGTTATTCTTTCTTCAGTCCCATAATCCATCGTTTGTTAAATTTAGGTTATTTGCCAGTATGTTGGTGATTTCATTTATTTCTTAGTTTTCCGAAATTTTGTGTAAAGATATGACCGAGTCAGAGTCCTCTCGATAGATTTTTTTAAAGACGTAACTTATTTGCAAATGAATTAGACTAAAACGATGATGGTCTACAAATAACTAAACTTAAAATGGCATGGTTACAGATTTCATGGACAGAATATTTGCCTCTATAGTTACTGTAAAATGATATAAAGAATAATATAAATTCCATTTTATTTTTTACTTTTATTAAATAATTTCAATTAATAGGTAAGATGTTAAAATGATTCTGATGGCTCATCGGAAGGGTATATTGACCACTGGTAACGATTCATAAACCTCCAATGTGTAGACTACAGACACCTGGAGTATTACTGCCAGATGTCCTCATGGGGAGAGATTACCTTTGGCTACCTGGTGTCACTGACAAAACCCTTGCTATACCAGGGAAAAGCAGACTTCTTGGGTTAAGACATGTATATTGAGTGTAAATGAAACAAGGTGCACAAAATAACAGTCCCTCAGCAGAGAGCAGTGTTGAATTTGATCAGAATTCAGTGGTCATGTCATAGGATGAGGAACACAGATACAGGAGAGCCCGTGACTATTTTTCCTTGTTTGCATTACACGTCTATACTGCAAATGTCTGTCATGCAAGGAGGGAGGCCCCTTGACTCAGAGTCAAGCCTATAGATCTAAAATCATCTACATTTTTTAGCTAAATTCTCTATATTTAAGGTGGCCCAGAGTGGATGCTTTACATAACTCTGTACAGATTATAGATCTTATTTCCCCTCTGAGTTCTACCGATTTTGATCAGGTAACTTTGATTTTAATAAGACGGAGAGAGGCTGGGCTGGGAATGAAACCCACTTGTAACAATTTTCATCCAAACCCAGGCATCCTCTACATTGCTTTTTTGTTAGAGAAAGAAAAGGATAGGATTCCTCTGGCTCCTTAGGGTTAATTAGTAGCCCGTTTATAGATATTACATACCCGAAGGACTTTAACTGAGGTAAACAGAATCTGAGCTGCTTGTTCCATATCTAGGACGCTTTACAACTATTGCTGTGATAGCCGTATTGTGTCCTTTGGGGAGTATAGTAATTTTCTGGTGTATAAAATAAAAATGCTCACATATTGGATGAGCCTGGAATATATAGGAAATTCAACATCATTAAAATTACCGTATAATGTCTGAGACAACGGGTGGGAGTCTTCACATCTCCCTGGGGCATTGCTGTCCAAGTCAACCTGTCATCTTCCCATGGGAAACCAGGGAAGTATTGACTGGCATTATACAGGAATGCTAAAAGGGCATACTATAAATGTTATTGAACAGTACCGGCAGTACACAGGCACGGCTGATGCAAACGTCTGAGAGTGTGGAAGCTAAGGGTGTCTGGGAATGACCACCTTGTTCATAGTCATGATGTTCTGTGCAGATCTCCATTGTCTCCATTTGGTTTCTTTAATGCAATGATAGGAGAATCACAGAGGTTCATGAAAGGAACTGTAACTCCACCTTTTTATCGGAACTTTAATTTTCTAAACTATTAATAGGGAGAAACAGAAATTCCTGCTCATAACACTCAAAGCAGCCCTACGCTTGTTTCTAGGTGTGTTTTTTGTTTTTGTTTTTGTTTTTGTTTTCTGAACTTTCATTTCAGGTTTATAGAATCTTCAAAGTGGACAGACTTGTCTACAGTTTTCCTGCAAACCTTATGTAGTAATTCTCTGGATTTTGCTCCCAGAAACCAATAGCTACATTAATTGGAATAGGTTAAAATAGCCAGGATTACATATTTGAACAGTTAAACTTCTTTATAAAATGATCAGAATGCTGCACAAATGTAGTTACTGCCAGATTCCACACGCTGAAATTGGACTCTATAGCTGAACATGGATCCCACACATGAACCGAGAACACAAATTCACACCCAAAAAGCCCCAAAACTGCGCACACACAACAGAATAAAGATTTGACCTAAAACCACAGACCCTGGACATGGAACGTGGATACATAAACAAGATTCCATAGCCTCAATCAGGAGCTGGAGCCACTGACCGGACCCCAGATGCCAGATTCCCAATGCATGAACTGAACCAGATCCTCACATTGTGAACAAACCCATGAGTCGATAAAGCTGCTCTAACTCTGAGCAGCTAGGTTAACAGATACTTTTTCATGTCAATGTAAATGCAGAAAAGAAAAAACGTGCAGAAATTCAAAATAGCACCAAACGTTGCAGTAACAGATCACAAATGCTAACAAAGTAAACAAAAAAAAATATATACATAAGGCTTACCTTTGCCGGCAGATGTCCGTGTTCTCTCAGCTTCAGCAGTTCCAGGGTTTAAATTTCTTGGCGAACTCATCAAGATCCCAGAGAACATGGGGGAAATGGCTAGTTCCTCTCTGGCGGAGACCAGCCGTTCTTCAAAGGAAGCTGTTGGAACTCCTATTCTCATGTTCCCTTAAGTCAGTAGGGAGTGGTAGTGGAGGAGATGGATGGGGAAGGAAGAGGGAGGGAAAGGGCAAGGCAAAACAAGGGAGCTAAGACACCAAAGAACAGAGTGGAGTAGGTACAAAAGGTCGATGAATGGAGTGTGGACATTTATTAGCTTCACAAGAGCTCAGAGATGGTCTGTAACATTATTAATGCCTTTTTTTGGTAATTTCTCTGTGCTGATCCTAAAACTTCTAATTTCCAAATCAAGGTAAGCTTTCCAACCATTCATTCTGCTTAATTCTAGAGCAGACATGTTTCTAAATTTTACATGCAAAAAAAATAATGCATGCAGCCAAAGACAACGGCATTCGGGCCATTTTAAGGAGATGATTTCTAGTTCAATCCTCTCAGGTCTATAAAGCGCTTCCCCAGTAAAAGGCTTCCAAACAAGAGTATGAAGGAGAGCTGGGGTCTGGGGGTTTCTGGACTTCGAGACACAATTGCCTATGTTAATTTTATGGGCATTTTCAACATCTGCAGAGCCTGAGCAAATTCTCTAGGGACGGGATGTGCTGGGTCAAAGTGTACTGCTTATGGCTTGAGCTCCAGGAGGCTCTCAGCCTTTGAGTCACACTCAACCCTGTTACGTGCCTCAGTTTCTCTGCTCAGCTGTCTAATATAGCCATGAGGACTCAGAGTGCTAGGTGACCAGCCTTTATATGTGCATCCCCGAATGAGTCAGTTGTGTAAGTACAGTTGAGTAGGATTTCCCTACGGGGCCCCTGCACGTCATGAAGAAGGACCTCTGACAACTCTACAAAGATTCTTAGTCACCTAAGAACACCCAAGATTCAGCTGGAGGGAGGATGTGCCCCTTCTTTTTGGAGTCAATGAGTTCAGCTCTCGTTTATACAACAAAGGTCTTTGCTCAGACTCTCTGAAAGCAATTACAATGGAAATTCCAAATGCAAAAGCCGGCCACCCATTTTCCCTCCTGTCTTCCCTTAGCCTGGGTTCTGTCAACCCTTGACCCTGTCAGGTCTGTGTGTGGCCCATTTTCACTCATAAAGTGAAACAAGGGAAGAGCTTAATTAAGATAGAAGAGGCAAGATCAAGGAGGGTCTTTGGAGACAGGTTTAGGGGGTTAGCCCAGGACAAGCTGCTACTCTCACTGCTCCCCTTATTGTAAATCTCATAGGGACCTTTAGAGTAGGAAAGAAAAAGGAAAGGTAAGAAATAAGAGAAGGAAAAACAGAGAAGGTGTGCTCAAGGAGCAGTGCACACTGTATCCTTTATCTCAAGGGTTTGTCCTGTTTGGTAAAGGTGACACTTTTGAGAGAGAACTCAGGGGAATATCTCAATACAACATACATAAACTTTCCAGGTGTGTCCTTTTGAGGACAGTCTGCAGACAAAGGATTTGGAGAGAAGGACAAGTCCCCGGAGTCCACGGGAGTTCAGTGATTCTCCTCAGGAGTTGTGTCTGCCCATATTATCCATCACAGGTATATGCCTATCCTACTAGTCTACATAGAGTCCCTATGCCCTTGTCCCTGAGAAAGAGACTGAAGAGAACAGTGAAGAATTCAAGCCTTTGGGGTCAGTGCCAGGAGCTGTCAGGCATGTGTTACAGTCATCTGATCACGTTCAATTGGACACCTGCAGGAAAGGGTTCCCTTGGCCGTCAGGTCAGGTGACAGAGGTCAGCACCCAAGGGACCCCTGTCTCCAACCTCCATTCAATTTTGTGCAGAACGACAGAAAAGGACAGTGATAGAGAGGAGAAACAGGGACTATGGTCTCTGGGAAAACAACCTACTGGGTGATCAGGGCTGAGGATGGACCAATGTTTGCTTTTTCATAGTGTGCCTGTGTTGCTCGGATCTTTGCTTGACACCGACGGGCCACCTAAAGCAATCTTGCTCATTCTGAGACCGGTGTATCCTGTCATGGGAGTCTTCTAGAGGCAGCCGCCCTTGTGGCTCTTAAATGTCTGACCCATGCCTGCAGGAGATGGCCCATAGGGAGACCAAAAGTCCTGGTGTCAGAGAGAGAAATCGGCTCGGCATCAGCACTACGTTCCCATAAACAGGGGATTGGGCTATACATTGCTGAGGAAGCCTGTTCCCTGTGTCTTTAAGAATGCCAGGCACGATAGTCGCTTTTGAGTGGCTGACAGGGTCCCGATGTTTGTCCTCCCAAAAGAAAGGAAAAGAGCAAAGTTATAGACAGTCCATTTATCTTACCGTTCCTGACAATCCCAGATGAGTCCCCAAAGATGAAACCAAGCTGCAGTGTCCGGATGCACCATCTCACAGAATTGGAGAGTTTGCAAAGGGTAAGCAAAAGGAAAGTGGATTTGAAAGCTACACAGACTCACCACAACAGGGAGGGGACCAAGTAGGTTTCCCGTGGGGCTCTGTTGTCTAGGGACAGACATATACTTTGCAAGCCTGTGATTGGTCCTTTCAAACAATTCTGCCTTAGTAATGTCCACACACTTTAAAGCTTGTGGTTTCCCCGACTGGGTTCAGCCCTGTGTCATCTATAGGGGCCTTAGTGGGTTCTCTTTTCATGATAACTTTAACTTATCCCAGGCTATGAGTGAGCAGGAGGGGAAATATGCTGGGAGCAACCCTGTGCTTGTTCTAGGTTTCTCCCCCAAATCCAGTCTTTGATTTCTACAATCCGTTTTCAGGTGACCTGACTTTCTGCAGTGGGAACACTCTACTTTTGCAGCAGAACTCATTCAGCAATCTGATTGCCTTGCTCCCAGACACGAGCAGGTATGTTACTTGGAATAGGTCAGAATTACCAGCACTATGTTCTTTAACAGTAAATAAAAATCCTTTGCTAATCCATCAGGGTCTCAGAAAAAGGAATGGCTACAATTACTGTTCCCCTCTTGAAGGAAACAGGCCTTTCTGGGGGTTTTTGTTATGGAATTAACCTGCACTCCTTCCAGGAACCTCTATTGTGCATTTCTATAAATGCAGATTGAGAGCTTCTGACCTTGAAGGCAAAATCTGCCTACTTAATTTTATTTGTATTTCCAGATTTGTAGAGTCCAAATAAACCTCCAGATGTGCTGTGTACTGACTTGCCTGTCTGGGAGCTGAGCCCCAAATTGCATCAAACTCAGCCTTCCCTTCCCGTGGCCCCATGCCTCACTGCTGAACCTGCCTTTATCTCCTCACTTTAATGCATGAAAAGGAGCATATCCAGCGATCAAGGTCATTATTTTTTCTCGGTTTCACCTTTTAAAAAGGTCACTGGAAAGGGACTTGAACCATGGATGCCCAAGCAAGGTCTTGAATGCTTCCAGGATACTCGGGTGGGGGATATAAGATCTTGCAAAGTATTGGCAGCCCATAAATTATTAGACCTTGTAGACAGTTTGAGGTTTCCCATTCCAGTAGCCAAGAAATTTCCCTAGCTTTGCAATAACCTGACTCAACTCCATAAAGTGGAGGACTCCTATTAGTATTAAATTCAATACAGTGACCTTCATTTGATGGACACCAGATGTCTGAACCAAAATAAGTATCCCAGACACAGACCCTGGACTCTGTAACCTTGACCCTAGACTGGACCACAAACCAAAACAAGTACCTAGAAGCTGTTTCCCAGACCCAAACAGACCAAGCAGCACAAAACCTAGAAGCCAGAGGCCAGAGATGTCACTGGATTCATAATGCCAGATTCCACACACCAGAATATGAATCTGTAACTGCAGATGGACCCCCACATGGAAACTCAGGACATAAACTCACACCCAAAGATGCACTAAACCCAAGACAAACAGCTGGATAAAGATTTGACCTTAAAACACAGATGCTGGACATGGAACATGGATCCATAACAAAAACACCGTCACCACAATCTGGTCTTGGAGCCAGGCACCAGACCCCAGTTACCATATGCCAGATGCATGAACTAAACCAGAAACTCACATTGGAAACAAACTCATAATTCAATTAAAGTTTAAAAAAAATCTCTCTAAGTCCAAACAGCTATTTTAACAACAATACTATTTTCATGTCAATGTAAATGTAGACGAGAAAAAAATAAGTCACAGAACTTCAAAATTCTAACAAACCCTGCATCAACAGACCAAAAAGGCAAACAAAGTGAACAAACATGAGACTTACCTGTGCCAGCAGATGCTCATGATCTCTCAGCATCAGCAGTTTCAGAAGTTAGCAATTTCCCAGCCACTAATTTCAAAACTGTGAGAGATAAAAAAAAAAAAAAAAAAAAAAAAAGGTCATTACTTTTCTCATACCTTGTCAATTATAAAAACTGGGCTAATAATCAACTAAACATAATAAGATGAACAGGATATATTCCACATTTTTTTTCTTTATTGATTTTAGAGAGAGCAGAAGGGATGGAAAGAGAGATAGAAACATCGATGAGAGAGAACATGGATTGGCCACCTCCTGCATGCCCCCTACTGGGGATCAGACTCACAACCTGGGCATGTGCCCTGACCAGGAATCGAACCGGCAAACTCTTGGTGTATGGGTCAAAGCTCAACCACTGAGCCATATCAGTCGGGCTCCACATTTAATATATACACAAGGGAAAGTCACATACAAATCAACACCAAAAACAAGGAGGCAATATGGGGTATATGGGACATTTTAAAAAATAAGAGAACATGCTCTTAGATTGTAGAGTTGAAATGGATGATGTGCAGGTAACTTAGGGAAAGTGCAGCATATGTAGCATTTTTATGTACTTTAGGCAATACCAAAAACTATAGCATAAAGGAATTAAGGTTAGGGGGTCAACAAACTCCTGCTTCAAGTCTTAATGTATAGACCTCATGCTTTTCTGACTACATCTCTTAGGAATAAATGGGGTACATTAATAAGTTCTTTTCTTTTTCTTAACAATCAAACTAAAATAAACATTCCATAGGCAAGACTTTGGCCCTCCTTATTCCCACCTTTGAAACTGAAAAAAAAATTTTTACACCAACAAGTGAAATTAGTACAATGTTCCATATTTCATTGATGTAATTATTGTGTTGGAAATAAGTTACTTTAGTTAAATTGTTAAATCTTATTACAAGAAATTGTTACATATATGTACTCTCAAATTTTACCTCCTATTAAATATCTCATTAATTGCCTAAGTGGGAGAGAAACAAACCTCCCTCTAAACAAAACAATATTTGCCTGGAGATATGACACAAATTAGAAAGAAAAAATGAATTCAATCTAAGACATACATATGTTTGAGAGCCTCACTTACATAAAAGAGAGACCCCACAAGCAGATGATGATCAGAAATAGAATGAAAACATGGTTTATAAAACATTATGAGGCATTGATAATAAAAAGCTGCCTTGGCGTCTTTCAAAGGATACTTGCAATATAATAAATAATTCTTTGAAAACGGCAGTTCCCAATATGTACACTAGGCTAGCACCTATCCTCAAATGTTATTCCAAAGATGCACACTAGATGGCACTGTGCACAAGAGTGCAATAAGAGGTTCCGTTCTGACAGACCACAGTTTTCTGTTACAATGTCCGCGGATCATCCGAGTGTTGGGAGAAGTGTGAACCTAAACTCTTGTAACATGACCTCTGGGCCCTCATGAGAGACAATAAGGGGTCAGGTCACGCCAGCTCTAGGTCTTATGAGCCAAAGAAAAGAATCCCACGCGAGAGTATCGCAGTCCTGGGACGTCAGGTCTCGTCTGTGTGAGACTGGAGAGGATCACAGGTGAGAGGTGGGTGGGTCCTGTCACTATAGCACTGAGTCCTGTGAAAATAAAGGTCTCTCCCTGTGACAGTGGGGTGTTTTGACACATCCACTCTGCCTATGACTGTGGGAGGGGTCTGACTACAGACAGTAAGGGGTCGTGTCACGTCAGTTCTCAGTCTGGTGGATAGAAGTTTGATGCAGAGAAAATGAGGAAACCCGTCATGTCAGCTCTGGGTCCTTGGAATGTGGGGAGGGGTTTCACAGAGACTTGTGTGTCCTGGGACAACAGCTCAGGGTCTGACTGTGAAGGGGTCCCAGCTGAGAGAGTAAGGAGCTGTGTCACGTCACCTCAGGGTCCAGTAAGTGTAGTGTGTGCCCCAGAGGAGTGAGGGTACGTGTTCTATTTGAACAAGGTCTCCCTGTGAAACTAGGGTGCCCTGTCATATCAGCTCTGTGTCCTGGGGGTGGGTGGAGAAATCAGTCCCTTCCTGGGAGATCGGCAGTCCTGTCAAATCAGTTCCAGGTCATGTTCATTTGGGGAAAAGTCCCACCTGAGAGAGTTGGGTGCTACCACGTGCCCATTGGGTCCTACCTCTATGGGTATACCGAGTATGCTGAGTTAGTGGTGAGGTCAGATGATCCTGGGATCCATTGTGTCCTTGCCAAATGACTGACAGCATGGATTTGGTCAATAGTTGCTATTCCCATGCTGTCCACGAGAGGGCAGCAGAGAAGAGCCTTTGTTTGCAGTGAGCATCTGACTGTGGGTGAGGTGCCAGTCTGAGAGCACAGAGGGTCCTGTTGCTTCAGCTCTGGGTTCTCTGAGTGTTGGGAGGTATCTGACCTGAGATTGCGTGGAGTCCTCAGTGTGGGGACGGTTTCCCTCCTGAAAGAAGAGAATGTCTGACAAGTTAGCTGTGGATCCTGTTAATTTGGTGAAAGGTCCCACCTGAGATTGTAGGGGTTCTTGTCACATGTCCTTTAGGGACAAAGACAAGAGATATATAAGAAAGTTAGAGATGATGTTTGATGCCTTGGGGGATTCACTGGGTCCTGGCAAAATGATTAAGAGCACAGGCTTAGGAAATACTAGCTATTCGCAAGGTGTTCACTAGATGGCAGCAGAGAAGACTGTGTGTGAGGTTCTGCTCTGAGAGCACAGAGGGTCCTGTGGCATCAGCTCTGGGTTCTGAGTGTAGGCCTAAGTCTTACCCCAGAGAGTTTAAAGTCTTGTCATATCACATCTGGGCCCTGTGGCTGTGGGGAAATGTCCCACCTGAAAATATAGGGGGTACTTTTGTCACAGCTGTGTGTCCTGTAAGCGTGGGGACAGGTTGCCTCCTGAAAGAGAAGGGGATTCTTTTATTTATTTTTTTAATTTATTGATTATAGAGAGAGAGGAAGGGAGAGTGAGAGAGAAATAGGAACATTGATGAGAGAGAAAATCAACTGGCTGCCTCTTGCATGCCCCACACAAGGGAAGTGTCCCACAACCTGGGCATGTGCCCTGACTGGGAATCATAACGGCGACCTCTTGGTGCATGGGTAGATGCTCAACCACTGAGCCACACCGGCCGGGTGAGATGAGGATTCTTTTACATCTGCTCCTGTGGCCTGTGGACACAACTGAAAGACTGTGGGGTCCCATGACATCACCTCTGGTCCTGTGAGTACAGAAAGAGTAGTACAACCTGAGAGAGAGGTCTTGTGGCATTAGTCCTGAATCCTGTTATTGTGAAGAGAGATACACATGAGAGTTTGGGGTGTTCTATCACAACTGCTCTATGTCCTGTGAGTGCTGGGATGAGTCTTAACCTACCCAGGGTGTCCTGGGACATTAGCTCTGTGTTCCATGTGAAAAAAAAAGTCTCTCCCCGAGAGGTTTGGGTGTCATGTTATATTACCTGTTTTGTGAGGGACGAGATCATTCTGAGACAGCATTTCATAAGTGATCTACTCACTATACCCAAAAGCGTTTCCTGCTGACAAGCTCTAAAGTGTTATTCCTAAGATGCACAGCAGATGGCTACAGAGAGCACACTTGATACATTTCTTTAAGTAACAATATTACACTATTAAGCAAGTTTTAACAAACTTCATAAAATTCACATTATGTAAAGTATGTTGCTGGCACGCAATACAAGTCAGGAACAGAAAGTAAGTAAGAAGTCCTCATTCTTAGAAGTTATGAAATACATTTCAAAACAACCCACAACAAAACAACCCACATCACCATTGGAGGCAGAAAATAATTGGAACTAAAAAATAAAAATACTACATACCAAAACTTATTTTTAAAATTTGCCCCCTTAAATGCACATATGAGAAACAAAATCTGATAATTCACAGATTTTGCATTCATATTAAGAAACCTAATATAGCCCAGCCGGAGTGGCTCAGTGGTTGAGTGTCGACCCGTGCACCAAGAGGTCGCTGGTTCAATTCCCAGTCAGGGCACATGCCCAGGTTGTGGGCCCAATCCCCAGTGGGGGGCATGCAGGAGGTGGCCAATCGATGTTTTCTCTCATCGATGTTTCTATCTCTCTCTCCCTCTCCCTTCCTCTCTCTGTAAAATCAATAAAGAAAAAAACATTAAAAAAAAGAAACCTAAAATAGTTAATTTAATTCTACCTATTTTGAGGTAGCATTTTGAATATTATTATTTTTCAGTATAGTTCAAGTTACAGAAAAGCCATTTTCATGTTAGGAAATAAAGTACTGGAGGAAAATATGAGATAATTTAAAAATAATAAGCTAGGCTGTTGTGGTGACAACACCAGAAGCCTTTCTCTGCTCACCCTGCCTGGGCCCTTGAACGTATGAAGAGAATAAAGACTTTCCAATTTAGCTAAGTGGCTATTTTCCTCATTTGCACTTCATGTGAAAATGCTGTTGTGATAAAAGAAACTCCCAAGCTTTGGGTCTCTGGAATTTCTGAGCCTGGTTCTACTATTTACAAGGTATTTTCTTTTGAACATGGAACAAGCTTCTCAGGGTCTTTGTTTTGTCACTTGTAAAATTCCCTATTTTTATAGCTCAGAACATTCATTGCTGAAGGACCTAGGCTAGGTCTGGACTCAACCTCCAGAGAGATTTTAAGGTTGGACCTCGCAATGCTCAGGTGAACTGACCTGGGAAGTACTGCACTCTGGGATTGTGGTATTGAGCCTGGAGGGTGTGCCCATGAAAAGTGGTTCCACAGGAAATGCTCCCCTCATGTCCTCCACGCATCTTGATTTAGGGAGAGAAAACCTGCTGCTCAACTGCTTCCCTCGCATCCCAACACCATTTATTTTATAAGGCACATTTTCCCAACTGATTTAAGGAAATATCTTAATCATACAAAATTTACAGATGGATTTTCTTCTGTTTAATTCATATAAAAATAAATACAACAACAATGAGGTAACATTTGTATATAAAATGTTTCAGAAAATGGAGAAGCAGGGTGAAATGGGGGGTTTTCAATAGACTCCTATTTGGAGTCTTAACATCTAATGCTAATACAATTAAGGTAATATTTCATTCCAAAAACCTGGTTCTCCCACAGAAACCTCTTAGGAAGGCATGTGGGAGAACTATAGGTTCTGTCTTAGCTTCTTTTTCCTTAACCACCTGTTTAAGATCAACACACAGCACTGGCCAGTGTGGCTCAGTGGTTAGAGCTTCGGCCCACACACCAAGGGCTCACAGGTTAGATTCCCAGCCAAGGGCACAAACCTGGGACTTGGCTTGCAGGTTAGATCCTGCCCTGCGACAGGGAGGCAACCAATCCATCTGTCACTCTCACATCAATGTGTGTCTCTGTCTCTGTCTCTCTCTCTACATATCTCCCTCCCACTCTGAAGAAAGAAAATAAATCTATCAAAAAATATCTTCTGGTGAGGATTAACAACAACAAAATCAACATTCAAAATACAAAACTGTGGCCCGGACAGTGTGGCTCAGTGGATTGAGAGTTGTCCCATGGACTGAGAGTCCTGGTTTGATTCCTGGTCAGGGCACATGCCCAGGTTGTGGGCTCGATCCCCAGTAGGAGGTGTACAAGAGGCAGCCTATCGATGTGTCTCTTTCACATCGATGTTTCTATCTCTCTCCCTTTTTCTCTTAAAAAAATAAAATAAAATAAAAAAATAAAAACATTTTTAAAAAATACGAAACTTTTGTCATCCTTATTCCCAGCTTTGGAAGGGTAAATAAAAGTTTTACACCCAGAAGCTAAATTGGAAATTGTTTTGTATTTTATTGATAAAATCATTCTGTCCCAAAAATGTTACTTCAGATAAATTGTAAATCTTATTTCAGAACAGGGTGAAGTGGATGTTCTTCCAAAATGTACTTTCTCTAAAATATCAGATTACTTGCTTATCTAGGGGAGAAACAAGCTTCCCTCTACACTCAAGGTTCCTTTCTGGTCTAATAATCAAATAGATAAGACATCGATTAGCAACAGAAAATATACAACTTTAAGACATACATATGTATGGGACCCTCACATACATGACAGAGACCCCACATGTAGGAGATGTTTGAAGACAGAAAGAAAACATAGGTATACTGGATATTCAGAGTTTGGGGTCTTCAAGGATTCCTTGTACAGTGATGAGCAGATGCATAGTACATGCTGCCATTCCCAGGATGTACACTAGATGGGAGCAGAGAGCAGCACGTCTTTGGGCAGAAACCTGAGTGGGGGTCAAAGGTTCGTTCCATGTCTTGTTTTTGATAAAAAAAAAAATACTGATTTTAAGCTCTTTATCTTCAGGTAGACAGAGAGTAAGATACAGGGACAGACAGAGAAACATCGATGTGAGAGGGACACATCAACTGCTTGCCTCCCGCACCACCCGACCATGGCCAGGAATGAACCACAACAAGGTACGTGACCTTGGCTGGAATCAACCCAGGACTCTGTGGTCCACGGGCTGATGCTCTAACTGCTGCGCCAAACCAGCCAAGGCTAAATCAATATTTTAAAATGGCATCAGGGTGGCAGAATTTTTATCCTTTTATAAAGAATTGTGAATTGTCTCTGACAACAACATTCATTCAATTGATAAATTTATTAAAAAAAATAATAATTACCAGAAATATAATTTCTCATAGTACAATTTTATGTAATGTTCCATTTAACATGTTTCCTAAGTCCCACATGTCTTCAGTTCCTCTATAATATGAAGCAAAACATGAATAAACCTATGTTCAGTAACCGTAATCCTCACCCAAACTCTCAGCATATTACAACACACAACAAACAAAAAAACCCACAATTTCCCCACCAAACCCTAAGAATAAATCATCTTGGACTTTTAGCTGCCAGAATTCACTACCTAAGGTTTCCCTCTTTGGAACTGTAACATTTGCCATACTCTGCGTTCCTTAGATTTCCTACAGGGGACACACTTTTATTTACACAATACTTCTGGTTTCTACACCACCATGCGTCCAGACCCTGAACTCATTTTAAATGCTAACAATGCTGGTACTATTTTATTTACTCATTAAAAAACTCAAAACTGCCCTGGATGGTCTGGCTCAGCGGTTAGAGCATCAGCCCGAGGACCAATGAGTCAAGGGTTTGGTTCCGGTCGAGGGCTTGTACCTTGGTTGCAGTTTGTCCCTAGCCCCAGTTGGGGTCATGCGGGAGGCAACCAGTCGATGTGTCCCTCTAATGTCGATGTCTCTCTTTCTCTCTCCCTCCCACTCTACCTGAACAAAAATTTCTTCTACCTGAAAAAATATCTTCAGGTAAGAATTTAAAAATAATAATAATAAAAAAAAACCTAAAAACAAACAGAAGAAATTGTTCTACCTCCTCACGTTACATTTCCTCATGTTTCCAGCCTCAAAATATCCACAGAATTTTCCCTTTAAGCTTCACCAATTGAGAGAGAGAGACATCCCCGTGACAGAAAAACATAACGGGTTACCCCCCAGTAAGTGCCCCGACCTGACTCCAAACTACAGCCTTTCTTGACTACCAGATGACGCTCCAATAACCGAGCCCCAGAGCCAGGCTCTATGGTGTTTTCACACAGCTCAAAGAGAGTATCTTTTTTTTTTTTTAAAAGTACGTTCATTAAAGCTGGGGACAGCGAAACAAAGACGGTTCGGATTAAAGAAGGAACAGAGAGCCAAGGAGGGGCGGTTCTGGCTCACAGAAAGTAAAGTCACAGAGACAGAAATGACCACAGTGGGGCTGCCTCACCTGTGGGCCCCCCGTGCAAGCTGCCCACTGCCCCTTACCTCACTCCCACCCCCACCTCAGGTACTCTCCGTTGCCGCTCACACCTCAGGAGCTGCTGTTTCTCATACCTCAGGACCGCCAAGTGGCTCCCAGGCCACCTCGGTCCTCATGTCGGCAGCCACAAAACCCGTCTAGGCTCAAGTGGCCTCCTTCCTCTCCTCAGGTTCACACCTCTGCTCCCCTCAGGTGAAGCCTGCCTCGCGCCTCGATTCCCTCTGCCGCGCACATCATGGCGGGCTTTCAGCTTCCGGTGCACAGCCAGGCCACTCACCTAACTTCCGGCCCAAATCTCCCTCAAGTCCTTACCCCGCCCCTCTGCTCCCACCTGGCCCCGCTTGTCCACTCAGGACAGCGCCCTGCTGCTAGACTTTCATCTGCGACCTGCAGCTTCCCTCACGTCCTAACACTATTTATTACATAATGCACATTTTCTCTAATGATCTCAGGAGATGATGTTATCATACAAAATTCACCTATGGATTTGGGTATATGAATACACCTGCCATTCTGTTCCATTTATTTGTCTGTTTGGCAGTAGTGCACTCCTGAATCCTGTCCTGGGAGTGAAAGAGTTAATAACGTTTTAACAAAACTAAACTCCATTCTGACCCTCAGTTACTGCACGTCCGCACCCTGGCAGTTTCTTTTTTGTAAACATAAGGGCCTTGAGAAACCCAAAGATAAGGGGTTAATGAAGGCCTTGAGAAACTCAGAGGAACCATGAGAAGAGATTAACGATGACCTCTGCCGGAGCAGACGCCTTACCTCTGAGACAACTCGTACCAACCCAGACACCAATTACGCGGTGCCAAGAGAATGTGGGGTTTTTTTTTATGTAGGTTTTTCTTCTGTAGTTTGTGCCTATATAAACATAGAACAAAGGAAGCTCAGGGCTGAGAATTTGGGGAAGCTGTACCCCCCAGCTTGCCGGTGTAACAGCCCACCAGTGTAATAAAATGCTCC
The DNA here is from genome assembly GCA_030848825.1 of Tadarida brasiliensis. Taxonomy (NCBI): domain Eukaryota; kingdom Metazoa; phylum Chordata; class Mammalia; order Chiroptera; family Molossidae; genus Tadarida; species Tadarida brasiliensis. The sequence goes on along the minus strand of CM061267.1, from coordinate 101,902,217 downwards.
TTTCTCTACACTGGCCTTATGTTGAGGATGTGATCTCCCGCCGGCTTAGACCTTTTAGGGACCTGGAGGACTCTCCCCAGGAATCTGGTCCTGAGGATGTGCTGACTTGAAAATACCCTGAAGAAAGTGCTCACAGAACTCCAGCTGACTGAAGGGCACCCCTCACCCCAGGCATCCCTCTGATTCTATAAGGCTTGTTGGAACTTGCCCCTTCTCCCAGGGAACCCCTCTAACTAACATACAGTGCCTAGACCAGGATGGAAAATTCACATCCAGGTCTCTCGCCTTTTATCTCAGGACACCCTCTGCCATCACATAGTTGGTGGAGCCAGGGAGAAAAAAATGTCTCCTGGTCTCCCCTCACCTGTTTCTGAAGGTGCCAGCTGCACATTAGATGCTGGGCTGGAGTAAGGACACACAATTCCCCTCCATGTGTCCATTGGCCCCTCATGTCCTCTGGCCTTCTTGCTCAGACCCTCTTACCCATCACATTCTGGCTAAAGCAGGGATGAAAAATTCAGCTCTGGATTTTTCTCCTTCTGACACTCAATTGCTGCAATCACACAAGCTGACTGCAGTTGGGTTTGCAGAACTCTGCTCAAGGTCTTTCCTGTCAAGTTACCCCCATAACCACTGTGCTCTTCACACACTGGCTGAAGCAAGGAGGTCTGTCCTTGCCTGTTACCCATGACACCCTCAAAAGTTATGTGCAGAGGGGATAAATAATGTGTCTCCAGGTCTCTCCCAAGTCATAATGATCTGGGCCCCAAGGCTAAGGCAACTAGATTCCATTTTATGTAGGCCCCTTGGTTAAGGCAACTAAAAGACTCCATTTTATCACCAATAGACATTCCTCGATATTCTTCAAATAATAGGTTAATGACCCCTAGACGGGAAGGAATTTTGCCCAAGATTATAGTTGCCCCAGGAGTTGGGAGGCATTTGCAGTTTCCTGAGTATAGGTATTTCCAAGTACTTGTGCTGTCGGTGAATAATGCTAATTTCTACTTCTGTAATCTCTGTCACTCACACTATTGTACTGGCTCCCTCAGGGGAGGGGGGAAAATGGAGGAGGGGGATTCTGTCTTTAAAATGGGACGAGCAAGAAAAATCGTGGCTGTTGATCTGAGGGGAAACTATGCCCTCTGCAGCCCGCCGGCAAAATAAAGTGCTCCTTTACAATTCGGCTGTGCGTCTCTGGTTATCTCGCTGACACGTTACAACAATAACAACACTGAGCTTCTCACAGCCGGGCTGTGCCCACAGCTGAGTTGTATCACAATGAGCTGCTTGCACTGAATGAAGTCTCCTTCTTCACCACACCCCAACAAAGGTGTTTTGGGGTTATAAGAATCTAGGAAAATTCTGAGACAGGAAAGTTAAACCAGGACCAACTGTGTGGACAGTTTGCAGCTGGCCTGCAAATAACAAGCCATTCCTTTCCCCAGCCAAGGACACTGGACAGCAAGTGGTTAATAGTCTTTTAAGGAGAGAATGCAAGAAAGGGGGTGGGAAGGGGGGTCTTTCTCCCCCATTAAACAAAGAAATCAGCCCTTTTAGGAACAGGGAAAGGAAAAAAGGCAGTTTTCTATTTTGCTCCCTAAACAGAAATGCCAGCAGTCTCAAGGCTTGACAAGATAAAATTGCCAGGGGCTCCTATGAATTGTGGGAAGGCCACAACATAGTAAAAGGAGACCTTGAGAATCACTGTCTACCCAAATATTCAGCAGAAGAATGTTGAAACCTATGACAGGTGGGTATGTAACATCTCGGACCCCCACCCCACTTGCTCTTCAGATTAGCAGAGAGCCTGTCTGTACTTCATAAACCAGATGTATAGATTTGCCTGTTTCTGGAACAAAATGTGTTTGTCCTAATTGTTTTAATAATTTTTCACAACGGAGTCATCTGGACTCCGCTGGGATAAATTCATTTATGAGAGAACAAGAATCAAAGTTCAGGACAGCCCTTTCCTCCAATACAGGGTCTATCCCATAACACCTCTCTGGGGTCTGTGAGAGGTATGTATCATAAGGACTCTGATTGGTATTGAATTGAAGATAATGACTACCAGTTAACAGACACCAGACACAAAGCCCGATCCCCACGGCAAACTCCGAACCAAAAGTTAACCTCAGACCCAAAGCCAGATTCTGGACCATGAACACCAAACACCAGATGCCAGAGTCTAACACAGGACACCAAACATCAGACCCTGGTGACATAGCTGCAATGGACCCCACACACGAATCCAGAAAACCAGCAACACCCAACCATAATCCAGACTCCAGACAAAGACACAAGTATGATTTGACCCAAAAAGACAAAACACTGGAGTCAGAACTCAGATCTGTGACTAGGAACCCCAATCCCCAAGTGGGAGTAGGACACCAGACACCAGTTACAGATGCCAGACATAGGAGCTGAACCACAGGCCTTGGACCCTCACACTGTCCACAGGACTCCAGACAGGGACCCAAGACCCTACTCCCCAAACCTCACCTAACCCCTAAAACCCTATCCCACAACTCTAACCTGTGAAACCCTGAACCCATACACGTCAATGGTATGTAACCATAAAACATTAACATACAGACATTGTGAGATTAAATAAAGCACAAGACAAAATGCAGAAACAAGAAACAGGAGACACCAGATGAATGAGGCTGATGCCAGGGGAGCTCACTATACAGTTTTACATCAACCTTTGTTCCTAAGTTAAAGAGTGTAGCTAGAACAGCCAGTGCGGTTGAGCATTGCCGCATGCACCAGGAAGTCACTGGTTTGATTCCCAGTCCGAACACATGCTCAGGTTGTGGGCCCAATCCCTGTGGGGGGCATGCAGGAGGCGACCAATCGATGTTCTCTCTCATTGATGTTTCTATCTCTCTCTCCCTCCCTCTCCTTTCTTCTCTCTCTCAAATAAAAAAATAAAATAAAAAGTTATTAAAAAGAATGTATCTAAAATAATCATAAAATTTAGTTCAACTGATCACATAACATTAAAACAGTATTGGTTCCTGCCCAGGAGTTTTAGAAATTGTTTTTTTCTTCTTCAAGCTCAAAATCTGAGCTCCAAAAGAGGTCACATTCTGCTTTGTAAAACTGTATATTTGACCTAAGCCATCCTCCATTCCAATTTGGAATTTTAAATATATATATTTTATTTTACATTTTAAGTTATGACTAAAATAAACCTTCAAGTTATTTTAATGCTCCTTCTGCCATAAGAACTTGCAATTTGAACATTCAGAGACACTAATTATTTAATCTAAGGTCACAGAACCTGGACAGTTTTTATACTATAAGGGTTTCTATATCCAACTGTAGTCATCTCTGAAAAGGATATTTAAGAATAAGTTCTCAAGCCCTGGCCAGTTTGGCTCAGTGGTTAGAGCGTTGGCCTATGGACCAGAGAGTCCCGGGTTTGGTTCCCGCTAGGGGAACGTACCTTGGTTGCAGTTTGTCCCCGGCCCCAGTTGGGGTCATGTGGGTGGCAACCACTCGATGTGTCTCTCTCACATCGATGTTTCTCTCTCTCTCTTCCCCCCTCTCTCCTCCTGCTCTATCTGAAGAAAAATGCAAAAAAAAAAAAAAAAAAGAATAAGTTCTCAAGCACAACATGTGTAAATAAATATCCTTTATATGCACAAACAGTAAGCTAAACATATAATCACATAAAAAGACTCAATAGCAATGAAACTGAGAAAAAGCAAAGGCATAACCTTAACAAGAATGCACGACCTTCATGAAGGAAATTGTAAAATGGTCCTACAAAAAGAAACCTTGAACAGGGAGAAAGTGACATTGTGTTCCTTGATACAGAAAACATAATAATGTCAATTTCCCAAAGTTGTCTTTAAAAAATAAAACAAGCTTATCTTAGGTTCACCTTATAAAAATAAGAAAGAGTAAGGAAAATTAAGAAAAAGCAAAGTAATTAATAGAAGATAGACTGAACAGATACAAAAATGGATTGTTACCCTCGCCAGCTTGACTCAGCTGTTAGAGCATCAGTCCATGGAACTAAGGGTCACGGGTTCGATTCCTGGTCAAGGGCGCCTACCTGGGTTGCTATTTGATCCACAGCCCTAGTGAGGATCATGCAAGAGGCAAGCAATCAATGTGTCTCTCTCATATCTATGTTCCTCTCTCTCTCTCTCTCTCTCACTCCATCCCTCCCCATACCTCCCAACCTCTATTCTAACTAAAAATCAATGGGAAAAAAATCCTTTGGTGATGAACAACAACAAAGATGTATTATAAAGCTACAATAATTTAAAAGGTGGGGTAAGACTTTGTAAATAGACAATTTGTTGGAACAGAATAGAAGGTCCAGTAATACATGCGAATCCACACAGAAATTATATATAATAAAGATGTCTCCTTATATCACTGAAAAATGCATTATATAATAAATAACATTGGGACAAACAAATAAAAGAAAATATTAGACTCCTATATCATACCTTCAACCAATATCAATTACTGAAAAATTTTAATAGCCACTCATAACTAATTTAAATAGTTATCTGAAACATAAGGGGACAAAGTGAAAAAATGGAGAAAGATATAGACAGACACAAAAAAGGATTTATACATGTGAGTACAGGAAACAGAGTTTACACCTGTATTATTATATATTATTGTATTATTTCCCATAGGAATCACCTCAAACTGAGTTTTCCCCAAACATATAGCATGCAAACATAAATCAAATAATTATATAATAATATACAGTAGACTTGGAGGCAGAAACACTACTAGATATGAAGAGCACTTTACATCAATAATTTCAAGTTACTAGCAGACACAAATTCACATGCACTTAAGAATATACTGCAAATAATACAGAACAGAGCCAAAAAATGGAAAAATTTGTAATCAAATAGGAGATTTAACTCACCTCTCTCAATCAGGAATAGAGCACACCTCTTTCAGAACTAACAGACTCCCACAAAAAATTTAGTAAGGAGAAAAAACACAACATGAGCAGCAACTTCAGTTCCACAGTGCTAGATCACCCAGTGCAGCTGACCCTTCTCCTGAGCTTCACTGAGGGGTCATTCACATTACACACATGTGGCAACAGAGATGCACACTTGGAACATTTTTTAAAGTGACCATATTGTAGTATAAAGCAAGTTTCAACAAACTTTAAAGGATTAAAAATTCCTAAAACTCTTTCTTGCCCTCACTGCAGTTAATCTGCGAATCACTTACAAAAGTTAAGTAGAAAGTCCTTAATAACTCCCCTTAATAACATTTCTAAATAACCCCCTAGAATAAATCCAAATTGGAGTTAGAAAATAATTGGAACTGAGCGATAGTAAAAATATTGGCTACATCGAGACCAGGTCTTTCAGGTTCCAAAAATGATCTAAACTACAAATCAGTGGTTCTCAACCAAAGGTGACTTTGCCCCCAAGGGGACATTTGGCAATGTATGCAGAAAATTGAGATAGTCATCTTGGTGGGGTAAAGGGGGTGGCGTTACCTGCAAACAGGGAATAGAGGTATTGAATGTTAATCAGCACCTGCAATGCAGAGGCGAAGCCCCCAGGACAAATAATTATCTGTCCCAAAAGTTAGTATTACTCAAAACAGAACACCCTCCTGTGTATGGAGCAAGATGACAGGTCAAATACAATAGAGACATCAAGTCAATGACCACCCTATACCTGAATAATGCCTCTTTGAACAGGCAGCTCAGAGGAAACTGAGACATAAAGAACCAGGACAACAAAAATGGCAACTGGCAAAGACTGGGAAGGAGTGCCCTGGACTGAGAGACACCCACAAAAGCTCAGGAGACAAAGAAGATCTGGTGCCTTGGGAGACTGCACCACACTTAAAAGCACCATAGGAATCTGAGGATCACTGCTTCTTTTATTGTCCATAAAGCACTCTTCAATAATTGTTTACAAATGCTGCTTAGAATCAATAATCCTACTCTTCTAGATTTGAGAATTAACCATCCAAGGTTTCCCTCTCTGAAACTGTAACATTTGTCATATTGTGCATTTTTTGGACTTCCTACGGGGCACACAATTTCGTTTACTTAACATTTCTGATTTCTGCAACACTATGCATCCAGACCCTGAACTCACTTTAAATGCTAAGAATGCTGGCACTTTCTAATTTACTCATTTAAAAACTTAAAACTAACAAAAAATGTGTTTTATTTCCTCACATTACATTTCTTCATGTTTCCAACCTCAAAGTATCCACACAATTTCCCCTTTAATCTTCACTAATTATAGAGGAGGGGGAAAGAGAAAGACATTACCCTGACAGAAAAACACAGATGGTTTGTCCCCCAGTAAGCGCCCAGACCTGGCTCTAAATCACAGCCTTCCTTGAGTACCAGACGACTATCCCAAAACCCAGCCCCAGAGCCAGGCTCTATGGTGTTGACATACAGCTCAAAGAAATTATTTTTTTTTTCCTTTTAAAGTATGTTTATTAAAGCTAGGGACAGTGAAACAAAGACGGTTTGGATGAAAGAAGGAACAGAGCCAAGGAGGGGCAGCTCTGGCTCACAGAAAGTGAAGTCACAGAGACAGAAATGACCACAATGGAGCTGCCTCACCTGTGGCCTCACTGTGTGAGCTTCCCACTGCCCCTTTCCTCACTCTCACTCATACCTCATGTCCTGTCCGCTGCCCCACACACCTCAGGACCCGGCCACCTGCCTCCCAGACCACCACTCACCTCCTGCCTGCAGCCCCTGCCTCATATCCGAAAGACCCATATATGTTCCAGTTGGGCCAGCTTCCTCTCCTCATGTTCACACCTTTGCTCCCCTCAAGTTAAATCCACCTCTTGCCTCAATTTCCACACACATCAAGGTGGACTTCCATGTTCCAGAGCACAGCAAGGCCACTCACCTATCTTCTGGCCCCAACACTGGCCTCAAGTCCCCACCCCGCCCCTCTGCTCCCACCTGGCTCCACCTCTCCCCTCAGGAAAGTGCCCTGCTGCTGGACTTTTATCTGTGACCTGTGGCTTCCCTCACGTCCCAACACCACTTATTACATAATGCACATTTTCTCTAATGATCTAAGGGCAATGTTTTGACATATTTATTTTTAGAAATTCACCTACAGATTTGGCTCTATTACAACACCTTCTATTCTGTTTCATTACTTTGTCTATTTGGAAATAGTGCAATCCCAAATCCTGTCTGGAGGAGGTGATCACAAAAATGGCCCCACTGGGACCCCGAGGATTCTCCCAGGAATCAGTCCTGAGGAAGAGCGGACTTGAATATGGCCTGGTCAAAGTTCTCAAAGAACTCCAGCTGGTTGAAGGCACCCCTCACACCGGGTAGCCCTCTGATTCTCAAACACTTGCTGGCACTCGCCCGTTCTCCCAGGGAACCCCTTTGCCTCTCACACGCAGTGCCTAGACCAGGACAGACACATGGCATCGAAGTCTCTCCTTGCCTTTTACCTCAGGACATCCTGTGCCCATCACATACTTTGTGGAACCAGGAAGAAAAAAATGGCTCAAGCCCTGGCTGGTTTTGCTCAGTGGTTAGAGCATTGGCCGGAGGTCCAAAGAGTCTCGGGTGTGATTCCAGCCAAGGGCACATGCTTTGGTTGCAGTTCATCCCTGGCCTTGGTCAGGGTCCTGCGGGAGGCAGCCAGTTGATGTGTCTCTCTCACATCCATGCTCCTCTCTCTCTTCCCTCCCACTCTAGCTGAAGATATTTGAAAAAATGTCCTTGGGTGATGATTTTTAAAAAAAATGGCTCCATGTCTCCCCTTACCTGTTTCCAAAAGTGCCAGCTGCCCATTAGCTGCTGGGCTGGAGTCAGGATGCACGATTCCCCTCCATGCATCCACTGGCCCCTCATGTCCTCAGGCCTTTTCCTCAGATCCTCTTGCCAATCACATCCTGGCTAAAGCAGGGATGGAAAACTCAGCTCTAGATTTTTCTCCATTTGCCAGGCAACCGCTTTAACCAGACAAGCCGGCTACAGTTGGGATGCAGAGTTCTGCTCCAGGTCTTTCCTGCCCAGTTACCCCCAGAACCACTGTGCTCTTCACACCCTAGCTGAAGCAAGGAGGCCTGTCCTTGCCCATTATTTACTGACGACCCTTCAAAAGCTGTGTGGAGAGGGGATAAATAATTCATCTTCAAGTTCATCTTAACCCTTGACCCAAACCACACCTCTGTCTTACACACACTGCACAAGTCACAGACCCTCACACTGTCAACAGGACTTCAAGACCCTAACTTCAAAGCCTACACCTAACCCCTAAAACCCTATCCCCCAACTGGACAAGATACCAGACCAGCCCTACTGCAAAGTGGACAATAGGCCAGATAAAGTACATCAGCAGGAAATGCTGGGAGCTAAAAAAAAAAAAAAAAGGGGGGGGTATATAACTGACAACCCAACCCTGATTCGAGGTTGAACTCTTCTCAGCTCAGCCCACCTACACCCAGGCACATGCAATAAAGCCATTTTTCTCTACATTGGCCTTGTGTTGTGGATGTGATCTCCCACCGGCTCAGACCTTTACCATTGTCCACTCTAGAGGCTGTGTTGAGGAAAGGTGGTGATCGTCCAGGAATTTCTCAGTTAAATCTGCAGCTGAGACTTCTACCCCAGAAACACTCAGGGCACCCTTTTGTGGTCCTCTCATGCTGGCTCCTCAATCCTGCTCACCTCAACCCCCCTCACCCATCTAATTTGCTCTGTACCCAATTGCGCAACTCAACCCAGGTTTCAAACCAGGCTCCACCGCTTGCAGGACACACTTCATCTGACTTTGGCCTCACTGCTCAACTGACGTGTGAACCCAGAGGTTTACCCTGTCCCAGCATCTTGTTGTATGTGTCAGTGAGATAACCAGAGATGCACAACTGAATTATAAATGAGCACTTTATTTACTGGCGGGCTGTGGGGGATAGTGTCCCCAAATCAACAGCCCCGAACCTTCTTTCTTCTTTGCTTATATAGACACAAACTGCAGGAAAAAAAAAACTACATTAAAAAAACCTACATTCTTCTTTGCTCCACTTAATTGGTGCGGGGGCTGATACAGACTGCTCCAGAGACAAGGGGTGGGGGGGGGGGGTCTGTTGTAGTGGTCAGGGCAATCATTAATCTCTTTCTTTTTATGGTCCCTCCAAGTTTCCCAATGCCATAATTAACCCCTTATGCTTATGGCTCCTCTGGGTGTCAGTCCCAGGTTTTTTTTAGAAAACTGCTCGGGTGTTTACATACGGGAATAACTGGTCAGAATGGAGTTTAATTTTATTTATTTACAAAAAATGTTTTTTCCTTTATTGATTTTAGAGAGAAAGGAAGGGAGAGGGAGAGAGAGATATAAACATGGATGAGGGAGAACATCAATTGGCTGCCTCCTGCATGTCCCCCACTGAAGATTTGGCCCACAACCTGGGCATGTGCCCCGACTGGGAATTGAACAAGTGACCTCTTGGTACATGGGTTGATGCTCAACAGTGGTACACATGCACCCCTGCAGCATACCAGTGGTACCCCACACATCCCTGAAGCATACCAGCAGGACCCAGGCATCACAGCAGTGGACCAGCTGGACCCACGCACCCCAGGCAGAAACAGCACAGACCGGCAGCTGAGACCCATCTCCAGCAGCATCAGCAGAGGCTGATCAGGAGCGGTGCCCTAGTCCAAGCAACAGCAAGACTTGGGGAGCCAAGACCTGCAGGACAGACCAATACCAGCCACCAGGTGTCAATCCTCCAGGACACACAGCAGGCAAGAGGTGCCATACACCAAAATAGTCTGGGAGGCACAGCAGCCTATTTGATACACACTGACCTGTCTACACACTCCAACATTCTTCACTGGGCCTAGAACTACCAGATTGCTAAAATGGTGAGACAAAGAAACAACACCCAAATGAAAGAAAAAGAGAAATCACCAGAAAAGGAACTACAGGAAATGGAAAGAAAGCAACTTGTCAGATAAAGAATTCAAAGCAATGACTTTAAGGGTGCTCAAACAATTTAGTGAGAACTACAAACAACTTAATAAGAATTATGAAGAGCTCACTGGGAACTACTTCAGCTTAAAAAAAAAAAAAACGGTAGAAGCTATACATAAAAAGCAAGAGGAAATAAAGAATGACATAGCTGTTTTGAAAAATACCATAGAAGTGTTCAATAGTAGATTAGAAAAAGCTGAGGACCAAATCAGAAATTTAGAAGACAAGGTAGGAAAAAACACCCAAATAGGGCAGCAAATGAGAAAAAAAAAAATTAAAAATCAGTAGCAGAGTTTAAGGGAGCTGTGGGACAATACAAAACGTAACAACATTAACATTATAGGGGTATCGGCAGGAGAAGAATCAGAGAAAGGAATAGAGAACCTGTTTGAAAAAATAATGACAGAAAACTTCCCTAAAGTGGTGAAGAAAAAAGTCACACAAGTCCAGGAAACACAGGGAGTCCCAAGCAAGATGAAACCCCAAAAGACCCAAAGATAGACACATCATAATATAAATGGCGAACATTAAAGAAAAGGAAAGGATCTTAAAGGAAGCAAGAGAGAGACACAAAGTTACCCACAAGGGAGCTCCCATTAGACTGACAGCTGATTTCTCAATAGAAATACTGCAGGCCAGAAGGGAGTGGCATGAAGTGTACAAAGTAATGCCAGTCAAGGGTCTGAATCCAAGACTACTCTATCCAGGAAGGCTATCATTCAAAATTGAAGGAGAAATAAAGAGCTTCACAGATAAAAAAAAAAAAAAAACTAAAGTAATTTACCACCACCAAACCAGCACTACAAGAAATGCTGAAGCAACTGTTGTAAGAATAAACAGAGAGAGAGAGAGAGAGAGAGAGAGAGAGAGAGAGAGAGAGAGAGAGAAACACATACATAAAATAAAAATGGCAACTAATAAGTATCTACCAATAAAAACCTTAATTGTAAGTGGCCTAAATGCTCCAATCAAAAGACATAGGGTAGCTGATTGGATAAGAATACATGATCCATATATATGCTGTCTACAAAAGACCCACCTCACAACAAAAGACACACACAGGATGAAAGAGAAGAGATGGAAAAAATTTTTCCAAGCAAATGAAAATGAAAAAAAGCTGGTGTAGCAATTCTCATATCTGATAGGATAGACATCCAAACGAGGGCCATAATAAGAGACAAAACAAAAAACAAAAACACTACATAATATTAAAAGGATCAGTCCAACAAGAGGATATACCCCTGGTAAAAATATATGCATATATATTTTTTTTAATCGGAAATTTTGAGGAAATTTTGGCATTTATCTTCAGGTAGAGAGGGAGGGAGAAAGTGAAGAAGAAAGAGAGAGAAACATCGATGTGAGAGAGACACATCGAGTGGCTGCCACCCACACATCCCCAACTGGGGCCAGGGACATACTGCAACTGAGGTACATGCAGTTAGCAGGAACCAAACCTAGGACTCTCTGGTCCTTGGGCTGATGCTCTAACTGCTGAGCCAAACCAGCCAGGGCCCAAAGTATATTTAAAACCTTCTGAAGGAACCTCAAGGGAGAGATCAATAGCAATACAATCATAGTGGGTCACTTTAACACCCCACTGAAACCACTGGATAGACCTTCTAGACCAAAAATTAACAAGGACACAGAGTCCTTAAATGACTAACCAGATCAGTTGGACTTAATTGATATTTACAGAACATTTCACACCAAAGCTGCAGAACATACATGCTTCTCAAGGGCACACAGGATATTCTCAAAGATAGACCACATGTTAGGAGCCAAAGTAAGTCTCTACAAATTCAAGAAGATTAAAATCACATCAAGCATTTTCTCAGATCTCAATGGCATGAAACTAGAACTCAATTACAACAAAAACATTCAAACTTGGAGGCTAAATAGCATGTTATTAAACAACGAATGGGTTACTAAGGAGATCAAGAAAGAAATTTAAAAATTCCTGAAAACCAATGGAAAAGAACACACAACTATACAAAATCTATGGGATGCAGCGAAAGCAGTCCTGAGAAGGAAGTTCATAGCACTAGGGGCCAACTTCAAGAAACAAGAGAAATTCCTAATTAACTTTCTAACCCTACAACTTAAAGAACTAGAAAGTAAACAAAAAGAAAAACCCAGAACAAGTAGAAGAAAAGAAATAGTAAAGGTCAGAGCAGAAATAAACGACATAGGGACTAAAAGAACAATTCAAAATGTCAATGAAACAAAGTGCTGGTTCTTTGAAAAGATAAACAAGATTGATGTACCTGTAGCCAGACTCACCAAGAAACAAAAAGAGAGGACCCAAATAAACAAAATCAGAAATGAAAGAGGAGCAGTAACAACTGACACCACAGTAATACAACAGACCATCAAAACATACTATGAACAATGATAGGCCAACAATCTGGACAATCTAGGAGAAATGGACAAATTTCTAGAAACACACAGTCTCCCAAAACTGAACCAGGAAAAGATAGAAAACTTGAACAGACCAATAACAACTAAGGAAATTGAAGATGTAATTAAGAAGCTCCCAGCAAACAAAGGCCCAGGCCTGGACAGCTTCACGGGAGAGTTTTACTGAACATTCAAAGAAGATCTAATACCCACTGTCCTTAAACTATTCCAAAAAATCCAAGAAGACAGAAAGACTTCCAAACTCATGTTATGAGGCCAGCATAATCCTAATTTCAAAACCCGATAAAGACACTACAATGAATAAAAACTACAGGCCAATATCCCTGATGAACACAGATGCCAAAATCCTTAACAAAATAGTAGCAAATCGAATCCAGCAATACATCAAAAACATTATTCACATTGACCAAGTGGAATTCATCCCAGGGATGAAAGTAGGGTACAGTATTCACAAATCAATAAACGTGATACACCACATAAACAAAATGAAAGACAAAAACCATATGATCTTATCAATAGATGCTGAAAAAGCATTAGACAAAATTCAGAACCCAGTTCTGATAAAAACACTCAGCAATGTGGGAATAGAGGGATCATGTCTCAACATAATAAAGGCCATATATGAGAAACCTACAGCCAACAACATACACAATGAGCAAAAACTAAAAGCATTTATCTTAAGAACAGGAACGAGACAAGGATGCCCACTTTTGCCACTTTTATTTAAATAGTACTGGAAGTCTTAGCCACAGCAATTAGACATGAAGAAAATAGAAAAGGGATCCAAATTGGAAAGGAGAAAGTGAAACTGTCATTATTTGCAGATGTCATAATATTGTACATAGAAAACCCTAAAGACTCGATCAAAAATTTACTAGACTTAATAAATGAATTTGCAAAGTAGTGGGATACAAAATTTATGTCAAGAAATCGATGGCGTTCTTATACACCAATGATGAACTCACAAAAAAAGAAACTAAAAAAACAATCCCATTTCCCATCACAGCAAAAAAAATTATGATACCTAGGAATAAACTTAACCAAAGAAGTAAAGGACCTATTTGCAGAAAACTACAGGACATTGAAAAAAAGAAATAGAGGAAGATATAAAAAAGTGGAAGCACATACCTTGTTCATGGATTGAAAGAATTAACATCATTTAAATGTCCATACTACCCAAAGCAATCTATAGATTCAATGCAATCCCCATCAAAATACCAACGACATATTTCATAGAACTAGAACAAATACTCCAGAAGTTCCTATGGAACCAAAAAAGACCCCAAATAGCCACAGCAATCTTTTTGTTTTTTTTGTTTGTTTTTGTTTTTTTGGTATGTGCCCCTAGCGGGAACCGAACCCGGGACTCCCTGGTCCGCAGGCCAACGCTCCAACCGCTGAGCCAAATCGGCCAGGGCAGCCACAGCAATCTTGAGAAAGAATGACAAAGTAGGTGGGATCACAATACTGGATATCAGGTTATACTGCAAAGCTACTGTAATCAAAACAGCCTGGTACTGACACAAGAACAGGCACATAGATCAGTGTAAAAGAACAGAGAACCCAGAAATTGACCCAAAACAGTATGCTCAATTAATATTCGACAAAGGTGGCAAGAGTATACTATGGAGTAAAGACAGCCTCTTTAATAAATGGTGTTGGGAAAATTGAATAGCTACATGCAAAAAAAAAAAAAAAAAGAAAGAAAGAAAAGAAAAGAAAAGAAACTAGACCATCAACTTACACCATATACACAAATACACTCAAAATGGATAAAAGACTTAAATGTGACTCGTGAATCCATAAAAATCATAGAAGAAAATGTAGGCAACAAAATTTCAGACATCATACACAGCAGAATTTTCACTGATACATCACCTAAGGCAACAGAAACAAAGGAAAAAATGAACACATGGGACTACATCAAACTCAAATGCTTCTGCACAGCAAAAGAAACAATCATCAAAACGGAAAGTGAACCCACTCTATGGGAGAGCATAATTGCCAATGACACATCAGATAAGGGGTTAATTTTCAAAATATATATAGAGTGCTCATACAACTCAACAAAAGGAAGACAAAGAACCCAATTAAAAATTGTGCAGAGAACCTAAAGAGACACCTCTCCAAAAAGGACATACAAATGGCCAAGAGACATATGAAGAAATGCTCAACATCACTAATCATCAGAGATGCAAATTAAAACAACAATGAGGTATCACCTCACACCTGTCAGAATGGCCGCCATCAACAAATCATCAAACAACAAGTGTTGGCGAGGGTGTGGAGAAAAGGGGACTCTAGTACACTGCTGGTGGGAATGCAGTCTGGTGCAGCCACTATGGAAAACATAATGGCGTTACCTCCGAAAGTTAAAAATTGAACTGCCATTTGACCCAGTGATCCCACTTCTAGGAATATATCCTAAGAAGCCTGAAACACCAATCAGAAAGAATATATGTACCCCTATGTTCATAGCAGCACTATTTACAATAGCTAAGATCTGGAAACAGCCCAAGTGTCCATCAATAGATGAGTGGATAAAAAAGCTGTGGTGCATATATCAATGTAACACTATGCAGCTGTAAGAAAGAAAGATCTCTTATCCTTTGAGATGGCATGGAGAGACCTGGAGAGTATCATCCTAAGCATAACAAGCCAATCAAAGAAAGACAAATATCATATGATCTCACTTATTTGTGGAATATAATGAACAAAACAAAATGATGAACAAACAGGACCCAGAGAGATAGTAGGGCACAGACTCAGAAACCTCAGAAGAGGTCGGGGGGTGGGGGGGAAGGGAAGAGATAAACCACAGAACTTCTATGCATGTATGCATAACCAATGGACATAGACAACAATGTTGGGGACGGGGTGGGAGGAGGATCAGGAGGAGGGTGTCAGTGGGGGAAAAGGAGAAACATCTGTAACAAATATAAATTAATAAAAATAAATTTAAAAAATGAATAAATAAAAGCATGATTTAAAAATGCTAAGAATCCTGTTGCTATTATATTTAAACATTTAAAAACATTTAGAATTTATTAAGGTGGGGGGTCAATAACGTGCAGAAATACTCTTCACATATGTAGAAGGTAATTTACAATATAATCAAAGAACCAGTACCCACAATACCAACAAAATGCCTGGGAATAAACTTAACATGAATGTGCGCAATCTCTGTCGAAATTTTAAAATGCTACCCACATAAAAAACTTGAATAAATGGAAAGTAACATCGTGTTCTTAGATAGAAAACACCATATAATGATGTCAATTTCCCAAATTTGTCTATAAATTTAATATTATCTACGTTAAAATATCAGAAAGATTTTAAAAAGAAAAACAAGCTCAATTTAAGTGCACCTGACAAAATAAGGAAGAATTGAAAGGAAATTCTGAACAAGCAAAGTAATGAATACATCCTAGCCCTTCTGGATGTAACAATGTTCTAGTATAAAGCTGCAGTAATTTCCACAGTGGCGTAATGCCCTGTAAACAAATGGATGCAACAGAAAGTTCCAGTAACAGACTTAAACCCACGTGTAAATTTTTATGATAAAGATGTCTCCTGAGACCATTGGAAACATATGAATCGTATGATAAATGGTGAGGGACAACAGAATGGAAAAAAATATTGGATCCCTACATCACAGCCTCCATCAAAAGCACTTCCTTATGGATTTTAATGGGCACTCATTATTCATACAGAACACTGGGGGCTATCTAAAAACATAAAGGTACAAAGAGATTGAAAGTGAAAGCATGTAAAAAGATATGTGATGAAAACATAAACTAAATAAAAATTGTATAATAACATAAGTAGACTTGAGGGCAATAAGCATTACTGGAAATAAAGAAGAGCACCTCAGATCAATAACTTCAATTTACAAGGAAGTTCCAAATTCACAAGCACTTTATAACAAATACAGTATAGAAAACAGAACTGCAAGAAAAAAAATGGGCGAATCTATCATCATAATACGTTTAACACAGCTTTCATTCAAGGACAGAGCATACCACTTTTAGAACCAACAGATACCAAGCAAAAATCAGTAATCATATCAGAGACTTAACTTCAGCAGCAAATCAGATTCAACTTTCATTACATTCACTATATTCACCCATTTTGGATGTTGACCCGCACTACGGTGTTATTCCAGGCATGCACACTAGATGGCAGCAGAGGATCACACTTGGAACTTTTTTTACGTGACCATACTGTACTAGGAAAATCACGTTTCAACAAACCCCAAAGGATTAGAATGACAAAATTACATGAAGCTTGTTTCTTGCTCGTGTTGCGTTTAGTCTAGAAATCAGTAACAAAACTTAACTGGAAAGTCCTTATATTAGAAATTATGAAAGCCCTGGCTGGTTTGGCTCAGCGGTTAGAGCGACGGCCTGCGGTACAGAGAGACCCGGGTTCGGTTCCCGCTAAGGGCATGTGCCTCAGTTGCGGTTTGTCCCCGGCCCTGGTTGGTCGTGCGGGTGGCAGCCACTCGATGTGTCCCTTTCACGTCGATGTTTCTCTCTCTCTTCCTCCCTCTCTATCTGAACAATGAAAAAATGTCCTCAGGTGAGGATTAAAAAAAAAAAGAAAGAAAGAAATTATGAAACACACTAATCATTAACCGCCAAAATAAATCACAGAGTTAGAAAATAATTAGCACTCGATAACAATAAAAAGGCTACAGACAAAAACTTACAGAAAGTGTGCATTCTTAGTGCACATATTAAGAAAAGAGAAGAGCTGAAATTTTGCAAGTTTTATACCCATCGTAAGAACCTAGAAGAGAACATTAAATCCACAGGAGAAGAAAGTAAATGTGCATGCATATAGCGCTGTCTGGAAGAATATGTACTTAACATTAACGCGGTTTTTACCTCTTGGGGTAGGATGTTTTAGCAAATTTTATTTTTTTGTATTGTTTAAGTAAGTTGTAACAAACAGCCATTTTCATTTTTAAAAACTACTAGAGAAAAACATGGGCTAGTTAAAAAAAAACAACATAAAAACCTAGATTATTGTGGTGACAACAACTAGAAATCTTTTCTTAGCTCACCCAGTGTGGTCTCTTAACAGTTGAATTATTTTCTTATTCTAATTGGCGCCAGAAATGACGTTTAATCCATATGACCTTCGCGTCATTTTTACCTTCCTGGCGCCGGAAGTGACGTAGAACCCACAGGACCTTCTCATTTTGACCTTCCTGGCGCCGGAAATGATGTATAATCCACAGGACCTTCTCCTCATTTTTACCTTCCTGGCGCCGGAAATGACGTATAAACACAGTCAACATAATAACACTTTGGACGTTGGTCACGACAGATGTGTTTTATTTCTTTTTATTTACATATGTATTATTTTATTAGACATTGAGAAAGGCAAGGTAACATCCATTTGTTGTTTCACTAATTTTCACGTGACCACGATTTATTTTGACCTTCCTGGTGCCGGAAATGACGTATAATCCATATGATCGTCTCGTCATTTTTACCTTCCAAGCGCCGGAAGTGAAGTAGAACCCACAGGACCTTCTCCTCATTTTGACCTTCCTGGCGCCGGAAATGACATATAATCCACAGGACCTCTCCTCATTTTGACCTTCCTGGCGCCGGAAATGACGTATAAACACAGTGGACATAATAACCCTTTGGACTTTGGTTACGACAGATATGATGTTTTATTTCTTTTTATTTACTTATGTATTATTTTATTAGACATTACGAAAGGCAAGGAAACATCCATTTGTTGTTTCACTCATTTTCACGTGACCACGCATTCATTTTGACCTTCCTGGCGCCGGAAATGACGTATAATCCATATGACCTTCTTGTCATTACCTTCCTGGCGCCGGAAGTGACGTATAAACACAGTCGATGTAATAACACTTTGGACGTTGGTCACGACAGATGTGATGTTTTATTTCTTTTTATTTACATATGTATTATTTTATTAGACATTGAGAAAGGCAAGGTAACATCCATTTGTTGTTTCACTCATTTTCACGTGACCACGCATTCATTTTGACCTTCCTGGTGCCGGAAATGACGTATAATCCATATGATCGTCTCATCATTTTTACCTTCCAAGCACCGGAAGTGAAGTAGAACCCACAGGACCTTCTCCTCATTTTGACCTTCCTGCCGCCGGAAGTGACGTATAATGCACAGGACGTTCTATTTTTACCTTCCTGGCGCCGGAAATGACGTATAATCCAGATGACCTTCTCGTCATTTTGACCTTCCTGGTGCCGGAAATGACGTATAGTCCTGATGACCTTCTCGTCATTTTTACCTTCTTGGCGCCGGAAATGACATAACCCCACAGGACCTTCTATTTTGACCTTCCTGGCACCGGAAATGACGTATAAACACAGTCGACTAATAACCCTTTGGACGTTGGTTACGACAGATGTGATGTTTTATTTCTTTTTATTTACTTATGTATTATTTTATTAGACATTAAGAAAGGCAAGGAAATATCCATTTGTTGTTTCACTCATTTTCACATGACCACGCATTCATTTTGACCTTCCTGGCGCCGGAAATGACGTTTAAACCCACTTAACGTCGCAGCCATTGTGACATGTCCTCAGGCTGAAATGACCGTTAAGCAGTCCGCATGATGCAGGAACCACTGTGCAACGTTTTGTGCATGTGGTGTCCTGCCGATGTGACATCGTAGCCTACATGAGGGCTGTGTTGCACCCGGCCTGATGTCACGCCCTTGGAGCTAGGAGGCAGGACACCAACGGTCCTGAATGAGCTTGATGCTGACTGGCTGCCTTCCTGGGCTTCAGCCTGCTGGTCTGTGAAGTGGGGATAGTCAGGGAGCCCATCTGCCTACAGCACCCCCTGCTGGTCGGCACTGAGGAGGCCTTCTGGGGCGCAGAACGTGTGGCCGGTTTGATATGCTCCGCCTCCTGGACTCACTCTCCCGCTGGGTGTGCAGTCCCCGTGTCGCCAGTTTCATCACAGCCCGAGGGCCTGGCCTGGCCTCTGCCCTCTGGTTTTGTCTGACGCCCTCAGATTCAGAGCTCAGCAGGTAAAGCATTGAAATGCTTAACTTTTTGTTTGTTTTTTAAATAAACTTTAGCCCAGCCAGTGTGGCTCAGTGGTTGAGCGCTGACCCATGCACCAAGAGGTCGCCACTTTGATGCCTGGTCAGGGCACATGCCCAGGTTGTGGGCCCGATCCCCAGTGGGGGGCATGCAGGAGGCGGCCAATCAATATTCTCTCTCATCAATGTTTCTCTCTCTCTCTAAAATCAATAAAGAAAAAAAATAAATGTTTTATTTTACAGTCATTTTTATTTTTTAAATTTCTTTATTGTTGAATGACATGCTTAATTTTTAAATTTCTTGTAACAGATTTGTGTTGAGAATTTCTTTAGAATTCAGTTGGCTTTACAATTATTAGAATAGAAAATAACAAACATACTATAAATCTTTGAGAAAAGGGGCTCACTTGCCCTGGCCGGGTAGCTCAGTTGGTTAGAGCGTTGTCCTGATGCGCCAAGGTTGTGGGTTCAATCCCTAGTCAGAGCACATAGAAGAATCAACCAATGAATGCATAAGTCAGTAGAACAACAAACAGATGTTTCCCTTTCTCTCTCTCTAAAAATCAATAAAAAGAAAAATTTAAAAAGAAAAAAAAAATGTTCCGCCCTGGCCGGTTTGGCTCAGCGGTTAGAGCATCGGCCCGCAGACCAGAGAGTCCTGGACTTGGTTCCCGCTAAGGGCACATACCTCGGTTGCAGTTTGTCCCCGGCCCGGTTGGGTTCGTGTGGGTGGCAGCCACTCAATGTGTCTCTCTCACGTCGATGTTTCTCTCTCTCTCTCTTCCTCCTTCTCTCCCTCCTGTTCTATCTGATGATAAATGCAAAAAAAAGAAAAAAGAAAGAAAGAAAAGAAAAAAGTTCATACTTTTATTGGAAAGGCACTTCTTGTTAGGGCTGAGAATTATTTCATCTGTTTATATATCCATGGAAGCCTGTTTCTTTTTTGCTAGGATTCAGCATCATTTGTCTTTTTATTTTTTAAATGCCTATAAGCATTGAGAAACATTTTTCTTAGTAAACAGGCACATAGGAATGGAAGTTTTGTTAGTCATTCAACTAGTAATCTGCCCCCCACCCCAGTCACAGAGTGATCTAGCATCCAAACGGGCTTAAAGAATTTCTCAGCTGACTACTTGATTAGTTCCATATCAATCCTGTGAGTGGGCCGTTGGCTGGCCCCCAGAGGTTCCTTAACCCTGGGGAAAGCACCACCGTGGGAGACCGGGGATTGTGGAGCAGAAAGGGGGAGAAGAAACCCACCAGTACAATCCTTCCACCACCAGCAGCTTGTGTTCAGGAAGAGTCCCTGAGGCTCTGGGCCTGCTGCCCTCTGGATAGTGTTCAGGTCCCCCCCCCCCCCCCCCCCCGCTCCCCGCCTGCTTGTATTCCTCTTTGGCTCACCTTCTTGGCTTTGTACAGAGGCTCCAGTTTTGCCGGCTCACGGACCATGTAGGGGTGTCCCTGGGGCACGGCCCCACCCTGTTTCCTAGGCCATGCTGTCCCTTCCCCTGGGTGATTTCAGCTTCTTCCTTCAGAACTGCAAATAGGTTCATGATTCCCAAACCATCGACCCCACCCTCCAGCTGAAATACTCTCCAGAGCTCCAGACCCACTAGGCCGCCTCCCCTGAGTGGTCTGTCTGTATCTGACACTCAGCCTGTCCTGGGCAAGTCGCATCCTCTCCACCAAACATGGTCCTTACCTCAGCGAGCTTGTCCCTTGGTTACTGAACTGCGGTTTCCTCATTCCCTGGTCACTCTTCCCTGTGGTTCTGCTTCCTTAATGCCTCTTATCCTTCTCTGTCCACCCTCATGGTCTCAACCTTCATTCGGGTCCCGAGCATGTCTCCCTGGTTACAGAGCATCCTAACCAGCCTCCATCATGTCCGTCCCCTCCTGTGAGGACATGCCTGTTCCTGGAATGCCCTTTCTCAGATGCAGATGTGACTGAGTCAAGGCCTTGCTTCAACCCCACCATCCTCAGAATAAGATCTACTTCAGCATGGCTGAAGAGACTTGGTGACCTGGCCCCTGCCCACTGCCAGCCTTTCTTTCTCTGGTCGTTGGGCTCTGGTTAATATAGAACCTGCGGTCCCCCAGCTTCTGTTGTCTCCCCCACACCATTCCTGCACCAGTGCTGCCTCCTCAGCCTGGCAAACCCCTACACACGCTACAACGTCCGCTCCACTGTAATCTCGACCGGGAGGCTCTCCCACCCACCCTGTGTTCCCGTCCACCAGAACACTTGCCACGCGGGATTGCGAGCGTTGAGCACGGGGATGTCTCCTCCACGAGACTGTGAGCAACTCCAGGGCACCTTCCCTCCCAAATCTCCAGTGCCCAGGAGCACTGGAACAGTGCTGTACAGCAAGAAACTGAGTCTAGGTGAAGAAAGACAATAAAATGGTAAGCTCCTTCAGAACAGCCAAGCTGATGCACTCTCAGAAAAGTTACAGGAACAACGACCCAAAACATGCTTCCTCAGAAATCCTATAATGGAAACACACAGAGTATTAACTGAGACAAGGGAAGTCCACCCTCAAATTCCTTATCCCATTACCAAGTGTTCTGATTCGTGGACAGGAAAAATAGTCCATATCTACCTAGGAGATATCCCACCCAAAGTGTGAAAAACAGCTGGGAAAACAGCTATTCACCTACAGACTGGTTTCCTTGTTTCTTCTCTGAGTTTTACCTAATACAGTCACTAGGTACAAATGGAGGGCACTGAAGGAAAATAATGAACGTCTTCTTCATAGCAGGCAACATGGGTAAACTAAGGCTCCTCAGAGTCCCTACAACTTTGACTCGCTCCCTATCTCGCCTGTTCCCTTTGACCAGCTGTTGATTGAGGATCCCATAAAAAGCAAACGAGAAAGTTTATCTGTCAACCAAGCATAATAGCTGGTCTCTCCACAGCTGAATCATTCAAAACGCCCTCACTATAAACCCCAGAATATTAACAAGTATTTTCCCCCATAACAGTAGACTGAAATGTTAGGAATAGAGGAAAGTGTTGTGATTCTAAATTTTCATCCATGCCTAAAATTATGCAATAGTCATCAATTTTGTTAATATTGACTCCCTACATTTGAGGGAGAAAAAAAAAAAGATTCTATACCCCACACCAGATAAATCAGGTTCCAAAAATTTTCAAAGCTTCAAGATCAGTAATTCTCAAGCAGAAGAAATTGTTTTCCCAGGGACATTCTGTAAAGTGTGCAGACATTTTAGATTGTCAAGCGGGCGGTATAAGGACGGACTGGCAGGCAGTAAACACAAGAAATGGGTGCCGATAAGCACTTATGATACACAGAGCAATTCTGAAAAAGCAAAATAATAAACACAAGGTAGCCAAAAAAGATTTTTAAAAACTGTATCATATTATGAAGCTGCAATAATTAAAAAGAGCAGGGTAATGCCCCACGAATGGATGAAGTAATGAAACAGAATAGAACATTGATTAGAAAAACATTCCTGTGGAAATTCTGTATGATAAAGACGACTCCTCAGATGACTAAAAGAAATAGGCACTGGAGAGTACATAATGTGAGACAAATGAAAATTATGTTGTACCCTGATATCTTGCCGTCGAACCAACTATATTCATTGTGGATTTAAATGAGCTGCCATGACTAATATAAAACACTGAGTTCTTTCAAACATGAAATTGAAAAACATTGGAAGTGAAAAAAATGAGAAAAGATATACATGGTTTGGCAAAGGTAGGTTTACAGTTCTGAGTACATAACACAGTTTGTTTGATCAATATTTCTTAATTATTGTACTATTATTCATACAAACAACTGTAAACCGACTTCTGCCCAACCTACATTAGTCAAACAAAAACCAAATGAAAATTATATACAGTAAACTGTAAGGCAAAAAAGTAGAAATGAAGAGCATGTCATATCTCTTATTTTAATTTACCAGAAATTTCCACATTCATTTTCACTGTATAACATAAACTCTAATTTTATTAGAACAGAGCTACATGGAAAATAGACCAAGTTATAATCATACAAGATTCAACACACCTCTCATTCAGGAAAAGACCACATCTCTTTTATATACAATGAAGTCAAAGAAATTATTAGTAACGATATAAAAACCTAACATGAGCCCTGGCCAGTTTGGCTCCACGGTAAGCCCACAGACCAATGAGTCGTGAGTTCGGTTCTGGTCAAGGGCACATACCTCGGCTATGGTTTGTCCTCAGCCCTGGTTGGGCCATGTGGAAGGCAACCAGTTGATGTGATTCTATCACACTGATGTTTCTCTCTGTCTCTCTCTCTCTCTCCCTCCCTCCCACTCTATCTGATGACAAATAGAAAAATAGCCTCAGATGAGGAATAAATAAATAAAAACCTAACATGAAAACAAACTGTAGTCAACATTCCTAAATACGTAATCCACTATGCAGTTGACACGCATTAAATTGTCATTCCCAAGGTGTACACGAGATGGCAGCAGAGTATGTTTCTTGTTATTGCAATTAATGTAGAAACCATTAATGAAAGGTAACTAGAAAATTCTTATATTTAAAAGCTATAAAATCCACTTCTAAATAACGCCAAAACAAAACAGCATTGTAGCTAGAAAATAATTTGAAGTAAATGATGCTACAAATACTACACACAAAACTTAAGAAAAAATTTGCACCATTACATTCACATACTAAAAAAGATGAACAGACAAGTTTACATCAATATAAATAACCTAAAATAGTACAGTATATCTCACAAAAAGTAGAAGGACATGTGCATGTAGGGATGTCTGGAAGGGTATGTTCTTAAAATCATACCAGTTTGTTGTGGGCCCCAAGGCTAAGGCAACTAGATTCCATTTTATGTGGGCCCCTTGGATAGGGTGACTGAAGGACTCCATTTTGTCACCAGTGGACATTCCTCGATATTCTTCCCATAATGGGTTGGTTGCCCCTAGAGGGGAAGGAATTTCTGCCTAAGGTTATAGTCGCCCCATGTGTTGGGGGCATTTGCAGTTTCCTGAGTATAGGTATTTGCAAGTACTGAATGCTAATTTTGACCTCTGTGATCTCTGTCACTCCCACTATTGTACTGGTTCCCTGAGGGGAGGGAGGCCTGTTCTGTTTGCTTGACAAACAGGAGACCCCCGGGCAACTGTTAGATATGGATTTTGAGAAATGTTAATCAAACAACTGCTAACCGCTGATATCTGCTTCTGTGAATGCTGCTTGCTTGCTATAAAAGGCTGCCATTTTAGAGGCTCGGGGTTGCAGTTCTCCTCTGAGTAGGTTGGCTGCAGTCCCTGCGCAGGTTAATAAAGCTCCTAAAACTTATAATTTTGGTGTCCGAGGGAGGTTGATCTACTGGGTTACAACACAGTTGTTTTTTACTTCTTGGGGTAGATTGAGGAATGAAGTTGTTTCTCTGTATTCTTTACATAGACTTCCCCCAAAAAACCATTTTTAGTTTAGGAAAAATGTACAAGAGGAACACAGGAGATATTTAAAAATAAGCTAGACTGTAGTGCTGAAAACAGTGGAAGCCTTTCTCTGCTCACTCAGGCTAGTCTCTTGTCAGTCTGAAGAGAATACAAACTCTTTCTAGTTGTTTAACTTTAAGTGGCTATTTTTTAAATTTGCATGTCTTCATATTAGTTTGCAGAAATTGTGATAAAATGAACTCCCAAGCTTTGGGCATGTGAAATTTATGAGCCTGGTTCTAGCATTTACAAGGTATGTTCTTTTCAACACAGAACAAACCTCTAAGGGTCTTCATTTGGTCACTTGAAAATTTTCCTATTTTTATACCCTGGAACATCCACTGCTGAAGGACCTAGGCTAGGTCTGAACTCTGCTCCAGAGAAAATGTAAGATTGGACCTCTCAATGCTCAGGTAAACTGACATGGGAAATAGTAAACTCCAGAAATGTGGTCTTGAGCCTGGAGGATGTACCCAGGATTGCCATCTCGAAGCCTGCCAGGATAGGTGCAATGCAATGAAACTACAAGCACACCATGCTGCTTGGAGTGAGAGGGAGCTTTGCAAGGGAGCAAAAACCTCCAGATCTTAGGAGGCAGTCCCATTTATTTGCAGTTTGGTACCCCCAGGTTACAAGCAGATTTGTGTAAATTATGTCCTTGAGATGGCATTACTGCAAACCATACACCCTAGCTTTGTCTCTTGCTTTTTATGGGAAGAGACCTTGAAGCCAAAAGATAACAAACCCTTATTCACATGCAAATGAAGCACTGAAGGCACCTGGGCGGGCCAGGTTTCCGAGAATGCATTAACACAAGGTTGAGAGTGGATTAACACAAGGTTAAGAGTGCACTAACACAAGGTCACAAAATGTCCATCTTCCAGCCCCCCTACCCCACACAGGATAAGTGGTCTCACAGGGAATACTCACCTAACATCCTCCACGAATCTTGATTCAGAAAAATATCATGCTGGTTGTTGGCTGCTTGCCTCACATCCAAACGCCATCTATTTCATAACAGGCATCTTTTAAACTGATCTAAGGAGACACCGTTCTCATACAAAACTACCAATGGATTTAGGTCAATCACTTCACTCACTCTGTTTCATTAAGTCACATACAAGTAACCAGCAAAAACAATGAGATGATATTTGGTATGTAAAACATTTTGCAAAATATTGAAGAAAAATGAAATATAGACAATTTAGGAAAAGTCCAGCATGCTCGGCAGATTAATTTTTATAAAACAACCCCAAACTATAGTCATGGGGTGTGTGGGTGGTCAACAGCCTCCTGCATGGAGTCTTAATGAGTAAAGAAAGGCAGTGTGCTAATGCTCTCTGACTAAAACCAGGTTTTTCAATGGAAATATTTAAAAAGAAAAGGGGGAAAACTATACATTCTCTCAGATTCCATTTTCTTAAACAACAGTTTAAAACTAACATGCAAAATACAAAATTTGGCTCATCTTTATTCGCACCATTGCAGCAACAAATAAAAGCCTTATATCGAAAATCGCAATTAGTAATATTTCAATATGTCATTGATGAAATTATTCATTCCAGATACAGTAGCGAGAGAAGAAAACGAGAAAATGAAGACAATAGAAAGAGAGAGAAGAGAATGATGAAAACATAGAGAATAAGAAGAGACAGGAGAGAACACGGAAAACGAAGAGATTCGTGAATAGAATAGAGAACGCAGCAAACAGGAGAGAATCAGGACAGAGATGAGAGAATTTAAAAAACACAGAGAATCAGGAGAGAAAACAAAGAACGTAGAAAACTGGGCATATCGAGAAATAAAAGAGAGAACAAAGAAGGTGAAGGAAAACATCAGAGAGAGGAGAGATCGAATAAAATGGAGAGAATCAGGAAAGAGAGTAGAGAACTCAAAATACGAGGAGAATCAGCAGAGAAAGGAAAGAACACAGAAAACAAAGAGACTCGAGAGAGAGGACAGAATGCAGAAAAACAAGATTCAGGAAAGAGTGGAACGAAGGCAGAAAACGGAGAAACCAGAAGAGAGAGGAGAGAACACAGAAAATGGAGAGATTCCGGAAAGGCAGTAGAAATTTCAGAAAAAGGAGAGAATCAGGAGGAAAAAAAAAGAGAGAACGAGGGAAACGGAAAAATTCAGGAAAAAGAGCAGAGAATGCAGAAGACGGGGAGATTCAGGAGTACAGAACGCAGACGACAGAGGGAATCTGGAGAGAGAAGAGAGAAAACAGAAAACGCAGAGAATCAGGAAAAAGAGGACAGAACAGAGAAAACAGGGAAACCAGGAGAGAGAGAAAAGAAAAAAGAAAATGCAGAGAATCATGATAAAGAGGAGAGACTGAAGAAAATGCAGAAATTCAGGAGAAAGCGGAGACAATGCAGAAAACAGAGAGAATCAGTGCAAAGAGCAGAGAACACAGATATTAAGCAGAAAGAGCAGATAATGCAGAAAACTCAGAGAATCAGGTGAAAGGAGAGAACGCTGAAAACAGAGAGAATCAGGAAAGAGATCAGAGAACGCAGAGAATGCAGATTTGGGAGAAAGCAGAGACAATGCAGAAAACAGAGAATCAGGAAGCACAGCATAAAACGCAGATATTAAGCAGAAAGAGCAATCAAAGCAGAAAACGCACAGAATCAGGAGAAAGAGAGAACGCTGAAAACAGAGAGAATCAGGAGAGAGAGCAGAGAACGCAGAAAAAGCAGATTTGGGAGAAAGCGGAGACAACACAGAAAACAGAATCAGGAGACACAGAAGAGAATGCAAAAAATGCAGAAATTAAGCAGAAAGAAAAGACATCGCAGAAAACGCAGAGAATCAGGTAAAGAGCAGAATATGCTGAAAAGAGAGAGTCAGGAGAGAGAGCAGAGAACACAAAAAAAATGTACAAATTAAGGAGAAAGCTGAGGCAACGAAGAAAACAGAGAGAATAAGGGAAAAACCCAGAGAATGCATAAAACGCAGAAATTAAGCAGAGAGAGAAGGCAATGCAGAAAACGCAGAGAATCAGGAGAAAGAAGAGAGAATGCTGAAAACAGAGAGAGTCGGAGAGAGAGAAGAAAACACAGAAATTCAGGAGCAAGCAGAGATAAGGAAGAAGACGGAGAGATTCCAAACAAACAGCAGAGAATGCCTAAAACGCAGAAATTAAGCTAATAGAGAAGAACACCCAGACAATGTAGAGAGAATCAGGAGAAAGAGGAGAGAACGCTAAAAACATAGAGTCAGGAGAGAGAGCAGAGAACACATAAAATGCAGAAATTAAGCAGAAAGACAAGACAAGAAAGAAAATGCAGAGAATCAGGATATAGAGCAGAGAACGCTGAAAACTGAGAGTCAAGAGAGAGCAGAGAACGCATAAAATGCAAAATTCAGGAGAAAGGGGAGACAATGAAGAAAACAGAGAGAATCGAGGCACAGGAAGGAATGCATAAAACGCAGAAATTAGGCAGAAAGAGAAGACAATGCAGAAAACGCAGAGAATCAGGAGAAGAGAGAATGATGAAAACAGAGAGAGTCAGGAGAGAGAGCAGAAAACACAGAAAATCTGGAGAAAGCGAACACAGCGCTGAAAAAACAGAAAGAGACAGGAAACAGCAGGGAACGCATAAAGCGCAAAAATTAAACAAAAAGAGAAGACAACTCAGAAAATGCAGATAATCAGGAGAAAGAGGATAGAACGCTGATAACAGACTGAGTCAGGAGAGAGAGCAGAGAACGCAGAAAATGCAGAAATTCAGGAGAAAGCAGAAACAACGCAGAAAACACACCAAATAATGGCCAACAGAAGAGAACGCAAAAAACGAAGAAATTAGGCAGAAAGAAAAGACAACGCAGAAAACGCAGAGAATCAGAAGAAAGAAGAGAAAGGGCTGATAAAGAGAGAGTCAGGAGAGAGAGCAGAGAATGCAGAAAAAGAAGAAAATCAGAAGAAAGCGGAGACAAAGCACTAAACAGAGAGAATCAGGGCAAAGAGCAGAGAACACATAAAAGGCAGAAATTAAGCAAAAGAGAAGACAACGCATGAAATGCAGAGAATCAGTAGAAAGAGGAGAAAGCACTGATAACAGAGAGAGTCAGGAGAGAGAGCAGAGAATGCAGAAAACGCAGAAATTCAGTAGAAAGCGGAGAAAATAAAGTAAAAGAGAGAATTAGGGCAAACAGTACAGAACGTATAAAACGCAGAAATTAGGCAGAAAGAGAAGGCAATGCAGAAAATGCAGATAATCAGGAGAAAGAGGAGAGAACGCTGAAAAAACAGAGAGTCAGGAGAGAGAGAAGAGAACTCAGAAAACGCAGAAATTAAGGAGAAAGTGGAGACAATGCAGTAAACAGAGAGAATCAGGGCAAACAGTACAGAACGAATAAAATGGAGAAATTAGGCAGAAAGAGAATACAAAACAGAAAATACAGAGAATCAGTAGAAAGAAGAGAGAAAGCTGATAACAGAGATAGTCAGAAGAGAGAGCAGAGAATGCAGAAAAAACAAAAATTCAGGAGAAAGCGGAGACAACGCAGGAAACAGAGAGAATCATGTCAAACAGCAGAGAATGGTTAAAACGCAGAAATTAGGAAGATAGAAAAGACAATGCACAAAACGCAGAGAACCTGGAGAAAGAGGAGTGAACGCTGAAAACGGAGAGAGTCAGGAGAGAGAGCACAGAACACCGAAAACTCAGAAAATCTGGAGAAAGTAAGAACAACGGTGCTAAAAGAGAAAGAGACAGGAAATACCACGGAATGCATAAAACTCAGAAATTAAACAAAAAGAGAAGACAACGCAGAAAACGCAGAGAATCAAGAGAAAGATGAGAAAGCGCAAACAGAGAGTCAGGAGAGAGAGCAGTGAATGCAGAAAATGCAGAAAATCTGGAGAAAGAGCAGACAAAGCTGATAAAAGAGGAAGAGACAGGAAACTTCAGGGAAAGCATAAAACGCAGAAATTAAGCAAAAAGAGAAGACAACTAAGAAAACGCAGAGAATCAGGAGAAAGAGGAGAAAGCGCTGATAACAGAGAGAGTTAGAAGAGAGAGCAGAGAACACAGATTTGGGAGAAAGCAGAGACAACGCAGAAGACGGAGAGAATCAGGAAACACAGCAGAGAACGCATTAAATGCAGATATTAAGCGGAAAGAGCAGTCAAAGCAGAAAACGCAGAGAATCAGGAGAAAGAGAGAACGCTGAAAACAGAGAAAATCAGGAGAGAGAGCAGAGAACGCAGAAAAAGCAGATTTGGGAGAAAGCGGAGACAACACAGAAAACAGAATCAGTAGACACAGCACAGAATGCAAGAAATTCAGAGATTAAGCAGAAACAAAAGACATCAAAGAAAATGCAGAGAATCAGGTAAAGAGGAGAATGCGCTGAAAAGAGAGAGAGTCAGAAGAGAGACCAGAGAACGCAGAAAACGAAGAAATTAAGGAGAAAGCTGAGGCAACAAAGAAAACAGAGTGAATCATGTAAAACAGCAGAAATTAAGCAAAAACTGAAGACAACACAAAAAAGCAGAGAATCAGGAGAAAGAGAGAATGCTGAAAACAGAGAGATGCAGCAGAGAGAGCAGAAAACGCAGAAATTCAGAAGAAAGAGGAGATAACAAAGAAAATGGAGAGATTCGGGACAAAGAGCAGAGAATGCCTGAAACGCAGAAATTAAGCTAATAGAGAAGAACACCCAGACAATGCAGAGAGAATCAGGAGAAAGAGAAGAGAATGCTTATAACATAGTCAGTCAGAAGAGAGAGCAGAGAACGCATAAAATGCAGATAAAATAGAAAGACAAGACAAGAAAGAAAATGCAGAGAATCAGGAAATACAGCAGAGAATGCTGAAAAGTGAGAGAGTCAGGAGAGAGAGCAGAGAACGCAGAAATTAAGTAGTAAGCAGGGACAATGAAGAAAACAGAGAGAATCAGGGCACAGGAGAGAACACATAAAACACAGAGATTAGGCAGAGAGAGAAGACAATGCAGAAAATGCATAGAATCAGGAGAAGAAGTGAGAATGCTAAAAACAGAGAGAGTCAGGAGAGAGAGCAGAGAAAGCAGAAAACACAGAAAATCTGGAGAAAGCAGAAACAACGCTGAAAAAAAAACAGAAAGAGACAGGAAACAGCAGGGAACACATAAAGTGCAGGAATTAAACAAAAAAAGAAGACAGCTGAGAAAATGCATATAATCAGGAGAAAGAGGAGAGAACGCTGATAACAGAGCGAGTCAGGAGAGAGAGCAGAGAATGCAGAAAACGCTGAAATTCAGGAGAAAGTGGAGACAATGCAGTAAACAGAGAGAATCAGGGCAAACACAAAATAACGCATAAAACGCAGAAATTAGGCAAAAACAGAAGACAACGGAGAAAACGTAGAGAATCAGGAGAAATAGAAGAAAGTGCTGATAACAGAGAGATTCAGAAGAGAGAGCACAGAAGTAAGAAAACGGAGAAATTCAGGAGAAAGCGGAGACAACGCTGCCAAAAGAGAAAGAGACAGGAAACATCAGGGAACGCAAAAAAAAGTAGAAATTAAGCAAAAAGAGAAGACAACTCAGAAAACGCAGAGAATCAGGAGAAAGCGCTAATAACAGAGAGTCAGAAGAGAGAGCACAAAAGAAAACGTACAAATTCAGGAGAAAGCGGAGAAAACGCTGCCAAAAGAGTAAGAGACAGGAAAGAGCAGGGAATGCATAAAACGAAGAAATTAAGCATAAAGAGAAGAAAACGCTGAAAACGCAGAGAATCAGGAGAAAGCGCTGATAACAGAGAGAGTCAGAAGAGAGAGCACAGAAGTCAGAAAACAGAGAAATTCAGGAGAAAGCGGAGACAACGCTGCCAAAATAGTAAGAGACAGGAAAGAGCAGGGAACACATAAAACGAAGAAATTAAGCAAAAAGAGAAGAAAACGCTGAAAACGCAGAGAATCACGAGAAAGAAGAGTAAGCGCTGATAACAGAGAGAGTGAGAAGAGAGAGCACAGAAGTAAGAAAATGCACAAATTGAGGGGGAAAAGGAGACAACGTTGCCAAAAGAGACAAGAAACAGGAGGGAACGCATAAAACGAAGAAATTAAGCAAAAAGAGAAGACAACGCAGCAAACACAGAGAATCAGGAAAAGATGAGAAAGCGCTGATATCAGAGAGAGTCATAAGAGAGAGCACAGAAGTAAGAAAACGCACAAATGCAGGAGAAAGCAGAGACAACGGTGCCAAAAGAGAAAAAGGCAGGAAACAGCAGTAAATGCATAAAACGCAGAAATCATGCAAAAACAGAAGACAACGGAGAAAACATAGAGAATCAGGAGAAAGAGGAGAAAGCGCTGATAACAGAATCAGAAGAGACAGCACAGAAGTAAGAAAACGTAGAAATTCAGGAGAAAGCGGAGACAACACAGTAAACAGAGAGAATCAGGGCAAACTGCAGAGAACGCATAAAACGCAGAAATTAGGCAGAAAGAGAAGACAACGCCGAAAATTGTGAGAATAAGATGAGGGAGAAGAAAACCCAAAAAATGTGATTAATCAAGAAACACTGATGGGAACTCAGAAAATATAGAGAAGGTAAAAATAGAGGTAGGCAGGTCCGTAGCATGGTTCGGTGTGTGAAATAATGAGCGAGTTTGAGACAGAGTGTGAGTGAATAGAATTGTAGACGACCAACCTGGAGCAGTGCTGGGATGCGAGACAGAAGGTTCCTTTGCTGTGGACAAAAAGCAGACGGCAATGCAATGTGTCTGGTTTGTGAGCCTCTCCCTGGTCAGCGAGGAAACCCCTCCATTTTTAAAGATTCCTGGTCTCCCCTAAGTGGAGGAAGCAGGGAGCAGCTAGGACCCAATGACCTGACTCTACCAGAGCAACTTGCACCATCGGTTTAGTGGTTCTTGCTGTTTCAATGTGGATCAATGCACAGTTTCAGCGCTATTCAGGTGCCTATCGCAGTAGCCGAAACTGGCAGGGAGCCGAGCATCATCCCCCACAGCAGAAGCCTGGTCAGAGTCCGACATCTTCCCCTCCAGTTGCAGTGACTGGGTGGAAGTGGAGCCCACAACCAACAGCAGGGGAGGCTCGAGGAGTCTCGGGTGCTGAGACACACTCAGCAGCACCAGTGCCAGCTTTGGGGCCCAGCACCTACCCCCACAGCAACAGTGACAGTTTGGGAGTAGAGCCCCACTCCAAACAGGCAGTAGCAGCTCAGATCGGAAGCTGAGATTCATTCCCAGCATCATCAGCAGAGGCTGATCAGGAGTGGTGCCCCAGCCCAAGCAGCAGGGCTCGGGAAGCCGGGACCTGCCCCTGACAATTGCAGAAGTGGATTTGGAGTTGAGCCCCTCCCCCCAGCAATAGCAGAGTCCCAGGAGCAGAGCATCCTCAGCCCCCCACAGCAGCAAAGAATTGTGATCTGAGAGCAGCAACAGCAGCAGCAGTAGCAGTGCAAACTGGGAGCTGACACTTGTCCCCAGCAGTGACTGATGGGGAGCTAAGATCTACCCAGCAGCAGAATACCCCAGAAGCACAACAGCGGTACCCATGCACCCCTGCAGCATACCAGTGGTACCCCACACATCCCTGAAGCATACCAGCAGGACCCAGGCATCACAGCCGTGCACCAGCTGGACCCACACACCCCATGCAGAAACAGCACAGACCGGCAGCTGAGACACATCCCCAGCAGCATCAGCAGAGGCTGATCAGAAGCGGTGCCCCAGTCCAAGCAGCAGCAAGACTTGGGGAGCCAAGACCTGCAGGACAGACCAATACCAGCCGCCAGGTGTCAATCCTCCAG
The DNA here is from genome assembly GCA_030848825.1 of Tadarida brasiliensis. Classification (NCBI taxonomy): domain Eukaryota; kingdom Metazoa; phylum Chordata; class Mammalia; order Chiroptera; family Molossidae; genus Tadarida; species Tadarida brasiliensis. Next base: position 101,868,507 of record CM061267.1, on the reverse strand, counting down.
GACACACAGCAGGCAAGAGGTGCCATACATCAAAACAGTCTGGGAGGCACAGCAGCCTTAGTTGATACACACTGACCTGCCTACACACTCCAACATTCCTCACTGGGCCTAGAACTACCCTAGAATTTTAGATTGCTAAAATGGTGAGACAAAGAAACAACACCCAAATGAAAGAAAAAGAGGAATCACCAGAAAAGGAACTACAGGAAATGGAAAGAAAGCAACTTGTCAGATAAAGAATTCAAAGCAATGACTTTAAGTGTGTTCAAACAATTTGGTGAGAACTACAAACAACTTAATAAGAATTATGAAGAGCTCACTGGGAACTACTTTAGCTTAAAAAAAGGTAGAAGCTATACATAAAAAGCAAGAGGAAATAAAGAATGACATAGCTGTTATAAAAAATACCTTAAAAGGGTTCAATAGTAGATTAGAGGAAGCTGAAGACCAAATCAGAAACTTAGAAGACAAGGTAGGAAAAAACACCCAAATAGGGCAGCAAATGAGAAAAAAAATTAAAAAGCAGGAGCAGAATTTAAGGGAGCTGTGAGACAATACAAAACGTAACAACATTCGCATTATGGGGTATTGGCAGGAGAAGAGTCAGAGAAAGGAATAGAGAACTGTTTGAAAAAATAATGACAGAAAACTTCCCTAAACTGGTGAAGGAAAAAGTCACACAAGTCCAGGAAACACAGAGAGTCCCAAGCAAGATGAACCCCCAAAAGACCCACAGATAGACACATCATAATATAAATGGTGAACATTAAAGGAAAAGAGAGGCTCTTAAAGGAAGCAAGAGAGAGACACAAAGTTACCCGCAAGGGAGCTCCCATTAGACTGACAGCTGATTTCTCAATAGAAATACTGCAGGCCAGAAGGGAGTGGCATGAAGTGTACAAAGTAATGCAAGTCAAGGGTCTGAATCCAAGACTACTCTATCCAGCAAGGCTATCATTCAAAATTGAAGGAAAAATAAGGAGCTTCACAGATTTAAAAAAAAAAAAAAAAAAGCTAAAGTAATTTACTACCACCACCAAACCAGCACTGCAAGAAATGCTGAAGCAACTGTTGTAAGAAGAAAGGGGGGGGGGGGGGGGGGGGGGGACACATACATAAATTAAAAATGGCAACTAATAAGTATCTACCAATAAAAACCTTAATTGTAAGTGGCTTAAATTCTCCAATCAAAAGACATAGGGTAGCTGATTAGATAAGAATGCATGACCCATATATATGCTGTCTACAAGAGACCCGCCTCACAACAAAAGACACACACACAGGATGAAAGTGAAGAGATGGAAAAAAATTTTCCAAGCAAATGGAAATGAAAAAAAGCTGCTGTAGCAATACTCATATCTGATAAGACAGACTTCCAAACGAGGGCCATAATAAGAGACAAAAAAAACACTACATAATATTAAAAGGATCAGTCCAACAAGAGGATATACCCCTGGTAAACATATATGCATATATATTTTTTTAATCGTCACCTGAGGACATTTTGGCATTTATCTTCAGGTAGAGTGGGAGGGGGAGAGGGAAGAAGAAAGAGAGAGAAACATCGATGTGAGAGAGACACATCGAGTGGCTGCCACCCACGCATCCCTAACCGGGGTCAGGGACATACTGCAACTGAGGCACGTGTCCTTAGCAGGAACCGAACCCAGGACTCTCTGGTCTTTGGGCCAATGCTCTAACTGCTGAGCCAAACCAGCCAGGGCCCAAAATACATTTAAAACCTTTCAAAGGAACCTCAAGGGAGAGATCAATAGCAATGCAATCATAGTGGGTCACTTTAACACCCCACTGAAATTACTGGATGATCTTCTAGACCAAAAATTAACAAGGACACAGAGTCCTTAAATGACTAACCAGATCAGTTAGACTTAGTTGATATTTACAGAACATTTCACCCCAAAGCTGCAGAACATACATGCTTCTCAAGGGCACATGGGATATTCTCAAAGATCGACCACATGTTAGGAGCCAAAGTAAGTCTCTACAAATTCAAGAAGATTAAAATCATATCAAGCATTTTCTCAGCTCTCAATGGCATGAAACTAGAACTCAATTACAACAAAAACATTCAAACTTGGAGGCTAAATATCATGTTATTAAACAACGAATGTGTTACCAAGGAGATCAAGGAAGAAATTTTAAAATTCCTGAAAACCAATGGAAACGAACACACAACTATACAAAATCTATGGGATGCAGCGAAAGTAGTCCTGAGAGGGAAGTTCATAGCACTAGGGGCCAACTTCAAGAACCAAGAGAAATTCCTAATTAACTTTCTAACCCTACAACTTAAAGAACTAGAAAGTAAACAAAAAGAAAAACCCAGAACAAGTAGAAGAAAAGAAATAGTAAAGGTCAGAGCAGAAATAAATGACATAGGGACTAAAAGAACAATTCAAAAGATCAATGAAACAAAGAGCTGGTTCTTTGAAAAGATAAACAAGATTGATGTACCTGTAGCCAGACTCACCAAGAAACAAAAAGAGAGGACCCAAATAAAATCAGAAATGAAAGAGAAGCAGTAACAACTGACACCACAGTAATACAAAGGACCATCAAAACATACTATGAACACTGATAGGCCAATAATCTGGACAATCTAGGAGAAATGGACAAATTTCTAGAAACACACAGTCTCCCAAAACTGAACTGGGAAAAGATAGAAAACTTGAACAGACTAATAACAACTAAGGAAATTGAAGATGTAATTAAGAAGCTCCCAGCAAACAAAGGCCCAGGCCCAGATGGCTTCACGGGAGAGTTTTACTGAACATTCAAAGAAGATCTAATACCCACTGTCCTTAAACTATTCCAAAAAAATCCAAGAAGACAGAAGACTTCCAAACTCATTTTATGAGGCCAGCATAATCCTACTTTCAAAACCCGATAAAGACACTACAATGAATAAAAACTACAGGCCAATATCCCTGATGAACACAGATGCCAAAATCCTGAACAAAATATTAGCAAATCGAATCCAGCAATACATCAAAAACATTATTCACATTAACCAAGTGGGATTCGTCCCAGGGATGCAAGGAGGGTACAGTATTCGCAAATCAATAAACGTGATACACCACATAAACAAAATGAAAGATAAAAACCATATGATCTTATCAATAGATGCTGAAAAAGCATTAGACAAAATTCAGCACCCAGTTCTGATAAAAACACTCAGCAATGTGGTAATAGAGGGATCATGTCGCGACATAATAAAGGTCATATATGAGAAACCTACAGCCAACATCATACACACTGGGCAAAACCTAAAAGTATTTACCTTAAGACCAGGAACGAGACAAGGATGCCCACTTTTGCCACTCTTATTTAACATAGTACTGGAAGTCTTAGCCACAGCAATTAGAAGAAAATAGAAAAGGGATCCAAATTGGAAAGGAGAAAGTCAAACTGTCATTATTTGCAGATGTCATGATATTGTACATAGAAAACCCTAAAGAATCGATCAAAAATCTACTAGACTTAATAAATGAATTGGCAAAGTAGTGGGATACAAAATTAACGTCAAGAAATTTAGTTATTAATAAAACAAAGACCCTAAGAGGTTTGTTCCCTGTCCAAAAAGACACTGGTTGTAAATGGAAGACCCAGGCTCAGATTCGTTTTGGGGACTAAAAGCATAGGAGTTTCCTCTATCAGAACTGCTGCTGTTGTCCACGAAGGAGTGAAAATTGGAAAAGGAGCAACTGTAGGCTAAACAATTTGTAATATCTGCCTCTCCCCCCCCCCCACTGTTAAGAGACCACACTTGGTGAGCTAAGAAAAGATTTCTAGTTGTTGTCACCACAATAATCTAGGTTTTTATGTTTTTTTAACTAGCCCATGTTTTTCTCTAGTAGTCTTTTAAAATGAAAATGGCTGTTTGTTACAACTTACTTAAACAATACAAAGAAATAAAATTTGCTAAAACATCCTACCCCAAGAGGTAAAAACTGCATTAATGTTAAGTACATATTCTTCCAGACAGCTCTATACGCATGCACATTTACTTTCTTCTCCTTTCTGTGGGTTTAATGTTCTCTTCTAGGTTCTTACGATGGGTGTAAAACTTGCAAAATTTCAGCTCTTCTCTTTTCTTAATATGTGCACTAAGAATGCACAATTTTCTGTAAGTTTTTGTCTGTAGCCTTTTTATTGTTATTGAGTTCTGATTATTTCTAACTCTAATTGTGATTTATTTTGGCGGTTAATGATTAGTGTCTCTCGTAATTTCTAATATAAGGACTTTCTAGTTAAGTTTTGTTACTGATTTCTAGACTAAACGCAACACGAGCAAGAAACAAGCTTCATGTAATTTTGTCATTCTAATCCTTTGGGGTTTGTTGAAACGTGATTTTCCTAGTACAGTATGGTCACTTTTTAAAAAGTTCCAAGTGTGATCCTCTGCTGCCATCTAGTGTGCATGCCTGGAATAACACCGTAGTGCGGGTCAACATCCAAAATGGGTGAAGATAGTGAATGTAATGAAAGTCGAATTTGATTTGCTGCTGAATTTAAGTTTCTGATATGATTACTGATTTTTGGTTAGTATCTGTTGGTTCTAAAAGTGGTATGCTCTGTCCTTGAATGAGAGCTGTGTTAAACGTATTATGATGATAAATTCGCCTATTTTTTCTTGCAGTTCTGTTTTCTATACTGTATTTGTTATAAAGTGCTTGTGAATTTGGAACTTCCTTATAAATTGAAGTTATTGATCTGAGGTGCTCTTCCTTATTTCTAGTAATGCTTATTGCCCTCAAGTCTACTTATGTTATTATACAATTTTTATTTAGTTTATGTTTTCATCACATATCTTTTTACATGCTTTCACTTTCAATCTCTTTGTACCTTTATGTTTTTAGATAGCCCCCAGGGTTTTGTATTAATAATGAGTGCCCATTAAAATCCATAAGGAAGTGCTTTTGATGGAGGGTGTGATCTAGGGATCCAATATTTTTTCCATTCTGTTGTCCCTCACCATTTATCATATGATTCATATGTTTCCAATGGTCTCAGGAGACATCTTTATCATAAAAATGTACACGTGCATTTGAGTCTGTTACTGGAACTTTCTGTTGCATCCATTTGTTTACAGGGCATTACGCCACTGTGGAAATTACTGCAGCTTTAGACTATAATACATTGTTACATCCAGAAGTGCTAGCATGTATTCATTACTGTGCTTGTTCAGAATTTCCTTTCAATTCTTCCTTATTTTGTCAGGTGCACTTAAATTGAGCTTGTTTTTCTTTTTAAAATCTTTCTGATATTTTAAGATAGATAATATTCAATTTATAGACAAATTTGGGAACTTGACATCATTATATGGTGTTTTCTAAGAACACAATGTTACTTTCCATTTATTCAAGTTTTTTTTTTTTTTTTCATTTTTTGTTTAGATAGAGTGGGAGGGAGAGAGAGGAAGAGAGAGAGAGAGAAACATTGACATGAAAGGGATACATCGAGTGGCTGCCACCCGCACGACCAACCAGGGCCGGGGACAAACTGCAACCGAGGTACATGCCCTTAGCAGGAACCGAACCCGGGTCTCTCTGGACCGCAGGCCAACGCTCTAACCGCTGAGCCAAACCGGCCAGGGCCATTTATTCAAGTTTTTTATGTGGGTTGCATTTTAACATTTCGACAGAGATTGCACACATTCATGTTAAGTTTATTCCCAGGCATTGTGTTGGTATTGTGGGTACTGGTTCTTTGATTATATTGTAAATTACCTTCTACATATGTGAAGAGTATTTCTGCATGTTATTGATCCCCCACCTTAATAAATTCTAAATGTTTTTAAATGGATTCTCATTAGTTATTAAGGCAAAGAAACTACGATGCAATAATAATAATTACATTATTTTAGTTATATAAAACAGTTAAAGCTTGTAAGAAAACACAGAAATGAGGTAATGTGAAGTGTTAGAAAGATTCTGTTCTTTTTTTAGTGATAAGTTCATTAATGTTTAAATATAATAGCAACAGGATTCTTAGCATTTTTTAAAAAATCATGCTTTTATTTATTTATTCATTTTTAAAATTTATTTTTATTAATTTATATTTGTTACAGATGTTTCTCCTTTTCCCCCCATTGACACCCTCCTCCTGATCCTCCTCCCACCCCGCCCCCAGCATTGTTGTCTATGTCCATTGGTTATGCATACATGCTTATAAGTTCTGTGGTTTATCTCTTCCCTCACCCCCCCCAACCTCCTCTTCTGAGGTTTGTCAGTCTGTGCCCTACTTCTATGTCTCTGGGTCCTTTATGTTCATCAGTTTGTTTTGTTCATTATATTCCACAAACAAGTGAGATCATATGATATTTGTCTTTCTCTGCTTGGCTTGTTTTGCTTAGGATGATACTCTCCAGGTCTCTCCATCCCATCTCAAAGGATAAGAGATTTTTCTTTCTTACAGCTGCATAGTGTTCCATTAGTATATGCACCACAGCTTTTTTATCCACTCATCTATTGATGGACACTTGGGCTATTTCCAGATCTTAGCTATTGTAAATAGTGCTGCTATAAACATAGGGGTACATATATTCTTTCTGATTGGTGTTTCAGGCTTCTTAGGATATATTCCTAGAAGTGAGATCACTGGGTCAAATGGCAATTCAATTTTTAACTTTCAAAGGTAACGCCATTATGTTTTCCATAGTGGCTGCACCAGACTGCATTCCCACCAGCAGTGTACTACAGTCCCCTTTTCTCCACACCCTTGCCAACACTTGTTGTTTGATGCTTTGTTGATGGCAGCTATTCTGACAGGTGTGAGGTGATACTTCATTGTTGTTGTTTTTTTATTATTAATTTATTTTTGTTACAGATGTTTCTCCTTTTTCCCCCATTGACACCCTCCTCCCCCTCCCTCCCTGCCCCGTCCCCAGTTTTGTTGTCCATGTCCATTGGTTATGAGTACATGCTTACAAGTTCTGTGGTTCATCACTCCCCTCCCCCACCCTCTCTTCTGGCAATTGTCAGTCTGTACCCTACTTCCACGTCTCCGGGACTACCCTGTTCCTCAGACTGTTATGTTCATTATATTCCAGAAATAAGTGAGATCATATGATATTTGTCTTTCTCTGCTTGGCTTGTTTCGCTTAGGATAATAGTTTCCAGGTCCTCCCATGTCGTCTCAAAGGATAAGAGATCTTTCTTTCTTATAGCTGCATAGTACTCCAATGTGTGTATGTACCATAGCTTTTTTATCCATTTGTCTACTGATGGACACTTGGGCTGTTTCCAGATCTTAGCTATTGTAAATAGCGCTGCTAGGTACATATATTCCTTCTGATTGGTGTTTCAGGCTTCTTAGGATATATTCCTAGAAGTGGGATCACTGGGTCAAATGGCAGTTCAATTTTTAACTTTCAAAGGTAACGCCATTATGTTTTCCATAGTGGCTGCACCAGACTGCATTCCCACCAGCAGTGTGCTAGAGTCCCCTTTTCTCCACACCCTCGCCAACACTTGTTGTTTGATGCTTTGTTGATGGCAGCTATTCTGACAGGTGTGAGGTGATACCTCATTGTTGTTTTAATTTGCATCTCTCTGATGATTAGTGATGTTGAGCATTTCTTCATATGTCTCTTGGCCATTTGTATGTCCTTTTTGGAGAGGTGTCTCTTTAGGTCCTCTGCCCTTTTTTTTTTTTTTAAATCCTCACCCGAGGACATTTTTGCACTTATCTTCAGATAGAGCAGGAGGGAGAGAGGGAGGAAGAGAGAGAGAAACATCGATGTGAGAGAGACACATCGACTGGTTGACACCCACATGACCCCAACTGGGGTCGGGGACAAACTGCAACCGAGGTACATGCCCTTAGTGGGAACTGAACCCAGGTTTCTCTGGTCCACGGGCCGATGCTCTAACCACTGAGTCAAACCGGCCAGGGCTCCTCTGCCCATTTTTTAATTGGGTTCTTTGTCTTCCTTTTGTTGACTTGTATGAGCACTCTATATATTTTGGAAATTAACCCCTTATCTGATGTATCGTTGGCTATTATGCTCTCCCATAGAGTGGGTTCCCTTTCCATTTTGATGGTTGTTTCTTTTGCTGTGCAGAAGCATTTGATGTAGTCCCATGTGTTCATTTTTTCCTTTGTTACTGTTGCCTTAGGTGATGTATCAGTGAAAATTCTGCTGCGTATGATGTCTGAAATTTTGTTGCCTACATTTTCTTCTAGGATTTTTATGGATTCACGAGTCACATTTAAGTCTTTTATCCATTTTGAGTTTATTTGTGTGTATGGTGTAAGTTGATGGTCTAGTTTCTTTCTTTCTTTCTTTCTTTCTTTCTTTTTCTTTTTTCTTTTTTTTTTTTTTTTTTTTTTTGCATGTAGCTGTTCAATTTTCCCATCACCATTTATTTAAGAGGCTGTCTTTACTCCATAGTATACTCTTGCCACCTTTGTCGAGTATTAATTGAGCATAATGTTTTGGGTCAATTTCTGGGTTCTCTGTTCTATTACACTGATCTATGTGCCTGTTCTTGTGCCAGTACCAGGCTGTTTTGATTACAGTAGCTTTGTAGTATAACCTGATATCCAGTATTGTGATCCCGCCTACTTTGTCGTTCTTTCTCAAGATTGCTGTGGCTATTTGGGGTCTTTTTTGGTTCCATATGAACTTTTGATGTATTTGTTCTAGTTCTGTGAAGTATGTTGTTGGTATTTTGATGGGGATTGCGTTGAATCTATAGATTGCTTTGGGTAATATGGACATTTTAATGATGTTAATTCTTTCAATCCATGAACAAGGTAGGTGCTTCCACTTCTTTATATCTTCCTCTATTTCTCTTTTCAATGTCCTGTAGTTTTCTGCAAATAGGTCCTTTACTTCTTTGGTTAAGTTTATTCCTAGGTATCATAATTTTTTTTTGCTGTGATGGTAAATGGGATTGTTATTTTAGTTTCTTTTTTTTGTGAGTTCATCATTGGTGTATAAGAACGCTATTGATTTCTTGACATTAATTTTGTATCCCACTACTTTGCCAATTCATTTATGAAGTCTAGTAGATTTTTTATCGAGTCTTTAGGGTTTTCTATGTACAATATCATGACATCTGCTAATAATGACAGTTTCATTTTCTCATTTCCAATTTGGATCCCTTTTCTATTTTCTTCATGTCTAATTGCTGTGGCTAAGACTTCCAGTACCTCAACAAAACCCAAGAGGCTAAGGGATAAAATTAATCCTAACATCTGAGTGAATAATCTGACACTAGCACTCTGAGCTTGGGCTTACTGTTAACATTTAATACTACTGTTTTCTTTGGGTAAAAAATAAATTTGGAAGAGAATTAATGTTTCAGAATAACCGATGTAACTTCAAAACACTTCCGCCACCACCAAACCCCCTTTCCTTCTGGATCAGACCCAGGTGGGACAGGACGCTCCTGCCACAGGATGCCCAGATGGCTCCCGAGACTGAAACTGCTGTCACAGTGCAGCCAGCAAAACACATGTATTTGTTCTTGAGAAAATGTACAAAACTAATGAATCTTTTTCTGCAGAATTACAAAAGATAAAATCTATGAATCAGTGCTCTAATGTGATTACAGAAAATACCCACTGAAGTGAAGACAAAAAGCACAGGCCACCTCCAGGAGTCCTGAGTCCACGCCCAGCCTGAGTACCTCCCCCCACCTGCTGAGGACCAACAGGTCAGTCCTCAGACACCCACAGTCCCACAGAAGGACCACAGTGATCCCCATCATTGGGTAGAACTTACCTGGTTTATTACCTGCACACAACACTCATTTCCTTCTTCAAGATATTCTTCCAAGGATTACTAGACATTGGTTCTTTTACTTTTTATTGATTGACTGATTGATTTTGGAGAGGGGAAGGGAAAGAAAGAGACAATGATTTGTTGTTCCCCTTGTTTATGCATTCATTGGTTGATTCTCATATGTGCCCTGACCAGAGATTGAATCCCAAACCTTGGAGTCTTGGGGCAACGTTGTAGCCAACAGTGCTACCCATACCGTGTGACATTAGTTCTATTAAATGTAATAAAAGGTATCAGGGAAAAAAATCCCTTGGAATTCTTTTGGAACTCCTAAAAGATATCTTGCAGTTTGATACTTTTGTTCCTCCTTCCCCAACACAATCTAAAAAAAAAAACAACCTACACTGACAACTCCCATAAGAGTGACTTCCATTACTTACAATAAGGGAGGCTTTTCAAGAAAAGTCTCCTCTTTAAAACTACAAGCTTTAGTGAAAGTCAGGGCCAGGAATTAAGAAGTTAATAACATAACATTCAAACTTGGACATGGGTGTGTCACACCCAGAAAAAACTCACACGTTCATGAACTTGTGCTTTGCTCTCACATTCCATCCGCAGCCCGACTGCAGCCCGGCGGTTTCACCTCGACTGCAGTTTTCCTGCTACACAGACGTCTCTACCTGTGTCACAAGAACTGGCAGTAAACCCTTCTCTGGGACACTCTCTCTTTCAAGAAATCATTCTCTGGATAAAAAAGCTGTGGCACATATACACAATGGAGTACTATGCAGCTGTAAGAAAGAAAGATCTCTTATCATTTGAGATGACATGGAGGGAACTCGAGAGTATTATCCTAAGTGAAACAAGCCAAGCAGAGAAAGACAAGTATCACATGATCTCACTCATTTGTGGAATATAATAAACATAACAGTCTGGGGAACAGGGTAGACCCAGAGATGTGAAAGTAGGGTACAGACTGATAACCCTCAGAAGAGGGGGTGTGGGGGAGGGAAGAGATAAACCACAGAACTTATACGCATGTATGCATAACTGAGGGACATGGACAACAAAGCTGGGGATGGGGTCGGGGGTTGGGGAGGAGGGTGTCAATGGGAAAAAAAGGAGAAACATCTGTAACAAAAATAAATTTAAAAAAAAAAGAAATCATTCACCCATGCACTTACGTTTGTCAGGTTATATTTAAAGAAATCTACCATTTAATAAAAATTTTACAAGATAATCAGATCAAACTGGAAGAAGAAACGTGCGGACGGGCGCCCTCTGCTGGCCGCAGGCTGCGCTGCCCGCCCTCACTTGTCCCTGTAGTAGAGCAGGGAGTACTTCAGGGGGTCAGGCAGGGCAGACTCAGGACCTTCTCCCTCAGGAAGTTCACGGGGGGCTCTGGCTTCTTCTCAGCCGGGCTCTGCCCCTCTTCTTCCTGCTGCTCCTCTTCTAAACCTTCACAGCTGTTGTCCTCCGACGGGTTGGAAATCCAACTGGCAAAGACGTCTTTGTCCAAAAACACGATGGTTTCCATCCAACAGCAGCGAACTCTCCTTTGCTTGAGCCTGAGAGTGGTCTTCATTTCATTCCCATTTCTGCTCACTGCTTCCTGGTGAATGACCTTCTTAATGGTGCCCCGGATGGTGATGTGAGCCAAGTCCTGGAGGCTGCGGATGGCCAGGGGACTGCGGGGAGAAGGACAGGAGTCAGTGTCTGCGACAGCACAGGCCTAAGCAACCAAAAACCGCGTCTTGACAACACAGCCCAGAACGTGAGCTCTCCCCTGCTTCTCTCCGTTTTCTTAGTTCTCTTTACTCTCAACTGATTCTCTCCATTTCTGAGTTCTCTTTACTCTCTCCCAATTCTCTCCATTTTCTGCATTGTCTTCACTCTCTCTTGATTCTCCCCCAATTTCTGCATTCTCTTCACGGTCTCCCGGTTCTCTCCATTTTCAGAGTTCTCTTCACTCTCTCCCTGTTCTTTCCGTTTCTGCATTCTCTTCACTCTCTTGATTTCCTCTGGTTTCAATGTTCTCTTCACTCTCTCCTGGGTCTCTCTGTTTTCTCTTCACATGTAACAGAACTTCCAGTACAGACTCAAAGCATATGGAAATTTTGGGGGATAAAGATGTCTCCTGAGAACATTGCAAAAATATGAATTACATAATAAATAGTGAGGGACAACTGAATGAAAAAACATTGGACCTCTACATCATACCCTCCACCAAAATCAATGCCTTATGGATTTTAATGGCCACTCATAATTACTACAAAACACTGGGAGCTTTCTGAAACATAAGTACACAAAGCGTTTTAGAGTGAAAGAATGTAAAAAGATTTGTGATGAAAACATAAACTAAATAAAAATTGTATAACATACAGTAGACTTGAAGTCAAAAGCATTACTAGAAATAAAGAACATTTCATATCAATAACTTCAATTTACCAGGAATTTCCAAAGTCACAAGCACTTCATAACATAAACTCAATGTACATAGAACAAAATTACAATGAACAATAGACAATTTTATAATCATAATAGACTTGACACACCTCCCATTCAAGGACACAAAGGAAAAGTGCATGCACACTTGTCTAGAAAGGGTATCTACTCTTGGGGTAGGGTTTTGAATTGTTTTTATTTTTCTGTATTGCTTAAGTAAGCTGCAACAAACAAACCCATTTTCTTTTTAGAAAAAAACATACTAGAGAAAAACATGGGATAGTTATGAAAGTATAATAACCTAGATCCTTGTGGTGAGAACATGAGGAGCCTTCTCTTTGTTCACCCAGTTTGGTCTCTTGACAGTCATAAGGAAAATTTTATTTCGATTTTTTTAGCCAAAAGTTGCTCCTTTTCTAATTTGTACTTCTTTGTGTGCAATTGCAGCAGTTCCTAGAGAGGAACCTCCTAATTGGAGCCTGGGTCTGCCATTTGCAAACAATGTTCTCTTGGACAAGGAACAAACCTCTTAGGGTCTTTGTTTTGATACTAAGAAATCTCATTTTTATAGTTTAAAACACTCATTGCTGAAACACCTAGGCTTAAGACTTGGCTCTGTTCCTAAGAGCCTGTAAGGTTGAACCTCACAATGCTCAAGTAAACTGAGACCAAAAGTTGTGCACCCCTAAATCCAGTGTCCAGTCTATAGGATGTGCTCATGAAAGGTGGTTCCACAGGAATTGCTCATTTAAATCAGCACCTGAGACTTGTACCCCAGAAACAGTCTGGGCACCCTTTTCTGGTTCTCACAGACTGGCTATACCTACTCCCCATACCCATGTAACTCAGGCCCCTGATACAGCTCATCTAATTTGCTCTGGGCCCCATTGCTCACCTCACATTTGGCCTCTACCCGGGTCTCACAAGTAGGCCCCACTGCTTGCATGGGCACACTTCAACTTACATCCAACTGCCTCCTAGCTTGCCTGATGTGTGGACGGAGCCCAGCATAATCCTGGACCAGCTTCTTACCTCCTGTCCCATGCAGCTGTTTGCCTCAAGTCCAGACCTGATTCACACCTTTGTCCAGGCCCCACCTCTCACCTACATCCAGGTCCCACCTCAGGACTCAAGACCCAACCCACCTACCATGCATTATTTTAGGATTTTGTTGTCCATTTAAATGAAAACAGCTAGTGAACAGGTACATTTGTGGACATGAAGTTTAATGAAGAAGTAAATTAATCATGTAGAATTTATAAACTTAAAAAAGACCATGTAAAATAACTTACTCAAAGAATAAAAAGACAAGCCACACCCTAGGAGAAAGTCCTGCAAAACACATATCTGATATGAGATTTCTGCTCAAAATACACAACAGATTATCAAACAACCCAAATAAAAATGAGTAAAAATCTCAAACATCTGGCCAAGGAAGATATATATATATCAATGTGGACAACAAAGGGGTTCTATGGAATAAAACCTCTAGGTGATCCAGTCATAAAATACTAATTGAGCTGGTCAAAATGAATAGTCACAACCCAGGCACATAACTTCTTTAGTAAAAGGTTTATCTTTGCCTTATACAAGCTCTGTGCATTGTTTCTGTGCATCTACAAGAACACAACTTTGAAATGCACCCTGGCAGACTCCTCCTTCTACAGTGAGAGCACAGATTAAAACAACAATGTATTCCTAGCAGGTGTGGCTCCACAGTTCAAGGGTAGGCCTGAGACCCAAGGAGCAATGAGTTCAATTCCTAGTCAAGGGCATGTATCTGGGTTTCAGGTTTGATCCCGGACCCTGGTTGGGGTGTGTGCAGGAGACAACCAATTGATGTGTCTGTCCACCGCTTCTCCTCTGTCTCTTCCTCCCTTCCACTCTCTCTAAAAATCAATGGAAAAGCCCTGGCCGGTTTGGCTCAGTGGTTAGAGCATCGGCCCGTGGTCCAGAGAGACCCTTGGTTCCCGCTAAGGGCACGAACCTCGGTTGCAGTTTGTCCCTGGCCCCGGTTGAGGTCATGTGGGTGGCAGCCAGTCGATGTGTCTCTCTCACGTCGATGTTTCTCTCTCTCTTCCTCCCTCTCTTCCTCTTGCTCTATCTGAGGATGAATGCAGAAGTGTCCTTGGGTGAGGATGGAAAAAAAAAATCAATGGAAAAAATATCCTCCGGTGAGGATTAACAAAAACAAACAATGAGGCCCGGCCAGTGTGGCTCAGTGGTTGAGCATCAACCCATGCATCAAGAGGTTGCCAGTTCAATTCCCGGTCAGGGCACATGCCCAGGTTGTGGACACGATCCCCAGTGGGGGGCATGTAGGAGGCGGCCAATCGATGTTCTCTCTCATTGATGTTCCTCTCTCTCTCTCCCTCTCCCTTCTTCTTTCTCTAAAAATCAATAAAATAAATAAATAAAAATGCTTTATTAAAAACAACAATGAGTTCTCTCCTCCCCCCTTTCCTACACATCCATCTGCCCCTCATACAATGGACTGAGTCAGAATAGACACTTTTTGCTTCCAGGACTCCAGTCCCTCCTCACCTCCTTTCCCAGACATTCTCTCTGCTCCTCAAAAACTGGTTGGAGCCTACATGCAAAACTTCTCCTTCAACCCTGGCCACGTAGCTCAGTTAACTTAGAGCGTAGTCCCGATTCGCCAAGGTTGCCAGTTTCATCCCTAATCAGGGCACATACAGGAATCAACCAGAGAGTGCATAAATAAGTGAAACAACAAATCTATATTTCTCTCTCTCTCCCTAAAATCAATCAATCAATAAAAATTCACCTCCAGGCCCTGGCTGGTTTGGCTCAGCAGTTAGAGCATCAGCCTGCAGTCTAGAGAGACCCGGGTTCGGTCCCCGCTGAGGGCACATGCCTCGGTTGCAGTTTGTCCCCAGCCCTGGTCTGGCTGGGTCGTGCGGGAGGCAGCCATTCGATCTGTCCCTTTCACGTCGATGTTTTTTTCTCTCTCTCTCTCTTCCTCTCTCTCCCTCCCACTCTATCTGAACAAAAAATGGAAGAATGTCCTCGGGTGAGGATAAAAAAACAAAAAATTCACCTCCAGGTCTCTCCTCACTTCTTACACCAATACATCCTGTGCCCCTCACATGCCAGACAACAGACATGTGAATCCTGAGAAAGAAGACACTTACTAAGAAGGGCTTTTGGTGGATAAAGGGGCTCAAAAAAAAAAAAAAGAGCCTGGCAGCCATTTCTACACAGAGGCTTCTCACGCAATTCACACTTCAAGGAGAAATTTGCACTGACCTGCCTTCCTCCCACATTAAAATGACTGACGAAAATGTCCAAAAGGAGCAAAGTAGAAAAGACAGGACCAGACTGGAAACCATGGAAGGCAGCAGAGCAGAGCTGAGCTGTCCAAATGAAAGGTAATTTGAGCCAGGGCTGCCTCACCGCACTCCCACTTGGGAACTCCTGTTGGCATTGAATTGGACCAATGACCACAAGTTGACAAATGTCAAAGCCAGACTAGGACCCCGGACACAGACCCTAAATCTTTTACCCTGAAGCAGGCCTGAATCCAAGGATGGGCCCCCAGAATATTTTCTAAGTTAAAATAGTGTACTCTAAAAGAATCATAAAAATTCCGTTCAACTAAACTGTAAAAGGCTCTTTAACTTCACCTGTTAAGGAAGAGTAATAGAAAATTCTAAAAACCAAATTAATGAAGAGAAGCTGGCTTGAGAAAATATAAAAGTGCATTGTATTATGAAGTTAAAATAATTAAAACAGTTGGGGTAAGGCCTTATACATAAATAAAATGTTAGGGCTCAAGTCCCTCTACTGTTTGCTGACTCCCACCTCCCCTGCCACAGATGAGGCCATCCTCCACTCCTCCACTCCACCGAGTCTCAGTGAAACTAGCTTCTTTTTTTTTTTGGAGAGAGATAGAAGGACTGATATTTGTCTGCCTCCTGCACACCCCCAACTGGGGATTGAGCCTGCAACCTGGGTACATGCCCTGACCAGGAATCAAACTGGGATCTCTCAGTCAATGGGACTATACTCAATCCACTGAGCCACACTGGCTAGGCAACACTACCTTCTTAATTAGCATTGTCATTCTATATCTTTATCATGAAAAAAACCCAGTCTGGTTTTCAGGTCCCTCAGGGGCTAATTCTTGGCCAAGTAAAGACCAGCTGAGTATAAACATTAGGATTATGTATTGTTACACAAAGTGCTAAGGTCCCAGAAAAGCTCAGATCCTGTTCTTGGATTCCACAGAAATAACTGGGAGGACTGGCTGTGAAAGAGCTGGGTTATTAGGATTTAAATGCGCACCAGAGGCAGCCAACTGGTGAGGTTGAACAGCTAGGTCCCATCCAGTCTGCAGGGGGAGGGGGATGTGTTTTCACACAAGCACAGCATGGGAAGGGGCTCATGTTCCCATTTACCATACAGGTATGTTATGGCAAATCATGAACCCAAGGTAATAATTATAGGGAATAATGTTTTGGTCTCAATAAAATAAAGATCCTTCTAATAACAGGGCTGTCTATACCCAGAGTGTGCTGGGCAAGTGAGGGGAGACAACCGTGGGTAGCGAGCTCCCATTCCTACAGTGGCTCCCAGACAGGCTTGGTGCTCATCTCTCAGAGACGGGCTGGGCAGTGGTCTCCTTGGCCTCTACTAGCTGGATTAGATGCTTCTACCTCTGCCTCTGTTTCCAGCTCCTCCACATTTAGGGGAGACCTATTTTGGGGGCTGCCTGTTGGGACTGTACCTGCCTCTGCAGATGGTGCTCAGCTGGGAAGTCATTTCTGGCACTTTCAGTTTCTTTATCTAGGTTTATCTTTTTAATGGAAATAATTTTACTTCAGCCTGAAAAAGTTTCTTTCTTTCCTTTTTTTCTTAATTCTCACCCAAGGATATTTTTCCATTGAATTTTTTATCATAGAGTGGGAGGGAGGAAGAGAAAAAGAGAAAGAGAAAGAAGCATCAATGTGAGAGAAACACACCGACCGGCTGCCTCCTGCACGCCCCTCAATGGGGATCAAGCCAGCAACCCGGGCATGTGCCCTGACCAGGAATCGAACCCAGACCTCTCAGTCCATAGGATGACATTCAATCCACTGAGCCACACCAGCCGAGCTGAAAAAGTTTCTTTAACATTATGCAGTGCTGATCTCCTGTGAAAAAATTTCTCATGTTTGGCTTTTTAACTTTTTTCCTACCTCTCTTTTCCTTCTTGGTCTTTGATTATAAATATATTAGAGCTTTTGATAGATTGCTTTCTCATAAAGATTACTTTTTGGGTCCAGCCAGTGTGGCTCAGTGGTTGAGCATCGACCCATGCACCAAGAGGTCATCGGTTCGATTTTGTTCAGGACACATGCCCAGATTGTGGGCCCGATACCCAGTGTGGGGTATGCAAGAGATGGCCAATCGATGTTCTCTCTCATCAATGTTTCTGTCTCTCCCTCTCCCTTCCTCCTTCTCTAAAATCAATAAAGGAAAAAAAATTTTTTTAATAAAAAAGATTACTTTTTGGGGTGGCAGAACAGGCAGCCTTTTTTTTTTAATCTCTGTGCTAGTTTGGATACTTACTATTTTCATGTCTTCAAGTTCACAATCTGTTGTTTCTACAATACTTAATTTACTGTTGAGCCTATCAACAGACCTCAGGTTTCAGATTTTATATTTTTTACTTATATAATGTCCATTTGTGTATATATATATATAAAAAAAAATTTTTTGTATGTGCCCCTAGCGGGAACTGAACCTGGGACTCTCTGGTCCGCAGGCCGATGTTCCAACCGCTGAGCCAAACCAGCCAGGGCCATTTGTATGTTCTTAAATACATAGTCTTTCATTTCTTTTATTTTTGGTTTTTATTCTATGTTTGATATAAATACATGAATATATTTTAAAATTTTGGGGTGGTTTATCATCAACCCTGACATTTCTGTGTTGGTTTCCACTGACTATTTTCTCTTGATTATGTCACACATTTGTTTCTTCATGTCTTATATTTTGTTTAGGTCATGGACACCATGGCTGTCCATTATTAGATATCTACATTCTAATAAGCTTTTATTAATATTTTCTGTTTTCTTAAGTGTGCAATAACATTATGTCAAAAAATGTACACCTTTAATTAAAGACTACTTTATTGCTAAAAAAAAATACTATCATCTGAGCCTATTGGAAAAACGGTGCTGATAGACTTGCTTAACACAGGGGTGCCACAAACCTTCGATTTGTAAACAGCATCCTATCTGTGCAGCTCGATAAAACAGGTGTGCCTGTATTGGAATTTCTAGTCATCGGTTTTTGGCTGCAGGAGGCGCAGGGGAAGACCTGGGGGTCGTTTCAGCACCGCGGACAGCTCCTGGCATCCTTAGCAAATACAGCGGAATGTCCTGGCTCCACACACTGGATCCCTGTAGAAACCACTTCTGGGTTCAGGTGTTTCCTTCCCCAGCTTCCGTGCCAGAGGCCCATCTGGTTGCACTGAGGCGAGCACAGGTCATGGTGAGAGGCCAGCCCCACTTGGCAGCAGCAAGAGGAATGACGTGAACCACAAGAGGAGAGTTTACAGGAGGGTCTCAGCTACAGGTCAAGGCATCGGGCCATGAGTCGCTGCTCTCTAGTTGTGGCTCATTTTCTGAAAAATTAACGTGTGGGAGGGCAGCCTCCTCTATCAACTCATATTTTCAACAAGGTCTACTTTCATTTGATGCCATCTAACGTAAGATTACAGGACCGAATTTGATCTTAACTTTGATTAGGCTGCATTAGCAAACAAACATCAGGCCCCATTTCTGAATTGCACAAAGGCTGGCAATGAGACACCTTGAGGTTGGACAAGACTGCATTGGAGGCCTCGTCTCTACTGTCATTCCCCTTGCAAACTGTGAAGACCTGATGGGCAGTTTGCAGGGACCGTGGATGCCTTGCTCCTCAGGTGAGAAAAGCAGCAGCTGAGTTATGGCTGCCAAGCATATGGTACAGACCCGGGAGAGCCCTTGTCCCATTGGGGTAATGGGGTGCCAAACCGGGCTACAGCTCACTGAACAATAAAGCAATACGTCTCTGGCACCCAAGGAAGCAGCCCTGACACCACCTGCCTGTCTGCTAGGTTTTCAGATTTCTCAGATCTGCTGCCCACAACTTTCTAGTCTACCTCCCATTATTCTGCCAGCCTACCCTGCCTGCAACAGCAATGCCTCCTACCTTCCATTTTCCATGCCCCCGCCATTCCCTAGCGGGACTTTTTGGAGCAGAGTGCAGAACAGAACAACCCGTGCCTGAGGGGCGCACCTGTGTGTGAAACGATGCCCTCACTGTGACAGTCTGCACCTGCTGGGGCTCCTCTGGCTTCCTGGATGTCTGCGTTAACTGAACACAGGCATCACTGGGTTGAGTGCACATATGTGAGTGACTTGTTGTGCCTGTTATTAGCCAAAAAACATTTCAACTTAGGGACACTGCACCCTACACACCAGGTAACGCCTAATCTCCCAGGGTCGATGACCATGAGGGGGAGGCCATCTGGGCCTCGCAAACCTTGTGTCTGACTCAGAGAGGGAAAAGAATGCAGTGTCTTTGCTGGAGCCAGACACCTTTATTTACTGGTTCCCCAAAAGGCAAGCAGGAAGCCCTGACAGCATCTCTACAATCGGAGTGTGCACTTTCAGAATTACAACAGCCCACACACCTGAGCCTTTATTTAGAAAAGAGAAACAAAATTAGGTAAAGCAATTTGATATCTACTGAGATATTTTCCTCCTGAATACAACTTGAGTATGCTTTTTAAGGATGTTATTTATTACAGCTTTTAAAAACCTGAGTGTCCAGCCCTACCAGTTTGGCTCAGTGGTTAGAGCGTCGGCCCACAGACCAGAGTTCTGGGTTCAGTTCCCACTAAGGGCACGTACCTCGGTTGCAGTATGTCCCCACCCCAGTTGGGGTCATGTAGGTGACAACCAGTTGATGTGTCTCTCTCACATCGATGTTTCTCTCTCTCTTCCCCCCCCTCTCCCTCCTGCTCTATCTGAAGATAAATGCAAAAATGTCCTCGGGTGAGTATAAAAAAAAAAAAAACCTGAGTGTCCAGCAGCATGGCAGACTAAATAAATACTGAAACACTGGAAACTTTGCACACCACTTATTAGGATGGAAATATGCTTACACAATATGCACATTCCTGAAATGAAAATGCAAAAATTGTACAACAGATGTGAGTCAATGTGGTCATGACATGGAACACAAGTGACCCCCCACAGTTGTGGAACAAATCAGGACTAGCCCAGAATCATGTGATGTCACATAATGTCAAATAGGGGCCAGCTTTCCGGTAACTGCAATCTCCCCCAAACCTACATGTGCTTCCTGAGAGGATGTGAACATACCAGGTTATGTAGAAGACAAAAGATCTCACTCATGGGCTCAAAGTCCTACACCAAAAGATATAAGCATCTTACTAAGTGCAGCTACTCAGGGCCAGGCCCAAACATAGAATCTGGCACACATCAGATGCTCAATGGAGAACTACCGAATTAACGCACCTGCTTCTCTGTAGAGGCTATGAGGGATCTGACATGTCTCACTGCCCTTCATAAAATAATTTCTGAAAATGCCAGCCCACCAACAAGGCATAAGTTAAAGATTTAAAAAACTTTACTTTAAACGACAGTGCAAGCCCTGGCCAGTTTGGCTCTGCATTTAGAGCATCCGCACGCCAAGCGAAGGGTTGTGGCTTCGATTCCGGTCAAGGGCACGTACCTGGGTTGCAGGTTGAATCACCAGCCCCCAGTTGGGGTCATGCAAGAGGCAACCAATTGGTGTCTCTCACATCAATGTTTTTTTCTTTCTCCCTCCCTTCCACTCTCACTAAAAATCAAGGGAAAAAATATCCTCGGGTGAGGATTTACCAAAAAAGGGCAGTGGGAAAGAATGTCTTTGTAAAGAACATACAAAACCTGTCACATTCTTCGTCATAGACTGACTTCAGTGCAATTCACCCTTTTAATGAAAAGCTTACTACACCTCCACTATTAGTAGGTGACAACTGGAAGACCATTCTAGATGTACATGTTTGTTTATATGGTCAACCATCACTCTAGATTCAGCAAAACATACACAGGTTTACAATTTATTTCTAGATCATGATCAGGTGGAAGGGGTAGGAAAAGAGAACAAAGCTCCAACCACCATCGTCTACTCCTAGAGACCTGGTCCTGCAGACACAGGGACGTGTTGGCTGAAATCATTACCTAACATGTGTGAGAATGAAAGAGTCATGTAAACTAATTGAACCAGGAACACTCGACTCAGGTGCTTCCCACTTGGAAAGTATGTGAGGCAGGTGTCTTCA
This sequence comes from Tadarida brasiliensis, assembly GCA_030848825.1. Classification (NCBI taxonomy): domain Eukaryota; kingdom Metazoa; phylum Chordata; class Mammalia; order Chiroptera; family Molossidae; genus Tadarida; species Tadarida brasiliensis. The sequence continues at coordinate 101,846,962 of CM061267.1, read as the reverse complement.
GGGCAGGTGTGCATCAGGAGCACAGCAGGTATTCACCAGTATCAATGAGCCAGTTTGGGGGGAGGGGCAGGGGCTGGTCTCTCAGAAGCCTGCAGGGAGGCCCACGAGACCAAAACCACCGGCCCAGAATAAACCCCTCAAGCAGACAGCTTACATACAGCTCTCAAGACAGAGCCAGGTTGTCTACATTTTCCACGGCCATGAGGAGCTACAATGGAGGTGATGCCTCCCTACCCCTTCCCTCAGGCCCTGTGTCTAACACCCACAGCCTCAGCTTCCCCCTGCAGAATGAAGTTCCCTCCTGCCCACAGAGCTCTTCCAATGAAGTGATGCTGGGAGGTATGGCGCTCACACCCTGGAGGAAACAAATGGAGGTTCTGTGGAGGCATCACTGATCTCCCCACATTGAAAATGATCACTTCCTGGCCGCTGTGGCTCAGAGGTTGAGCATTGTCCCATGCACCAGAAGGCTGCCAATTTGATTCCTGGTCAGGGCACATGCCCAGGGTTGTGGGCTCTATCCAAAGTAGGGGGTGTGCAGAAGACAGCGGATCCATGTTTCACCTTCACATTTTTTTTCTCTCTCTCTCCCTCTCCCTCTCCCTCCCCCTCTCCCTCCCTCTCCCTTCCTCTCTAAAACTCAATTTTAAAAATAGAAAATACTCACTTCAGAGAAAAGGGAACTTTTCATATACTGCTGGTAGAAACATAAATTGGTGCAGACTATGGCAAACAGTATGGAGGTGCCTCAAAAAAAATCAAAGCTAGACTTCTGGTCAAGATGGTGGCGTAAGTGAACGTGGTACTCGCCTCTTCCCACAACCACATCAAAGTTACAACTAAACTACAGAACCACCATCAGTCAGAACTGCCTGAAATCAAGCTGAATGGAAGTCCTACAACTACAAAATTAAAGAAGCCACATCAAGACTGGTAGGAGGGGCAGAGGCACGGATAGGCCGGTCCCACACCCACGTGTGGCAGATAAAAATCAGCACACGCCCTGGCCGGTTTGGCTCAGCGGTTAGAGCGTCGGCCTGCGGTCCAGAGAGACCCGGGTTCGGTTCCCGCTAAGGGCATATACCTCGGTTGCAGTTTGTCCCTGGCCCTGGTTGGTCGTGCGGGTGGCAGCCACTCGATGTGTCCTTTTCACGTCGATGTTTCTCTCTCTCTCTCTTCCTCTCTCTCCCTCCCACTCTATCTGAACAAAAAAATGAAAAAATGTCCTCGAGTGAGGATAAAAAAAAAAAAAAAAAAAAAATCAGCACACCTCGGCTGGGAAGGTCCTCCCTGAGGAGTAGGGGGTCTCCCTCCCACACTAGGCCACCAGCTCAGGGTTCCAGTGCCAGGAAGAGAATCCCCATCACTTCTGGCTATAAAACCAGCGGGAACTGAGGCTGAGGGAGGCTGAGGCTGAGGCTGAGGCTGAGGCTTCTGGAGTCCCAGGCAGATCCTCTTAAAGGGCCCGCACATGGACTTGGACTCACACCGTCCAGGCTCCAGCGTGGGGGAGGCAGCTCAAAAGAGAAAGAACTGAGTTGTTTGGCATTGGGGCGAGGGCTGGAGAGGCAGCTTTCTCCTACACAGACGTGCTGCCTTTGTTCTTTTGGTGAGCAGACAGCGCCATATCTGGGACTCCAGCAACCTGGCTCATACTGTTTGCCCTGCCCTGGTGATTCCCTGAGGCCCCGCCCCACCCAACTTTCAGGCCCACCCAAGCTGTTGCCAGTTGCTTTACCATAGGAATGGCCTGTCTTGGATCCTGCTTCAGATTTTCCTAAATTCTTTCAAACAAGCAGCATGTGGTCTCAGCGAGCCCCATACCTGTCCTTAAGTGGACCCAGGCCTGGCATTAGAAGCAGCCAGCCTTGGTTCACAATTTGGCTTTGCCTGGGCACCTCCAAGCCCAGCACAAGAAGCAGCCACCTGCAGATCACTTTGTAGCTTATGCCTGGTGGACCCGGGTAGAACACAGGCAGTGGCTGACCTTGCCCCAGAGCCAGCACACCCAATGGACAGCTTCAGACCAAGTCGAAGTACCACTAACCAACCACCTCCACACGGGACACACTCAAGGAATGGACTCAGTGGGTACCAGAGCCCTGCTGAAGTAAGTCTTGCTCTGTGTGGTGGGCCCTTGCACAGCTGATCAGCCAAGGTAGTCACAGGTCGTTGGAAAATGGGCACAGCAAATCCTTGCAGCTGATCAGCCTGAGTAAAACCCTTTCATTAATGTGCCACCAGCAATCAAGCCTCAATTACAATAGAAGGGTGTACAGTCCACACTAGGGGTGCACCTCAAGGGCCCAAATGGGAGACCAGGGAGGCTGTACCACTGGACCCTACAGGACACCTACAACAATAGGCCACCCTAGGAAGCATAGGAGACATAGCAACTCTGCCTAATACATAGAAACAAACACAGGGAGGCAGCCAAAATGAGGAGACAAAGAAACAGGTCCCAAATGAAAGAACAGAACAAAACTCCAGAAGAACTAAGCGAAATGGAGATAAGCAACCTAATAGATGCAGAGTTCAAAACACTGCCTATAAGGATGCTCAATGAACTTAGTGAGGGCCTCAAGAGCATAAAAAAGGACCAGTCAGAAATGAAGGATGCACTAACTGAAATAACAAATAATTTACAGGGAATCAATAGTTGAGTAGGCGAAGCCAAGAAGCAAATTATCAATTTGGAATATAAGGAAGCAAAACATACCCAATCAGAACAGCAAAAAGAAAAAATAATCCAAAAAAATGAGAATAGTGTAAGGAGCCTCTGGGACCACTTCAAGCATGCCAACATTTGCATCTTGGGGGTGCCAGAAGGAGAAGAGAGAGAACAAGAAATTGAAAACCTATTTGAAACAATAATGACAGAAAACTTCCCTAACTTGGTGAAGGAAACAGACATACAAGTCCAGGAAGCACAGAGAGTCCCAAACAAAATGAACCCCAAGAGGCCCACACCAAGACACATCATCATCAAAATGCAAAAAGTTCAAGACAAAGAGAGAATCTTAAAAGCAGCAAGAGAAAAGCAGTTAGTTACCTACAAGGGCGTTCCCATAAGACTGTCAGCTGATTTCTCAAGAGAAACTTTGCAGGCCAGAAGGGAATGGCAAGAAATATTCAGAGTGATGAAAAGCAAGAACCTACAACCAAGATTACTCTATCCTGCAAAGCTATCATTTAGAATCAATGGACATAGAAGTTTCCCAGACAAGAAAAAGCTAAAGGAGTTCATCACCACCAAACCAGTATTATATGAAATGTTGAAGGATCTTCTTGAAGATGAAGAACGAAAATATGAACAATAAAATGGTAATTAATACATATCTGTCAACGATGGAATCTACAAACAAAATAAGCAAGCAGAACAGAAACAGACTCCTAGATACAGAAAACTTTTTGTTGCTTGCCAGATGGGCGGGGGCTGGGGGGATGGGTAAAAAAGATGAAGGAATTAAGAAGTACAAATTGGTTGTTAGACTGATGAACCTCAAAGGGAAGGGGGAAGGGAGGGCGGGATGAGATAAACCAAAGAACTTCTATGCATATATGCATAACCAATAGACACCGACAATAATGTGGGGAAGGCAGGAGGGGAGCGGGATTGGGCAGGAGGGGGTCAATGGGGAAAAAAGAGGGGACATCTGTAATACATTCAACAATAAAGATGAGTTAAAAAAAAAAGTACAAATTGGTTGTTAGACTAACAAACCTCAAAGGGAAGGGGGGTGGAGGGGGTGGGAGCGGGGAGGAGGGGGTCAATAGAGGAAAAAGGAGGAACATCTGTAATACATTCAACAAGATGAGTTTTAAAAAAAGTACAAATTGATTGTTAGACTGACAAACCTCAAAGGGAAGGGGGGTGGAAGGGGTGGGAAAAAATAAACCAAAGAACTTATAAGCATATATGCATAACCAATGGACACAGACAACAGTGTGGGGAAAGGCAGGAGGGGGGTGGGAGCACGGAGGAGGGGGTCAATAGGGGAAAAAGGAGAACATCTGTAATACATTCAACAATAAAGATAAGTTTAAAAAAAAATCAAAGCTAGATGTACCATATGATCCATCAGTTCCTCTTCTGGGTATTTATCCAAAAGAAATGAAATCAGGCCCTGGCCAGTTTGGCTCAGCAGTTAGAGCGTCGGCCTGCGGTACAGAGAGACCCGGGTTCAGTTCCCGCTAAGGGCATGTACCTCGGTTGCAGTTTGTCCCCGGCACTCGTTGGTAGTGCGGGTGGCAGCCACTCGATGTGTCCCTTTCACATCGATGTTTCTCTCTCTCTCTCTCTCTCTCTCTCTCTCTCTCTCTCTCTCTCTCTCTTCCTCTCTCTCCCTCCCACTCTATCTGAGCAAAAAATGAAAAAATGTCCTCAGGTGAGGATAAAAAAATAAAATAAAAAAATAAGAAATGGCCCTGGCCGGTTTGGCTCAGCGGTTGGAGCATCGGCCTGCGGTCCAGAGAGACCCGGGTTCAGTTCCCGCTAAGGGCATGTACCTCGGTTGCAGTTTGTCCCCGGCCCTGGTTGGTCGTGCGGGTGGCAGCCACTCGATGTGTCCCTTTCACGTCGATGTTTCTCTCTCTCTCTCTCTCTCTCTCTCTCTTCCTCTCTCTCCCTCCCACTCTATCTGAACAGAAAATGAAAAAACGTCCTCGGGTGAGGATAAAAAATAAATAAATAAATAAGAAATGAAATCAGTATTTCAAACACATTTTCGCACTCTCATGTTCACTGCATCATTATTTACAGTAGCCAAGATATGGAAACAACCTAAGTGTCCATCACTTAGGATAAATGGATTAAGATGTGGTACATACATACAATGAAATATTCAGCCATGATAAAGAAATCCTTCCATTTGGAATGTGGATGGACCTGGAGGACATTATGGTAAGTGAAATAAGCCAGACTTAAAATTACAAATACTGTATGATCCCACTTTTATGTGGAATCAACAAATACTTGAAATAGAAGCAGAGTAGACTGGTGGTTACTAGTTACTAAGGGATGGGGAAATGTTGGTCTATGTTTAAAATTTTACTTATGCAAGATGAACCAGTACTGGAAATCTAGGGTAAAACCATGTAACGATACTTAACAATACTTTATTACATACTTAAAATTTGCTAAGAGCACATCGTAAGTGGCAGCCTTCCTGGGACCCCCAAGCACCCTCAAAGAGACCTTATCTGAGTTCTTTCACCAGAGTAAGGGCAGAATGAGAGGCAAGACAACACAGACATATATAACAGCCGCTTTGAAAGGGAAGCCTGTGGACTCTGAAGGGATGTGTATTCCCATTTCTACTTCACCCCTTTTCCACACGTTTCTGTCCTCTGTAGGCTACAGCTTGACACAAAAGATGAATGTCCTAGATATGCTTATATATAACCTTTGAGGGCACAGTTTGGAGGTGCACACGCACAGGACACCTGTAGAAGTGGGACAGCAGGGTCTCACTGTAGCCCACGAGGAAGTAGAACTTGTGCGCAGGCAACTGCCTCAGGACCAGAGCACAGATCTCCACCTGGTTAGCCCGGCGCTTCAGGACAAGTTGGTCAGCCAGGCAGCCGGGGAAGGTGCCCAGCATAAACTTGCGAAGAAAAACATCCTCCACTGTTCGCTCTGCAGCGTGGTCCTCTCCATCCAGGTTACCTGAAGAGAGAAAGGCACTACAGAATCGGCCAAAGCTCCAGAGGTAACACCCAAAAGCAAAGGGCACCCAATTCCACTCCCAACCCTGCCTCTTCTCTTTTATTCTATAAGTGGAATAAGAATAACACTGAACAGGTCAAAGTACGTTATTTCACTAAACTCCCCAAGTAGGTACTATCGCTATCATTATTTTACAAAAGGAAAAAATGAGGCCTTAGCCAGGACACAAAACTAAGATGATCACTCCATCTACTCCCTTTCCCACTCTTTCTTGACTGCCTTAGAGCACTGGTCATCCCACAGGCCAGAGATGAGGCCACCAGCTCCTTCTGAGGTTTGAGATATGATCTCTCTCACAAGCCAGGGCCATGGCCTTCACCCAGTGGATTCTTAGTGTGGACTCTGCAAACCCTACACCTCTCACAATATCCAGTTAGTCTCCACACCCACCTCCAGACCTTGGAACATGACCCCAGAAAGGGTGGGGGAACAAGAATCTTTAAATAATTTCTCTAGATAAATGCATTGGAAACATCCAAGTTGAAAGCCCTCACACTGAACAAAATACCATTGCTTATGATTGATTTACAGTAGTTCTGTTCTATAAAGTCACCATGATCAATGAATTAGCAAAAACTCAACCACAGCTCCTGGGGAAATATAGGGTTAGGTTCTGCAAGCCTTTGGTCCCATTATTTTTGTCAACAGACCAATACATAACCTTGTTTTTTTTCTTTTAATATACTTTTATTGATTTTTTTAGATAGAGAGGAAGGCAGGAGGGAGATAGATAGAAACATCTATGACAGCGAAACATCAATTGGCTGCCTCCCTGCACACCCCATACTGGTGATCAAGCCCCCAACCCGAGCATGTGCCCTGACCAGGAATCCAACCAGTGATCTCTTGATGTATGGGACAACGCTCAACCCATTGAGCCACAGCGGCCCAGCTACATAACCTTGACTTATGTCTTTCTACTTAAAGACACCTGGTTGATTCCATGGGCTGATTTTACACTGAACTCTCCCAACAGCACTATAACTCATGCCTGAAGAAAGTTAATCTAATATGCACATTTTCTCTGTAAAGTACCTCACAGCCTCCTTGGGCTCCGGAGCACTAGACAAGCACTTCAGCATCACCGGCTATTTTAAAGCAGCGGACTCTCAAACAAAAAGCACAAAATTGCAAAAACATGGCACTAATAATAAATCTCAAAAAGGACACGTTTACTATAGGAAAGCTGAAACAAGAGGGCAGAGCCCAGAAGACTTGACTTGGGGTAATAAACAGACCACAGACAATGTATTATAGAATTGTACACCTAAAACCTGTATAATCAATGTCACCCCAATAAATGAAATTTTAAAAACTTAAAGAATCACGAAATTTGGATAAATGTGTTTTTTGGCTAATCCTCACCCAAGGATATTTTTCCATTGATTTTTTTTTCTTTATTGATTTTGGAGAGAGGAAGGGAGAGTGAGACACACACACATCGACTGGTTGCCTCCCTAATGACCCTGACCAGGGCTGGAGGCTGAACCGCAACCAAGGTACGTGCCCTTGGCCAGAATCGAACCCGCGACTCTTTGGTCTGCGGGCCGACGCTCTAACCGCTGAGCAACACCGGCCAGGGCTGGATAAATATTTTTAAAAGAGAGCAGAACGTTGTTCAACCTCGGCAGGGAAGGTGCCCAAATCAGAGAATAACCGAGAAAGTGTTAAGAGCAGACCAAGTCACAAACACAGAACACCGCCATAGCTGTGCTTCAGTGGGAAATTGCAGTCTTGACGCACAATGTCCCACGTGTCCAAGACGCATCTGCGGGCTTTTACCCCTTTCATTGCCTCTAAGCCATTTTTCATTTCTGTCCATCGCCGGCGCCCGGGAGCAAAGCAAAACAACTCCTGTGTCCACTCCTGCACATAATTTCCGAGACGGTGCGCTCGGGTCCTTGCTCCCAGCGGGAAAAGCCAGTTCTGTATCCCTTTCAAATACATTTGGACATTCCTGATCTGTCTGTCTCTACTTTTTTACTTCTCCTTTGAACGCTGCCTGATTTCTGACTCCGGCACTGATTACTGATTGGGGTAAAACCTGACACGAGCTCATTTCATGTCTGTTTGGCAGTCACCACTGAGCACTCCTTCCGTGGGGCCTGGGGTCGCATCGCCAAGCAGAGCACGTCGCCTTCCCCTCACCTGTGTGCAGCGACAGCCAGCCCTTGCGGTGGGCGATGTGGTGAGGCGCGTGCGCCTCCTCGTAGGTCACCGGCTTGTCCCCTTTACTCACTCGGACCCGGGCCGCCCGATTCTAGGAGCAAAAAGCGGCCGTAAATTGGTGCGCATTATCCAGGCTGCGGCCTGGCTCAGGCCCGGGCCCCTCGCGCCGCCCCCGCCCCGGCCGCTCGTCCCCCGACCCCGGCCCCTCGCCCCCGGCCGGCTCACCTTGGCACACGCCGCGGAGAGGTGCAGGGCGCGCCAGGCACACGGCAGCACTCGGCCGCAGGACAGCGCCTGTGTGTGTGGAGCGGGGAGCGTGAGTCGAAACTAGGGCACCCCTCCAACCCGACGGGCCCGCCCGCGTCGCCCACTCACCCGCGGCCCGAGCCCCCGGCTGCACACGAGCGCCGCCATCTTGGGCTGCGCGCACCCCGTGACGTAACCGCGCCGCGGGGCAGAGGTCGGCGCTGGAGGCCACACCGCGGACCAGACCCAATCGAAGTGGCGCGGGGGTGGGATTTGGTCGGCCTGAGGCGGTCCGTTCGGGAGGGGAGGGGCCTATAGCGAGGGCGGGGCCTCTCGGGGGGCGGGGCTTCTCTGGCGCGGCGCGGCGGGGCGGGGCCGCACCCGGGACGCTGGTTTCCGCACTTCTTCGCCGCCGCCGCTGTTTGCGTCGCGGTTCCCACCTGGGTTCTGAGTGTGCGGAGCGTGCGGTTTCGCCGGCGGAGCTCGCGTGGGGCCTGAGGACGACCGCGTGGCCCGCGCCTCTCCGCCGGCCTCCCCGGGCGCGTTTCTCAGGGTCGACACGTTAGGCTGCTTGAGTGTGTCCACGTTATAATATACTTGGATTCTTTTCTGACCATGGGGATTCTAGCCATTACATTAAAATCCTCACGATGCATCGAAACGAGGTCACAGAAACTGTCCACAAGATGCCATTTTTGTAAATAGAATTCATAGACTTAAGTACACACAGTCAAAATACAGAAAAAGTAGCCCTGGCCGAAGTGGCTCAGCGATGAAAGCTTCAGCCTGTGCAAGAAGGGCCGCAGGTTCGATTCGGGTCAAGGGCACGCACCGGGGCCGCAGGTTCGATTCAGGTCAAGGGCACGCACCGGGCCGCAGGTTCGATTCGGGTCAAGGGCACGCACCGGGCCGCAAGTTTGATCCTGGGCCCTGTCCTGCGCGGACAGGAGGCACCCAATCGATGTCTCTGTCCTTTACTCCTCGGATGAGGATTAACAAAAAAAAAGGAAAAGAAAGTATTTCAAATGTTAGCAGTTTATCTTTGGAAAGAACGATCATGTGTAACTTTTTTTTAGTTTATCTGTTTTTTCTATAGTGAACATATATTTCTTTTATATTTCTAAAAACTTGGTTTTATGAACCATTATTTTTTTTCTATTACAGTTTACTTTCAGTCGTGTTTTCAAATAATATTCTTTTGTTGTTGTTGTTAATCCTCACTGAAGGATATTTTTTCCATTGATTTTTTTGAGAGTGGACGGGAAGGGGAAGGGGAGAGAGAGGAACACTGATGTGAGAGAGACATGTCCATTGGTTAACTCCCGCATGTACCCCAAAGGCCTGGGATCGAACCTGCAACCCAGATAGGTGCCCTTGAGTGGGAATCGAACCTGCGACACTTCAGTGCACAGGCCGATGCTCTAACCACTGGCCCATGCTAGCCGGGCATCAAGTAATATTCTCCAAAACAAAAAAACTGCTGGATTTATGCACAACTGAAAAACAAATGCGTTTTGGTTAACACTGTGATTCTCAGACCAGAGCATTCATTACCACTGTAATTGGTCTCCAGTGATTACTAATGTCACAGGGAAAAGTAGCAACAATGTATGTCTTATTTCAGAACTCAACACATTAATGGGAATAAAAATTAGGCTCCAGGGCTCTGGAGTTGGGCCCTGGTGTAACAATCTCAGTCCCATTATCTATAAAATGGGTTCATTGATAATACCACCTCATAGAGCTGTCAGGATAAATACTTGTCATCGTTTCTGTCAGGTTGAATCATGTGGAATTGCCAACATTTTGCCCCCCCCCCTTTTTTTTCTTCACCTACGTCATCCACCCTGATGCACTGTGGTTCCCATGGGAGGGAGGACAAGACTGCTGTCTATGTGGAAGGAAATGCAGGCAAAGGTGGAGGGAGAGTGCCTAAGAGCTCACATTCTCCATGACCCTCCATGATGAAGAAAAAGTTAATAAAAGGACATTGTCTTTCATGCCCACTTCACTAGGAATGTCTTCTATTTCTTTTAGCATAAGTTCTCTTTAATTGATTTTTTAGAGAGAGGAAGGGAGAGAGATGGAAACATCAATGTGAGAAACATCGATCAGCTGCCCCCTGTTCGCTCCCCACTGGGGATCGAGCCTGAAACCCGGGCATGTGCCCCGACCGGAAATTGAACTGGGACCTCTCAGTCCATGGGACAGTGCTCCATCCACTGAGCCACACCAGCAGGGCTGTTTCTGATTTTGTAACTGTGGCCTCCAGCTGTTCTCTGCATGTTGGATGAGATGTTCTCCAATCACAATACTTTGCAAATATGAGAACTTTCAACTCTTCCTCAAGGAGCCTTTTAAATTGATACTATTTTATTTTCCATAGAGTTTGATAATTCTATAACTTGATGTTTTATAGATCTACTTCAAAATGGTGAGCAGTATGGGACTCTGTATGTGATTTACTGCTTCCTGACTGTGTAATGTAGGCAAGTTAATTGACCTTGCTGAGCCTCCATTTCCTCTTCTGTAAAATGGGGACAATGATGATTGTTTTGAAAATTACGTAGTAAAATGTCTGACAGAGTGAGCAACTAATAAATGTTTGTGGGGGCATGTTTTGTTTTGTCTGTTTTTAAGAAGAAAGTCTCTGATCTCTACATCCTCTTAGGGAGATGAGCCCGCTATTGAGGGTTCATAAGAACTCACAGAAATGCCTCCTTAACCAGAGGAGAGACGAAGGTGACCATGGCCTTGACTCGTCTGGGCACAGAAGGCAGTGCTGAACAGGAGCTGCTGTGCTTGGGGCTCAGGCTCTGCCCTCAGGGCAGTGGGCAGTACCATGATCGAACTTATTTTTCTTTATTCCTGAGATGTCTCCCAGCAATTACCAACTGGTCTAGATCTTCCATGTCTACCCACCTTTTTAAAATATTATCTTTGTTTATACTATGCCTTGTTACAAAAACAATTTCAGTTGGTTCCTTGAATGGCGGGGAGGGGGGTGGGGGGTAGGGTCATGTGAGTGTTTACATTATTAAAGCAACTTAAAAAGACAATTCTAATACATCAGTATAAATTGTTGCGTTGTTTTACATTGCCGGTGGAAAATTTTAATGGGATGTTTTACTTTCTGTAATTTTCATTGGTTAGGGTTTTGATGCACTTTGCTTGCCCCGCCAGTCCTATGAAAGGCATTGTTGTCCAAGTTTTGCAGGTCAGAAGATGGAGGTCAGAGACTCACCTGAGGTTAGAACAAGCAAATGGTAGCGAGAGTCTGGGGTTCCACCGCAGCACTGTGTGGGTGTGAGCCTTCAGAACCTTGCAGGATGGGGAACGGCCTTGGCTTCTCTGGCTGAGCACAGACTGCTCAGGTCGGACCCCAGGGACTTCCTGGATAAGCAGCGGCCACATCTAGGAACAAGTGACCCACACAGAGGGCCCACTAGGGGATCCAGTCACAGTGTTGGGGAGACAAGGATGTGTAACTGTTTTTCTCAGACATGAGCCCTTTGCTCTCCTCGTGATCACCAGGAGTCAGTCACTTTTATGTTCTCAAAGCGGAGGCTGTCAACCCTGGCTGCTCGTGCCAGTCCACTGGGCCCCACACCCCAAGTACAGGACCAGGGGTCGGCATCCATGCTTTTTCAGTACTTCTGGATGATCCAGATTTGCAGCATGGTGGGGAATCAGTACCCTGAATGCCACGTTTATGCAACAGACTCCCAGAACCTGATCCTCAGGGTCCCCTGGGATGTTCCTTACACCAGCTCACTCAGAGGGGGCTGGACTTAGTACACGCCTGTTAGGTGCCCTGGTCGTCTTGGAGACAGTCTGGACAGTGGGTCCAGCACAGTCCAAGGGCTCACCTGTATCAGGGCACTGGCCAGCTGTGGACGATATTGAGAGGGGGACTCTGGGCCCCTGGACTTGCACTGTCCAGCAGGAACATGGTGTTTATTTCCTGGAACTCACCAGAGTCTAGCCTCAAGGAGGGGTGTCCAGACAGTGCAACCTGCCTTCCTGTTGGCTGCAGGGTCAGCCCAGAAAAATCCTACTCACTGGTTCCCTTCGCAAGACATCCTCAGAACTGCTCACACTTTACTTTTTATAAACCTATGTGTGTTACATTACTCCTGGTAATTCGTTTTCTCCTAGTAACCAACCCATTGACCAGGAAGAATCCCAGAGGCTCCAAGCTCTATTCTGGGAAATAAGCCAAACCACAACTGAACCCGAGTTACAGCACCATCCTCCTTTCTTGTACTGGTAGCCGGAGGGGCTCTGACCCCGTTTCCTTCTCCACCCCCCTCTCCACTGCTGAGGCACAGCACAGGGGGGTCCAGTGGGTTAGGTCCCGAGCTAGCACTACTGACTTATCTTTGGGGTGCTTAAATAATCCAGTCTACTGATGGAACCAGACAAATGTCCTGCCCCTGCCACACTGGGACTTGGAGCTAAAAGCCCCAACGACAGGGCTGGGAGTAAATGGATGGAAAAATGGGCCTCACGTGTGCTGGCAGCTAAGCCCTCACTTCCTGATTCTTAGGCACTGTGATAGATCAGGACACAAAAATGGGCTGACACTGCCTTCTGCAGAGAGCAGGGAGCTGGCAGGGGGAGGGCAGAGAAGCAGACCAGAGGTACAACAAGGACCATGACAGGGGCACTCACAGGCCCGGCCCCGCAGGGGGTGGAAGAGAGGACATCCTGAGAGAGAAGTGCCTGCCAGACGTGGCCACGCACAGGTGGAAGGAGAAGCAGGCACAGGACAGCATGTGGGTGCTGTGGGGTGAGAGGTGGCGTCACACAGCCAGGATCAGACACCTTGGCACTCTCTTCTGCGGTCCTGACTCATCAGCACTTGTAAAGCCACACTCTGAGCTAGTTTTGTTGACATCTTAGAAAGTTGGGACTACTCAAAATCATTTTTTTTTAAATACTGACTCAGAAACAGAGAAAGGACTTTTCTTTCTTGGGCTAACTCACATCTGAGGAGCTGGGGAGAGCTACCCCATCAGGTTTACATTGTACAGACTTTTCTGACACCAGCCCCACTAGATGCTGTGTTTCAGTAAAATTAAGATAACGTCAACTATAGACACTGCTTTATGTATCATTAAGAAAAATAAATGTGTCCGGCCGGTGTGGCTCAGTGGTTGATCGTCGATCCACACACCAAGAGGTTACGGTTCGATTCCTGGTCAGGACACATGCCCAGGTTGTGGGCCCGATCCCCAGTGGGGGGCATGCAGGAGGCAGCCAATCGAAGTTCTCTCCCATCGATGTTTCTATCTCTCTCTCCCTCTCACGTCCTCTCTCTAAAATCAATAAAGGAAAAAAAATTAAAATAAAATAAAAAATGCATCCTTTTGAAAATCTATTGAAAGCTATGAACTCATTCCCCAGAAGAATAAGCACACACCTTATTTTCAGGAATTCAATGCCTGAACCTTAACTTTGGACAATGGATAACCCCCCAGGTAAAGAACCCTGGGTTAGTAAGGAACCAGTAAGGGCCTGCTTCCCTGTTTCAGATTTCAGCAACAGCTAGAATCAATTTTAAAGGAAGCTGGTTGATATTCAACAATTCTAAGCCAGGTTTCCAGTGCAAACTTGTGGCCCAGAAATACCTGGTGAAGACCACTGTGCTGGAGAAGCACCTGGTAGCTTCCATGGGCCTGGGGAAGAAATTAATGGGACATCCGGTGTATTTCCAAGTGAACCAACATGACATTTGTGTAACTTAATGATCCAGGAACAGATGAGCTTCTGCTGCCTGAGGATTACAGATTCTTTTTAAGTTTCAGAAGAGGAAACATTTCCTGAATTGATCAGCAGATCTGGTTTCCAAAGTTCCAGGACAGCCCTCTGCCTGCTATGCACATCCAGAGGCTCACAGGACCCAGGGGACAACGTGCAAACACCAGGGGGCCTCGGTGTGCGGGGGCTGCAGACAGGGCACAAGGGGCCTGCCTTCACGGAGGTCCTTCCAGGGCACAGGGCTCACTCAGCGAGTCTGGCAAAAGGAATAAAAGACACAGAGGAGTTCCTGGTCACAACCTAGGAGGTGAGTCTTCCCGAAGCCACCACAGAGGGAAGGAGGCCCCGAGGACTAAGCTGAGATTCCCAGAACCAGGGACACAGCTGGAACTGGGTTCCGAGGCTCAGCGAGGTGACCTTGGTAAAGGCCAAGACTTCAGCTGGAGAATCAGCAGGGGATGGGCCCCCATTCTGGCTCAAATGGTGGCAGGTGTGCCAGGGTGTCAGGGAGGAGGGTTGGTCCCAGGAGCACAGCAGTGAAATGAAGGGCTGGCACCCAGGGCCGGGCAGAGTGAGCACGCTGCCGTGGGAGTCTGGGGAGCAGAGGCACGGCGCTGAGGCAGCGGCTCCCTACCAGTTCCCTGCCCACACGGGTCCACTGCTCTGGGCCCTTTTCCTCACCTACAGAATGGAACAGTGATGAAGACACCCTGGAATTACTGCAAGTTCCGTTTCCCAGGAACCGCGTAGAATGGGCCATTTCTCAGGGGTCCACCATGCACCCCTCCCTCAGAAGACACTGGTCCTCTTGGAGGAAACAGGACATTACGGCCCAGAGAGGAACGGCCTGTCACTGTGGTATACTCACTCGTCTCACAGACTTTTATTGAAGCGTCTGCAGTGCACCAGCCCCGGGGCAGAGCTGGGTAACACGCTGCCCGGCCCTCAAGGAGCTCACAGTCCGGGGCAGCGGCAGACGTGTGAGCAGGTAAGCCACAATGCAAAGGCCCCTGTTGTGGGGAGGTGTCCACAGGGTGCTGAGGGGTGGGGGGTGGCAGAGCGAGCAGGGGAGGGTTGGGGAGGGTCAATAAATAGACTTGCCCACACGGGCACTCACTGAACAGGCAGCATGGACCCACCCACACTGGGCTCGCTGGAAGGCCTGTCTGCTTCCTGGTGCCCCCTCCAGACCCCTCTCCTGTGGAACCCTGTGCCCGGGCCACGACACGACCCAAAGCCTCGCTCAGCTGAACACTGCTTAGGACACTCCCGGCCCCATCTTTCGCTTTTCTGCCTTCTCCCATGGACAGGGCACCCCTCTGGTGCCAGCCCCGGGGGACAGCCCTCAGAGAAGCTGCACTCACAGCAGCCTGACCAGCTCAGTGAGCTGCTGGATGCTCCTGTTGGGGTTGGACAGGCCATTCCTGATGTTCTCCAGCAGGCATCTCTTCAGCTCAAAAACGGCTTCACTGTACCCCAAGCTCACAGCAGCCATGGGAGGCACTCCGTGCCACAGGCCAGGGACGTGCCAGACATGCTGCTTGTCGGGGTCACAGAAGGCCAGGTCCGCTAGCGTCCGCAGGCCGTCGCCCTGCTTGTCCACCTGTGCGGCAGCCCTGCTCACCTCTGCGGGCTGCTCCAGCAACGGCCTCCTCTCCCACAGCTTCGGGCCCGGGACAGATGTGTCGTGAACATTCTGGTACACAAACTGGTAGTTGGGCATGTGCCCCATTTTCTCCAGCCTCAGAAAGGCGTGCACAATGGCCGGTGGGATGTCTCTTGTTTCAGCTAAACTGACCACGGTGACATTGCTCAGCCCCATAATCAAAGTGGCCAGGGAGGCCTCCAGTTCAAAGCGCTCCCCAGCCATGGCCAGGGTACCTCCTATCAAACCCCCCGAGTCTATCACCAGGATGTGGTCACAGCCTAGGTCCTGGCTGAAGCTTTCGGCCACGGCGACAAGCTGCATGAAGGCCCCTCTAGGACCACGACCCCTCCCTGTAGCAAACCGAAGCCCGAACATGGTGTTGAGCAGCGTGGACTTCCCCGTGCCCGGCACGCCCAGCGCGGACAGCACCACCAGCCGTGACCGCCTCTCCAGGCGCACCTGCAGCTCCTTCAAGAGCCCGGTGATCCAGTGCAGGGGGGGGCTCCGCGTGCTCCCGTCAACCAGCTCCAGGGGCAGGCCCCTCACCAGCAGCTCCAAGGCCAAGCCTGGGAAGTGAGCAAACCGCCGCTGGCTGGCAGGCAGCGTTCCTGCCTCCACAAGGCAGCTCTCGGCCTCGTAGAACTGCCCCATCTCCCGCAGGAAGTGCTCCACCCCCAGGGGCTCCGGCCACAGCGGCTCACCGAAGTCCCCAGCCCCACCCGGCTTCGGTCTCAGGGTCAGAACTGTCTCTGGAGGCGGTCTCGGCCTGGGCTGGGCCACCCAGGCCAGCCCCCACTCCATCCACCTCAGGAAATACTGCCTCTCGCAAACGGAGGGGCAGCTAATGCCAGCGATAAACTCCTGCACGCCCCTGGCAGGGTCGTGGCCGCTCTGCTGTGTGCGGAGTTCCAGCAGCCGGAGCCTCAGCTCTGCCCGGTGCTTGTCCGCAGGGTCCCCAGCCCACTGCGCCTGGCACAGCTCTTTCTCCACCCGGGCCACCTTTCTCCACAGCTCCCCCTGCAGCCTCAGTTCTTCCCTGCAGTAGGCGTCAGAGTCTTTGATGCCCCTGGTAATCCGCTCCATCCGGTCCTTCGCCCGCTGACACTCCTCACAGTCCTCATCGACCTTCAGCCCCAGCTTGCGGGCTGCGTGGGCCATGTCCTCCACCGACACCCTCCTGCAGGGGGACCGGGCCACGTTCGCCACAATGGACCGGACCCTGCGCACGAAGCGCGCACCGTCTGTGCTGCTGACCTTCACCAGCACGTGCGAGTGGTCCATCCTCAGCACGGGGGTCAGCCTGTTCAGGAACCGCAGGTTCGAGTTCCGTTTTCCCCGGTAGGGGCTCAGGATGAAGTAGTACTTGGTGGCCGACCCCTTCATGGAGGACAGCAGTTTGTACTCCTTCTTACTGATGTTATCGGTCAGGATGAACACGGCCGAGGACACTTCTGTCAAGAGCTTGAACTGCAGCCAGTGAGACCCAATGTCACCTCTGAGGTTCAGAAAGGCCACAGGCTCCGGGAAAAGGTCCAGGTCCTCCCGGCCACTGGGCAGGAACCAGGAGATCTCCACCAGCCCATCTGCGATCTCCCGAGGACTGGTGCCCAGGCTCAGCTCCCGATGCCAGAAGCAGTCTCGCTGCCGGTGGCCAGGGCTGAGCACAGCATTGAGCAGCTGGGACTTGGAGTTGCTGCTGACCTCCATGCGCACAAAGGCAAAGGCAGGGGCCCGGGGCAGGACCACACTGTCCTCCCGGAGGCTGCCCACACCCCTCAGGGGCTGTGCCCACCACGTCCGCACGATGCCCCGCATGGCCCACAGCAGGAAAGTGTGGGAGTGGTTCTCTGAGTCGGGCAGAACAAGTGGGAGCGCAAACTGGCAGAGAGACATTCTCAGCACGATTTCTTGCTGCAGGAAACCGTCAGAGGAAAGCAACAGAGCACAGAGGAGGTCCAAGGGGTTCACAGGCGTGTCAGGGGTGGGCAGCTCCGAGAAGGAGTAGATGTCCGCAGAGATGTCGTCAACTGTGTCCCAGTAGATGACCTCCTCCTCCATCTGGCTCTCCTTCTCCACGGGCCGGGCATCCGAGGGCACGTCCAGCACCATGGTGGTGTTCCTGGCCTCGGCACTGAGGGCCTGCAGCTTCCTGAGGAAATTCCAGGGCAAATCTTTGGGGGCCTGAGGAGCCCAGTTCCTCATGCTGTCACTGCTGATCTGTAGGGCATCCTGGAGGCCCAGTTTCTGGACCTGGTATGTCTCTAGTCCCAACAGCGACAGCATTTCCTGCAGTCGGCTCCTCTCCACTGTGGAGGAAAAAGAAGATGTAAGTGCTCACCACGCAAGGCAGGGCCCAGGGTAGAGGCAGGGAGGGATCACCAGCCTGGGGACGGGGAGCCTCCTGCAGAGAGCAGGACAGTGGACTCCTGGACCACCTAAGACTGACACACGTAGGCCACACCACCCAGATCCAAACACAGGCAGACGCCGGGACACTGGGAGGAAACAGGACAGGACACCAGGGCCACATGCAGAAGTCTGCGTGTCTGCTGTCTCTCGAAACCCATGGGCCCCAGCAGCTCTGCCACAATGACCGGCTAGAGTGCAGAGCTGTGCGCCCAGACGCATAGGCAGCCCGTTCTCCCGACACCCACCGCCGGGCACCCTGTGCTTCTCCCTGCAGTGATTCCCTCACACCATCCCTGGGAGTTTCCCACAGGTGACACCGTCACTGCATTGCTCTGATTTTCTCGTTCATATTCTTTTCTCTTTACAGAATAATTGGAGAATTTTTAGAGGAAACAGGAGTTCAGACTAGGTATAGACTGCTGCAAATCACAGCTAAATATTTCGCAAATCTGAGATGGATGATAGGGGTTTACATTTTTATTGTATTCAAGTATTGGTTAGAAACTATCATAATTCTGCACGCATTTACTCAGGGATTCACATATCACCCATCACAACCTGGACTCTCACAAACACCGGATGCTCACAACAGCCACGCCCCCACCAAGGTTTCATCCACTGCCCTGTCTTGGCCTCTGACCAATGTTCATACTACATATAATTAGTACACTTTAAATGTTAAATCAACAAAATAATTAAAAATTCTGCTGCTCTCCAGGATTCTCTCCATTCCTTCCCCAAAAGAGGAAGCACCACCCGGGATGCTGAGTACATGCTGGTGGGAATCACGGGGGACGGGCTCAGGACCAGCAGCACTCGCAGCGCTGGCACCTCGCCTCACTGCCCGCCAGGTCCGCCTGCTGCCTACTGTCCACACAGGCCCTGAGCAGGCTCTCGGGCTGTGTGGCTGCAGTCAGACCGGGGGCTGGCGAACTTGCTGCAGGGACAGAAGGATTGTGGGGAGAGACACTGAAGAAGAAACTCTTCATATGTGTTGTTCAGGTTTTTGAGTTTTGCCAGAATGAAACCAGGGACCTTGTTTTTCTTATGACATGGAACAACTGACTTTACTTAGTAAGTAGCTCAGTGCAGCAGGGAAAAGCCAGGGCAAACAAGCCTATTTCTACACGTACTCATGCCCAGTGAATACCCCTCCGCAGATCTGCAAATGAACCCACCGGACCACCTGAGTGATTCACAAACCTGACTGTGCTGTACAGTCCCTTTGAGAACTTGTTAAAAACAACATCCAGCCCTGGCCGGTTTTGCTCAATGGTTAGAGCATCGACCCGTGGACCAATGAGTCTCTTCGAGTCCGGTCAAGGGCATGTACCTCAGTTGCGATTTGTCCCCAGCCCTGGTTGGGGTCATGCGGGAGGCAGCCATTCAACGTGTCCCTTTCACATCAATGTTTCCCTCTCTCTCTCTTCCTCTCTCTCCCTCCCGCTCTACCAGAACAAAAATGGAAAAATGTTCTCGGGTGAGGATAAAAAAAAAAAATCCAAAGATGCCAACTCACGACATTACTCTATACAGTAACAGCTCCCAGGGGTTCGGTTTTCTAGCAATACTATTAATACATAAGCTGATATAAAGAGGTAACTGGCCAGAGGTGATTCTGATGCAGCCAGTGTGGGAACACCAGCACTGAAGCCGTCTTCCTCCAGCAGGGCAGGAAGCTGAAGCGGACAGAAGGAGCAAGAGAGAAACACACACCTGTTGGAAAGTCACTGTCCTGAGCCTCATTCGGACCATCTACAAAAGCAAAGGACAAGGCATGTCAATCAAAGCAGGTGCCTGGGACTCACCCAGTTACTTTAACCTGAACTCAGAAGCCACTCTGTTTATTACAAAGACAGCAAGTTCTCCCAATTGTTCAAAGTATGAAACCCCACGTAGTTTTCACTTCGCCCATGCCCTCTTGCTCTCCCCAGCCCTACCCATCTCCAAACCCTGTGGTGTCTACCTCCATACTGAAGCTCACAGTCATCTCCTTCCATTTCTCTCCATTCCAGGTCTGGAAGGAAAACAATGACACTGAGTTTCATCAGCAAGTTAGAATGACCCCATGTCCCAGCGATTCCATGTCTGGGCATACACCTCCACAAGTGGAAAACAAGGTCTCAGAGATGTTTGCACCTGTGTTCATAACACCATTATTGACAATACTAAAACACAGAAGCAACCTGAGTACCCATCAACGAACACACGGATGAACAAAAGGTGGTCTGTGCATGTGACGGCCATCATTCCACCTTTAGAAGGAAGGAGGTCCTGCAAAACGCTGCAGCATGAGCCTCACGCTGAGTGAAACAAGCCATCAAACAGACAGACACTGTGAGAGTCCACTCACAGGAGGTCCTTGCAGTAGTCAAATCGTAAAGACGAAGTAGGAGGGCGGGTGCCAGGGGCTGGGAAAAGGGAGAACAGGGAGCTTTGGTTGAACGGGTATAGAATTTCCTATCAGGTTATGGGATGGATGGTGCTGACGGGCGCGCCACAGTGCAAATGTATTTAATGCCACTGGACTGCACACTTAGAAATGGTTAAAAGAGTAAATACTGTGTTATATGTATTTTAACAAAAAAAAGGAAAACTCTTTGGGGAAGAAACCCATCTTATAGTGAATGATTCTGTGGGATTCAGGACAGTCACAGAGCCGTGCAACCCCCACTTCTTATCTACTTCGTTACAAACATTTGCACCACTTGAAAGTTGACCTCTGTGCCCCTGCAGCCATTTCCCACCTGTCTCTCCTCCCAGCCCCAGTGCCAACCTGCACCCTGTTTTCCCAGCAGCCGCACGGTCTGCATTCCCATCAGCAGTGCACGAGGGTCCCAACGTCTCCACATCCTGGCCAACACTTATTCTTTTCTGTTTGTTTGTTTATAGTAGCCACTCTAGTGGGTGTCAGGCAGTATCTCACTGAATAAATATGTGTTTGAATAAAATAAACCAAAAAGTGATTAACCCAAACTTATTTGCATATCTTGCGGGATTATTTTTGCATAACCATATTAATATCCAATAGAACACATTCATTTGGAGAAGCACAAAATTAATCAGAGATACATCCAAAGTGAGTTACTAAGAGACACTAAGATGTCTGGAGTGTGGCCACACCTTACAGCTGGTCACAAAGGGCAGCTACAGGGCCACCCTGCACATCTCCAGGGAAAGAAAAACCACCACATGGTACCATAACCAGAAAGACCACAGCCCCAGTCTGCCCAGGACAGTTACTCTTTATACCTGTGGTCCAAACAAAATACACCATTCCCTCTCAGAAGCGCCCAGGTCAGATAACCAGTCAGTCACCCTCAGTGTGTCTCGGGGTGGCAGTTATGACATGCTCACACTGGACTGACATGTGCCAGAGAACAAAGTGATCATCACCTTTAAAACTGAATCCTAGTCTGAATATATAAGGGACGTTTAAAAGACCCCTAGATGGAATGTTCTTGTGAACGGGAAAACAAAGCCTTATGTTTATTCACTCTGGAGGTTCATGATCCCCAGGCGAGTGTGGCGCTGGAATCCAGAACCCTGACGGGAAAGAAGAAACATGTCTGCTGGGGAGCGGCCCAAGGCCGGCCTTACCTGCAATGGCCACAGCTGCTTGTCTCTCAGAGGCTTTTATTTCTGGGGCCACTTCTCCCAACTCTGACTGTCTGAAACAATTTCAGAATAACATTAAAATTATAATACAGTCGGCCCTCGTTTATCGTGGTTAATCAGTTCCAGACTCTACCGCGATAAATGAATTTCCGCGAAGTAGGATTCTTTATTTATACAGTCGTCCCTCGCCACTTCGCGCTTTGACGTTCGTGGCTTCACTCTATCGTGGTTTTTCCAAATACAGTACAGTGTATAGTATAGTATAGCATAGCATAGCATAGCATAGCATAGCATAGCATAGCATAGCGTATAGTATAGTATAGTATAGTATAGTGTATAGTATAGTGTATAGTATAGTACAGTATAGTATAGTGTATAGTATAGTGTATAGTATAGTATAGTGTATAGTATAGTGTATAGTATAGTATAGTGTATAGTATAGTGTATAGTATAGTATAGTATAGTGTATAGTATAGTGTATAGTATAGTGTAGTGTATAGCATAGTATAGTGTATAGTATAGTGTATAGCATAGTACAGTGTATAGTATAGTGTATAGCATAGTATAGTATAGTATAGTGTATAGTATAGTACAGTGTATAGTATAGTGTATAGTATAGTATAGTGTATAGTATAGTGTATAGTATAGTATAGTGTATAGTATAGTGTATAGTATAGTATAGTGTATAGTATAGTGTATAGTATAGTATAGTGTATAGTATAGTGTATAGTATAGTATAGTGTATAGTATAGTATAGTGTATAGTATAGTATAGTATAGTGTATAGTATAGTATAGTGTATAGTATAGTATAGTATAGTATAGTATAGTGTATAGTATAGTATAGTGTATAGTATAGTATAGTGTATAGTATAGTATAGTATAGTGTATAGTATAGTGTATAGTATAGTATAGTGTATAATATAGTGTATAGTATAGTATAGTGTATAGTATAGTGTATAGTATAGTATAGTGTATAGTATAGTATAGTGTATAGTATAGTATAGTATAGTATAGTGTATAGTATAGTATAGTGTATAGTATAGTATAGTATAGTATAGTGTATAGTATAGTATAGTATAGTGTATAGTATAGTATAGTATAGTGTATAGTATAGTATAGTATAGTATAGTGTATAGTATAGTATAGTATAGTGTATAGTATAGTATAGTATAGTATAGTGTATAGTATAGTATAGTGTATAGTATAGTATAGTGTATAGTATAGTATAGTATAGTATAGTGTATAGTATAGTATAGTGTATAGTATAGTATAGTATAGTATAGTGTATAGTATAGTGTATAGTATAGTATAGTATAGTATAGTATACTGTATAGTATAGTATAGTGTATAGTATAGTATAGTGTATAGTATAGTATAGTATAGTGTATAGTATAGTGTATAGTATAGTATAGTATAGTATAGTATAGTGTATAGTATAGTATAGTGTATAGTATAGTATAGTATAGTGTATAGTATAGTGTATAGTATAGTATAGTATAGTGTATAGTATAGTATAGTGTATAGTATAGTATAGTATAGTATTTGAAAAAACCGCGATAGAGTGAAGCCATGAACGTCGAAGCGCGGAGTGGCGAGAGACGACTGTAATGAAATATCACTTACCCCTTTCAAATTGGCTGCATGTCAAAATCTCTTGGGGAGCATTTAAAACCTATAAGTTCTGATCGCACCCCAGATTCTTGAAACAAGAATCTCAGAGGTTCTGAGTCTGGGCCTGAGTGTCACCACCTCTGAAACTGCCTTCGGTGTGTCCAGTGCGCAGCCACACTGAGGCGACATGGGTATGAAACAACAGCACTCTCGGGAACTACGCATCACACAGCCACTCAGAAAGACATAAAAATATACGTACCCTCTGACCAGTAACTCCACTTCCACCCTGAGGAAATAATTAAGATTTAGTTACAAAGATGTTGATGCCACTTTTATATTATCACAACAAAAAACTGGACTTTTATCATCAAAGTCCAATAACAGGGAATTCCGGTACAGTCTTAATTCTGCTACCATCACAAAATATTCTGCGGGTCTCATTTTGCGATGAGATGCTGTGCACCGGTGTCCGTGGGGAAGTCGGGTCAGAGTGCACAGCATGATGACAACGCATCTGCAGACAGACCCAGAGCGTGTTCACCGGAGTGGGCCATGTGCGCAGGGAGGGACGGACCTGAGTTCTGCGGCATAGGTTTGATAAGCACAGTCCACTTCAGAACCAACTATTTTAGCATGTCAGAGGAATGAGAAACGTGCTGACCTTGTCAGGAGCCAGGGCTCACGGCTGAAGAAAGGACACACAGATAAGGGGTGGAGGAAGTCAGACAAAGCACTCAGTGTGAACTCGTGACCCCTGCATGCGGGTGTACACGTGTGTGTATGCATGTTTGTGTATACATGCATAGATTTCCTAGCTCTGTCCACTCAAAGGGCCACAGTAGCAATGAGCACACCACTCTTCACAAAAAGACAACAGGTCTCCGTGGAAAAATGGCTGATGCCAGGCCTGGGGCAGGGAAAGCAGCAGATGAGCCTAAGTATCTTATTTCAGAAAACACAAAGTGCTAAAAAACATGTTGGGGCATGTCACAGGACACAGCAGCCAGCTTGGGGGTTCCCACAGTCACGTCTGGGACAATTTGAGCATGAACAACATTAAATAGTCATTCATTAAAAGCCATCAAAAGCTAGAATTCGTGAATGCAGACAGACAGTATCATGTGAGCCACGGGGAGAGAGGGCTCCTGCCGTGACAGGGTACTGCTGGGGGGCTGCTGGGGGGCTGCTGAGGGGCTGCTGGGGGCTGCTGGGGGGCTCCTGGGGGGCTGCTGGGGGACTGCTGGGGGCTGCTGGGGGGCTGCTGGGGGGCTGCTGGGGGACTGCTGGGGGGCTGCTGGGGGCTGCTGGGGGGCTGCTGGGGGGCTGCTGGGGGACTGCTGGGGGGCTGCTGAGGGCTGCTGGGGGGCTGCTGAGGGCTGCTGGGGGACTGCTGGGGGGCTGCTGAGGGCTGCTGGGGGACTGCTGGGGGCTGCTGGGGGCTGCTGGAGGCTGCTGGGGGGCTGCTGGGGGCTGCTGGGGGGCTGCTGGGGGGCTGCTGAGGGCTGCTGGGGGGCTGCTGGGGGGCTGCTAGGGGCTGCTGGGGGGCTGCGGCAGCAGAAGGGCGCCGTGTGCAACTGTCACAATCAAGAGAAGCAAAAGACACCAGGTTCCGGACAGAAATCCTGACAAGGACAAGGAATCTGCTCAGTCGTATAATGCCTCCTCACAGACCACTCACCAGGTGCCAGGGACAAAAACACAGTCCTCATACTTCATTGGGTGGGCAAAGCCAGTGACAGTGGGGATAGATGGCCACTGTGGGCCCCACTGTGAGCCCCTGAGAAAGAACCCAACATCACCTGTGCAGGGCTCTGGCTGACAATGAAACTTTATGCAAGGTGGGGAGAAACTGTATTTTCCCAAAGTATGAACGTCATAACAGACATACTAAAAACTAAGGAACTGTTCCGGATTAAGGGCACTGAAGAGACAGGAAAATAAAATGCAATACCTCACCCTAGACCGGATCTCGACGTAAAAGAAGAAACTTTAGGGTCTACTGACCAAATTGAAAGATGGGTGTTGTCAATGTTAACTTCACTGACATTGACAACTGGTGTGTGGTTACGTAAGAACATCTCTATTCTTAGGAAACAGATCCGAAGGATTTAGAGATAAAGGTGATGAAGTGTGCAACTTCCTCTCCAAGGCTTAAGAAAAAATGATATACATGTGTATTTGTATGTGTGTGTGTGTACATACACATACATACATAGAGAGACAGCGAGAGAAAGAATGACAAATGAGAATGGTAAATGAGCTAAAATGTCAGGAACTGGATAAGGGAAATTTTTATTTTTGTAATTTATCTCTGAGCAGAAATTATTTCTAAACAAACATTTTGAAAAGTTAATATTAGTTATTTCTGGGTAGTGCATCAGTTTGTTCTGTCTTATTTGAAGTCTTTTAAATAGAAGGGCTGTGAAAGCGATGCTGTGAGTGGGGGGTCAGGGCCAGAACACGTTATGTGGGTGCCGCCAGGAGACCCAGTGATCTGGGGCCCTTCCAGCCAATGTCCACTTTAGTCTGTGGCAAGCGCCCTGGGAGACACACAATCCAGCTATGCTGACTTCACCAGGAAAACAAATGCACCCTCCAGAGGAGATTTCAGGGCCTGTCTGGCACCCATCATGTCCCCGGCTCTCCCCTGCCCACGCTGGGAGTGCCAGGGCCCGTGCTGGCAACTTCGCAGCTGCTGCAGCCACCTCACAGCACAGAGCACTAAGCAACTCGGACTTCGTCTGAACCGTTGCTGATAAACATGGGAGTTTCCATTTTCTCTTCCCTTTTCTGCAGAGAACATACATTGCTTTTGTAATAAGGAAATTAAAAAAAATCTTAAAAGAAAACAACAGTACGTGTTAAAAATAGTTCCCCAGAGGGAAAGAAGCTGGCCTGGTGCGCCCAGGCCCACAGGCGACAGAAGACAAGTATTTACATCCCAGGGCAGGACCTTCTCCAGGTAGCTCCCAGGACTGAGCTCAACTTCAACCCTTTTCTTCCTGCACAAGAAAGCAGGGAGCAAGAGTGACATTATCACAGGGATAACCTTAAGTTTGTGCTAATCTATAAAAATATACATAACATTCTGGCCGTGGCCAGGTGGTTCAGTTGGCTGGAGCTTTGTCCCGTACATGCAAGGGTTGTGGGTTAGATTCCTGTCGGGACATATGCCTAGGTTGTGGTTTTGAACCCCCGTGGGGGTGCGTACGGGAGGCAGCTGATCAATGATGTTTCTCTCACATCAATGGATGTTTCTCTCTCTCTCTCTCTCTCTCTCTCCCTTCCTCTCTCTAAACATATCCTCAAGTAAGGATTACAATTATATACACATAAAATTCTCATCAACAAACTTCACATCTGACTGAGTCCTTGTGCTGTAACCTGGAGGAGGCCTAGCCTTGCAGGAGAAAACAGCAGCAAAACCTCACCTCTGTCCAAAGCTTTCAGCTGACAGCTCTTCTGTCAATACCTCTCCCACCTGACTGTGTCCCCTCCAATCCCCACGTTGAAACCATAGCCCACTCTGTGACTATTTGGAGGAAAGGGGTCATTAGGATCAGATGCGGTCATAAGGGTGGGGCCCCAGTGTGAAGGGACTGGCGTTCTATCACAGTAGGAGACACCTGGGGGTTTCTGTCTGTCTGTAGGCTCACAAAAGGCACAGCAAGAAATCAGGCAGGAATGAGGCCTCAGGAGAAACCAAGTATCCGACCTGCACCATGATCTGGGACTTCCAGTCTCCAGAATTGCAAGAAATAAATGTGTGCTGGTGAGTCTCCCAGGCCTGGTACTTGGTGGGTCACGGCAGCCTGAGCTCACTGACGAACACTCCAAACCATCCCGCAGGTGGAATGAGGCTCACGCAGGGCAGGCCACAAGCATGCAGCCAGACCACAAACGTGAACCTTCTGGCTCGTTATTTTTAGGCTCAGATAGGTTTTAGGTAACTTACAGTTACAGCTAGTAATGATAAAAATCATATAAACAAGCCCATCTGCCAACTCAAATTCCAGCCATCTCCCGAGCACACAGCCCTGAGCTGTGCGGAGCTCCTCGGGCCCATCCACCGGCCAACCAGACCAAGACAGAAGACCAACAACATTGCCAGTGGCCTCAAACACAGGCTAGGGGGCTCTCAGCAAAGCAGTGTTCGAAAATTAATAGTATCGCCCTGACCGGTTTGGCTCAGCGGTTAGAGCGTCAGACTGCGGTCCAGAGAGACCCGGGTTCGGTTCCCGCTAAGGGCATGTACCTCGGTTGCAGTTTGTCCCCGGTCCTAGTTGGGTCGTGTGGGAGGCAGCCACTCGATGTGTCCCTTTCACGTCGATGTTTCTCTCTCTCTCTCTCTTCCTCTCTCTCCCTCCCACTCTATCTGAACAAAAAATGAAAAAATGTCCTCGGGTGAGGATAAAAATAAAATAAAAATAAATAAAATAAAATAATTAATAGTATCATTAATATATTTTTCTGTTTCCAAACACGATAAATATAAAATACAGAACAGTACAAAGAAAGGCCTTTGCTCTTTTGAAAAATACTCAACATATAACCAATTCTCTTTTCCTTTTACTGTAGTCATGTTGCTGCAGATTATTCCATTAACTGATGATGTACAGGACTACGTTCTATGCCCCCATTTTACTTCCTTATTGGGGCTACTTAGGTTTCAGTTTCCTGGTCCTCTCAAGACCCCAGGGCATGAGTTACAAGTAGAGCCCAGCTCAAGCACTGCCTGGGGGCCGCAGCACAGAGGCCCGGCTGCGGCCTCCTGGTCTCTGTGCTGCCCAAGCCTGGGGCCTCAGTGATGGCACCCTGGCTCCCCTTCCAGGCTGGTACACCTCCCCACACAGACTTCTCCAGGGCAAGGGGTGATCGGACCGCTGCCCCGTGTGTCTAGCAATTCCTTCTAAGTCAGTAGGTGAACATCCTGGTTTGCACACAGGCCTTCCTTCTAGTCTGCAGGTGGAATCAAGATCCTAACAACTATTGGTCATCTGCCTCCCTGGCTGTCTCTCCTAAGAACGACCTGAGGAGCTTTGGTACTTACACATGCATATTCCGTCTCAGGAAACCCCCACCTCTGAAAATGGAGATACCCGCTACCGTCAGAGCTGGGCCCAGCCTGGACAGCGTCCCTGGTGCCCAAAATAGTGTCCAGACCTCATGAACGGGGCTCATTTGGCTCCTTCACTGACGGTGCCAATACAACAAGCAGGCATAGAAAACCATCAGAATAGAGGAAGTACCAGTGAATATACATGCACTGCTCACTGCAGTGTGGTCGGCAATACATGGTTAATTGCTTAGGATAATAAAGATTCTAACTCCAATTTTGCTGTTTGATGTTGACAGTTTTGACTTTCCCCTCCGAGTCCCCATCTGGGACCCGAAACCCAACAAAACCAAAAGCCACTTACTCTGCCCACAAAGCATCACTAAATTAGTGTAAACCTTTTAAACCCTGTTGGTATATGTTATGGGTTGAACTGTGATGCACCCCCACAAAATATATATATGTACTGTGAATGGGACCTTATTGGGAAATAGGGTCTTTGCAAAGTTAGTTAGTTAAGTTAAGATGAGGTCAAATTGGGATCGGGTGGGCCCCTGATGCAATGGCTGGAATCCCTGCACGAGGACAATTTGGACTCACTGGAAGAAAGACCTGGACAATGGAAGCCGGACTGCAGAGATGCACCTACACTCCCAGGAACACCAGGGATCAACCGCGGCCACCAGACGCTCGGTGACAGGCATGGAAGAGACTCCCTCAGAGCTCCCAGAAGAAACTGACCTGCTGACACCTTCGTTTTGGACCCCTGGCACCCAGAACTGAGGGAACAGACTTGTTGGCTCTAAACCCCCAGTGTGTGGGGTGTTACAGCCCCAGCAAAGCGATGCGGTGCACGCGGCTTACTCAGTCTTACCCAGGGCTACCTCATCTTAACTAATCACATCTGCAAAGAGTCTACTTCCAAAAAAAGGTCACATTCACAGGTACTAGGGGTTATGACCTGAACATGTTTGGGGGGACACAGTTCAACCCACAACAACATCCAAAACTAGGGGTCATCTCACCTCTGCAAAGTGACCACACATTTTCTTTTAATAAGAAAGGTGACTTTTTTTTTCCTTTATTGAGTTTAGAGAGAGAGGAAGTGAGAGGGAGAGAGAGATAGAAACATCGATGAGAGAGAACATCTATTGGCCGCTTCCTGCATGCTCCCCACTGGGTATCGGGCCCACAACCTGGGCATGTGTCCTGACCGGGAATTGAACCGGCGACCTCTTAGTGCATGGGTCAATGCTCAACCACTGAGCCACACCGGCTGGACGTGACCACACATTTTCAAGTTTAACAGTCGTCATGCAGCCCTGGCAGTGTAGGGGAGTGCTTAGATCATCGGCCTGCACACCAAGGGGTCCAGGTTCAATTCCCAGTCAAGAGCACATACCTGGGTTGCAGGTTCAATCCCCAGTCCTGGTTGGGGCACGTCTGGGAGGCAACCAATTGATGTGAGTCTCTCACATTGATTTCTCCCCCACACCTCAATCCTCTCTAAAAATCAATGGAAAAAATATCCTCAGGTGAGGATTAACAAAAAAATAAAATAAATAAAATAAAAGTCATCATGCAGAAGAAGGGACTGAAAAAACGCACGTGAAAAAGTTCCATCAACTGGCATGTGGGGACAAGCAGATGCCAGAGATCAGAGCACAGGACAGACCGGCACTGAGTGGCCGAGCACTCAGTCCCTGAAGCATGCCGCAGTGTGTAGAGGGCACGACCAAGGGCCCCTGCGTCCTCTCGTGGGGGGGGGGGGTTGGCACTGAGAAAGGGCACCCTCCCGTCAGACAACAGTCCTAGCTGCTGACAATGCCCTTCAGCAGGGCCCTGGGCCACAATATTGCAACACCCCAACCTAAGGGTGTCTCGAGGAGAGAACCACTGTGCTGAGCACCCAGTCTTCATCCCGAGTTCATGCTGTGCAGGTTCACCAGACAACAGGAAATGGCTCAAAAGTGCAGCCCCAATTCTCCAGGAACTTACACTAGAACTGGGTTGGAAAGAGATTATAAGCACTCATTACACAAACTCTACAGAATGCACACATGTGATCAATAAAACCAGGAGGCCATCCCAGCCCTGCACACATCAGGTTAATTTCAGGATGCAGAGAGACTTGCAGAAACAAAGCCAGTTTACAGAAGGCAGTCAGTGTTCTCTGGGATTTATCCATATATTCATCTGCTGCATGGAGACTTTCGAAAAGTCTGGGATGCATCGGTGAAAGACACAAACATCCCTGCTCTTAGCTTACATTCAACGAGGTGGGGAAGACTGACAATAAACAAGTATTAAGAATTTTAGGTAGAGGACACACTGGAAGATGTTAAGTCTGGTGAATGGGGTGGACAGACTGCTGTAGCTCCAGGGTGCTCAGGTTGGACCTCCTGAAGCAGGGCACGTGCAGTACAGGCTTGGCAGGAGGTGAAGACATCAGCCATGCAGCTCTCCAGGGAGAGTGGCCAGGCAGAGGCAAGGCCAGGTGGCAAGGAAGGCCCCAGTGAGGCCGGTACAGAGCAAGCAGGAGAGAGGCAGTAGGGGAGCTCAGATGAGATGGAGCTTCCAGGCCATCAGAAAAGACTGGCTTTGGTTCTGGAGGATACTCGGAATCAAGGCGACACACCTGTCTTATATTGACAACAGATGCGAATGGAAGATCAGACCTGGGTGGCAGTCCCTGAGAGGACAACTCGGAGTCAGGCTTTCGAGAGCCTCTGTGAAGGATTTCAACAGACTGGCCAGAGCATGTGAAAAAGACAGTCCAGGAAACCTCCAAGTGTTCAGGCTCAACAGGCTGCCGCTGTCTCAGGTAGGAAGGGACTGGGTGAGCAGGGCTGGAGGGAATCACGAGCAGGTTGGAGTAGGGTGCCCACCTGGGACACACGATGGACCCCACAAAGGCACTGCACAGACACAGGTTGGCAGGGGCTTGCTGGGCCAGGGAAGTCAGCCCTCCACTCTGTATGGAGCAGACCTCCATCAGCTCGTCCCTAAAGACAGACACTTCACCCACAACAAAGGCAGGATCCACTTGTTAATGTATCCATGATAACAGAAAATAATTACAGTGCTGAGAGACCTACCTGGAAAACCAGAGATCAACTGGAAAACGACTGCAAACAAAAGAACAGTGAACTGAGGACACCCAGATGCCTTCCTGGATACAAACAGAACTTTGGAAATGTGACGGGAAACTCCCATTTAGAAATTTAGAAATATATGTTATAAATGTGCAACATCTGTAAATACTAAAGAATATAAGACTTGAACAAATGAAAAGGCCAGTTGTTTGAGGAAAAGAAGGCTTAATATAATTTTTAAAGTCAATTCTCCCTCAACTAGCCTACCAGTGAATTTAGGGTCAAAAACAGATAAGCTGATTCTATGGAGAAAGATTTGTATGATAATTATCAGGAAAATTCAGAAAGATAAACTAATGAAGGAGGACAGCACCTGCCAGAGAGGGAAACAGCACAGGCCACAGCACATCACGGCGAGTGCTGGGCTGTGAACAGAGTCCAGTGCAAAGAGCCCAGAAACAGGCCCAACAGCTGAGTGTCTGGTAATTATTCAATTACAACAACCTGGAGAAATAAAGATAATCCCTAATACTCCTTTCACCAAATTGAATACCAAATGGATCAAAGATTCAAATTAGAAGATGAAGTAAAATATGCACTAAAAGAAAATATTAAAAACTTGAAAAAAATCTCAGAGTAAAGTCAAAAGGCAAATGACAGATGGACGGAAAGGCTCATCTCCTCAATATGCAAACATCTATAAATCCATGAGAACAAAACAAGGACACAGGACCCTACTGTGCCTCCCCCTGGGGACAGTCTCAGCAAGGAACAGGGTAAGGGCCCTGAATTTTCATTTAATTCCCTTCTATACCTTTAGAAACACGTACCAGATGCATATATGACTTTTAAAAATAAGGAACTAACAATTTTATAAAAAGCTACAATGTAGAGAATCTACAACAGAACCACTACATCTGAACTGCAACAAGAAAGGCCTTGCAAAGGCCCAGGAGCTTCTCGGAAAGCACAATCTCAGATTGGAATCCTTCTTTAAAGGAAACAGCCGCTTCTAAGTTATTTCATTTTCAGCCATCTTTTGTAAAAACATAACCGAAGGGACAGGCGCTCTGCTGATACACTTCTCACTCCAACGAACAGCGAGAACACATCCAGGCAGAGCGCGCCCGAGAGACGCCGAAATACAGACCTGCCATTTCTTTCTGTGCTTCAATAACCAAATATAAACCAGCCATTCCTTACTGGGGTCGTTTTACATCAAGTTTTAACTTAAACTGATTCGCTGGGCCTCAGTTTCCTGGGCAGACTCCAGTAGGTGAAGTGTGTGCTGGTCATCTGACCAAAACGGGCCAGAAAATCTCAGCAGGCCAGGTGTCCCCGCTGGACTCTGACCCACCAGCAAAGCCTGCAGAGCAGACACGCTGGGGGTGTGGATTGTCCCCACATCTGTACATAGCATAAGTTCACAGTTTTCTCTATAAAATGACCTAAAGTGTACTAAAAGTTTTGTGGCCTCCGCTTTGCAGCAGGTACCCCTCAGAAAATTACAGGTTCGTACCAATTTCAGACTCATGGGGTCCTTCACCAACAGTGGGAACTGCAAATATCAAGTCTACACGAATGCCACCTTCCACAGGGAAGCAGTTTAGGGCCTACAGCCTCACAGAAGGGCACACCAGCCCAGCACGGCCACTTCCGACCCACATCTACAAGTGGGCTTGGATGCCCCTTTTACAAGGCTCGGGCTCCACCACGCAGGCTCAGCGACCTGCTGCCTCGCCCTTCCGGCTGGATGCAGCGGGACCTTGACCCGCTGGGTGAATCAGCCAGGCCTTCTGAGGGCCCTTGTTTATTCTGTTTATGAGCTCAAAGTACTGGGTACGTCTGACCACTGCTCCCCAAGCCTAGAGAGCGAGCGGGAGGATGGAAAATGCCATGACAGCCGCACTCGGGTCCGCGAGCCGGCTCACCCACGGGGGACTCTGGCCTCACCATCTCCACCCCGCAAGCCCGCACCTGTCAAGGCCCCGATGAAGTGGCAAGACGTACAACTTGAATTACCTCCCACCCACGAGGTCTAAGACCCTCGGAGAGGTGGACAGCAGGCAAACGACGAATTTTACCCACTGCAGCCGTGACCTTGAGTCTGATTCCCTCCTCACCAAGTGAGGAGTTGGACTGTCATTTCCAGCTTTCACGACTAAATTACCCAAACAAAAAGTAATCACAGGAGCTGAGGTTTGATTCTGAAAGTAGGCTTTTTAAAAAATTGTGAACTCTGTGTGTCACCATCGTTTCCTAGAAGAAAGAACATGTTAACACCGAGACCGCAGCGGGAGCGGAGGGCGGCACGGGGCAGGCGCCCCAGCAGGCCCGCGGCCGCACCGGGACCCGGAGGGCCGGCGCGCGGGTCTCCCCGCCCTCGCTCCCGCCGCTCGGGCGTCCGGGCCGCTTCCCCGCGGCCGGCGGGCGGACCAACGGACACGACAGCCCCGGGCGCGCTCCCCTCCCCCCGCCCGGCCCCGCCGCCGCGGCCGCCCCAGCCCAAGGTCGGCCGGAGGGGCCGCGGGCCCGCGGGGGAGGGCGGCGGAGGGGAGGCCGCACCCCGCCTCGCCCACCCGCCCCGCCGCGCCGCGTCCCCGCGCCGGGCCCAGCGCCGCACTCACCCGGGCGACGCCATGAGCGCGGCGAGGTCTCCGCTCTGCCGCCGCCTCCGCTTCCTCCGCGCAGCGCGACTCGGGGAGGGGCCTCGCGCCGGCCACCGGCTGCCCGCCGGGCGCTCCGGGCGGCGGGGCTCTGGGAGGGGCGGGGGCGGGGGCGGGGCACGGGAGACGCGGCAGGGACACGGGGGCGGGGGCACGGGGGGCGAGGGGCACAGGGGGTGGGGGCACCGGGAGGCGGGGGGCACAGGGGGCATGGGGGTTGGGGCCACCGGGGACACTCGGGCACGGGGGCGGGGGGAACCTCCAAATCCCAGAGGACGGGATCAGGAAGTTCTGGGGAGTGGGCAACCACTAGAGTGAGGGAGTCGGATAATTTTTTTAAAGAAATGTTGGTTTTAAGATGTTTTTAAATAATAAGCAATATAAGTTCACTGACATTAAATATTCTTCCTCAACAAGAGTTTTGATGGGTATGTGGCATTTCACTGCACGGTGGACCATCGTCAAATGTGTAACCAGTCCCTAGTGTTGGACATACATATTGCTGCTAGTATTTCATTACTGTAAACAGTGTGGACAATAAATATCCTTGTAGCCAAAACTTCCCATACATATCATGATCATCTCCTTAAGCCAACTTTCTAGGAGTTGAATCTCTAGGTCAGATGATATCAGTATTTTAAGTCTTTTCAGATACACATATCTCTGTACATACACACACATCCACATACAAAAATACCAGAACACGTCTATACCTATGTATACATATAACATACACTCACAAATATACATACTACACACACACACACACACACACACACACACTGCTCTCCCAGCAAAGTCACCAACACTGATGACAGTGCCAGTTTCCCAAAACCCTCTATAGATTTCACATTTTTAGTTAGCATTGCCAATTTGATATCTTACAAAACAGTATTCTGCAAAATGGCAGACTAGGAAGTTCCGAGCTCTCGTTTCTCCATAGAAACATCAAGAAAACAATCGGAAGCTATCTGAACTAATTTTGTAGGGGCTTTGAACATCTGTCCAAGTTTCAGCAATCAAGCAAACACTTGAGCAAGAAAAAGCCATCTTGAAAATGGCAGGAAAGTTCTGTGGCATTTTTCACTTGCTGTTGCCCCACCCCTTCCCCAGTGTGGTAGTTAGTGGCCTGGTCTAGAGCAGGTTGCTTCCTGTCTGCTCTGCTCCCTCTGCTTCAAGGCGATGGGGATGTGGGGACTGAAAAACAAACGGGATGGGGAACCAACATGTGGAAGTGCTGACCAGGCAAGTTCTGATTGGAAGAGCTTGACCATTTATGGTAAGGGCCATCAACACAGGAGCTTCCTGGACAACAGACCCTCTGCTTCTGAAAGGGTTATGGTGTGTTCCCATGAAGTCCAGTTTCTTTGGTTCCATGTGGGGGAGGGGGGGAGAGAGGGACTTCGGTTCTGGTGGCAGCTGGAAGGACATTTTTTTTTTTTTAATATGTTTGTGTGGGTTTTTTTGGAGAGAGAATAGAAACATTGAGCTGCCTCCTACACACCCCCTACTGGGGACTGGGCCTGCAACCTGGGCATGTGCACTAACCAGGAATCTAACTGGGACCTTTCGGTCCATGGGACATCACTCAGTCTACTGAGCCACACTGGCCAGGTGCTGGAAGGACATTTAAAAACCCAGCAAAATGACCTGGCTGGTGTGGTTCAGTGGCTGAGCATCGACCCATGCACCAAGAGGTCGCCGGTATGATTCTCGGTCAGGGCACATGCCCAGGTTGTGGGCCAAATCCCCAGTTGGGGGCATGCAGGAGGTGACCAATCGATGTTCTCTCTCATTGATGTTTCTATCTCTCCCTTTCTCTCTCTCTAAAACCAATAAAGGAAAAATAATTAAAAAAAAAAAAAAAAGCCCAGCAAAATGGCAGTAAGTTTCTTGTCATCGGTAATTATTTTAAATGTAAATGGATTTAACTATCCAATCAAAAGGCAGAGATTGTCAAAATGGATTTTTAAAAATGATTCAAATATATACAGTTTAGTCTCTAAAGAGACTCACTTTAAATCTAAACATAGAAAATAGTTGAAAGTAAAAGAATGAAAAAAGATATTCCATGCAAATATTAACCAAAAGAAACCTATGTCAATATGACAAAACAGATTTTAGGTCAAAAACTGTTACAAGGGATAAAGAAAAACATTATATATTTTTTTTTAAAAAGTCAGTTCAACAAGACATAAATAACAATTATAAATATATATGCACCAAAAAAGAGCCCCCAAAATATATGAAACAAACATTCACAGAATCAAAGGGAGAAAGACACAGTTCTACTATACAGTAGTACCTGGATTTTTTAATAGCTACTTTTCATCATAGAGAGGAAAACCAAACAGAAGATCAGTAGGGAAGTAGAGAACTGGAACAATACTACAAATCAATTATACCTAGCAGACTTATTCATAACACTCAACAACAGCAGAATACATATTCTTCTCAAGTGCGCATGGAACATTCCCCAGAATAGACCATATGTTAGACCACAAAGCAAGTCTTAATAAATTTTTAAAAATTAAATCATACAAAATATCTTTTCTGATCATGATGGAATGAAACTAGACACCAAAATTAGAAGGAAAACTGGACAAACCAAAAATATGTGGAAAATAAACAGCACACTCTTAAACTGACAGATTAAAGAATAAATCACAAGGGAAAGTAGAAAATTCTTTTACAAAAATAAAAACAAAAACACACCAAAACTGCAGCAAAGTCAGTACTAAGATAATTTTATGCCTGCAAATATCTATGTTAAAAAGGAAGACACTACAAAGCTACAGTAATCAAAACAGTATGGTATTGACAGAAAAAGACACACATACCAATGAAATAGAACTGAGCCCAGAAATAAAGCCACACATATATGGGTGACTAATTTTCAACAAAGAAGCCAAAAACGTACAATGAAGAAAGGGAAGCCTCTTCTATAAATAGTGTTGATAAAATTGGAAAGCCACAGGAAAAAGAATGAAACTAGACTATCTGACATCATATACAAAAATTAACGACTTGAATATAAGACTGAAACAATAAAAAAACATAGGTACTGAAGTTGTGGACCTTGGCTGACCAAAAGGTAAGAGAAGCAAAAACAAAAATAAATGAAATTGGCTATATCTAACGAAAAAGCTTCTGCACAGCAAAAGAAACCATAAACAAAACAAAGAGGCAACCAAATGGGAAGAAATATTTGCAAACAATACATCTAATGAGGGATTAATATCCAAAACATATAAAGAATTCATACAAATCATCAACAAAAACAATTCAATTAAAAAATGGGCAGAGAACCTGAGCACTCTTCCCAAGAAAATATACAGTTGGCTAACAGATATATGAAAAGATGCTCAACTTCACTAGCTATAAGGGAAATGCAAGTCAAAATTGATGGTTACACACTGTAAATATACTAAAAATCACTAAAATCACTGTTTTTTTCTTTATTGATTTTAGAGAGAGAGGAAGTGAGAGGGAGAGAGAGATAGAAACATCAATGAGAGAGGACATTGATTGGCCACCTCCTGCATGCTCCCCCACTGGGATCGAGCCCACAACCTGGGCATGTGTCCTGACCAGGAATCGAGCTGGCGACAGCTTGGTGCATGGGTTGACATTCAACCACTGAGCCACACCGGCCAGACTAAAATCACTTTTAAAAAGTGAATTTTTTTTTAAGGGAAGGAGGGAGAGAGAGACACATGGACTGCTTGCCTCCCACATAGCCCCAGTGGGCCAGGGATCTGACCTGCACCTGAAGCATGTGCCCTTGACTGGAATCGAACCCCAGACCCTTTGGTCTGCAGTCCGACGCTCTAACCACTGAACTACACCGGCCAAAGCTTAAAAAGTGATATTTATACTATGTGAACTATATCACAATAAAGACAACCCCCCCAAAAAAAATTGCAATGAGATATCCACGTCACACCTCTTAGAACAACAACTAACAAGACAAGAAATAACAAATGTTGGAGAGGATGTGAAGAAGAGGGAGCCCTTTTACATTGCTGCTGGGAATGTAAGTTTTGGCAGCCTCTACAGAAAACGGTATGGAATTTCCTCAAAAAATGAAGTATAGAGCTACCCTATGACCCAGCAATCTTTCTTCTGGGGATTTACCCAAAAATTTTAAAAACACTTATTTATAAAGATATATGTACCCCTATGTTTTCTGCAGCATTATTCACAATAGCCAAGACATGGACACAACCTGAGTCCTTCAACTAATGATTGAATGAAGATGTACAATGGAATGTACTACTCAGCCATAACAAAGATGAAATATTGCCACTTG
Organism: Tadarida brasiliensis; assembly: GCA_030848825.1. Classification (NCBI taxonomy): domain Eukaryota; kingdom Metazoa; phylum Chordata; class Mammalia; order Chiroptera; family Molossidae; genus Tadarida; species Tadarida brasiliensis. The sequence goes on along the minus strand of CM061267.1, from coordinate 101,808,637 downwards.
TGACAACATGGATAGATCTTGAGGGTATCAACCTAACCGAAATAAGTCAGACAGAAAGAATAAGAACCACATGATTTTATTCATATGTAGGATAAAAATTTTAAAAAACCTTGGCTGGGTGGCTCAGTTGGTTGGAGCATCATTGATCCTCGGTTGGACATGTAGAGGAGGGTCAATCGATGCTTCTCTCTCACACCAATCTCTCTCTCTCTCTCTCTCTCTCTCTCTCTCTCTCTCTCTCTCTCTCCACCTGCCTTTCTCTCTGAAATCAATAAAAACATATCCTTGGGTGAGGATTTTTTTAAAAAGAAATATCTCAAATCTATAACTTAACTCTCTGCCTTAAGGAACGACAACAACAACAGATGAAGAGCAAACCAAACCAAAGTAAAAGAAAGGAAATATTAACCATCAGAGCAAAGAAAAATAGAGATTTTTAAAATTTGAGAAAAATCAATTAAGATAAAAGTTTACTCTTTTAAAATATCAACAAAATTAACAAATCTTTTGCTAAACTCACTAAGAAAAAAGGAGAGCCGTGGCTGGGTTGCTCAGTTGGTTAGAGCATCATCCTGATACACCAAGGTTGCTGTTCAATCTCCGGTCAGGGCACATAGAAAAAGAAACCAATGATGCATCAATAAGTGGAAGAACAAATCAATTTCTCTCCATCTGTTTATCTGTATCTATCTATCTATCTATCTATCTATCTATCTATCTATCTATCTATCCATCCATCCATCTATTTATCTATCTCTATGTCTCTCTCCCTCTCTCTAAAATCAATAAATAAAATTAAAAAGAAAAAGGAAAGAAGACTCAAATTACTAAAATCAGAAATGAAAGTAGGGTCATTACTACTGATTTACATAAATAAAAAGAACTGTAAGGGAATACTATGAACAGTTATGCAACAACAACTTGGATAACCTAACTGGAAAAAAATTTTCCTGGAAACACACAATCTATCATAACTGGATAATGAAGAAATGGAAAATCTGAATAGACTTATAACAAGTAAAGAGATTGACTTAGTAATAAAAAATATATTTAAAACTGCCAAAAAAGAAAACTGTGGATCAGACGGCTTCACTGGTAATTCTACCAAACATTTAAAGAAGAATTAACACCAATCTGTCTATTCCAAAAAATTAAAGAGCATTTCTCCTTGTATGAGGTGAACATAACCAATACCAAAGCCACATAAAGACACTACAAGAAAACTAAAGACCAATATCCTTTATAAGTACTGACACAAAAATCCTCAACAAAATACTAGCAAACAGAATCTAGAACGTACAAAAAGGATTATACACCATGACCAAGTGGGATTTAATCTTGGAATGCAAGGATGGTTCAACATATGAAAATTGATCAATGTGCTTAATAAATGAAGGAAATAAAGCACATTATCATTTCAATACATGGGAGTGAAAGTCCACCATTCTAGCATGGAGAGTGTGATGATTAATTTTATGTATCAACTTGGGTATCATTTAATCTGTTGAGGGGCTGAATAGAACAAAAATGTGAGGGATGGTTAACCTGGATCTCTACCTGAATACTTGAGCTAACACATCGATCTTCTCCTGCCCTGAGTGCTCCTGGTTCTTGGGCCTTCAGGCACGAACTGGAGTCCACAGAGTCCACACCATCAGTTCTCCAGCTGTCAGACCTTCAAACTACACCAAAGCCTTCCTGGGTCTTCAATGTGCAGATAGCTGACTATGGGATTTCTCGGACTCCATCCATAATCCTGTGAGCCAATATCTTATAATAAATATCTCTCCTTCTTCCTGCCCCCTCTAGTTTCTCTGGAGAACCCTAATACAGAGTGGTAGGAATGCCCGTTAACTGTGTCCTTGTGAATTTTATGAACACTGTGAGGGAGGCAAGGTTTCATTATCACTGAATGGGCATGACAATCCTGGCTCCTCTTGGTCTTCTCTGACATCAGCCCAGCAGTGGAAGAGGATTGCCTCTTTACAACATGACTATCATGGAAGTCTAGGTTCCCCACTTAACCTTTGCTAACGGGGATGGGGCCCCATTTTGTTCCATGGTATTTGGCTGGAGTAAAGCAATTATTGCCTATAAGTTTTCTGTCTTGCTAAGTTGCCCCTTTCCTGGTCTTTTTGTGAAAGAGATCAGGCATTTGTTGGGGCTTATGTTTTCTGCTCCCATTGGTGTTTCTAGGTTACTGGCTTCCCCAGCACTCAGTCCAGGATATATTAACTAAAAAGAGAACTCACTGTCATGTCATTCTCAGGTACCAAGGTCCCTTACCAGTCTGCTGTCTTCTCTCCACCTCTCAGAGCTTGCTTGTTTTAATAAAGTCCAAATTAAATTATTGTTTTTTTCATCTATAGTTGGTGCTTATTAACTTGTATTTAAAAGATCTTTGTCAAACCTAAGGTCAAAAAGATTTTCTCTTTGTTTTTTTTCCCCAGAAGTTTAATAGTTTTAACCTAATTTAACAATTAGGTCTATGATCCATTTTAATATAATTTTATCATATAGTGTGAGGTAAACAGAGCTTATTTTTTATGAATATATATAGCTATCCAATTGTTCCAGAGCCATTAGTTGAAAATATTATCATTTCTCCACTGAACTGCTTTGGCACCTGTTTTGGTCTGTTTGGGCTAATTTAACAGAATATCATAGACTGGGTGACTTCTAAACAACAGAAATTTATTTCTTGTAGTCCTGGAGGCAGGGAAGTCCAAGATCAAAGCATCCGCAGACTCAGTGTCTGATAGGCCCCCTTCCTGGTCATAGACGGCTGTCTTGTCACTGTGTCCTCACGTGGGGGAAGGGGCGAGTGAGCTCTGTTCTACAAGGACACTAATGCCATTCACGAGGGCTCTTCCCTCATGACCTAATCACACCGAAAAGGGCCCACCTAATACCATCACATTGGGGGTTAGGATTTAACGGTGAAATTTTCAGGAAGATGCACATTCAGTCTATGGGAGCACCTGTTTAAAAAATCTGCGTATGTGTCATTTTCTGTACTCTCTATTCTTTTCTATTGATTAACTTGGCTACCTTTATGCCATCATCACACCTTGTTAATTATGTCGTTTTATAATATAGCTTGTAATCATACCATTTGAGTCCTTCAACTTTGTTCTTCCAGAAAGTTGGTTTGTCCATTCTGAGTCCTTTGTAAATCCATATAAAAGTTAGAATCAGCTTGCCATTTCTGCCAAAAAAAAGCCTGCTTGGATTTTTATTTGGATTGCATTGCCTATACAGACTTATTTAGTAGAATTGATATCTTCACAACATTGAGTCTTCCAACCCATGAACATGGTGTATCTCTCCATTTCTTTGATCTTTAATTTCTCTAAGCAATGTTTTGTAATTTTTAGTATGGAGGTTTTATACATTTTTTTAATTTATTCATTAGAATTTCATATTTTTCACAGTACTATAAATGGCATTAAATTTTTTCTTTAATTTCTGATGGTTGCTAGCACACAGAAATACAGTTGATGTCTATTGGTCCTTTATCGTAAATAGGACCAATATCTGTTACTAGTTCCAGATTTCTGTAATCTCCCTCATATTTTGTGTGTGGACAAGTATGTCATCTGTGAATAAAGACATTTTTAGTTCTTTCCATTCTGTCTTCCTTTTAATTCTTTTACTGCCTTATAGAAATGGCTAGAACATCCAGAATAACGTAGGGTAGTAGCCAGAGCAAACCCGCTTTATTCCTGATTTAGTCCTTCATCGTTGTTTAGACTGAAGGTGCATCCACCACGCCCCCCCCCCCCCCAAATGCATATGCTGAAGCCTTAACCTCTGGTGTGGCTATATTTGGAGATGGAGCCTCTGAGGAAATAACTAAGGATAAATGAGGTCATACTGGTGGGACCCTGATAGAATAGGATTAGTGTCCTTATAAGAGACACCAGAGAGCTCCACTCTCCCCCCATCGCCACTCCTTGTGTACGTGCACCAAGGAAAGACCGTGTGAAGATACAGCAAGAACGAGTTTATACACACACCAGGAAGAGCCCTCACCAGGAACTACGTCAGACAACACCTTGATCGTGGACTTCTAACCTCCAGAACTGTGAAGAAACAAACTCCGCTGTTTAAGCAACCCAGTCTGGTCATTTTTTTGGAAGTCATAGCGAACTAATATGGTTCCTTTGACTGAAGGTTTTTGATGCAATTCTAGTAAAGCTGTCAGCCAGGATCATCTCAAAGCTAGAATAGAGAAGGATCGACTTCCAAGCTCCTTCAAATGGTGTTGACAGGATTCAGTTCTTTGCAGGGTCTTGGACTGAAGGCCTTGGTTTTTCACTGGCTGTTTCCAGAAGGCCTCTCTCCATCCTGCGCACAGGGGTTCTCCAGAGGGCAGCTCACGATGTGGCAGCTGGCTTCCATCAAAGCGAGAGCAAGAGAGGCTGCCTAAAGTGGAAGCCAGTCTCTTTTGTACCCTAACCTTGGAAGAGACATCTCACCTTTTCTATTTCTTAGAAATGCCACTAAATCCAGCCACACTCAAGGAGAGGAAATTCCACAAGGGCCTGGATACTAGGAGGTGGGGTTTTTTGGGGGCCATCTTAGACACTCTCTACAACAAGCTTTCTCAGTGACCAAATCTGAGACGATTTAAGCAACATAGTAAATAATAACATTAATGGATTAGTCCTGACCAGTTTGGCTTAGCAGTTAGAACAGCGGCCCTTGGATCAAAGAGTCTCAAGTTCTATTCTAGTCAAGGGCACGTATCTTGGTTGCAGTTTGGTCCCCGGTGTGGGGGCGACCAATTGATGTGTCTCTCTCACATCTATGTCTCTCTCTCTCTCTCTCCCTCCCTCCTTCACATTCTATCTGAAGATAAATGGAAAAATATCCTTGAGTGAGGATTAAAAAAAAAAAAACAGTAATGGATTAAAACAGATTGAATAACCATGAGTCTATACTGATATAAACAAAGTAATTAAATAAATGAATAAATACATAAATAGGGGAGAAAGGACAGCTCTTCCTTGCAGAATACCATTTAATAAATGTAGAAAGAAAACTAGAAATAGAAAATTACCATTTTGTAAACACCACATTAATCATTGCTGTAGGCAAGAATGGAATCCAAAATTAGTGGATAAAAGTATGATAAAAAATAAGGTATTTACATAGTCTCAAAGTTTCTCCCTAGAAGCTTATTTAAAAAGAATTTTTTTAAAAATTCACAGTAGAGCCCTGGCCGGTTTGGCTCAGCGGTTAGAGCGTCGGCCTGCGGTCCAGAGAGACCCGGGTTCGGTTCCCGCTAAGGGCACGTACCTCGGTTGCAGTTTGTCCCCGGCACTCGTTGGTAGTGCGGGTGGCAGCCACTCGATGTGTCCCTTTCACGTCAATGTCTCTCTCTCTCTCTCTCTCTCTCTCTCTCTCTCTCTCTCTCTCTCTCTCTCTCTCCCTCCCACTCTATCTGAACAAAAAATGGAAAAATGTCCTCGGGTGAGGATTAAAAAAAAAAAAATTCACAGTAGAGCCCCGCTGGTGTGGCTCAGTGGTTGAATGTCAACCCATGCACCAAAAGGTCACCACTTTGATTCCTGGTCAAGGCACATGCCCAGGTTGTGGGTCAAATCCCCAGTGCGGGGCGTGCAGGAGGCGGCCAACGATGTTCTCTCCCATCAATGTTTCTATCTCTCTCTCCCTCTCCCTTCCTCTCTCTCTAAAACCAATCAAAAAATAAATTTTTTTAATTCACAGTGGATAAATCTAAAAAATATCAACAACGTGATCAGACTTAACCAGTTATACTTATCAATGTCATGTCCCCTCTGATACAACGCACTGAGAAGGACACAGCATCACTTCCGCAACCGTCTTCTGTAGCTGAATAATCTTAATCTCATCAGCCAGAAAACCCAAACTGATGGACAGTCTACAAAATAACTTTCTAATACTCTTCAAAAGTGTCAAGGTCATCAAGGACGAAGAATACTGAAGAATTGTCTGAGACTGCAGGAAGCTGAAGTGACAGGATGAACAAATGCATTGTGGGATCCTAAGTCGGCTCCTGAACCAGAAAAAGGACTTTAGTTGGACAATTAGAGAAATTTGAATCAAGTCTGTACATAGTTAATAATGTTTATAAATGTTAATTTTCTGGATAATCGTACTACAATTATGTAATATGCTAATGTCAGGGGAAACTGGGTAAAGAGTGTACAAGAATTGTGTGTTGTTGTTGTTATATCTTAGACAGCTTTACAGACATAATTTTCCAGTTAGCAATCACTGCCTGCTTGCCCACTCCCTCAGCCCTAGGCGTCCGGTCCACTACTTTCTGTCTTTATAGAGTTGCCTACTCTGAACATTTCATTTAAATGGAATCATACAATATTTGACCTTTTGTGACTGGCTTCTTTCATTTACTGTAATGTTTTCAAAGTTCATCACTTGTTATATATTGAATTGTGTTCTCCTGAAAAGATTTTGAAATCCTAACCCCCAGTACCTGTGAATGTGAATTCATTGAACATTGGGTCTTTGCAGATCACAAGGTAAGATGAAGTAATGGGTGGTGTCCTAATCCAATATGATCGAGTCCTTATCACCAGGGGGGATTTGGACACAGAGATAAACATGAAGACATGTCAAGACATACAAAGAACACCAACTAGAAGCCAAGGGATTCCTGAGCTACCAAAAGCTAATAGAGAGGCTTGGAGAAGATCCTCCTTCATAGCCCTGAGGAGGAACCAACCCTGTCAATACCTTGATTTCACATTTCTAGCTTCCAAAACTGTGAGACAATACATTTCTGTTAAGCCGCTCACTTTGTGGTACTTCGCCATGACAACCCCAGTAACCTAATAGATCCATGTTGTAGCGTATATCGGTACCTCCTTCCTTCTTATTGCCAAAAATATTACATTGTGTGGATATATCACATTTTTGTTTATCCGTTCAACATTGGGGTGGTTTTGACTTTTTTGGCTAGAATAAATAATGCAGCTCATAGACACGAATGTTTAAGTTTCTGTGTGGACATGTTTTAATTTCTCTTGGGTATATACCTAAGAATGGAATTGCTAGGTCATATAATTCTGTGTTTAACTTTTTAGGGAACTGCCAAACTGTTTTCCAAAGTAGCTGTACCATTTTACATTCCCACTAGTGAAAGTGTGAGGGTTCCAACATCTCCACATCCTCACCAAGATTGTCATTGTCTGTCCTTTTGATTGATTATAGCCATGTTAGGGTGTGAAATGGTATCTCATTGTGGCTTTGATTTGCATTTTCCTAATGCCTAAGGATATTGACCTTTTTTTGTTTTATGTGCCTAATGGCCATTTTCTATATTGTCTTTGAAGAAATTCCTATTCAAATCCTTTGCCCACTTTTTAATAGTTTATCTTTTTTTAAATTTGTATTTATTTATTTATTTGTTTGTTTGTTTGTTTATTTAATGTTTTTTCTTTATAGATTTTTAAAAAGAGAGGAAAGGAGAGAGAGATAGAAACATTGATGAGAGAGAACATCAATTGGCTGGCTTCCTGCATGCCCCCCCCCCCACTGGGAACCGGGCCCACAACCTGGCCATGTGTCCTGACCGGGAATCGAACTTGCAACCTCTTGGTGCCTGGGTCAACACTCAACCACTGAGCCACACCGGCCCAGCTACCTTTTTTTAAAATTAGGTTGTAAGAGTTCCTTTATGTAATCTGGATACTGAACCCTTATCAAATATATGGTTTGCAAATACGTGCTGCCATTCTGTGAGGCACCTTTTTGCTTCCATGATGGTACTGTTAAAAGCACAAAAGTTTTAAATTTTTATGAAATCCAATTTATAAATTTCTTAATCTTTTTTATATTTGCAACACTTCTGTACATCTAAAATTACTTCAAAATAAAAAACTATGGCCCTGGCCAGTTTGGCTCAGCGGTTAGAGTGGCAGCTGTAGGACCAGTGTCCCCGGTTTGGTTCCAGTCAAGGGCACATACCTCTGTTGCATTCTGTCCCTGGCCCTGGTCGGGGTCGTGCGGGAGGCAACCAGTCGATGTGTCCCTCTCACGTCGATGTTTCTCTCTCTCTCTCTCTCTTCTTCCCTCCCACTCTATCTGAAGATAAATGGAAAAATATCCTTGAGTGAGAATTTAAAAAATAAAATCATAAAAAACTATGCATAAAAACGTGTTATATGTAAAAAGTTTAGAAAACTGTGCACTAAACTACCAACAAAAAATAGAAATAAAATTTTCATTTGCTATTCAACACAAATTTGTTTCTTTTCCTTTTTCTGGATTAAACAAGTGATGCAAGTTCTCTGAGGAAAATTTGGAACATCATTACTAAAGTCACCATCCAGAGATAACCATCTCTGTAATTGAGGGTTATAGTCTTACAGGAATATGTAAAATTTATTAAAATGTAGGATCATTTGTTCTATGGGGGCACATCATCAAGTGGGTATGCATGACTCATGGACCAACAGAAATTTGTGTTGCACAGTAACAAGAAGAGCTCTGTCAGAGCCATTAGCAGGTGGAGGGTGGGGCTGGGGCGGGGGAGGAGCTTGAACTGGTTTTGCAAGTTGAGTGACGGCTCTGCTTTAGGGGAAAGAGAGGGCTTTGCAGACAGAAGGCAGCCAGGAATAAAGGAATGCAATAGGGGAAGGGATGCAAACCGTTGACAGTAAGTCAGGCGGGATAATACTGGATTTTAAAGAGCCTTAGATAACAGTGGATGTGATCCTTGTAGGTCACAGGGCATCCTTGCGGAGTTTTAGGCAAGGATGCATCATTTTAAGATTTACATTTTGGAGAGATAGTTCATGAAGTTGTGTGTAAGAGAGATTAGAGGAATGAGAATGGAAGCCAGGGGCTTGGCTGGGGGACCACTGAAATGTCTGCAATGCATTTTATATTCTTAGTACACACACGTAGGTGTCCATATGTCCTGCTTGACCAGAGACAGCGGCAGATTACACCTTTGTCCTAATTATATTGCACCTCGTTTCAGTCTCAAAAGTCTAAGTTTGGAAGATAAATATCTATACAAACACAATAAAACTTCCACTATCATTACAATGTGAGATGCACTGATATTTTTTTTTCTATTTTATTTTTTAATGTTGGCTGCAACCCATTGAACTTATTTCACGGCACACTAATTGTTCCTAACCCAGTTTCAAAAGCTCAGTCCTGCCCAGTGGTTGAGCGTCGACCCATGCACCAAGAGGTCGCCAGTTCGATTCCTGATATGGGATATGGGCACATGCCCAGGTTGTGGGCCGATCCCCAGTGGGGGGCATGCAGGAGGCGGCCAATCAATGTTCTCTCTCCTGGATGTTTCTCTCTCTCTCCCTCTACCTTCCTGTCCCTCTAAAAAAATCAGTAAAGAATAAAAAAAGCTCAGTCCTAGATGCCTGCAGGTCTTGGGGAAAGTGAAAGGAGACAGAATCAAATTAAGATGTGCTCGGTTTAAGGCCCCATCAAAAAATCACCCGCAGCAGGACTGGAAACGCACAGGTCCGCGCCCGCTGCCCGTGCCGCGGTGTCACGTGTGTTTCTAAGGAAAGAGCTGTGACATACTGGAATGACACATGAAAGGGTGTAAATACTTACAGACTAAGTTCAAAGCAGGGCTGAGAAACACGAGTGACAGCCGTGCCCCCAGCGCGCAGCACCGCCGTCAGACCGAGCGCCCGCCCCAGGCCCCGCCCCCGCCCCGCCCCGTCGCGCTCGCCTCCCGGACACCGCCCACAGTGCCCCGCAGCGCGCACGCGCAGGCGGCGGAGCCGGCCACCAGGCGCCTCTGGTCGTGGCCGCAGCCCCGGGCCCCGGCGGCGGGGAAAGGTGGCTCTGAGGCGGATGGAGAAGGTAAGGAGTCCTCCCGTCCTCGGCCTCCTTGCGAGTCCGAACGGCCATTCGCGCGCTGGGTCGTCGGCCGCCGAGTGAACGGTGGACAAGGTGCCGCGGGGCGCGGCGACACCTGCCAGGAGGGAGGGGACCGCCTCCGGTGCGGCCTGAGAAGACCCTGCGGCCCGGACTCGGCGGTCGGAGCGGCGGCCCGCGGCCCGGAGAGTCGGGGTTCGATCCCGGCCGAGAGCACGGCCTCGGTTGCGGTTCGTTCCCGCCCGGTTGGCGTGGTGCGGGAGGCAGCCAGTCGGTGTGTCCCCTCACATGCATGTCTCTCTCCTTCCCTCTCTATCTGAAGAGAAATAGAAAAATATTCTCGGGTGAGGGTTGGAAACAGCCCGTGCGCCCTGGCGGGCAGCTCGGGGGTTGGCGCGTCCTCCCTCGCCGGCCTTGGGTTGCGTCCCCGCCGGGCGCGTCCTCAACCCAGCGGTGAGTGAATGCACAAATAGTGGAAGGAGGCGAGTCTTTCCTTTCCTTTTCTTTCTTTCCTTACTTCCTTCTCTCTCTCTCCCCCTCCCTTCCTCTCTTTCCTCTTTATCTGCTCTCTCAATAAATAAATAAAGTTTTTAAGGTGGGGCACCGCGGGGCGCATCCTGGGGGGCGTGGCCGGAGGGGCGGGGCCGCGGCTGGCCTGCACCTGCTGTGACCTGCGGTCCCCCTCAGCTCGGTTCCAGCCCTCGTTAGGGAAGCGCCGGAGTATGTGGATTTTTTTTTAATTACATTTTTCTTTCTTTCTTTCTTTCTTTCTTTCTTTCTTTCTTTCTTTCTTTCTTTCTTTCTTTCTTTCTTTCTTTCTTTCTTTATTGGGGCCAGATGTCCCCCTTTTTTCCCCATTGACCCCCCTCCTTCCCGATCCCACCCCCTTCTGCTTTCCCCAACCTAATCTCTGTGTCAATTGGTTGTGCAACATTGTTCTTACTTTAAATGCCAGTTAGCATTTGAAACTCCTCCAGTGCTGGTCTTTCAATCAAGACTCTGGTCTTTCAGGAAGCGTTAAGTCTTGGCAACCATTCACTGTACCCCGAAAGAGGAACGGGTGTTCTAGGGACGGGACAACCCATGCAAACGCATGGAGGTGCGGAGGAACCTAGCTCTTCCTGCGGTCTCTCCATTATTTGCCTAAGCCCTTCTCTCACCATTTCCTGTCATAGTGGGGGTGCTGAGGGCACAGGGCAGACGTGAGCAGGAAAGGAACTGGTCATGGAGGTCTCTGTAGCTGTACTGAATCTCTAAGCGTGCCCTCTGGTCCCCTCGTGTGACCTTAGTTGTTGCCCAAGTTAATTTCTACTGTGACAACTAGTAATGCTGCTTACTAGTGCTTACCAAGGCCAACTCGCTTAGGCACTTTACATACTGAGAATGGGTAGGTGTTTACAAACCAACCCTCTGGGGTAAAACATGGCCCAGATTTGTAGTGCTTGCTGGCTTCTGTGCTGTGAATACTCCAGCGTGGCCAGTATTTGAGAGGTAGAGGGGTAGGCACAGGTGGCCAGAGAGTTGGGTGGGAGGACTGGAATGTTCAGCAAGCCTCCAGAGGTCAGGTGGGATCAGGAGGGTCTTTGTGGATGAGCTTATTTTCAGGTTTGTTCAGATAGGAGGAGTGTCACCAGCCAGGTTTGAACTTTGTACATATTCTCCAGACCCTGGGGTTTCCATCCCCCGAGGAGTCTCCCTGCCACCTGATGGACTTTGGTCTATGCCTTCTTCTTACGCTTTAGAACCTCTCTGGAAACCCCAAGAGTTTACCCAGGTCTGGAACCTGGGAGTATGGAAACTATTAGGAAAGGTACAAGTACGTGCAAGCTAAAGTTTGAGAGTCACTGCCCCAAGCTTGGGCTTTGAAGCTCATGCTGCGCCAGAGAAACTAGGGGACTGTGGCCAGAAATTGCTGTCCCATAAAGGGAATCTAGTTGTGAGGTCATTCCTGTTCCTCCGCAGGTACGTGGGGTGGCTGTGTCAGACTGACACACGTGGCCATAGCCTCCCACTCAGAGCCCTGGGATTTGCCACACCCCCCACGGTAGGTCGGATGGGAGGGGAAGAAGAGATGGAAGTACAGGAACGCTGTCCTTTTTTGTTGTTGTTGTTAATCCTCATCTGAGGATATTTTTTTCCGTTGATTTTCAGAGATAGTGGAAGGAAGTTGGGGAGGGGGAGAGAAAGAAGAGACAGAGAGAGAGAGAGAGAGAGAGAAACATTGATGTGAGAGAGACACATCGATTGGTTGTCTCCCACAGGCGCCCCAACTGGGGCCAGGGATCAAAACCACAACACAGGTTCCTGCCCTTGACCGGGAATCAAACCTGAGACCCTTTGGTGCTAGGGCTGACGATCTAACTACTGAGCCACACTGGCCAAGGCAGGAGCCTTGTCCTTAAATGAGCACTTCCTTTGGGTTAAGTGCTTCCATACATCAATTTGGGAGCTCAGAGCTAAAACCCTGCCCTTCTCCACCTGGGTGGGTGACAGGGTAGGCTTGAAGGTGAGGCACATACACAGAACTCCTTGCCCTGCCCTCTCAGCTCTGTGACCCTGGGTAGGAAACTTAACCTCTTCACATTTCAGTTTCCTGACTTACAAAATGCAAATGATAATACATACTATTAATTATCTTCACAGCATGAGCAAACCTTCAAGGTCACTCGTTTTCATTAGCCAGGCCAACCCCCTCCGGAGGCCTGGGGGCCCTTCCCACCAGGAGAATGCACCTCTGGCCAAGAGGTATGGGGTGTAGAGCAGCATCCTGGCACATACCCCCTCTGCGCCCGCTTCTTGTGTTCTAGGAATTAACTGACTTGCAGAGGGATCCTCCTGCCCAGTGCTCCACAAGACCTGTGGGAGATGATTGTAAGTATCTTTCATGCTCCAGATCACAGGAGCTTTGCAATCAAGACCCCCAAATTGATTAGCCCAGCACTTTGATATATATAGATATATAGATATAGATATAGATATAGATATAGATATAGATATTTTTAGATAGAGAGGAAGGGAGAAACATGGATTGGCCACCTCCTCCATGCCCCCTACTGGGATCGAGCCTGCACCCCAGGCATGTGCCCTGACTAGGAATCGAATCAGTGACCTCTCGGTGCATGGGTGCACAGGGATGATGCTCAATTCATTGAGCCACACCAGCCAAGCTAGCACAGCAGCTTTAAGAAAACCTATTGTTTTCCCTAATTTGCTCATGAATTACTTTTTCATTAGACACATTGAGTTCATTGTCTGGGTGATAAAGATGGTGCCCAAAATCACCACCTCCCTCCACTGGGGCGCTAGAACGCCATCCTGTCCTGAAGCACATTGGCTTCTGGAAAGTGCCTCTCACTAACAGAAACTTGGTGTAAAAATGGTCACAAAGGTCATGGTGGAGGACCTGCTGCTGCACACCGAGGGGAGGGCAGTACCTGTGCTTTTCTCCCACTCCTGCTGCTCCCCTGTGGAGCGCCAGCCCACCCTCTGCTGCTCTTTACAGCTGACCAGCTGAGGCGACGTGCCCAGCACGTAGGTTCCCCAAGTCCATATCTGCTCCCACCTCACCTCCACTCTCACTCATCTTTACTATGAGACGGTGTCAGAGAGGGGTGGTGTCCTCCACAGACACCAAACAACTGAAAACAGGGACTCACACAGAATTGTATGCCAGGGTGCGTTGCACCATTACTCACAGTCCCCCAAGACCAAGGGCCCATCGACAGATGACTGAGCACGCAAAGTGTGGTGTGTACATACAACAGCATGTTGTTCAGCCATAGAGAGGAAAGAAGTTCTGACGTGCTGTAAAATGGGTGTGCCTTGAAAACGTGCCTTGTCAAATAAGCCATACACAAAAGGACTCATGTGTGGGTCCATTCATAGGGAACGTCTAGACCACACAGTGCACAGAGACAGGAAGTGGTGTGTGGAGGTTCATGGAAGCTAAGGGGGATAGAAACGGTGCAGAATTTCTGTCTGTAGTCATGAAAGGCACGTCAGAATGGATAATGGTGGTGGCTGGACATCATTGGTGCGCTTGATACCACTGAACTGTTCAGTGGCTACGAGGACATTTTATGTTACATATTTTTTACTTTTTATTGTGTGAAAATGCACACAAACTGTCTTTAAGCACACAGTTCAGTGGTGTCAAATACATCCACCCTGCTATGCAGCAGCCACCACCATCCATCCCGGTAACTCTGTATCTTGTCACCATTGTGTTCCATATATGTTACAGCAATAAAAAGAGGAGAAGAATTTCACCAGGCTGGAAGGAAAGAGGAGGTGGTGTCACGTGGGCTGCGGCTCAGAGCACCTGGGCTGGGCGCACAGAGCACTGAAGGGGAGGTGCAGAGGCGTGTGTGACAGTCTGATAGACAAGGCGGCTGTGGCACCACTGTTCTCTGGTCCTGCTTGTCACCTGACCTGCGTACCTTCCCAAGCATCCCAGGTCTCCATAGCATACTTTTGCCTCTTACCTGTCACGAAAAGTCCAAACTGGGTGGCTGGTAAGAGCGATCTGGTCATGCAGCCCAGCTTCCCGGCGGCAGCCTCGACGTTTGCTCTGCACGGAGGGAGAATGCTCATCTTCACGGCAGCCCTGTGCTGGGGCTGCATGCTCCTTGAGCGTGTCCAGGCTCCTCCCTGCTTAGTACCTCCACGGATTAGGTGTATACAACCTTGGACACAGCTAACCTTTGGGGCTATCTCATGCCTCCCTGTGGGCACACCTCCTCTTGCAAGCAGCCCTTGCAATTTCCTTTCTCTTCTTCTCTTTTGGGGCCTTCTCTCCTGACCATGCCCCCAAGGCCTACTCAGCCCCCCACAGCCTTCAGAAGGTTCCCCACCTATTCACCAGAAGGAACCACTTTTATCATCTGCTCCCCATGGGGTCCTATTCTCTAACGTATTAATTACCAAACACATTTAATAAGGAATTCCATTCCACAGTATTCTTAGAGAAAGGTGTATTTACCTGCCAGCCACAGCTGATAATCAGCCTGAGTTGGAATAAAACAGTCAAAAGCCAAAGAAGTGACACTCCGGTCGGCTCAGGCAGCCTTGCCCAGGTGCAGGTGTGCTCTTCCGTGCCATTTCCTGAAAGTGCTGGAGAACGTCCTGGGTTGCCTTGATTCTCTTTGGGCACTTCTAGGATTCGGGAAAACCCACTTCAGTCCCTGCACTCGCCCCTGCTCATGCCTTGGTGATTTCCTGTCCTGCTTTCGAGGGAGAGTCTGTGGCATATTTGAACAGATGGCAGGAACCCAGGACAGGTCTGAAACCTTGGGTTAATTTCACACCATCATGGAGCCATAGGACAGAATTCCCTAGAGTAACACATCCCTCAGGAGGTCTCCGCAGCCCACTCGGTGGTCAGTGGTTGGGGTAGGCACTTTCTCCAAGACGAGTAATTGCCCTGGGAGCTCGGAGGTGAGTCATGAGCCCCAAGGCCAGCCTTGCCCAGTGCACAGGAGCTTCTCTAGGGCTGGGTGGGGCAGTAAAAGTAGACTAAGATGCCAGAGAGGGCACCAGGCATGCTGAGCAGCAAGAGAAAGGAAGGGAGAATGAGAGAGGCTCATTCTGGCCCTGTCACTGAGTACCCAGAGCACGGGCACTGCCAGGGGTGGTGAGGGAGAGGACACCACGGCGGGTGGCCCTATAGAAGCCCCAGGGCCACAGGCGTTGGCTCCTGAAGGACATCCTTTGCAGAGGGCTTCGGAATGAGCCAGGGGAAGAAGGAGGGAGCGGCAGAGATTATAAAAAGCAATATGGAAAGTGGCTGAAACCTACCTAAGGCTTAATTCTGTGCAAAGAGAAGAGTGAACTGTCGGTAGTAAAGAATTTAATTCTGTCAAAGAAGGTCTGGCCTTTGTCCTCAGAGGTGATCTCTGAGATGTCCTGCCTGTTGGAACTGTCTTTGCCTACCTGGAGGCTTTGACCCACACCGACAACGTGATTTAGAGTGAGGGCTGGCAGAGAGACCCGGGTTTGGTTCCCGCTAAGGGCACGTACCTCGGTTGCGGTTTGTCCCCGGCCCTGGTTGGTCGTGTGGGTGGCAGTCACTCGATGTGTCCCTTTCACGTCGATGTTTCTTTCTCTCTCTCTCTTCCTCTCCCTCCCTCCCACTCTATCTGAACAAAAAATGGAAAAATGTCCTCGGGTGAGGATAAAAAAAAAAAAAATAGAGTGAGGGCTGGACACACCATAGATCAGCCATGCGGTTTACAGTGGGGGCTTGGGGTCACACCCAGAGGGACTGGACACTCAGATCAGCCATGTGGGCAGTCCATTTATCGGTCACACTCAGTGATGAACCTCCCTGGTGGCCAGAACTCCGAACAGTGTCACACATCGATGCCAGGATGGTGACACACCCTGACTCCAGAGAAGCTCTGCATTTGGGCCCCTCCTGGACTTGCCTGTGAGCTCGTCCCTTTGCTGAGGTTCATCTGCAGCCTTCCTGGTGACAAACTATTAACTGTGAGCACAGTTCTCCTGGGAGTCGGGGGTCCCTGGGCTGTACTGGTGTCAGGAGCAGCTCCTGGAGTGGAGTGGACATTCCGTGGGCAGTCTCTGACACCCTCCCCTTTTGTCTTGCAGGGTTCTGCTGGCAGGCCACTGTCACGGCCCGGTGGGTAGCAGCTGCTCAGCACCACCCTGTTTGCTTGCTCCCTTGATGCTTCCGTGTGCACTGATCTGCCTTCTGTGTCCCATCCTTCCAGAACGACGGTCCTTACCAAGGAGGCATTTTCTTCCTGAACATCCACTTTCCTACAGATTATCCGTTCAAACCCCCAAAGGTGAGGAGGCTCAGAGTGTGACAAAGAGGCCTTGCTGATTGCTGCTGCGCTCAGGGCTTCCCCCAAGGTCCTCGCCTACCTGCAGGGTCACAGCCCCCAGCTTTATGCTCTGGGCTCCAGTCCGTCCCTGCTATGAGGGCCTCCCCTGAGGTCGTGGTTTGGAGGGTGCTGTTCGTGGTTGTAGCTGAGTCTGGTCCCTGCTCTGCAGTCCCTCTCAGTCTAGGACAGGGATCCTCAGCCCCTGCCCCGGGGACATTGGACAATGTCCTGGGATATTTGGGATTGTAAGAACTGGATGAGTGGTAAGGGGAGGAGCTACTAGTTTCCAGGGGGTGGAGCCCAGGACTGCTGCTAGTGCCCTCAGTGCACAGGACCGTGAGCGGCAGCGGGAGCCTGGCAAGTCCCCTCCCTTCGTGCACACCCCATCCCAGCAGTGAAGCCTCCGAGGGAGGACAGTGCCACCAGGAGGAGGGAGAAGGTGGGAGGGACCTGTTCCTCACCCCTGGCCCAGCCAGGCTGCCCGCCACTCACCAGGGGCCAATGGCCTGAGGCACAGCCCAACCCAGAGTCCTGCCTCTTAAGGGAGCTTCCTGTCTGGGTGGCCAGCGCTGAGGAAAGCACAGAGCGGCAGGGCGGGTGCCAGCGGAGAGTCTCCCTGAGCATGTCAGGGATCACAGGGTGGGGAGGAGGCCAGAGGGGCACACAGAGCTGTGCTCTGAGATGGAGGCTAGGTGGGGTGGAGGTGACAGCGGTGGGTGCTGGAGCAGGGGAGAAGAGGTGGATTCTGGGTACTCCACAGTAGAGCCAACAGGACAGGCTGCAGGTCAGAGGTGGTCACAGTGGTGTGTGTGGGTTAAATTGTTTATGTTCCTGATTGCAAAACTGGTAGATTGATTATTTTAAAATTAGAACATTGGGGAACTTGTATGCAGATGGAATCAGTCTCCTGTAATCTACCCGTAGAGAAGACCACAGCTCACAGCCCTGTATACATTCCTCAGAGTTTTGTCTGCATACACCAATACAGGGTGGGGCAAAGTAGGGTTACAGTTGTTTGTGTGGAAAATAATACAGTAATAAACAATAATACAAGAATAAACTCTATTTCATGTACTCACAACTGTAACCCTTCTTTTGCAACATCCTTTATATATTTTTATTCTTATTTTTCTTTTTTTTAATCCTCACCCGAGGATATTTTTACATTTACCTTCAGACAGAGTGGGAGGGAGAGAGAGAGACACATCAATTGGTTGCCACCTGCACGACCCCAACCAAGGCCGGGGACGAACCGCAGCCGAGGTACAACATGCCCTTGCCTGGAATCGAACCCGGGACTCTGGTCCGCAGGCTGACGCTCTAACCACTGACCCAAACCGGCCAGGACCTTATTTTTAAATAAAAATATAAATCTGGCTGTAAATGACAAAACCAAAGCCTTGAGAGAGCACGCTGTTCCCTGAAACCAGCTCGGCTCTGGAGGGGGGGGCCGGAGCCAGGTGTGTCCACCGATTCGTCCACATTTCTCTTCAGTCACAGCTCACATCCAACACGGTGAGTTTCATGTGCACAGCACAGTGGTTAGATATTCACATGGCTTACGAAGTGTCCTCCGACACATCCAGGACCCACCTGGTGCCCCTCAGAGTTACTGCAGTACTACTGACTACATTACCTGGGCTGTGCTTTACATCCCTGTGACTGTTCTGTCGACACCAACCTGTACTTCTCAATCCCTTCACATTTTTCATCCAACCTTCCACCCCCTTCCCCACAGGCAACCTCCAGTCTGATCTCCGTGTCCATAAGTCTGTTTTTGTTTTGTTCATTTATTTTGTTTTTCAGATTCCATATATAAGTGAAATTATATGGTATTTGACTTTCTCTGACTTCTTTCACTTATCAGAAACACTCCCTAGGTCCATCCATGTTGTCACAAATGGTAAGATTTCATTCTTTTTTATGGCTGAGTAATATTCCATTTTATATATGTCCATTTGTCTTTTGATTGGAGCATTTAAACCATTTACATTTAAAGTAATTATTGATAGGTATGTAGTTATGGCCATTTTAATTGTTTTCTGATTGTTCCTATAGTTTTCTGTGTTCCTTTCTTATTCTCTTGCTCTCTTCTCTTGTATGTTGGTGACTTTGTGCAGTGTTGTGTTTGGATTCCTTCCTCTCCATTTCTTGTATATCTCTTGTACAATTTTGGTTTGTGGTTACCATGTACTTCATATACACCAAGCTATTTTGTCGCTGGTTTATAAGGTTTGTGGACCTTTGAGAAATTTTATGAAAGTCTTCAGTGCAGGCCAAGCTAGCCGGTTGCGTGGATTTGCCTCTGAAAGGGATTTGGGTGGGGCATGTGAACTGGTTGGAGCAGGGTCTCAGGGAGTCATCAGGGTGGGGCGAGAGCAGAGCTGGCCGGGTTCAGGGATACTCAGGTTTGGTGTCCTGTGCCTGCCGGCGGGGTGGGGAGGGCTCGACAGAAGAAACAGTGGCTGCTGCCAGTACTCGAGTCCCTGAGAGAGCTGCCCCTTAGGCCCTTGACCTGAAGCCAGACAATGCAGTTCCTCCCTGTCTGTCCCTGGCAATTTTCAAGCTGCTGTCCCTTCTCTGGAGCTCAGAGTGAGTGTTTGTGACTGAGTGAGTCTGTGTTCAGGCCCTTGAAGAGGACTCCTGAGTCTACAGCAGTCCTCCCTCTCAGCCGGATGGAGTTCCCAGACTTCACAGCCGGCTATTGTGGGGACTCCTCCTCCTGGCACTGGTGCTGTTCGCTGGAGACCCCTGGTGTGGGGTGGGAACCCTCAATCCTCAGGAGGGACCTGGGCAGCCGAGATATCCCTCCCGATTCTTCTCTGCCACGTCTGGGCGTCGCACTAGCCCGTTGCGCATCCCCACCCCCTGCCAGTCTCTGCGTAGTTTCTTTATATCCTTAGTTAGAGGAGTTCTCTTCCGCTGGACTTCAGGTGGCTCTCAAGAGTGTTTTTTATATAATTTAGTTGTAATTTTGATGTGGTTGCGGGAGGAGGTGAGCACAGTATTTACCTACTTCACCCTCTGGACCAGAAGTCTTCTCCAGTCAGCCTGTTTCCTTGACCTATAGCATTTTATTTGCTAAAAATAAACTGCTTCAGAATAGATCTAAATGTAACTTTTCCAAAAAGAAACCCACAAGAATTTAAGTTTTCAAAAAAAGAAAACAGTGTAAAGCATCTCTTCATTAAATACAAACTTTCATTTTGTGATACACTGCATCACTGTTTTCTATACACCTCATCAAAGGAAATTTTAAGTTGCATTCTGTTTAAAAAAAAACACAAAACTTTAAGACCTGAAAAAGCATGGCTACAAACACATTCTAAGAATGGACATTATCCTCCAGCAAAGCATAGTCTTTGGTTTATGTACAAGTTAGCACTGAAGCATTTTAATTTAGTTGTAACAAAAGCAACATTTTATGTTTTAAAAGAAAATGAAATTATAGCCGCATGAAGAACAAAAGTCTAATATACCAAATTCACTGTGTTGTTTGATGTACTTAATGTTAATATTTGGGGCAGTTTTTAAGGTTTTACTAAAAAATGCACTAATGACAGATCTGTGCAATATTTAAAATGACAAGGAAATGGAAATATCTTCACACCGTCCTTTCACAGACTGCTCTGAAGACAGCACACTGTGCTCAGTTGTTTCTCTTTTGCTTTAAAATAAGCTACCAGGCACAGCTGGTGTGGCTCAGTGGGTGAGCGTCGACCCATGCACCAGGAGGTCTCCGGTTCGATTCCCGGTCAGGGCACATGCCCAGGTTGTGGGCCCGATCCCCAGTGGGGGGCATGCAGGAGGCGGCCAATCGAAGTTCTCTCTCATCGATGTTTCTATCTCCCTCTCCCTCTCCCTTCCTCTCTCTCTAAAATCAGTAAAGAAAAAAAAATTAAACAAACAAAAAAAGCTACCAGTAATTCTAAAACAGATTAAAATGTTTTGTTCATGGATCAAGTCTGAGCATTCATAGTTGCAAACTGTTTTTGCGATGAGTCCTTGGCCTAGAGAGAGACTAGAGTGTATTCTCAAACTGTGTGGCTGGCACCCAGTAAGCTCTTATCAGTACACTTACTAGAAAAATACCAGATACTAAGATCAGATTTAAGTCTTTGGTATAAGCATGAAACTGTTTTTGATAGCTTTCCATGGCTAGCATAAACCAGGCAACCCAAGGAGCATGGGATGTGTTAACCTATGTTTTTAAAACTTTATTTCGAATTAATTTTACACTTAGAGAAAAGTTGCAAAAATAGCACAGTTTCCATATATCCCTCATCCAGCTTTCCCTGAAGTCAGCGTCTTCATTACTAGAGTACAGTTATCCACTCCCGGCATCAGTGTTGGCCACATGCTCTGACCCAAACTGATGACATGGTGCACATTTTACCAGTTCACACGAGTGTCTCCCTGTGCTCCAGGAGCCTGCACTGCGTTGCCTGTCTTGTCTCCTTCACCGTCTGCCTCAGCTTCCCCTGGTCTTTTATGACCTTGATGTTTGTGAGGAGTATTAATCAGTCATGTTGCCAAATGTCCCTCATTTGGAGTTTGTGATATCTTCTCAGGATTGGACTAAGCTTATGCATTTTGGCAAGACTTACATGGAAGTCCTGAATCCATGTCAGGGCCCAACAGTTCAGGGTTCATGGTGTCTCACTACCCTGAGATTGGCCTTGATGGCTGAGTTTGGGTCACACCCTTGGCCCATGTGCATCTTGTATCTGAGCTGTGTGAAGAAGCCCCTCGAACCCTGGCCGATTTTGCTCAGCGGTTAAAACATCGGCCCGTGGACTGAAGAGATGCAGGCTCAATTCCCGATCGATAGCATGTACCTCAGTTGCAGGTTGATTCCCAGTCTGCATTTCCTTTGTGGGGTCCCCTTTAGGACCCTGACACCATAGGCTACTTTTGGGTTCCATGTGCCTTGTTCTTGCCTGTCACCATGGCAAAGATTGCCTTTTTAATTTTTGTCTCTTTGCCACCCCTTTGGTCTTTGCTTAAACAAAATGTTAAACCTTCATAGATGGGAGAATGCCATCATCATGTCCCCTGGGAAGGCTATCAGACAGCGGTCACAATGCACCTTAGCCAAGTGTCACAAAGCGCAGGAAGGTGGGGCAGGTTCACATTTCAGAGACACGTCAGAGGCTTCGAGGGAACATCCCAGCCCAAGCTGGTGTTGAGACCATGGATCACTTCCCAGTGTAACAGCTTATGACTCCCAGAAGCTGATGAATTTCCTGAGAGCAGTCAAAATTTCCACACGCCTGCTCTCTCTGTTGGAGACATATGGTAGAGAAGTGAAATTGGCCCTTTGGGCTACCAAGTATAATTGCCATTCGCCCTTTGCCAGCCCCAGTTGTGCTCTGTACTTGCAGACCCTTCAGACAGGCCTGACCCCTGCAAATCCCCTGGAATGTCTCCCCCTGGGAAACTCACTCTCTTGTCATGCCTGAAGGGGTTTCTTAGGCCAAAACCTTCCTTCAGGATGCCCTGTGCTGCAGGACCTCCCGTGTAACCCACGGGTGCAGACGTCATGTTTCCAAGGTGTGTCCCAGGTGGGCAACTGGACAGCAACCAGAAAGCCAGCTGTGGACCAGAGAAATCAGGGAGAGACATGATCTCAAGCAATCGCTCCACTGTGAACAAATGACTATTAACCACGGCCAGAAGTGCTGGGGTTTGCTGGATAAGCCTGAGACCTGGTCCTTTGTAAGGCTCCTGGAAGACCCAGGAGGTCCAAGAACATGACAAAGGGTCAAAACCTCCTGCCCAGGGGTAAAATGCTAGCATGCAAATGTCCCAGGCCTTCAGCTCATAGCTGAAAATATGTCCACACCACCTCACTGCAGATGCTTAAGGAGGGGCAGGTTGCTGTCTGTCAAGTTCAGGAGACAGTTTCAAGTGCCAGACAAGTGCTTGCAGGACAGGCCTGCACAACTCCTGGCCTGAGGTCTCTCTCTGGCACCTAAAGAGGGGCAAAGAAGCCTTACGATCAGCCTAGGCCTTCTGTATCTCTGGCTCCGCCAGCCCCTCCTTCCTGTGCCTCATGTCACTGTGACACATGCTTCCTCCCCAGCAGTGCTGGGTGAGGGCTGGGCCTGGATTAGACCTAGTCATGAGAGCTAGTCCTCTGAGGAGCTGAGGACATGGCAGCCAGCCCTCCCTGATGGCAGGGCAGTGGGAACAGTCCACACACGGCAGCCAGAGGGACCTTTTTAAAACATCACCAGATCCCATTCTCTCTCTTTAAAGCCTACTAGAGATCCTTTTACACTAGAATAAAATCCCAAAGTTCTGACCCGGGGTCCTACAGGATCCAGCCTCTACCCACAACTCCTTCCCTCTCCTTCCTATGCCCCTACCTAAGAGCCCCGACACATCTTGTCCCTGTGCCTAGAGTACTTCTGTCCAATCTTCCATATGAACCCCCCCCCCATGTTCACTCTGCTCCAGTGTTACCTAAAAGGGTTAGTAATGTTTTAAAGGGTAAAGGTAAAAGTTTACAAAAGGTGGAAACTGTGGAAATTGTGTTGCTTGCATGACCTTTGCTCAGCCTTTTGTTGAGTACAGATAAGGTTTATCTGGATTATGCACAAGGCAATGAATCACCCAGCAGATGCCAGCCCAGCCCTACTGCAAAGTGGACAATGGGCCAGACAGAGTACATTAGCAGGAACTGCCAGAAGCTGAAAGTAGAGTATATAACCGATACCCAAACCCTGATTCGAGGCTGAACCCTTTTTGCCTCAGCCCGCCTGCACCCAGACACATGTAATAAAGCCATTTTGTTCTACATTGGCCTTGCGTTGTGGATGTGATCTCCGCTGGCTCAGACCTTTTATTACCTCCTCAGAGAGGCCTCCCCTAGCCTGTCAGCTGAAATAGCCTCCCACCAGCCAGAACAGGACATGGAATCCTAGGCCAACCTCCCACACCAGGGACCCCTCCTCATGGCCTTCTCTCAACAGAGGCGGGCCTCCCTGACTTTCCCTAGTCAATGTGGATGAATGTTGTCACCACGGAACAGACTCTTTGGCCTGCATAGCCTGATTCAGGCAAGGTAGGTTCTCAAATTGACATTAATGTTGACCTCCTAGGGGTCCCAGACTTCCTAGGGGTTCAGGGACCCCAGGCTGGGGACTGGCAGCCAAGTGTATGAAGGAAACTGGTAACTAGAAGTTGTTTAAACAGGAACATTCCCAAAGAAAGAAAAGAAGGCAGATCAGTAAGCAGATCCCCCAGAATGTGGAAGTTCAAGGGACTGGGGTGGAGAGAAAGTCACCTGAGGATCAGGTGGAAGGAAAAACCAAGGACAGCAGAGATAGTACTGAAGAGAAAAGACTAGAAATTGGGAGCGCTGGGAGGCCTTCATGTAGTAGAGCTCATTTTCCTCATGCAGACACGAGGTGAAATCCAAGTGGGAAAGACCCAGGACAGAGGGTACTGAGTTTGTTAGGCAGGACCCAGGCTTCCCAGGTCGGGACAAAGTCACTGCTTGGCCCTCAGAGAGGAAGGCAACAGCGGTGTGGACAGAAGTAAAGATAACAAGTGAACAATGTTTGTGCCCAAGGAAAGTCTACACACCCTTTTCTGAGCAATGCAAGTGCCCGGCCCTGCCCTGCGGCTGCCCGTTGGGGGCGGGGGCAGGGGGCGGCTGTGCCTGGCTGGGGGGGCTGCTCTGCCAGTCGGGGGGGCGGCTCTGTCTGGCTGGGGGGGGGCTTCTCTGCCTGGCGGGGGGGGGGGGTTCTCTGCCTGGCGGGGGGTGCTGCTCTGGCCGGCACCGGGGCGGCTCTGCCTGGCGGCGGGGCGGCCCGCAGGGCACTCGGGACGCTCGTCCTCGGGTCGCTCTCCGGGTCTGAGACCGAATTCCCGGGCAGGAGGCGGGGCAGCTCCAGGGCCGGGAAGGAACCGGGTCCCGTCCGCACCGCAGCCGTTGGGTTCGCTGGTGGTGGCGTGACCGTGCGCAGCCTTCCCTTTTGCCCGCGTCCCCGTTCATTGACGTCCCACTCATGGGTCCAGCGTCTGCTAAGGGTCCACACAGAGGCCCGGGCTCCCACGCGGGAGACGGTCACACCCCAGAGTCTCTCGCAGGAGCGCGAGCTGGGAGGAGGGGCCGGAAGGGACGCACGGAGCTCCCGGGGCAACGGGCGGGTCCCTTGGCCACGCCCCCCGGAGAGCCCGCCCCGCCCCGCCCCGCCCGAGGCCCCTGGAGTCGCGGTCCCCCGCCCGCTTCCGGCCGGGGCGGGGCTTTCCGGCCGGGGCGGGGCTTCCGGCCGGGGGCGGGGCGGGCCCGGAAGCAGCGGCTGCAGCGCGGGGACCAGGGCCGGCCATGGCTGCGAACCTGAGCCGGAACGGGCCGGCACTGCAGGACGCCTACGGGCGCGTGGTCACCGAGAAGTCCCCGACCGACTGGTGGGCGCCGAGGGGCTGGGCCGGGGCAGGCCGGGCCGGGGGGGCAGGGGGCGCCGAACGGCCGGGACTCACCTGTGGACCCACACCTGCGCGGCGCCGGGGGGCTGTCCCGGGCTGTCCCAGCCCTTCCCCGCCGCGCGGAGCCCAGGCCTCTGCATCCCTCGGCCTGGGGCCTCCCTGTCGGACTCCGCGCTCAGCCGCGCTCGGTGGCCTCGCCAGGTTCTGCTTTTCTGCCCGGGACTCAGGCTCCCCGAGAAAGCGGAAGCCACGCCCGGCGTCGTGCAAACGCTGTGTCCCGGGCGGACCTCAGCGCAGCCGGGCAGCCCGGCCCGAGGCGGCAGACAGGGAGGTCGGGGTTGGGGTCCCTCCTGTTCTGTGCATGTGAATTTCAGACCCTCCCTTTCTCCAAGAATGCCCCTCCTGTGCGGGAGCCGTGCGGACGTGAATGCCCAGCGATGCTGGCTGCCGTCCTCCCTCCGCCGCCTGTGACTTCCTCCGCGAGGCGGCCGTGTTTCGGTCTCCTTCCGAGGGTGATGGGCTTCACGGTACTGGAATCCTGGTCCAAGGGCTCTGGGATGACCCTGCGCAGCCACCACAGGGCGCAGGCACTGGTGGCTGTGCCTAGTAATTCTCTGTCGTTGTGCCCTTGGCTTCACTTGTTTTTGCCGACTCGCTTTGACCACGTCCAGTTGTGACAAGTGCTGAGTGTGGCAGACTAAGAGGACCAGCTTTGGGGAGCAGGGCTGGCTGGGTGTGGCCGTGCTGTTGAACTGGTCTCCACTTGCCCAGTGCTGCTACTTTCTCTGCTTTCCCTGGTGCCCCGCAAAGTGGGTTTCATACAGTGTACGTTGTGACACCCAGGGTGTCGGATCCTTTCCTTCAGCCCCAGGCATCGTGGGAAGAGCTTCAGAGCAGCAGCTGCCTGATCTGTAAGACTCCTCTCCGCCTGGGCCAAGTGGATGCGGGCGCCCTGCGGGGCGCGTGTGCCCAATTCTGCAGGGGAGCCAAGCAGTGCACCCTGTGTTTGGAAAGCATCTCTTCTCATTAGGGAAAGGTCTTACAACGAGTAGAGGGTTTCTGCCTTCTCTTCTTTATAACCCTTCAGGAAGTTCAGCCAAATGTCGAGGCAAGGCTGTCTAAAGAAAGTCCCTGGATTTCTGTCCCCCGCCTCTCCTCTCCGCTGTTCTCAGGGCCCTGAGCCTCTGATGATGTTCCAAACCCTGTCAAGAACATCTCCCTACGGAGTGCCCCATTTTCATGTCCACGTGAGGCCACCGACTTTGGAAACATCTTTGCCCCTCTCTAGTCCTCTCCAGTTAGGGTTTTGCTCCTTTATGTGCTCTGATATAGCACCTTCTGACTTCCTGGAAGACTCCTGGGTGTCCTGGTGGGCCTGCCTTCCAGTTCTCTCTTTATCCTCAGTCTTCTCAGCCACTGCCACTGTTTGTGGATGATGTAGTCCCAGCTTCCCTCCTCAGGCCGCCCACATTTCAGTCTTTCCTTGAGCTTCTTACCAGAGCTGCCTGCTACCACCCCATCTCCTCTGAGGGTGCCAACCTTCCTCTTTCCTCTCACCAGTCAGAGCCCACCCATCTCACCAGCCTCCTCACCCAACACCAGGCTCCAGTGGCAGTGTGGGTACTACCACTCAGCAGCATGAGCCCCTGGCCTCTGCCCTCAGATACTGTGTGGCAGGTCCCTACTCACTAATATCCCTTCCCTGCTTGCAACTCAGCAGTGACTTCCGGTTTCACATTCAGCAAAGCCCAGACTCCTTGCCCTCCTGACAGGCCCGATAGCCCCGTTCCTGACCTCCACTCGTGCGGCCCTCCCATTTGTCGCACTGTAGCCCTTTTTCTCTTCCTCAGACCTGCAAGCTGGTTCTCCCTCCGAGCCTTTGCCTGGCTACTTCCCTTGCCTGGAGCGCCCTTCCACATCGTCCCAGGGGCCTCCCCAAAGTTCAGTTCTCAGCTACCAGGTGGTCTTCTTCCTCTCCGCCTGGCTCCCTGGCTCCAGCCACATTTTCCCAACTTCTCCAGACCCAGTCAGACACTCTCATTGGTTTTGTGTCATTTTTCTCTCTTTTCCAGAGGGATAGGGTAGACCCTGTGCCTGTCCCTGGCGCAGGGCTGTGGTGTGTAGTAGGTGCTCAGATGAAGGGTGGACTGAGGCGGGCAGGAACGGTGGCATCAGAAGAAAGAGAGGTGGTCTCTGGTGTGATGAGTGGAGCGTGGTGATCTGGGGCCAGGCCCTGAAGCCAGGTGGGTGGGGAGCAGCCGCATCGGCTCTGCGCCCCAGGTCTTTCTCTCTGTTTTCCTTGGTCCTTCTTCCCTAGATCACAGCCTGGGTGCAGCTCCTGCGTCCCTTCACCTGACAGAGCGCCCGTGTTGATGTGTGTCCCTCTGTCCATGGGCAGGGCTTACTTGTGACTGCATTCCCATCACCAGCCAGCAGCAGGCTCTCAGTGCATGTGTTTGGAAGGAGTGACTGGATTATAAGGTGCTCAGTGCGCCATGCACAGGCCAGAGCACCATGCTTCTCATGCTCGTTAGGAGGAAGAGTGGGACTCGACAGAATGTGGGAATGAGCCTCTGAACTGGGAGTGTCCAAGAATGGCTCAGGCTGGAGCCCAGGGTGAAGAGGACTGAGGCAGAGGGTGGGTGGCAGGCACGGAACGTGGCTCCTTGTAGCTGCCGGATCCCTTCTTGGAAGAGCTAGGCTGAGCGTCCATCTCTGTCCGTGCTACTTGTGTGGCGTTCCTGTCCTCTGTGCCTTCCGGAGGAATCGGCTTCTTTCCTCCAGGAGGAGGGCTGGTCTGACTCTGCCACCAGAGTGCTGTTCCTTTTGACTCGCTGTCCCATGGTGGCCAGCACAGCCTGGAGCTGAGCTCCTGCGGAGTTGGTGCTGACGGCCGGTCTGCCAGGGAGCCACCTCTTCCAGAATGTTCTGGAGGTGCACCACCTCACAAGTCTTCTTTTTCCCTATTTCGCTTCTTCCGTATTCTCTCTCCTCTACTGGGAAGGGTTATTCTTTCCTGGCACCTGTCCTCTCTTTCAACCGGATGCACTGGGACTGGGTTGAATTTCGTTTCTTCCAACGTCCTTGGGCGAAGGCAGCTCTGCCCAGTGGTGTTAGCAAGGCTGTAGGGAGCCGAGTGGGAGCTGATCTGGTTCCTGTCAGACCGTTGACCGCTGGAGCCCAGTCTGGCCGCTCAGCAGGCCGAGCTCTGAGGTAGCCTGTGGTCCGGTCGAGGAACCTTCCATAGGTATGCGCACATTCAGTAAAACTACCATATCTCCTCAGCGTCTCTGGGGCACAAGTTTGTAAGCCCAAATCTTGTTCAGAGTTCTTATGAATAATTAGTCTTACAGGAAGAAAGGTGTGGTCCAGGGTCACCTGTGGAGAGGTAAGACTCTGGTTGGTCTAGACCTTGCCCCACAAGGAGCCTGTCCCCTGAGGACCTAGTGTCGTGTTGAGTCATGTCCCCTGTGGTTTCTGGGCTACATACAACCTCGGATCGGCTGTGTTTGCCAGGAGAGTCCCAGCCCAGACAGACCTGCTGCACCAACCCAGAAGGCCCCAGAAGAAGGGGCAGACACGCCTGAGGGCGTGACACCTTCCCAGGGGCCTGGTGCCCATTCCCCCTTCCTGCTGCCCCTCTGGGTGCTTCAGGTTCAGGAATGTGCAGGTGTCTTTGTCTTTTCAGATGCGCATACCTGGTAGCCAGGCGAGTGTTTAACGCACGAATGTGTAAAAAGTTGCTATAAAACTTCACGGCTCTCTGTCTCAAGTAAATATATGCTCCTGTCTTAGGTTTGTCACTTACAAGCTCCTGTGGTCAGTCAGGACAGTGGCATTTCAATTCAGAGTTGAGAAGGCCACACGTTAGCAGGCCCCATGGGTCTCAGTGGGGCCCGGCTCGGCCCACAGTGGGACTGCCATGCTGAGCTCCGGGGTGAGGGCAGACAGTGCCTGCTGCGCTGGGTGCAGAGCCCACCTGTTTTGTTTCAGGGCTCTCTTCACCTACGAAGGCAACAGCAATGACATCCGCGTGGCTGGCACTGGGGGTGAGTATGGCCAAGCCCAGGCCCAGCCCAGTCGTGATCAGATAGGCTGTTGGGGGGGGGGGTGAGGTGCACGAGGGAGAGGGTGCAGCTCTCAGGCCCCCTGTGGCGGCGTGCTGAGGCAGCCATCACAGCGGAGGAAGGGAGTTCAGGGCGACATCAGGGTCGACTCCATGTGCTCGAGGCCAGCTCACCTGACCGAGCCAGGCTCAGCTTGTCACCCAGCAGCTGCTGGCCACATGGGTGCTCCTGGTGACTTGTTAGCAGAGAGCCCTGCCTCCCGAGCGCCTGCCTCGGTGGCCCTCCTCGTAGCACAGCGCTGGCGGTTGGTTCTGCCCTGTGATGCCACAGGTACCCTGTGTAGCGCGGCAGTCAGTTCCTCCTGGCGGTCTGGGGAGGTTGGAAGGCTGATGAGAGCAGCAAACCCCAGTACACCGGGGCCCTCAGCCTGTGTCAGGAGGGAATGGCTGCAGCCCTTCCTGTGCCAGCGTCCGCCCCTCAGAGTCAGAGCTGAGCCCATGCGGGATGTTCCCATCTGCCGCGGCCCTGGGTGGCCCTGCCGTCGGAGCAGACACATGGCTCCGGGGGTCCAGGCAATGGTGAGATTGCTGTAGAGTCCTTCCTTTTCAAAGTCTGGTGCCTGGTTTGTAGCAGAAATGACATTTTTATTTTATTCAAGTGGTCCTTAGACTAGTGTAAGTAAAAGTCACCAGAGTTGCTAGTCACAGCATCGGCCCTGCGTCTCCCCCCCCGCCCCCCAGCTCACCACTGGGCCTGGGGTCTCGTTCTGATTCACGTGGCAGCTTGGACAAGGTGCCAGGGTGGGCAGGGGTGCCTGGCCACTGCTGACCCTCCTGTGACTGCTGCAGAGGGGGGCCTGGAGGAGATGGTGGAGGAGCTCAACAGCGGGAAGGTCATGTACGCGTTCTGCAGGGTGAAGGACCCCAACTCCGGCCTGCCCAAGTTTGTCCTCATCAACTGGGTATGTGGAACTCGAGGGCTCTGAGTTCTCAGCTCGGTGAGGCCGGAAAACCTCTCTCTTCTTCCTCCTCTACCTGAGTGATTGCAGCTGAGGAGGACTTGACTTGAGGACACTCATAGCTGGTGGGTTAATTTTTTGTGGCCCAGAAAGTACCTGGGGCCTTGGTAACTCAGAATTACTCCTGCAGAATGAAGGACAAACAACCACAAGACACCATGTCCTTGTGCCCTTCAGGGTGGTCATCCTGAGGGAGCAGAGGGCCTGGAGAAGTCTGGGAAACTCTGGGAGCACAGGACGGGACTGGGGTGGAAACAAGGGGATTTCAAGTGTCCCCACGGTGGATGCTGCCCCCTCAGCCTCCCTGCCTTGGAGGCGGGGCCGCCTGGCCCCGTGCTTTGCAGTAGCCACTTTCTCCTCCCGGGGACGCGGAACCTGCTGAGTCCTGGGAGGGCAGCGGCTCTGGGGAACGGGCAGCTCATCGGGTGTATTGTGTTGCAGACGGGCGAGGGCGTGAACGACGCACGGAAGGGCGCCTGTGCCAACCACGTCAGCACCATGGCCAGCTTCCTGAAGGTGAGGGCGCGCCCGGCGGGGCCTCCCAGTTCCTCGGCCCAGGTGCCCGGAGTGAGTGAGGGACCCACCCCTGCTCTGTCTGGGCCTCAGTGTGTCCAGAGGCTGCTCTGCTCTTGCTCAGCGAGTGTGCCTGGGGCCTGGGTCTGGCCTCGGGAGGAAGGACAGGACTGTGAGGAGCACCGAGCTGCAGCTGGTCCTGGGCAGGGTTGGCCTTGCTTCCATTGGCGGCAGAGCTGTTGGGATTTGCCAGAGGTGGAGGGTTGCTTGCCCCACGGCATGTTCCCTCGATGCGTCCCTGTCCGAGTGTTTCTGCATGTCAGTCTACGTGGAGCCTGTGTGGTTTCAAAGGCATTTGTTTTATCGTGTCACGTGACTGTGTTTCCTTGGTCACTGGCAAGGAGACTCGGGACTTCAGTTTCTAGTTCTGACAACACTTCTTCAGATATACCTGTTTTCCATCTAGGAGCTAAAAAGAGGGTCCTGGGCTTACTGGGTGTTTAGGGACAGTGAGTGAGGCCATGAGCCTGGCCTCTCTGCAGCTCAGTGCTCACTGTAGAAAACGTGCTCATTTCCAGATGTCTATCAAGGTTTGTTGTCACTGATTACAAGGAAACCCTCTAATGCCTGAGCTATCTGTTCAAGCGCAAGGCCACAGAACACGCCACGGGCCACGAGGGCCTCACACATGAGCCATGACAAGCACGAGCATTTGCCCCGGTTCCTAGTGGGGCCTCCAGAGCCTCTGCAAGACAGGTGCGGGCCCGTCCTCTCCTGGAATCACAGCGCCTCTCCTCACTGCTGCTCCCACTGCAGGGGGCCCACGTGACCATCAACGCGCGGGCCGAGGAGGACGTGGAGCCTGAGTGCATCATGCAGAAGGTGGCCAGGGCCTCGGGAGCCAACTACGCCTTCCACAGGGAGAGCAGCCGCTTCCAGGACACCGGTCCCCAGGCCCCGGTGGTGAGCAGTGGGGCGGGTGTGCAGTTCCCAGTGTCCAGACTGCTGCATCTGCCCTCAGCACCTGACCCCTCGCGAGGCTGGCTCCCGCCTGCCTGGCTTCAAGTCCCTGCGCCTGATCGAGGCACAGATGGTGGCCCTGGCCTGACAGAGCAGGAGCTGCTCCTGGTGGAGCAGGCGCTCGTCAGCACGAGCAGCAGCCTTCGACCCTGACCTTCAGTTTGAGGGGCTGTTCTGGAGCCTGAGATGCTGGCTGTGTGTGGTCAGAGGCGTCCTGCAGGGACAGTGCCGCGTGTCCTGTGTGGTGGCCGCCGTGGGGAACCTCAAGGGGTAGACACGGCGGGCCCCTCCGAGTGGCGGGCAGGTGCCTGCAGGCCTGTGGCTTGTGCTGGGTGGGAGCTGAGTCCCCGACACAGCAGGTCCCAGGGGGATGTGGTGGGCACTGCCATGCTGGTCAGCTGTCTGCAGCTGGTGGGCCAGCCTCCGGGAATGGCCCTGGCTTCGTCCCCACGGGCCTGGTGCAACCATAGACCCGCCTGTGCTGTGTGGGTTGCACCTCCGTGCTCAGCAGTGTCCAGGGCCGTTCAGGCCGTCTTGCTGTCAGCCTCCTGACTAGGGGACAGGTGCCATCCGCACAGTTCCTGCCTGGGCCGCACACACCTTCCAATGGCCCTGCGCTTCCTCCCCTGTCCCTGCAGGGGTCTGTGTACCAGAAGATCAATGCCGTGTCTGAGATCAAGAGGGTTGGCAAAGACAGCTTCTGGGCCAAGGCGGAGGTGAGTGTTGCTGGGCGTGATGACGGTCACTGGCATTGGTGGAGCGTTTGGTACGCGCCAGGCCTGGGATAAACACTTCACTTTCTCAGTTTCTCATAATAAACTAGAGCAGCGCTTACCAGTGCCTGTGCACAGGTGGCCACGTGGGCTGGGGGTCAGGTGTGGAGGCCAGGAGTCGCTCTGGGGCCCTGCTGTGCGGGTGGGCTGAGCATGCTCCCTGTAGGAGGAGGAGGAGGAGCGGCGGGCGGAGGAGAAGCGGCGGGCGGAGCGGGAGCGGCAGCAGCTGGAACAGGAGCGCCGGGAGCGGGAGCTGCGGGAGGCCGCCCGCCGGGAGCAGCATTACCAGGAGCAAGGCCGGGAGGCTCAACAGAGGTGAGCCCAGAAAGGAGGGGGGCTGCCTCGGGGTCAGCAGGCAGAGGCTCAGCTCTGCCCTCTGCCCTCCCAACAGGAAGTGTGAGCAGCAGGAAGTGGTTTCCAAGAGCAGAGAGGAACAGGTGAGACACCCAGAGGGCCCGCCCCGCAAGGGGTGACCGCGGGTCCTGCAGCTGGGGAAAGGGGGAAACTGGGACACGTGGGCACATCAGAGGTAGCAGTGGACAGAGGGGTGAGGGCAGACGGTCCAGCGTGGATCTCAGCCCCGTCCTGGGGGAGGCCTGTGAGCCCCTACCACAGCAGGAGCCAGGCGGACTGGCTGGCTCCCAGGTTCCACTCATGCAGGGTCCACGCGTCCTCCCCCAGGAGCCCAGTCAGCAGTCAGCACTCCCACGGGAGATTTTCAAGCAGAAGGAGAGAGCCATGCCCACCGCATCCATCGCCAGCCCCCAGCCAGGTGAGACTTCCCTGTGTGCCCAGCCATGAGCCATGAGGCAGGGCCAGGCTGAGGGGGGTGACATGTGGCCACAGGTGACAGGGACGAAGGAGCCAGGACAGCTTCTGGGAGGGGACCCAGGTGTCCTCTCCCTGCCCTTGACCTCATCCTGCAGAGACCTGGGAGGAAAGGAGTAGAGACCCTCCAGAAAGCCCTGGTCCAGCTCACACTCTGGACTGTCAGCTAGGTCCCAAGGCCTGCATCAGCCACCCCTGCGGCCCCCAAAGGACCCAGGACTAGTCCTGCCAGCCAGCCGTCCCATGCTGCACGTGCCCGAGGGGCTGCTTGGCGGTGTGGGAGTGTGTGTGGCGTCCCCATTCACTCTTGGTGTGACAGCCACTGTCCTGGAACAAGCTCCCCTCCAGGCCGGCCCAGAGGAGCAGGAGCTGTGACCTCCCTCCCGCTGTGAGGGCCTGTTCACCTTTGTTTGCAGGCAAACTGAGGAGCCCCTTCCTGCAGCAGCAGCTCGCCCAGCCCGAGAGCCCTCCCGGCAGGGAGCTGACGCAGGCCGCCTCCAGGCCCAGGGCAGGCAAGGCTCGCGGCTGCCCGGGGGGCTGGGTGGGGGGGATGGGGTGTCCTCGCCCCTCCCCAGGTCAGATCTGGCTGCATCCTCCTGTGCAGGTCTCTGCGAGGAGCCGGCGCCCAGCGCCCCTGCCTGTCTGGCGCAGGCAGAAGAGGAGGTCGTGTACGAGGAGCCCCCAGAGCAGGAGACCTTCTACGAGGAGCCCCCAGTGGTGGGTGCCCTGCAGCAGGGTCAGGCTGTGCGGGCCGTGCCCCGAAACTGCCTCCTCAGCCGCCGCACCCGCGAGGCTCGCTGCCTGTGGGTTGTCTTAAATTTGGAGCTGCTTGTGCGATAAGTTGTGTGGCAAGTGCCACCGTGTGGGAGATGCTGGGTGGGGAGTATCATGGGGACCCCCACCCCCACATGCCATGCCCTCCCCCCAAGCCTGACCTGAGCTCTGGCCTTGGGCGGGGCCTGGGTGTCCGGGACCCCAGACTT
Organism: Tadarida brasiliensis; assembly: GCA_030848825.1. Classification (NCBI taxonomy): domain Eukaryota; kingdom Metazoa; phylum Chordata; class Mammalia; order Chiroptera; family Molossidae; genus Tadarida; species Tadarida brasiliensis. The sequence continues at coordinate 101,774,278 of CM061267.1, read as the reverse complement.
CCTTCCTGTCCGTGCAGGTGCAGCAGCCGGACGCTGGCTCTGTGCACATGGACTCCCCGGGGCTGAGCGGGAAGGGGCTGTGTGCCCGGGCCCTGTACGACTACCAGGCAGGTAACGTGCCCCCACCCCAGACCACAGGGCCTCAGGTAGGAGCCAGCTCTGGGCTCCTTGAGGGGACAGCCTCTGGGGGTGTGAGGAGGCGAGAGAGGAGCACGATGCACAGCCAGGCCTCGTGGGCACCAGGCAGCTCACTGCTGTCCACAGCATGACTCCCACTTGCCAGCCTGGTTGTGGACCTGGAGGTGTGACCAGAGAGGCTCTGGGTGGTGGCCCTGGGGAGCAGGCTGACGTGTGGAAGGAAGTGCTGTCCCCAGCTTTTTGCTGGAACATGGCCCAGAGCCAGACCCTGTGGGAAGGTGCCGGGGGAGAGGCCAGGGGGTAGTCCAGGGAAGGTCGGGCTGGTGCCCAGGCCCAGCGCCCAGCGCAGCGTCTGGGCTCACCCTCTTTTCAGCGGACGAGACCGAGATCTCCTTCGACCCCGAGAACCTCATCACGGGCATCGAGGTGATCGATGAAGGCTGGTGGCGCGGCTACGGGCCCGACGGCCACTTCGGCATGTTTCCCGCCAACTACGTGGAGCTCATTGACTGAGGGCTGTGCCTGTGGCCACGGCTCGGGCGCCTGCCCACCCCACGTGGTCTCGCTGCTGGAGGAGGCGGCCTCATGGCCGCACACCCTCGTCCAGGAAGGGCCACGAACGCAGCAATAACCTGTGATTCCCACAGGCAGGGCTCTGCCTGTTTCCTGTCCTCGCAGCCTGAGGGGTGGCAGCTGCCCTGCCACTGCCCTGGGAGCCATGACTCAGCTGTTTGTGACCAGAGCCGGCAGCAGCAGCTGGTCTTGGGTCCTGCTCGGTGCTCCTGCTTCTGTCCCTCTGCCTGGGCCGCGGGTGGTGGGGACAGGGAAGACCACGCCCTGGTCTGCGCGTGTGGAAGCAGAGGCAGCCTGTCCTCCTGTGTGGCTCACTGCTGCCCGCCGGCCTCCTCGTCCCAGCCCACCGGCGTCTGCCTCGGAGTCAGCACTGCCCCACAGCCCCCAGCTCGGATCCGCCCTGTTGTAATCTGACGGCCCCGTGGGAGTCCGGCCCCTTCCTGGGGTCCGGTGCGTGTACGTGTGCACCTCAGGCCTGGCATAAAGATAAGATGTGAGTGAAGTGAGCCTCCTGACTGGTTCTCTGGGAGGAGCTGAGGGCCTGCCTGTTCCCACCTGCCTGTGCCCCCCAGGACGGCATGTATGTGCAGTGAGGCACCCGCCCCCCAGGGGACACCAGGGAGACACTTCCTCGTGTGCCCTGGGAGCTGCTGGGTGAAGCAGCCAGGGGGCCCCAGATGGTGGCCAAGCCCAATGCCCCCTCTCCCTGGGGCCAGGTGGCCCGTCCGGTGTGGCCCCTCCGCCAGCTGTGGAGGCCCTGGGAGTCAGATGTTTCCAGTTCTGAGGCCAACTGTGGGCTGTCTGTTCCCAGATAAGGGACCCCAGGAGGAGGGGCTCGGTGCTGCTCCACCAGCAGGGACCGCAGAGGACAACCCACCTGGGGGAAGATGGCCACTCTGCTTGCCCCCTGTGTGGGGGGGTCACCACAATGACTTGTTAGGAGCCACCTGAGAGCCAGGGATGGGGGCCGGGGTGCCCATACTGATGGGGCGCTGGGCAGGCAGAAGGGGCCAGGCTCCCCTGGGCAGCGTTTGTGGAACCTCAGGTCTGGTCCTGTGAAGCCAACCTGAGTGAGCACGGCATGCGGGCCACATGACTCGGTGGTGCGGGGAGCCTTTATTCTTGGTTTCACTTGGCCTTGCCCTGGGCGGCCACGGCCTCCATGGCCTTGCGGACGGTCTCCTCATCGCCCAGGAATCGCATGGGCCCGGTGGGCTTCAGCGCCTGGTCCAGCTCGTACACGATGGGGATCCCCGTGGGCAGGTTCAGCTCCATGATGGCCTGGTCGGACATCCCTGGGCAGAAGGCACCAGAGGTCTTGAGCCCCTCCCAGCCTGTTCGGCAGGCTCCATGACCTCTATGAGCCACGGCTGGTCAGCTAGCCCTCCCACCCCACAGCAGAACTGGAGAGACGCGTCTGCAGAAGGTCAAGGCAGGGCTGAGATGGTGGCCTACAGAAATAGCCGTGCTAAACCACGGGCTGCTGTGACCTGGCCAGACTGGCGGTGTTCGGGTCCAGTTAGGATGGTAGCCATCCAGTTTCCAGAGACTGCTGATCTGGGGCATCCTGAGCAGAGGAGCAGGGATGCACCTATGAAATGGGGTGGGAGTTCCCGGCCAGTGTGGCTCAGTGGTTGGGCGTCAACCCATGCACCAAGAGGTCGCTGGTTTGATTCCTGGTCAGGGCATGTGCCCAGGTTGTGGGCCCAATCCCCAGTGGGGGAGCATGCAGGGGGCGGCCATTCGATGTTCTCTCTTATCGATGTTTCTATTGCTCTCTCCCTCTCCCTTCCTCTCTCTCTAAAATCAATAAACGGGGTGGGAGAGGGACGGCAGTAGGGGCTGCCATGGCCAAGGTAGACGGGCTCTGCCAGGTGGAAAAGGTTGTGTTTTCTGAGGAAACTCGACCCGCCATCCTCCAGCCATCCATAGCCTGGAATAGCTCACCCTTTGGTATTTCCACCACCCTAGGAAGCCAGGAGGCAAGTTCTCCAGGCGGTGGAGACCCGGGCATGTTCCTGGCCTGCTGAGGCATGTGGGCCACAGAAACCCCGGGAGGGAGGGCCGAAGGATGGTCTGTCCTGCTGGACTTGACTCCTGTCGAGGACAGATGCACTGGCCAGCTGCCCGTCGACCCCAGGAGCAGGGGTTTGGGCCCACCGCCCCACCTGCCTTCCTCTTCCTCATCTCAAACTTGAAGGCCATTCGGATACTGACAGACTCCTGAAGTGTGAACATCCTGAAGGCCCTGGATGTCCGCAAGGGAAGCCCTGAGGAGCCCGTCCTGCTCTTCAGTGGGACAGCAGCCACAAGCCTGGGGTCTCCAGGCCGCTGCAAACCCTGCATCCTTTCGAGTGGTCTTGCCTCTGCCTGGAATGGGTAGAGCTGGGGGCCAGGGCCTTGGGCCCTGTGTCCAGCAGCAAGCCATACCAGGAGTTGCCCCAGAGGTAGTTGGGGCCCAGCAAGTGACATGAGTGGACCCGGGACACACAGCAAAGCGGGGTTCGGAGTCAGATGGCCCTGCTTTCCCTGGCCGGTGTGCTTGGGCTAGATGCCACCCCTGGTGTTCCCCACCTGCCCAGGGCTCATGCCCGGGAAGCTGGGCCAGCTCCAGCACCTTAGCCCCTAAGCAGGGCCCAAGCCCTGGGTCAGAGGTGGGAGACATTTTCACCCTCGGTCTTCAGAAGGAAACTAGTGTCCCGGCACATGCACAGGAATGAAACCCACCTCCCAGTGTCATTCGGTTTGGAAACCCCACCCTAGGCGCTGACGTCTGCAAAGCGCCCTCAGTGAGGCAGCTGGCACGTGCTGGAACTCACACATTCGGGGACATGTTGCCCCACCCCCTACCCGCACCCCACGTGAGGGTGGGCCTCACCTTCTAGGTGCTTGACGATGCCCCGCAGGCTGTTTCCATGGGCTGCAATGAGCACTCTCTTGCCGGCCTTGATCTGGGGGACGATCTCCTCGTTCCAGAAGGGCAGGGCCCGGGCGATGGTGTCCTTGAGGCTCTCACAAGTGGGCAGTTCCCCGGGCTTCAGGCCTGCATAGCGACGCTCCTGGGGGTACCCGTGGACCAGTTCACATCCCAGACAGCTGCCCCCCCGGCTCCCTTCCCGAGGCCCCTGCCCACAGGCCTTCCCTCCGGCACCCTGAGCAGCCCACCTTGCTGATGGCGCTGTAGTAGGGGTGCTTCTCGTCCATGGGGGGGGGCGGGATGTCGAAGGAGCGTCTCCAGATCTTCACTTGCTCCTCCCCGTGCTTGGCGGCCGTCTCTGCCTTGTTGAGGCCCGTCAGGCCCCCGTAGTGCCGCTCATTGAGGCGCCACGTGCGCACCACGGGCAGCCACATCTGGTCCGTGCCGTCCAGGATGGTCCAGAGGGTGCGGATGGCCCTCTTCAGCACCGACGTGTAGCAGATGTCGAACTCCATCTTGGCGTCCTTGATGGCCTGGGCCCCCCTCTTGGCCTCCTCGGCCCCCTTCTCGCTCAGCTCAGCGTCAAACCAGCCGCAGAAACGGTTCTCCTGGTTCCAGGTGCTCTCGCCGTGCCGGACCATCACCAGGCGGTGGGACATGGCTGCGGCGGTGGGGACCGGCAGGCTCCAGCAAGGACAGCGGCCTGCTGGTGCCACCAGCTTTATAACTGCCCGTCCCCCGCCCCCACCCTGGCCAACTGCCAACCTGCATTCCAGGCCCGACAGGCGGCAGCAGGTGGCCAGTAGCAAAGCTTTTGGGGGAGGGTGGGCCCAGAGCTGGACTTAAAATAGTCCCACAGCCACCAGCCCCCACACTCAAAGCCCAGGCTGGGGGGGTGGGGGGGGCTGCCAGGCAGGGCTGGGCATGAAGGGCAGAGTCCTGGCCTGGATGGGCCCCAGAGGTGGGCAGAAGCAGAGAGGCTTTCCAGGGTAAGGCTCCCCAAGGTTGGCGCTGCAGCCCCGTCCACCTCTCCCTCCAGGGGGCCTGACGCACAGACAGGGGCACAGAGTCCCGCCTGCTTCCTCCTGGTCACGCAGCACGGCTGGAGACAGGCTTGCACAGCGGTGAGCAGACACCTGGAGGCGGGGGCTACGCGTGTGCAGCCAGCAAGGGCTCAGCGCCGTCTCAACTTGGCCTCCGTGTCAAATGGCCAACACGCCGTCTCCCAGCCTGCTGCCCACCCAGGGGGAGGCTCCCAGCTCCCGGCCCCAGATGGAGGCTCTGCACCCAAGGCTGCCAGGTGGCAGCCACCGTCAGGGCAGCACCCACAGGCCTTGCTGCTCCAGCTCTATCCCAGTTCCAGGTGCATCTGCTTTAGGGTCCACTGTCTGTCACCTTGAGCCCTGGCCAGGCCCTGGGTCCAGCAGGGAGCCAAGAGGGAAGCTCACATTCCAGTTGGGGAGACGGACAGTGTGAATAATTCAACGCTGTGCTGGTTCGTCCTGGCCACTAGGAAGGAAGTACTGGGATTGGGCGGGATGGAGCAGAGAGGGCAGGGACTTCCAGGGGGAGGTAGGGGTGGGACTCAAGACAGCCCCTCAAGGGTGGCAGTTGTGTTTTGTTTTTTAAAAAAATTTTTTTCTTTATTTATTTTAGAGAGAGAAGAAGGAAGAAAGAGAGATAGAAACATAGATGAGAGAGAACACTGACTGGCCGCCTCCTGCATGCCCCCCACTGGGGATCGGCCCACAACCTGGGCATGTGCCCTGACCGGGAATCGAACCAGCGACCTCTTGGTGCAGGGTCGATGCTCAGCACTGAGCCACAGCAGCCGGACGAAAGGCACATTTTTAATGTGTCCTCTGCTGCTGGACTGAATGTTCTGTGAGTGTTGAGTCCACCTGGTCTGAGGTGTTGTTTAAGCCCAAACTTTCGTTATTTTCTGTCTGGATGATTTACCCATTGTCGAAAGTGGGGTTCTGGAGTCCTCTGCTATTACTGCATTCCTGTTCTCCCTTCAGCTCTGGTGATGTGTGCTTTGCATGTAGGTGCTCCTGTTAGGTGCAAAACTATTTTAAAATGTTACATTCTCTTGCTGGATTGACCCCTTTATCATGACATAATGACCTTCGTTACATTCGGTTGAAACCTGTTTAATCTGAGGTAGGGACAGTTCTGCTTCCTTTGGGTTTCCATTCGCAACATTGTTTTCGATCCCTTCACTTTTCCTTAAAGCTGAAGCGAGTCTTATAGGCAGCGGGTAGCTGGTCGTTTTATAGTCCAGTCAGCTACTCTGTCTTTCGATTGGAGAATTTAGTCCATTTACACTTAAAGTAATTATTGATAGGTGTGGACTTACCATTGCTATTTTGTTCAATCTTCCCGGTTGCTTTGTGACTCCTTGGTTCCTTTCTCCTTCTTTTGCTCTCTTCCTCTGTGATGTGCTGCTGTCCTGTTGTCCCCTTAGATTTCTCTATCGTGTGTGAGTCAGTTAGAGGTTTTGCCTTTGTGATTACCATGAGGCTTACATGAAACATCTGAACAGTCTATTTTAGGCTCAGAACAACTTAACTCTGAACACATACTGTATTGATTTTTACAGAGAGAGGGAGAGTGAGAGAAACATCACTTTGTTATTCCACTTATTGATGCATTCATTGGTTGCCTCAGAAGTATGTGCTCTGACAAGGGATCGAACCCACAACATTTGTGTATTGGGATGACACTCTAACCAACTGAGCTACCCAGCCAGGGCCTGCAGTATTAATTTTTATGTTATTTATTTTTCTTTATTGATTTTAGAGAGAGAGAGAAAGAGAGAGGGAGAGAGACAGAAACATCGATGAGAAAGAACATCAACTGGCCGCCTCCTGCATGCCCCTACTGGGGATTAGGCCCACAACCTGGGCAAGTGCCCTGACCGGGAATCGAACCAGTGACCTCTTGGTGCAGGGTCGGCGCTCACCCACTGAGCCACACAGGCCGGGCAGCAGTATTAATTTTTTAAAAAGCGGGTGTTGCCCAGCTGGTGTGGCTCAGTGGATTAGCGTCATCCCATGGACTGAGAGGTCCCAGTTCGATTCCTGGTCAGGGCACATGCCCAGATTGCAGGCTTGGTCCCTGGCGGGGGCATGCAGGAGGCGGCCAACTGACACTTCTCTCTCACATCAGTGTTTCTATGTCTCCCTTCCTGTCTCTCTAAAAAACCAATAAAAACATATTTTAAAAATAATAATAATAAATAAATAAAATAAAAGAGGATGTTTAACATGGTGAGGGTATAGCACTGAGGACTCAATGTTTTGACTTTGGAAATTTGTTTTTTGTTCCATTGACCCCATCTGGCACCCAGGCCTCTTTCAGACACTGAATTGATAGAAATAAAATAGTGAAAGACTGAAATCAGGAACAAGTCTGTTCTAGCCACAGCAATTAGGTGAGAAAAAGAAATACAAGGCATGCAGATTAGAAAGCAAGAAATAAAACTCTCTCTTTGCAGATGGCATGGCTTTGTATATAGAAAAATCATAAGGAATCCACCAAAAGATTATTAGATTTAATAGAAAGTTCAGCAAGGTTCCGCTATACAAAAATCAACTGCATGTCTACACATGTCAATGAACAATCAGAAGGGAAAATTAACAAAATTATGCTTAAATAACACCAAAAGAATAAAATACTTAGGAATAAATTTAACAAAAATGCAAAACTTATATTCTGAAACTACAAACCATCACTTAAACTAGAGGAGATCTCAATAAACGACGGGCACCCCATGTCTGTGATTGGAAGGCGGTACCGTCACAACGGCAACACTCCGCGATGGAGCCCCAGGCTCAGCGCGACCTCTGTCCAAGTCCCAGATGGTGTCCTTGTAGAAACTGCCCAGCTGATCCTGCGAGCACTGGGGAGTCCCTGAGCCAGGGCTCTGAGTAAGGATGGACACCACAGGGCCTGGGCCTGCTTTGAACAGACCTCAAAGGAGCAAAGGCAGAGACCGGCCCAGCTGGGTGGTGGGGCTAACCCAGCAGGAGGCAGGAGGTCAGCGTGGGAAAGTCTTCCTCCCAGCGCCCTCCCCTGGGCCTGCTCCCTGTCCAGATGCCGAGTTCACCCTTCAGAGCCTCAGGGTCACACAGCCGTGATGCCCCCACCTCAGCAGTACTTTCAAAACAGCCTGGTTTGCTCCATGTTCTCATTTCACTGCGTCCTGGGTGGGCTGTGCATGGGAAGTGGGGTTGCACACAGGGAGCTCCACCGGGAGGGGGAGGGCTGGGATCAGGCGTTCCTCTGCTCTGGGGGAAGGTACGCGAGGCCCAGGTGTCTGAAGATGTCTTCCTCTGCAGCCGCTGGGAAAAAGGTCTTCTGCAACGGAGTATGGGACTCGTTTCTGGGACGCCTCCACCCTGCGGCTTCCCTGAGAGGCAGGGAGAGCCCAGCCTAGGGTGGGGTGCACCTCAGGGCCCTGTCTATGGGTTCTAGGCTCCCTCACCTCCTGCCCTGACAACACACCTGCTCCGGGTCAAACAGCCCGTGGCTGTTCAGCCAAAGACCCCTCTCCTTCCGGCTGAATCGGCGAAGCTCACGCTCAAAGTGCTGGGGGAAAGGGGGGCGTCAGCAGGGCCGCAGTGCAGACCTAGGCGCCCCAGCAGCTCCCTGCCTACCTTGGAGCCAGTCCAGCCAAGCAGGGCAAAGGGGAACTGGCTGATGGGCACGACCACCAGGTCCACATGCACAGCCTTCCAGGAGGTACAGGGCCCCTGGGTGCCCCCCACAGGAGCACCTGGGCGTCTCATCAGGCGGAAAATGCAGAAACTCCGCTCAAAGGTGTCCATGGTGTGGCTCTGCTGGGTCAGGTGGGTGGGGTCTCTGCTGTGGCTGTGCTGATGCCGGTGGTACAGGACAAGGCCCTGGGGCAGGGGGCATGACGGGCACTGTCCGTGTGGCTGGTAGAGCAGGGCCCAGCAGCACGCTCAGGAGACACAGCAGGAAGCCCTCACCTGCTTCTCCAGGAGGGGCATCACTCTGGGCAGCAGCCCCGCCTCCAGGGCCTCGTGGGGGTGGGTGATGAGGAAGTCCACGTCATGGCCCTGCAACTTTCCCCTGGGGGGGCAAGTCTGACTTCCAGGCTGGCCCAGGGACAGGCTCCATGTTCTCCCCAGACCCTTCAATGCGGGAGGCCCACCTCAGCAGCCCCCCTCAAAGCTGAGCCGCAGTGCTCATCAGGGGCCCCTTACCTCCGGAAGCCGCCAGCCAGTGTGACAGTGGCCCCAGGAAGGGCCTGCCCCACGGCCGCCTCCACCACCTGCTGCAAGGCCTCTGCGTCGGGCCGCTGCACGGGGGCGCGCAGGTCCTGGTAGTGCTGCAGTCCTGTGCCAGCGTGCATCTCCTGACCAGCCCACCCACCTCTCTCCCTCTCCACTATCCCTCCTCCCTTTTAAATATTTAAACATTTATTTAGAGATCATTGTAGATTCAGGTCCAATGGAAAGAAATAACAGGTCCCCTGTGCCCTCCACCCAGCTCCCCAGCCTAGGTTCTCCCACTGCCTCTCCTGCTGCGCCCACACGGCCACAGCCAGACACAGACTTTCTTAGGACGCCTGCTGCCCAGGGGCGATGGGCGGAGCTGCTAAGTGACGTGAGGAAGCCGGCTCCACCACTCGGGCACAAGCACCCGTCAGGAGCCACTGCACCCCCACATGCAGTGGGAGACTTGAGTGTGGGGGTGACAGCCCCTGGCCTGCTGGCCGACTCAGCTGTGGGACCCGTGGGTGTTGCCGCAAAGGCTCCACCGCACTCAGTTCTGCGAGTCTCACTGCCCGCCGACCAACCGGCAAGTCTCCCAGGACCCCCGGGGGCCTCCCCTCCTCCCGCCCCTGGGAAGACGCTCAAAGAGGTGGCAGGTGCTGGGTGTGAGGCTCCTCAGCGGGGCTCTCACCCACCCCAGGCTAAACCCTTGTGGCCCGCTGGCTCACAGAGGTGCTCATGGTATCCCACCCGTCACAGAGAACATCCCTGAGGCTCAAAGAATCTCCCTCTCAGGGCCATGGTCACCTGCCAAGTCTGTGGCAGAGGTGGGACTCAAACCCAGGCCTAACCAACTCTCAAGTTCATGTCCCTCCTGCTGCACATGGGTCAGCAGGCCAGAGTGCCAAGCACCATACTGACTAGGTGTGCCCAGGGCCCAGGCTATTCAGGAGTAAGAGACCCAGGCCTGGTCCAGTGCAAGTCTAACCAGGAGGTCCTGAATGTCACATTAGCTACTGTGACCACCATCATCCCCTGACATCCTGGCGGAGACCCCAGTAAGCCCACCACAGATGCCTGCCTCCCACCGGGTCCCTCTGCTCTGATCCCCACCCAGGCAGCCTCAGCACTAAGTGTGGGAAACTTTCAGTCCCCAGTGCTCTGGGGAAGCCCAAGGTATGGTGCTGTCTGAGGGTCACCTGCTCTCTGCTGCTGGGTCAGTCTCTGCACCTGCTCCTGGACGTCATCCAGCGTCCGCAGCCCTTCCCTGTACCACTGGTCAGCAGTCCTTACGCCAACCCCAAAGATCTGGGTGAAGAGCTGTTGGGAGGGGGAGCACAGCCTGGTCAGGGCCCCGGGACCCCCTAGGAGAGGTCTCTCCCCAAACTCGCACAGCGCCACCATCACCGTCCAGCGGCTGAAACTTGTTACCACACTTTTCAACAAACGCAAACACAGAGGGGGGCTGGTTGCAGAGGGAGCTGGACGCAGGGCCGACCTCGGGGTGAACACAGCTCACGCTGCTGCCCAGCATCCAGGCCAGTGGGGACCACCTGGCTGGAGCTGACCTCTCCTGGGGTGGCTGCCTGTCTCCCGTGGGTCTCCCTGATCCCAGTCCAAGCAAGTCACCTGTCCCCTATAGCAAGCCACTCAGAGCCCCCACGGGAGTTTCTGGAACTAAAACCACAAGTCAGGCCCACGCAGCGGTGGAGGCTGTAGCGTGTGGCAGGAGCACCTTCCGGGGCCACACCTGACCGGTGCAGGCAGCAGCATGCAGAGGAAGCCCCGAGCCCTGCTTCCCGCGACCCCTGCGGCGGCCCTGCTGGGCTGTGCGGACCACCCTGTCCTTGATCCCCTTGACAGAAGCATGAGCCAGGTCACCATCGCCAACAGAACCCTCACAGGAAAATGCTGACAGTAACCTAGTCATACTGATAACGAATTATTACTGTACTTCCCCGTGGGCTCGGGTGCCTCCTGGGACTCTGAGGTGCCCACAAGGAGGCAGGTGACTCTGTCCTCTGTCTGTGCTTTCCTGCCCACTAGCTCCCGGGTTGCCCCCACACCCTGGTCTCTGCTTACCAGAGCCCCTCCATTCTTCACACATGGCTCCTCCCCCTCCTCGAAGGCCCCCCCATCCTCACATCTGGGCAACCCCCCAGGGCTCAAAACAAGCTCCTCCAGTGGTCTGTTTGGCTGCCTCATGCATATCAGATGTCAGCTGCCACTTCCTCAGAGACCTCCTCTGATCCTTGGGCGGTTCATTCTGGGGAGGACTGAGGGGCCGTGCCCGGCTGGGGTCTACCCTGTGTGTACCTTCATGCTCTGGTACCTCTCTGAGAGCCGGACTCTCTCCACCTCCTCACACACTCCGTGCTCCAGCAGTTCCTGTGGCCAAGACAAAGCAAGGCCCCATCTGACCATAGAGCAGAGCAGAGCTGGGGCCCAAGGACCTGGCAGACCCCATCTGAGCAGGGGGCTCTGCGGCGTCAGGATCTGAGGGACTTGCACCCGGAGACTGTGCCCCAAAGCTTCTGACCTCGTCCCTCAGATAAGTCCTAGTATATATGTAAGCAATTACTTTTCAAAACATAGGTGATGAATTCAATGCAACTTCATTTAAAAGCATAAATGAATTGTAAAGATCCTTTTGTCATGATGTCCCCTCCCTGGGATGTGTACAAAAGCACAACTTTCCTCAAATACTCTGCACTTAAAAGAGGTACTCATGATCAGTTTCTGTGCCACAGCCTAGACAGCTTGGACTGATGCCATCAGTGCCAACTACCAGCCCTACAGCCCCTGGGTCCTCTCAGCGACCCTGGAGCAGGTGGTCTGGCCCTAATTTACATAAGGCATCTGAGTGCAAGGTGGCATGCCCAACTGGGAGCCTGCAGCCTCCTCCCCAGCTGGGCAGAACCACAGAGCCACCTGCTGTCACCAGGCTCAGGCCTCCGTGACACCCACTTGCTTCACAACTCCATCTTGCTAAGTGTGGTGAGCACCCACCTGGATGACCCTGCAGGAATGTTCTCCAAAGTGGGGCAGGCCCTGCAGCTGGCTCAGGGATGTGACCGGGCAGGGCAGCGCCTTGAGCACGGAGGCTGCTCTGCAGAAGGAGAGGAGTCGGCCCTCACTGCCCTCAAAGCCTGCAGCCTCTGCCAGCACCTCCAGGGCCTCCTGCAGGGAGAGGACAGGGTGGGTGGTGAGCCTCGCCTACCCCTCCAGCTTCGACCCACCTGTCCCCAAGGCTGGGACAGGCAGAGTCTGGAGTACTCATAGGAGCAGGCCTGGCCCCAGCTCAGGGGGGCCAGGATCCCATGGCTCACCGAGAGGCTGGTGTTGTGGTGTGTGAGGGGCGTGGGGCGCTGGCAGGCATAGGGTGGCATACACACTGGGTTTGGCAGTCCCTTCCTGGGCACAGTCACCTAAGGATGAGCATTGAAGAGGTCACTTTGAGGCGGCAGGGCTGGCAGCCCCAAAGCCTTGCCTCTCCTGGGCGGTCATGTAGGGCTCTCGGGCACACAGGACAGGAGGAGCCGACTCTGAGGGACTCGGCTACCGGAGGCCTGGGGCGAAGGCGATGCTGCCTACAGAGCAAGCTGACAACGGCTCTTCAGGCCAGAGGGGCTGCATGTGCCCCCTGCCATCCCCAGCTCAACCAGGGACACTGAGGCCTCCCGGTAGAGCCAGGTCTGAACATGGGCAGCCAGCTCTGCTCACCCAAGAACCACAGAGGCGGGGCAGAGACTCCCTGCTGGCCCTCGGGTCATCCTACTTAGGGATCACAGTCACCTACTTGGGGAACAGGCCTCAAGATGCGAAAACAAGGAAGTTGCAGCAGCCATGAGAGCAGAGGTGGGATGACCTGGGTGGCGATCTGGGCAGAGCCCTCACTGCCCACCGCCTCTGGACCTGGTTGCCTGTCACCCCTCCCAGCTGAGCCACTGCCTGCACTGGGCTTTTCTCTGTGGCCCAACACTGATCCTCCACCTCGCTCACCTCCAGGCGGTGCCGGCCTTCCACAGGGACTGGCTGCCCAGCTGCCATGCTCTCTGTGAACCAGCTGATGTCCAGCAGCACCGGGCGGGTGCCACCTGGGGCAGGGGCTGCCCTGCTCTCCTGCCAGCAGACGGCCTCCTCGGCTGACATCTGCTCCATCACCACATGTGTGACCTCGGAGCTGGCAGAGGGAAGGGGGTGAGGCCCAGAGCCCTGGCCCAGGCCTGCCCACCTCCCTGCTTCACTCTACACCTGCCACCTTTGCTCTGCCTGGGGAGCACTATTCATTCTGCAAATGTCACTTTCTCAGACACCTGCCAGCTCCTCTCCTGGCAGCACTCTGGCACCCACAGATCTGGAGTCCTCTTCTCCAGCTCCCATCTCAAGCCACGCTGGATTTTGTGTTGTGTGTCTCCCTTTCTCTACCCCCACCTCAGAGAAAAGAGGTCCTTAGGGGCAAGGACCAGGGAGTCTTCATGTAAGTGCTGGAGCCAGACAGCTTGGGTTTGAACCTGAACTCTGCCACATACTTGCTGTGTGTCCCTGGGCACCTCACTTACTTCTCCGTGCTTTGATTTACTCCTCTGTAAAGCAGAGGTTGTGTCTCCCTTGTAGGGCTGTTGTAAACATTATGTGAGCTAATAAGCAGAAAGGTTGGCCAATGCACGAAGCTGCTTTCACCCTCCTGTCCAGAGTGGGTCTGCCACAGCCCTGGGAATGGTTTTTTTAAAGCTGCGGGGGGGGGGGGGGGGGGGGGGGCTGGACCCTGGTTTGTTTCCTCTTCCAGTTTCAAACCTATGGCTACCTTACCCTCAGTCTGACTCGGTAGCCGCTAAATTTTGGTCCTGGAGCCTCGCCCATGTCTCTTTCTCAGCCCCAAGGAGAGAGCGATGGCAAGATGAACTCACTAAGGCAGAGGGCTGAGCTGCTTACAAACCCACCGCACGGCACGCACTGTCCCCGGGCCCGCGGACCTCCTGGCCCTAATGCTATCGCTCTTCCCAGGAGAGGAACTGGAGGAAGGGGCCGTGACACCCTCGGGCTAACGTGGAACCCAGGGAGCTCAGGGGCTGCACCTGGGTCCGCTGCCTGCGAGTTCTTTCAGATCTCAGTACCCCCGCTGTGGAGAAACACCGGCTGTAAAGGTGGCCGGTCGGCGGCCCTGTGCTCAGGCCACCACACCCCGCAGCGGGGTCCTCCGGTCCTCCGGGCGCGACGGCGCGGTCACGCCCAAACCTGCGGCCCTCACTGCCGTCAGGCGGGGCCTTGGGCACCGCACCAGCCCGGTGTCCTCAGGTGGGCGGCCCCGCCCTAGGTGGGCGGTCCCAGACCCAGGTGGGCGGCCCCGCCCCAGGTGGGCGGCCCCAGGCTCAGGTGGGCGACCCCAGGCTCAGGTGGGCGGCCCCAGGCTCAGGTGGGCGACCCCAGGCTCAGGTGGGCGGCCCCAGGCTCAGGTGGGCGGCCCCCCCATGGGCGGCCCCAGGCTCAGGTGGGCGGCCCCGCCCCAGGTGGGCGGCCCCAGGCTCAGGTGGGCGGCCCCAGGCTCAGGTGGGCGGCCCCAGAACCAGGTGGGCGGCCCTGCCCCAGGTGGGCGGCCCCAGGCTCAGGTGGGCGGCCCCAGGCTCAGGTGGGCGGCCCCGCCCCAGGTGGGCGGCCCCAGGCTCAGGTGGGCGGCCCCAGGCTCAGGTGGGCGGCCCCAGAACCAGGTGGGCGGCCCTGCCCCAGGTGGGCGGCCCCAGGCTCAGGTGGGCGGCCCCCCCATGGGCGGCCCCAGGCTCAGGTGGGCGGCCCCCCCCGATGGGCGGCCCCAGGCTCAGGTGGGCGGCCCCGCCCCCAGCGGGCAGCTCCGCCCCCGGAGAGCCCCGGCGCTACACGCACCTGTAGGCGTCCAGCACGCGGAAGCCCTTGGACAGCGCCAGGCGAGTGAGGAAGGCCCGGCGGCTGCGGCCCATGCGCGGCTCCGCCAGGTGGATGGCGACGCCGGGGAAGCGCACGGCGGAGGGACCGGCGCCGGGGTTCCCCACCCGCGCCCGCCGCCGTCTCGGGAGCATCGTGCCTGGACCTCGGGCGGCGCCGGCTGGAAGGAAGGCGGCGGGGGAAGGCGGCGGGGCCGGAAGGAAGGCGGAAGGAAAGCGGAAGGAAGGCGGCCTGAGGGGAGGCAGCCGGAGCTCCGCGCCCGGAGGCCGGCACCGTCCCACGCAAATGAAGGCTCGGGCGGCGGCCCCCGGATTGGCTGTCCGGGCCGCTCGCCGCCAGAGGCCCCGCCTCTATGCAAATCGCACCGGGGCCACGACCTGTATTTAAGGGCCGGCGCAGCGGGCGGACGCCGGGCCGGGATCTGGACGCGTCGTGCAGCGGCCGCTTCCAGCCCGGGAAGGTTCTCAGCCGGTGGCGGGGGGACAGCTGGCCAGCCATCTGGAAAAACTGAAGTCGGCTCCCTCCCTCCTTAGCACCAAAATAAAATCCAGATGGATCAAACGAAGGACGTCTTGGAAAGGCGATGAATGTTTTTATAGTCTAAGTATCACAATAAACCTGAAACACTGAAATAAAAGAATAATAAACTTGACTACATACAAATTGAAAAATTTGTTCAAAAATTAAAATTAAAAGCAAACGGAGGAAAATGTGTCTGTGACACATTTTGAAGTCTGATTCATGTCATTGTGAAATTGTCCTCAGATAAATAAGGAAAAGGCAATGATCTAATAAAAAAGGTTGGCAAGAGGACCAGCAGGCAATTCACAGAAGAAAGCGGCCGGGACACGAATGCCGTGCTGCCGACCTGTCCGGTCTCTGCAGGCGGCGGGTGCCAGTGAGACGGCCCCACCTGTGCATTGTCAAACGCTTAAACGTGAGCGCACATGTTGACGGTGTGAAAGAATTGGCAACTTATAGGAAGGACTTTTTGAAAACAAGTTTGGCAACCATATCCAACAAGAACAAAAACCAGCCCTGGCTGTTTTTGCTCAGTGGTTAGAGCGCCGGCCAGTGGACCAAGGAGTTGAGGGTTCGATTCCGGTCAAGGGCACATACCACCTACCTCGTACCTCTGTTGGTTCGGCCCTGGTAGGAGTCCTTCTGGAGGCAACCAATCGATGTGTCTCTTTTCCTCTCTCTCCCTCCCACTCTATCTGAAGATAGATGGAAAAATATCCTCAGTTGGAGATTTTTTAAAAAAAATCACATCCAGCAATTCATTTTCCAAGATTGGGATTGTACTGACTCTACAGATCAAGTTGGGAACGTTGACATCTTGAAAATATTTAATGTTACTGTGTGTCTGCCTCATTTTGGAATCTCTTTGTTACAGCAGAGAATCCATGCTCAGACTAGATGAGCAGAGCAGGTGTGAGCCCTGTCTCAGCCCTCTCCCCCATCACCCCACATGCAGGGGGCATGGCGCTGAGGGAGGCAGGTGCCTCAGCCCAGGACTCAGCCTCCCATACCAGCTCCCAGCCTACTGTCCTGAGCCCCAGGACACACACCCCCCATACCCTCTCCCTCCACCCTGTCTCCTCCAACCAGCAAGGAAGGGGGCACTCCCAGGGCCTCTGTAAGAGGTGGGAGCCTTGTTCCCCATCTGCAGGTCCCACATCTCCATAGGGAGCAGCCGGCTACCCCCTGAGACCATTTCCTTTCCTGCTAATGTCCCCTGTCTCTGGCCAGGGCACCTGGGTTCTGTCCTGTGGCAGCTTTTTTTTTAATCCTCACCCGAGGATATTTTTCTATTTATCTTCAGATAGAGTGGGAGGGAGCGAGAGAGAGAAACATCAACGTGAGAGGGACACATCAACTGGTTGCCTCACGCATGACCCTGACCAGGGCCTGGGACGAACCACACCGAGGTACATGACCTGGACCGGAATCAAACCCGGGACTCACTGGTCTGCGGGTCGAGGCTCTAACCACGGAGCCAAACTGGCCAGGGCTTGAGGCAGCTTTTAATGATCCATTACACCTGAGTACTTAAAACATTGGGCAACTTGCAAAAATGAGGAGACTTCCACAGATGCAGGGAGGTTTTGTGAGGGGGGAGGGTGACCCTCAGTGCCCACGGAGTGGAGGCCTGGGCACCAGCGGGCAAGGCCATGGGTGACATGCTCTTCTCCTCCTTGTACCACCAGGTCACTGTCCAGCCAGCTGGGAAGTGAAGACCTCAGCCCTCTATTTCAAAAATTCTGGCTTGGGGTTCCCAGATGCCTAAGTCCCCAGCCTCCTGCTCCCCACAGCAAGACCACCCCTAAAGTAAGAGAGGTTGCAGGGGTGAGCTTCTGGCTGGGCCCGTGCAGCTGCCCCGAGGGTTGCAGTCTGCCTCCCTGCCCCGTGCTGTGGCTCTCTCATCCTGGGTTTCGGATTACTCTTACCCAGATGGGTGAGCTTGTATTTTTCCAAGATGAATCTCATCTAGCTATTTCCTGTTCCCACTTCCAGCTCCCTGAAGTCCCTGGGGGTCATTTTTCGTCCTCATGAACTTCGCAGAGCACCTTCTTTGGAGTTTACTTCAGAGCTGCTTGCACCTGTCCTTGGCCTGTGGGGTCGGGACACCGCCCTGGATCTCAGGCCACCTCTTCAGGTTCCCGTCGTCTGTGGGCTGCTTGCCAGCGGCACTCGGGTGAGCACGCGCTCAGACTGCTGATGCTGCTGGACGGAGCTCCCGAGGGCGGCTGGCCCCAGTGCACCAGCCTCCAGTGCTGGCCCTGGGCCTTCTTGAGCTATCCCTGACATCACTGGGTTTGAGTCACCTGGTGCATCAATCAGCTAGGCTGACATAACAAAACACCACAGACTGGGGGGCTTAAACAACAGAAAGCTATTTTTGTTGTTGTTACTCCTCACCCGAGGATATTTTCCCCCACTTAGTTTTAGAGAGAGTGGAAGGGAGGGGGAGAGGGAGAGAAACATCGATGTGAGAGAGACACACCAATTGGTTACCTCCCCCACCACCCTGACTGGCGCCGGGGATCGAACCTACAACCCAGGTATGTGCCCTTGACTGGGAATCAAACCCACAGTCCTTGGTTACTCAGGCCAACGCTCCAACCACTGAGCAACAACAGTCAGGGCATAACAGAAACGTTTTTCTCACAGTTTAGGAGACCAGAAGTCCATGATCAGGGCTGGGGACGAACTGCAACTGAGGTACATGCCCTTGACCAGAATCGAACCCGAGACTCATTGGTATGAGTCTAAACCGGCCAGGGCAGACTTACTATTTTTCAAGCATGACTTTCCCGATTTATCTCAGTGAGCCCTGGTGCCGGTTCCCAAGGCAGAGGTAGTGTCGTTATTACCCACTGCCCAGGGGACAGAACCTGAGGCTCAGGCCACAGCCAGCTCCTCAGATGTTCACTTCTGACCTAGGGGTTGCAATTCCTTTCCTGGTTTTGTTTGCCTTTTAATTTCATTTTCAGTATATTTGGAACAGAAAGCTAAAACTTTTATGCAACCAAAGTTCTAGATCCTCTGCTGAGAATATAAACACAGACTCTTGCTTTCTTTTAATAGTTTGATGTTGTTTCAGTGCCCACACCTAGTCCCCCAGGAGTGCCTTGGGAAGATGGTGTGATCATTCGTCCGGGATACTCCGGTCTGGACCTGAAGACCCTCCTCTCCTCCAGGACTATCACACGGGCGCACGGCCTCCTGCCCCCCCACCCCCACCCCCGCAGGCTGCTGAGTTACTCATGGTCCTGGAAGCCAGCCTCCCACTCCCTCGGCCAGCGGCCACTCTCCCCATGGCTGCGGTGACCCCCCGTCTCCCCAGGGGCTGGGTCCTGTGGTGAGTGGAAGGAATTTGGGTGAACTCTGCTCGCTCAGCAGTCTGGGCCTGGTGAGCTGCGTGGGGGCACCAGACGGTGGAAAATCACATGTGGTTTTCAAGTTGTCGGAAACCAAGGAAATTGTTCTGCCAGTTGCGCACAAGGCAAGACGCCATCTGGGAGACCCCAGGTCCCATGGCTCTGGAACCACCTCCTTGTGGGCCCAAACAGCCAAAGTGTAGGCAAGAGGTTGCTTCTAGTCCCTCCCTACCAGAGGGAGGAGCAGAGGGACAGGACAGGCCTGGGTCCTTCTCCCTGGGTCTCTGGAGGCAGACCCAGGACTCTAGGAGACTGGGAGGGGCTGGGGCTTGATCCTGGAGCCTGCTGTCCAGAGCCCAGATCCTGGGTCTTCCCGTTGGACCACCCCCAACAGTCATGCTGGCCAGCTGGGCCATGGAGGAAGGCCCCTTGGAAGGGTCCACTCGGCCATGTCAGGATCGTGGCTTCCCTCCCGCTGTGGCCTGGCCTCTGGTGACTGAGCAGCTGCCTCAGAGGCCCCGAGTGCCCAATGAGGTCTCCTCTGGGCCTCCCAGACCCTGCTGCTCCCATTCCTCCCTGTCCCTGCATCCCGTGGCTGCCCCAACTAGAACCTGGGCACACTGGTCTTATTGACTGGTGAGTTCCCACCTCTGCCCAGACTGAGGCACCATCAGGAGGGGCTGGTGCCCCCGTGGCCCAGTGGGCAGAGTCTAGGGAGCCTGGATGCAAAGAGCATTTGATTTGGCCTTAGAAGGCCTCACCTAAACCTGTCACTGACATGCTATGACCTGGGCCTCAGTTTCCTCACTTAGACATGGGGAAGATGGCAGGTACTCAGAAAACATCACCTGCTGCCCACATGCCAGGACCCCTGCACTGGAGACTGATGTGAGGAGTCTCAGCTTGGGGACAGAGTCCCCCACAGGGCAGCACTCTACTTCCTGGGGTCAGTGCCCTCCCCTGTGCCCTCTGTTCCCGGGTCCCGTCACCGACTTCCTGTTCCCTCCATCATGGCCATCTTTAGGGGGAGGCTGGATCTCTGAGAAGAGCTCAGGGGCACCTTGCTGACAGCTCCATAAAGACCGCCCAGTGACACCCTGAGCCACCAGGGACATGTGCAAATGGCCTGGGGCCCAGGTGAGGAAGCTGTGCCATTGGAGGGGGTGCGGGCGGGGCGCTGGGGGGTGGAGGGCACTGCTATGGTGAACTCTCGAGTCACAAGGACGTGAAATAGATGGTTCCTGGCAGGACGAACTGGGGGCTCAGGAAGCTGAGATGTGGTGTCCCTGGTTGCAGAGATTTCTGGGAAACCTTTAACATGGAGAGGCCAAGCATGGCTCTTCCCCTGTATGGGGCCCGCAGAGGGTGTTTATGGAGAGGCCACCTAGCGCTCAGGACTTGTCCTCCAGGGGCCTCTGCATTTCCGGGATGTAGGTAGTTGGAGGCTCCAGGGTCAGGCCCCAGTCCCTCCCAGTCTCCTGGAGCTGAAGGCTGGGATGGGACTGACCCTCAGGCCTCCCAAGGCCCAGGCCTGCATTGCCTGCAGGTCTCCACTGTCTGCAGCAAAGAAGATACTGAGCCTGCTGGATCGGGAAGGAACATGTGAATGGGACCCCTCCTATCGGGGCGGAAGGTGTACTTGGGTCACATCACAGAGCCTCCCACCCCTACCAGCGAGGGGGAAGGTGCTCAATCACAGCTTCAGACAGGGCGGAGGCAGGAGGCCCTCTCCGTGGTGGGGGACAGGGGGTCCCATCTGACAGTATTAACAAGCCAGGCTGTCTACAGCACCCCCGTCCCTGCCTGTGCGACTGACCCCATCACAGTGGGAAGGGGGTGGGTTCCATCCTCCTCATTCCCACGCCAGCTCCTCAGCTTCTGGCTCCCCTGGGCAGGGGAGGGGCACGAGGTAAAGTGCTCTTGGGTCCCCATGGGTCAGCTCTGCCTACACCCCCCTCTCCTCCCCGCTCTGCAGCCTGCATGGCCTCTGACTGCACAGCCCTCCAGAGATGACCCTGCTCCCAACCCTGGGTGGGGGCACCCCTCCCTCTCCTTTTCCAGGGAACCCCACCCTGGCAAGCAGCGCTGGGCCCTCGGGGCCACAGTGCAGGCCACGCCTTTCTCTCTCCCTGCCCTTACATCAGTGGGCTCCACAGGCCTTGCCCCCAACAGCTGCAGGGAGCTCCACCCCACCCCACCCCCCAGCCCATGGCCATTTCCCCCGAGAACTGTCCCTCCCCACTCTGGGAGCAGTAACGGTGGACCTGCCTGAGTGACCTGTCACCTTCCCACCCTGTGAAGCCCAGTCTTGCTGCAGTCCCTCAGCAGGCCCTCACTGGGAGGAAGGAAGCTGGAGGGGGTCTCTAGGGTGTCCAGCAGAGCCCCAGACTAGCTCACGGAGTCCTTGGACATGCACACAGATGCTCTGTCTGGCGGCAGGGACCCTGGACCCTGGGAGGGTGAGCAGCGGCCACAGGAGGCATGAGCCTCCCACCCCCACCTCCTGTCCCTGGGGAGTTTGGTTGCGATGCTGCCTGCTCAGCACACAGGGTCTCCTGACACAGCCCCAGGCCCAGGCGTGAGGGACTCCATGGTGTGGTCTTAAAGCTAAGTGGGGTCCCAGCCCCACCCACCCACGACCTGGCATAGAGAGCAGTTACCCCTCCTTTCCACCTGCCCAAACCCTCAGGGTAAAGGGCCCCCAGCCTGGGGCCCAGCACCCCAAGAGGTCTTTGCTCATGTTCCTGTTGGTGACTCACTGTGGCTGAGGAAAAGTTTCTTTCTATTCCTTTTTCATGTTTTCATGGCTTCTATTTTCCCTGGCAGAGGATGCTGGGCCCAAATCTGATCCATGTGTGAGCCAGCTGAGCGGCCGCTGCGGGAAGTGACGCTCCACAACCCTGGCCTCCCTGCTTCGCTCTCAGCTGGGGCAAAAGAGCAAATTCCGGGACAGTCCTGCGCAGTGTGATTCAGAGGCTCGCAGAGGACATTTATGGGCAAAAGCTGGTTTCAGCTGCTTGCTGCCAGGACCAGCCTGGAGACACATGGCAGGGCGGGAACATCAGGAACAAGGCGGCCAGATGGGGGTCTGAGAGCCCGGTGTGTGCTCATCCCCCAGGAGAAATGGGTCCTGAAGTTGTGTTAGGAATAGCTCAGGCAGGACCGGCTCAGGGCTGGGGACCCAGGTGAGGAACAGAGGCGGCCAGCTCGTGACACAGTCCCACTGCCTGGTTAAGTGAGTACAAGGCTGAGCCGGTGGAAGCCTAGCAAGGAGGAGGTGAGAGAAGGCAAAGCCTTCCTGGGTCCTGCTCCGAGCCCCCGGCTGGCCAGCAGCCCCCACCCACAGTGCTCCCCAGCTGTGGCTTGATCAAGCTGCCCAGGGCCATACAGGTCACAGACACGTCCTGACCCGTGTTCTGGGTTCTAGTAAGAAGAGAGGAAGCAGAGAAGGGCTGTCTGGCACCTGGAAGCAGTGGGTCCCTAGAAGCGAGGCAGCGTTCACTGTGTGGGGGGGGGGGAATCTGTGCCTCCTGCTGGGGTGATGAGTAACTGGCATGTCCCAGCCTCCTGGGCTTGAAGGCACACACCCTCTGCCCAGCTGGCCATGTCCTCAGGGCGGTGTTTGCCCTCTTCTGCCTTCGAAGCCCCAAGTCTTCCACATGGAGCTGAGCTTACAGGTACAGCCCCTAAAGCCAGCCCCTGATCTGACCTGGCTTCACCTGAGGCTGTGCCATCTGCTCAGGGGAGGTCAGATAAGTGGGATGCTGCCGCCTCCTCCCAGCCAGGTTCCTAACTGGGGCCCGGGCACCCTCCCTAGGCTGCTGGTATGGAAATCTTTGTGAGAGCCAAGTCCCTCCACCCCGACAGCCCAGCCTGTGAATTATACAGCCACCTTAGAAAAAGAATCTCCTCCCAGCCTTCTCCGGCCCTGCCTTCTCCTAGCTGACCCACTGCCAGGACCTGAGGTGGGAGGGGCCCGCTCCCTGGGGCTCCCACCTCCAGCAGAGCAGCTGGCCTGCCAGAGGCAGTGGTGCTCCTGCCCCACCAGGGCATGTGTTCCCAAGTTCAGGACTACCCCTGGGGAGGCACAGGGCTGGCTGTCCTGGACCTGGGAGGTTAGCTGGATGTCTGAACGACAGCGGGGCCAGTCCAACGCTCCAGGGGGAAGGAAACATGGCTTGGCCAGGTGCCCTCACGACCCTTCCGTGGGCGGAGATGAAGGGGGTCCCAGAGGCCAAAGTCCAAGGCTTGGCTCTGCTCCCAGCGTTCCCAGTCACTGCCAGCGAGCTCGGTGGCATCTGGTGTCCTGGTCCTGGCTGGCAGGGGGGTCAGCTCCCTTGACCTGCACCCGCGGAACTTCCCATCCACTCTGACCCTCCTTCCCCTCAGGCCCTGCTGCTGAGGTGCAGGCCTCCAGCCCGGGACGCCGCCCCCATTCCCGCTCCGGGAAGTGCCAAGCGCGCTGCACCCGGACTGCTCGGCCCCCCCGCAGCCCCTCCATCCACGCTCGGCTCCTCCTCCACCTCCTCCTCCTAGCCTGAGGGTGGGGGAGCCGGTTCCGGAAGCCCCGACACCCCCGCTCCGGCCGCCACTGGAGCTTTGGAGAGGGCGGTCCGCACCAGAGCGCGCCACGCGGGGCCAGAGCTTCCAGCCGCCGCCAGTGCCTCGCAATTCCCCGCCACCCCTGCGTCCCCACCTACCCCTGAGCCACTGCCCGGCCGAAGCCCCCGCGTGGCACCCGGGATTCCTTCCGCGCCCCACCCCAGAGCCCCCTGCGCCCCACCCCGGATTCCTCCCGCGCCTCACCCCGGAGCGCCCCGCGCCCCACCCGGGATTCCTCCTGCGCCCCTCCCCATCCCCGCCCCCGTCCCCGGGGCCCCTGCCCCCCAACGCGTGCCGCAGCCATGGCGGCTCTGTGTGGGGCGCCCCTGCTCGGCTTCCTCCTGGGGCTGCTAGCGCTGTGCCCCGGCGGACGCCCGCAGACGGTGCTGACCGACGACGAGATCGAGGAGTTCCTCGAGGGCTTCCTGTTGGAGCCGGAGCCCGAGCTCCGTGAGGACGACGTGGAGCCCCCGCCGCCTCCCGAGCCTACCCTACGTGTCCGAAAAGCCCAGACTCGGGGCAAGCCCGAGGCGCGCTCGGGGGTGGACGGAGAGGGTAAGAGCCTGGGCAGGGGTGGCCCTGACATGATGGGGACCTCGGGGCACCCTGATCCAAAGGTGAGAGTGGCGGGCCGCGGCAGGGTTTGACTGCTGTCCAGTCTGCCTGGCGTGAGGAATGGCTCAAGAAAGCACGGGACTGCCCAGATGTCTGGCGGACACGGTGCCAGGCCACAGTCAGTGCTGGCTCGTAGCCCTTCGGGCACTGAGACACATGCAGCAGGTCCGCTGCCCGGGAGCTCTGGTTGTCCCAGTCCCTTATCCCCAGCTCCCAGCCATTCCGGGGGACTAGGCTGGAGCCACAGGGGACTTTGCAGCCCCCTGCCCAGGTGGGTGCTGTGAACTGCCCTGATGTCCCAATGGGGCCACTCGCCCTCTTTGCCAGGCACACTGGCTGGGCTCGCACCCCGGCCTCAGCCTTCCCTGGAAGGGTCCCCAGCACCCTCCTGCCCAGTGTCCTGCTCCCAGAGCACAGAGGCAGAAGACCCCCTCCCACAAGGGCTTATTTTGAGAACCCATTGAGATGATGTACCGCCAATGCATTTCGTCTGGCCTCTTATATAATCAGTTGTCAGTAAATTGTAGCTGCTTATTGTGACTTGGGTCAGTGGCAAGGGTCTCCTTAATCTCTCTCCCAGGAGACGCCAACTCACGGCCTCTTATTCCTGAGGTCAGCAGCCCCTGCCCCCACGCTAGGTCTTTCCTGGCTCCTCTCCCTGGGAGTGAGGCAGGTCCTGGGACCCACTGGGCCTCCCCCACGTCCAGCTCACATTCCAGGCTTGCTGTTCTGGCCTCTTGGGTGTGCTGGGGCAGCCTTGCTTCTCCCTGAAGTCTGCATTCTGTAAATTTTCCTGTTTCCACCACCCACAACTCCCTTTAAATTCTCAACAGTACCGTAAGCCCCAGGCCCTGCGCCGCTTCCTACCTGAGTCTGAGATGGGCGAGCAGGTGCTGCCTGTCCCTGTCCCTGTCCCTGTCCTCAGTGTGGCCCCAGAGCACCCTACTGGTTCTGGTTTCCCAGCACCCCAGACCCCTACTTTTCACCAGGGGACTGCCCACGAGTGCCCCTTCCCTTCGAAGCTCTTCCCGCCCCTGCAGGGAGCTTCAGGAGGCCCAGCGGCCCCTCGCCTCCACTGGCCCCTTACTTGGCACGGCAGTTGGCAGCGATGAGACTGCCTCCCCCTGGAGACTGGGGTGCCCCCTCCAGACTTGGTGGCTTAGTCACCTGGGTGCCTTCCATGTCCAGCACAGAATAGCACGCCCTGACTGGCCGAGGGACATGTTGTGAGGGGCCCCTATTCCTCAACCGGGACAGGTGAGAGGACAAGGGCCTGCTCCATGGGAGCTGAGCCACCAGGTAAGGGTGGGACCGTGGGCCCTGAGCCAGGATGTGGTGGCAGTGCAGACTTGCAGACAGAAACCTGGGTTCCAATCCCAGCTCTGTCACAGGGGCAGGTGACTTAATCTCTCAGTTTCCTGATCTGGGCATGTGGGGTAAACAGGAGCCCCTGTGCCCGGGTTGTCCAGGGGCACATGGGGCACAGAGGGCTCTCCTCTAATGGGACCTGCGCCTGCATCTTGGACAGCGCCTCCAGAAAAGGCCAGAGACAAAGGGAAGAAAGGGAAGAAGGACAAAGGCCCCAAGACAACCAAGAAGCTGCTAGAGGGATCCTCTAAGCCACCCAAGAAGCCCAAGGAGAAGCCACCCAAAGCCACCAAGAAGCCCAAGGAGAAGCCACCCAAGGCCACCAAAGAACCCAAAGAGAAGCCACCCAAAGCCACCAAGAAACCCAAGGAGAAACCACCCAAGACTACCAAGAAGCCTAAGGAGAAGCCACCCAAGGCCACCAAGAAGCCGCTGGCTGGAAAGAGGCCCCCTACCCTGACCCCCTCGGAAGCCCCATGGTGGCCTCTGGCCCCACTCCTCAGCCCCAGCCCCGAGGAGCCACTGCGGGAAGAAGGTGTGTGTCGGCTCTTCTGGGTGGTGAGCTCTGCCCTGCTGGGCTTTGGGGGGCAAGGAGAGGGGTCGGGTCCCTGGGCCCCTGCTTCCTGCAGCCCCTCAGGGGCCCCGGAAGTTGGATTGCAACTCCCTCAGGTTGCAGGGCAGGGGGGGCTTGGTGACCTCGCTGCAGGGTTTGCTCTTTATGGTCCTGGGATCTGCCCCTGGATCCCACTCAGAGCCACCAATTGTGTGTTGCTGGGCTGCAAGCCTGCGGGCACTCTGCTGCTAGGGCCGCTTTGTGGCAGGGCCTCCCAGACAGCAGGGCTTGGCTTCCCAGGTCACCGTTCAGCAATCTGGCCTGGGAATGCCAGCGGGGTGCGGAGGCAGAGCAGCCCAGGTCTCCTGGGAGCTAGCTGAGGCCTCGAGGGGTGTCGGCAGGGCCCCGGTGCGGTGGAGGCTCCAGGAGCAGCCGTGGTCAGGGCAGGCCTCCTGTCTCTCTGCATCGGGGTCTGTGTTGCAGGTGGGTCCCTCCCAAGCCCCTGGCAGGGTCCAGGAGGAGAGACACGTGTGGACCACCAGCCTGGTGAGTGAGCGCCTACCATCTGGCTGGGGGACCTACCACCTGGGCTGCTGGGTTTCCAGGTGTTTGGGTGAGTGTGAATGTCTTCAACGAGGGCTGCCGGTGTTTCCCCCCAGAGCCAGAGGAGGAGACAGAGCAGCCCACCCTGGACTACAATGACCAGATCGAGAGGGAAGACTATGAGGACTGTGAGTAGGGCCCGCTGTCTGGCCCCACCTCCCCATCTGGATCCAGACCCCCTGGCCTGGGGGTCCACTGATGGTCCACCCCAGGGCCCCACCCTCCTGGCCGTGCCGCCTGGGTCCCGTTCAGCCCACCCTCTCCCCCAGTTGAGTACATCCGGCGCCAGAAGCAGCCCAGACCACCCCCCAGCAGGAGGAGGCCCGAGAGGCCCAGGCTTGAGGACCCTGAGGAGAAGGCCAAGCAACCAGGGCAGGGGGTCGAAGCCCCAGAGGAGAAGAAGGAACGGATCGGTAGGATGGAGGCAGAGGGGGAGGGGGGGTCCTCTGAGGGGCTCTGTGCCCACCCTGCCTCCCGTCTCCACAGAGCCACCTCCGAGGCCCCTGCTGCCCCCTGACTATGGGGATGGCTACGTGATTCCAGACTACGACAGCCGTGAGTGCCCAGGGCGGGCTCGGGGGCCACCACCCTCCTCTGTCTGCCCTCGTGACCCACCTCCTCCTGGTCACCAGTGACAGTTGTCACTCTGGGCATCCCACTCCCTGTCCCACTGCCTGCCCAGCCCATAGCACCTTTTGCCAGCTGAGCCCTCCTGCTGGGCCGCGCTGCCCACTTTCCTGGGGTCTTCCAGCCCCACGTGAGCCCGGGCACCTCTCACTCCAGGAGGACCCTCCCTCCTGTCTGGGCCTGTGTGGATTCCTCAGGGCCCACCAACCCCAGCCCTTGTCTTTCGCTCCCTCCGCCAGTTCCTGCCTGCTGAGGGGCCCAGGGCAGCATCAGGCATCTCAGCAGGCTCTCTCTCCCCCAGTGGATTATTACTTCCGGCCTCCCAGCCCCCGGAAGCCTGACACTGAGCTGGAGACTGACGAAGAGAAGGAGGAGCTGAGTGAGTGGAATCATGATGCCCCCACCCACCCACCTGCCCCTCGCAGCCTGCCCCTGCTCAGCCTGCCCACACCCCCGCAACGCCCCTTGAAGCCCGGGACAAAGGGACAGGCCCTCCCACCTTCCACCTTTCAGAAAAACCCAAAAAGGAGGGCAGCAGCCCCAAGGAGGAGATAGATGGCAAATGGACACTGGAGAAGGGCAAGGACCACAAAGGTGTGTCTGGGGCTGGGGCTGGGGCTGGGGCCGGAGCCGCAGAGGCTGGGTCCTGACGGCCAGCAGCAGGCCCCGGGCGCCCCAGGACCCCGGCACCAGGTTCTCTCTGTGTTGACCCAGGGCCCCGGAAGGGCGAGGAGGTGGAGGAAGAGTGGGCTCCAGCAGAGAAGATCAGTGAGTGAGGAGCCTGGCGTGTGGGCAGGGTGTGTGGGGGGTGGGGCAAGGGACCTACTGAAGATCACACGTGGGCCCCAAACCTGGATTTCCTGCCCGCACTCCAGGCCTCCAGAGCCCTTTCCTGCTCTTACATTCTTGGGGCCCAGAGGGGAGGGGGCCTAGTGTCTCTGCCTGGGCCAACCCCAGGGGACAGAGCTCATGGCACAAAGTAGGTGTGCAGTCAGCCCCAATGTGGATGATGCCCGTGAGTGGCTGGGCCCGTGAGTGGCTGTCCCTGTGATTCATGTGAGCCTGTGGCCCCTGGAGCAGGGCATCGTCAGCCCATTCTCAGATGGGGAAGCTGAGGCCCAGGGAGAGGAGCACAGGGGGTGGAGCTGCCCTGACTGGCTCCCTCTGACAGGAGGGGACAGGGCCCTGGGATCCTCAGTTCTGAGTTGGGTGGAGGGAGGAATCAAGCCATGGGCCAGCAGCCTGGGGTGCCGTGTCTTCAGAGTGTCCCCCCATTGGGATGGAGTCACACCGCATCGAGGACAACCAGATCCGGGCCTCCTCCATGCTGCGCCACGGCCTGGGGGCCCAGCGCGGCCGGCTCAACATGCAGGTAGGTGCCGGGTGGGCCCCTTTCCCAGCTGGATGGGCCCCCTGCCCGCTCAGCCTCCTCTGCCCCACAGGCCGGTGCCACTGAGGATGACTACTATGATGGGGCATGGTGTGCTGAGGACGATGCTCAGAACCAGTGGCTCGAAGTGGACACCAGAAGGACCACCAGGTTCACGGGCGTCATCACGCAGGGCCGTGACTCCAGCGTCCAGTATGTTGGCTCACAGGCACTTGGTGGGGGATGGGGAGCTCCAAGCTCACCTGAGTCCCATTCTACACTGTCCGGTGGGTCCCCCGGGGCCCCAGCCCCCTCCTCAGCTATGGCCGTGTCCAGATAAGCAAACCACCCATCCACGGCCATACAGTGGGAATGGGACCCACTGCTGATGCCAGGCAGCACCACACACCCCTGCGAGATCGGAAGTTCTTGGGCCCAGAAGAGGGGCCTCAGCCACCTCAGTGCCTGGGACCTGGGCTGGAGGCCAGCCTTGCCCTGACCACTGACGACCATCCGCTCCCCAGTGACGACTTTGTGACCTC
This sequence comes from Tadarida brasiliensis, assembly GCA_030848825.1. Lineage (NCBI taxonomy): Eukaryota > Metazoa > Chordata > Mammalia > Chiroptera > Molossidae > Tadarida > Tadarida brasiliensis. Next base: position 101,745,322 of record CM061267.1, on the reverse strand, counting down.
CTTCTTCGTGGGCTTCAGCAACGACAGCCAGACGTGGGTTATGTACACCAACGGCTACGAGGAAATGGTGGGCACCCGAGCCCTGAGCGCTGCTCCCAGCAGCGGGGCCTCCAGTGGGCTCTGGCCCGGGAGGGGGCACTACTCTGAAGCCTGCCTCTCCCCAGACCTTCCACGGGAATGTGGACAAGGACACGCCTGTGCTGAGCGAGCTCCCAGAGCCGGTGACAGCCCGCTTCATCCGCGTATACCCCCTCACCTGGAACGGCAGCCTGTGCATGCGCCTGGAGGTGCTGGGCTGCCCCGTGTCCCGTGAGTGCGGGGGGCAGGGGCGCAGAGGGGCAGCTGGGGCGACCGGGGCTGGGCGGCAGATGGCCCGCTCAGGGCTCTGCCTGCCCACCCTCTGCAGCTGTCCACAGCTACTACGCACAGAATGAGGTGGTCACCACCGACGACCTGGACTTCCGGCACCACAGCTACAAGGACATGCGCCAGGTGGGTGCTCGTGCCGGGCAAGGATCCTGTCCACAGCTCAGGCTTGCGGCGAGTGGCATCTTGTGCTGGAGCTCCATTCTGTCCCGTCCTAGACGCGCCATCTGAGGGACGCAGGCTGGCCCTCACCACGGGAAGGAGGAACTGTCCACTCTGCACTAGTACCTGAGGGGCGGGCTCCCCTGCAGGGGCCACTCCCACCGCAGAGGCCTTCTCATAGAGCAGATGGGGCCAGGGGAGGCCAGGGCCCCTGGGGGAGGCGGGCCGCAGGCTTTGTGACTGACATCCTCTCCGGTGCACAGCTGATGAAGGTGGTGAATGAGGAGTGCCCCACGATCACCCGCACCTACAGCCTAGGAAAGAGCTCGCGTGGGCTCAAGATCTACGCCATGGAGATCTCTGACAACCCTGGGGATCACGAGCTGGGTGAGGCCTCCACAGCCCCCTGAAGGCCTGGCCCTCCCCCACAGATTGGAGGCAAGGCCCTGGCACGGCAGCTCGGCCTGCACCCTGGATGTTCCCAGGTCACTGCCTCTGCCTGTCCTTGGAACGCCTCTGGGGTCCCAGTCTGTCTCGCTGGGCCCTACAAGCCTCAGCTGCCCCCAGCCCTCAGAGTGAGGCTAGTTTGAGTCCTTCCTCAGATCCCCCGCTCTGCCTCAGTAGGCTGAGTGGTTGCTGAGATTCCCGCCCTTGCAGGGGAGCCCGAGTTCCGCTATACAGCTGGAATCCACGGCAATGAGGTCCTAGGCCGCGAGCTGCTGCTGTTGCTCATGCAGTACTTGTGCCGCGAGTACCGCGATGGGAACCCCCGTGTGCGCAGCCTGGTGCACGACACACGCATCCATCTGGTGCCCTCACTGAATCCCGACGGCTATGAGGTGGCAGCGCAGATGGTAGGTATGGGGGAGAGGGATTTGGGCAGTGGCCTGTGCAGGGGGCAGGGGGGGCTGGGGAAAGTAGGGAGGGGGGGAGGGGGGAGGGAGGGGGGGCTGGGGCTGACATGGGGTGGGGTTAGACCACCTAATGCTGACGCCCCACCCCACACACCCAGGGCTCAGAGTTTGGGAACTGGGCCCTGGGGCTGTGGACCGAGGAGGGCTTCGACATCTATGAGGACTTCCCGGACCTAAACTCTGTGCTCTGGGGAGCTGAGGAGAGGAAATGGGTCCCTTACCGGGTCCCCAACAACAACCTGCCCATCCCTGAACGCTACCTCTCCCCGGACGCCACGGTGAGGCTACTGGCTGGCAGCTAGGGCCAGGGGAGCAGCTCTGGCCTGGGGAGCCCAGAGCTCTGGGCACTGACTACAGGGCCTTGGAGGGACAGGGGCAGGAGGGTCAGCGCAGGGTGTCCATGGAGAGAGGTGGCAGCTGCGGCCCAGACCTCACACAGGGCCACCCTCAGGTGTCCACGGAGGTCCGGGCTATCATCGCTTGGATGGAGAAGAACCCGTTCGTGCTGGGGGCGAACCTGAACGGCGGCGAGCGGCTCGTGTCCTACCCCTACGACATGGCACGCACACCCAGCCAGGAGCAGCTGCTGGCCGCGGCCCTGGCGGCCGCCCGCGGGGAGGATCAGGACGAAGCGTCTGAGGCCCAGGAGACCCCAGACCACGCCATCTTCCGCTGGCTGGCCATCTCCTTCGCCTCCACCCATCTGACCATGACAGAGCCCTACCGGGGAGGGTGCCAAGCACAAGACCACACTGGGGGCATGGGCATCGTCAACGGGGCCAAGTGGAACCCCAGATCCGGGAGTGAGTAGGCTTGGGCGGGGCCTTGGTGGGGCGCTTGGTGCAGGGCGGGGGTGACTGCAGTTCTGTCTGCCCCACCCAGCCATCAACGACTTCAGCTACCTGCACACTAACTGCCTGGAGCTGTCTGTCTACCTGGGCTGCGACAAGTTCCCCCACGAGAGCGAGCTGCCCCGCGAGTGGGAGAACAACAAGGAGGCCCTGCTCACCTTCATGGAGCAGGTGGGGCTTGGGGGGGGGGGGCAGGGGCGCACTGGGGACAGGCTGTCAAGAGCTGTGACTCGTCCTAGGGAACTCCATCAGAGGGGCCGGGCGGGGCAGGGGAGCAGGCCAAGAGGGTCAGCATGAGGACACCCACCCTCCTCCCTTCCTGCAGGTTCACCGCGGCATCAAGGGGGTTGTCACGGATGAACAGGGCATCCCTATTGCCAATGCCACCATCTCCGTGAGTGGCATTAACCACGGTGTGAAGACAGGTATCTATGTGCGCACCCTACCCCACTTCACGAGGTGGGGCCTAAACCCGCGTTGGTCTTGGCAGGCGAGCCCGGGCCTCCAGAGGGGGGCTGGGGTCGCCCCGGCAGGGGGGCTGGGGCCCGGGAGGGGGACCCTCGGCAGCGCGCTCCTCACTCTGCAGCCAGTGGGGGCGACTACTGGCGCATCCTGAACCCCGGGGAGTACCGAGTGACGGCCCAGGCGGAGGGCTACACGCCGAGCGCCAAGACCTGCAACGTGGACTACGACATCGGGGCCACGCAGTGCAACTTCATCCTGGCCCGCTCCAACTGGAAGCGCATCCGGGAGATCCTGGCCATGAACGGGAACCGGCCCATCCCACGCATCGACCCTTCACGCCCCATGACCCCCCAGCAGCGGCGGCTGCAGCACCGCCGCCTGCAGTACCGGCTGCGCATGCGCGAGCAGATGCGGCTCAGACGCCTCAACGCCACTGCGGGCCCGGCCACCACCTCCACGCCGCCCCCCACGCTGCCCCCCTCGGCGCTCCCCGCCCCCTCCCTCGCCCCCTCCCCGGTCCCCAGCTCCACCCTGGGGCCCTGGCGCCTTCCACCTGAGACCACGGCTGACTGGGAGGAGTCTGAGACTGAGACCTATACAGAGGTGGTGACGGAGTTTGGGACAGAGTTTGGGCCGGAGCTGGGCCCCGAGGAGGAGGAGGGGGAGGAGGACATGGTCACAGGCCTGGAGTTCGCCTTCACCACAGTCGAGACCTACACGGTGAACTTCGGGGACTTCTGAGAACAGGTCTGAAGGCCAGAGCCCGTGCCAGGGATCATGTCGCTGGGCCAGCTGGGCAGCCGTTAGCACACGAAGGCCCCCCTGTGTGGGCACAATGTGACTAACACAGGAGCCTGGGTCTGCCAGCTCCTGGACCGTCTGCGGGCTCTGAGGACCGATGCTGCAGGCAGAGGTAGGGGGCCCCAGCAGCCCGAGGCAGGCTCCTCAGCCGCCCACCCAGGCCTCACTAATAAACAAGCTCATGGCACACTGTCACTGACCGGGCCTTCTGACCAGTTTGGGGAGCAGGGAGGAGGAGACATGCAGTGTGGGCTCCCTCCACAGGAGGGCACTGGCCTGCACCAGGTCTGCCCAGGAGCTCACCACCAGCTGCCAGTCAGGTTTTATTGACAAAGACAAGCGAATGCAGTGCTGACACAGCAGGGACACCAGCTGGCCTCTCGGACAGGCTGCCTTCGCGGCTCAGGGGCCCGGCCCCAGGCCCCCCAGGTCCTCCTCAGCCCCGAAGCCTGAGAAGCTGATGGGTTGGCAGGCCAGGCTGCGCAGGTTCACGAGGCAGGCGGTCTGTGTGGCACTGAAGTCCGGCACAGCCACCAGCAGCACTGTCTGGTCTTCAGGGCCTGCAAATAAGCCGCGTGGGGACCACTTCAGGTTTGGTGAGCCTGTCTTAAGGGAAGTCTCCACAGGTAAAAAGGAGTCTCCTGTCGGCACCAGGGGAGTGCTGACAAAGCTCCCTCGGGCCATCTCAAGGGTCGAGAGCCAGTGTGGTGCTGAGCAACAATGAGCTCTGCCACCACCACACGGGCACGGACAGTTTCAGCCCTGGTTGGCATGCGCCGTTAGCCAGCGCCAGGGGGCCATCCACCCCACAGGGCCTGCGGCTCCAGTGACGGTTTTCTTCTGTGAGCCTTGTTCCCAGTTGAGAGCGAGTCCCTTGTGATGACCCAGGCCTGGGGCCCGCAGAAGACAGAACTTACCTCGTATGACTTTGGAGCCAAAGCTGGGGGCGTTGCCACAAAAGTAGACATGCGGGCACTCCAAAAAGATGAACGGGTCGCTTTTGTAGAAAGGGTAGCAACCTATAGAAGGGCCCCCAGTGAGAGCGGAGCTTTGATTCCCGGGTAGCTGCCAGACGGCATCGAGACCTGGGCTCTCCTCAGGCCACGGCCAGGCCAGCAAGTGCAAGTACACGCCAGGAGCCCTCTGAGCACCACGGGGACCGGTCCCACCTCACATGGCTGAATCCCATTTGTTACCCAGGGTGTCGGGGGCCGTGGGGCTGATGTGACGGACTCGCAGGGTCCACTCCAAGATCTCCAAGTGATCCTCCATGCTGCTGTACCGGAAAATGTCACTCACGTTCTGTCCCGCCGTGCCCAGGAATCTGCAAGGGAGGGCTGGGCTGACGCTCGCCCTGGGAGTCTGAGACCTCCTCCCACGGGGCCAGCCCAGAGCTCACAGGGAGCTCTCACAAGGGGTGCACCAGCCACCCTTGAGAAAGGGGCCAAATGAGGTGCATTCTCTGCAGTCCTGGACCCACCCCTCCCCTCCCAGTGCCACTGAAGCAAAAGACCACGGGTCAGGCGGGAGTTAGGCTGTGCTGGCTACCTGACGCCATCAATAGTGGCCTGGTAGGGGTTGGTGACCAGCTGGAGTGTGGAGTAGGCGGTGGCCAGTGGGAACATGCAGGGGTGCAGGGGCTGCTGGGGGAGCGTGTAGTTGGTTGGGTCAAATTCGCCTGGCATCACGTCCACGGGAACCGAGGCCTGGAGGGCACAGGGCAGTGGAGCTTCAGGGCCTGGAGCCCACTCGTCTCCCCTTCTGCCACCTGCCTTCTGACGCCCACTGCAGCCTCAGCACTCACGCTCAGCTGCAGCAGGATCTCGTCCAGCATCTTGACGGCCTCCACACTGGCTGCCTGGGTTTTCTTGGTCAGGTACTTGGCCTAGGAGTAGAGCCCAGAGGCTGTGAGGGCCCGAGGGAGCATTAGATCAAAGGGACACCGAGCCCCTGGCAGGGAGCAGAGCAAAGCCCTCCCCACAGGGGGACAGAAAGCAGGGCCCAAGTCAGGATGGGTCCCATCGCTGTAGGGCACTGCCCACCAGAACTGAAGACCCTGTGTGACCTGAGGGGAGGGGCTGCTGCAGGCAGGCAGGCACCATACCTTATTGATGGAATCTCTGCTCTGGGTGCTGTGGCTGAGGAGGTTCCCGGCGAGGATGACCCGCGAGACGTGGGCGGCACTGCACTGCTCCCCCTCGTCCCCCAGCTGCCCCGTTACCACATCCACCAGCAGCTGGGTGCCCAGCAGGCTCTCGCCCCCGCCTCCACCCAGGCCCAGACCAGACACCAGCAGCACAAACCTGCAGGAGAAGTCAGGGTCCTCCTGGGTGCCATGAAAGCAGGCGGCCCATCACCGTCACAGGTGAGCAGGAAGACGGAGCCCAGTGACGGCGATGCCCCTGAACCGTGACGGGACCCCAAGCACCTGCTCACCTGTCCAAGTCAAGGGGTGGTGCGGGCGTCTGGGGAGCGGGCCCTGCGAAGCAGTGGTCCTCCACCGAGAGCTTGCCGTCGTCGCCCACAGAGCCCAGCACGGCCAGCACCGTCCCTGGGGATAGCAGTGTCAGACCTAGGAGGGAGCCCGAGGGACCACCTCCTCCATTCCCCAAACAACAGAGCCCACCTTCTCTGCTGTCATGATAAGTTCCCACTCAGGACCTGCTTCCGGCATCACAGCCTTTGGGCAGAGGCAGGAAGAACTGACCCCTGCCTGGGTTCCACCCTCTGCCTGAACCCAAACCCATGGCTCCCAGAATGCAGGTGTGTGCCAGCACCCAGTGAGCAGGCCACCCCTCCCACTCCCCACCTGTGACCAGCTTGGACACATCGATGGTGCCTTCCAGTCTGATACGCTGCAATTCATCTTCCAAGACCAGCTCATCATCTGGGTGGATGTACTTGCTCCGAGGAGGCTGGGGGAGCAGATTGTGCTGGAATGCAGAGGTGAGAGGCGGTCTTAGGGCCAGAGTCCACCAGGGCTCCCATGCCTACTCAATGAGATGGCACCACGGCCCGCCCCGAATGGGCAAAGGCCCAATCCCGAACCCGAGTCCAAGGCAAGTGGCCCACTGGTGTCTCCAGGGAAGTGTTCTGGGGGAGGCACGGGTGAGCTGGCCAGCCTCACCTCCTCGCTGACCTCCCGCAGGATGGAGGGCTGCAGTGGCATGGCCTTGAAGAGGGTCCCCACCACACAGCACTTCTCCCCGGGCTGCAGCTCACACAGCTTCTTTACTCGGACTCCGCTGCCTGGGCACAGGGACCTGAGATCAGAGACCAGGTGGCTCTCCTGGCACCCCCACAGGGCACAGAAACAGGTCTTACCGAGCACATCAGCCCAGGGACCCTGTCTCTGTCAGGAGGGAGAGATCACTGAGCACAAGGACCCCCTGGACCTAAAGATTACTGGGCCCCAGGAGGACAGAGGGACTAGGGATGGACATGGGCCCTGGACGGGTTCTTTTAAGAGAGGTTGACATGCAGAGAGGCGATGTGAAGACAGGGCAGACTGCAGTGACACGGCCACAGCCCGCACCACCCGCCACCAGGAGCAGGAAGAGTAGGACGCAGCCTCCCCTGGAGCCTCCTGAGGATGCGCAGCCTTGCTGATGCCCGTGTCTCAGACTTCTGGCCTCCAGAACTGGGAGCATAAAGGTCTGTTGGAGCCGCCCAGTGTGTGGCTTTGTTGTTACAGCAGCCACGGGAAACTAACACAGAGCATTATCTCATCTACACCCAGCTTATAGCACTGCTGCTCAGAGAGGTGCCAAGTCTCCACATAGCCCTAACCAAAAAATACAAGGTTCCCTGAACAGTTTGGATTCTTCCAAGTGCCCCACGAATGCTTCATCTTCTGAAAACAGAAAATACCCCCAAATCAGACTCCACATCCCCATCCACCCCGCCCTGCCCCCTGTGGCATCTGAGCGCCTGGGATCCTGGCAACACCACAGGGAGCACCAGGGATGCACAGGAACACAGCTGGTCCTCAGGGGTCCCTTGGGTGAGGAAGACGAGGGCCAGTTCCCAAAGGCCACGGATTTGTCAGACAGCCCCCAAGCCTGGAAAGCGTGCTATCAGGTGACGGGACGTGCAGATGCAGCACCAGCCCCTTCCTTAGCCCAGCTGACTCCAGCCTGGACTAACCAAGAACACACCACAGCTCTACGCCCTGGGGCGTGGAGAGAGTAACTCAGAGCAAGATGAGGAGGGCGCCAGCACAAATGCCAGATGCCAGTGGGAACCACAGACCCCAAAGCCCCAACATCTGAGCCGTGTACAGCCCCAGGGGCTGTGCTGAGCACTGTGCATGGAGCTCATCCAGCCCTGACAACACAGCAGAGACATGACCGCCCCACCGTGCAGTTAGGAAACTGAGGCACACAGATTAAGTAACATATCCTGAGCACCAGGCAGAGCCATCCAGCCCTGTGCCGGTGGTAGGACGTCCATCTGTCCAGGTGCATGCGGGCAGTGCTATTCACTGGAGGAAGAGACCACAGCAGTAACCAAGGGATAAGCCACTGCAACAAGTACAAATGGCAGCTGAGAGAGAAGATATGGCTAAGGCCCTGGTGGCCAAGGAGGCCTCTCGAAGCACGTGACATTGAAGTTGAGGTCCTGAGGGAAGCTGGGCAAGGAGCAAGAGGGCAAAGGGAAAGCCACAGGCAAGAAAGGGCTTGGCATGTTCAGGAAACACGGGAATGGAGACGCGTTCCAACACAGGCTGAGCTCTGGAAAGGACTCCTGGTCACATGGGGAAGCCTCGTGGAGGTGTCTGGGGTGAAGCCAGCATCAACAGCCAGGCCAGTGAGTGAGCACTGCTGTCCAGCCAAGGCCCGGTTCACTGTGGGCCGCTGTCTGAGTTCCTGGCCCATCTGTGAACAGAATGAAAAGGCTGTTTCCCATTTCTGGGTAGTTCTGTTAGCAGCAATGTGACTGGAAGAGAAATCTGGTATCAGAGACAGGTACTGCTGTAAAGAATCTAAAAGGTGTCAGAGACACGGGGGCCAAGGAGGGTGTCTCCAGAGCTTCCAGGGAAGTGAGGAAAAGGCCACTGGGAGCCAGAGAAGGAGACCCTTATTGTGTGGCAGAAAGCGAAAACACTTTGCCTACGGTAAAGAAAACAAAACACATCTTTAGTGAACATGATGATCCAGCTAGGAGATCTGGGCCACGCATTCTCCAGCTCCTGTGATAAAACCAGAGTAGATCCAACTGGCCTGGTGGATGGGCGGGGCACCCACGCCTCCCAAAGCTTTCCAGGTGGGCCAGGGTACAGCCAGGGCTGCGACCTCGGAGCCTGGTGCTGGGGGCAATGAAAACGAATAAGACAGGGCCTTACCTACACAATTTCAGCTGAGAAACATTAACAGATTAATTGAAAACTACATGGAAAGCCGCTCTTTTAAATAGTGACAACGGGATAATGCAGTATCACCCACAACTTGAAGGTGGGGTCCTGCTTCACCACTGAGAATAACTTAACTGCAGGAGAGGTCACCAAGGAAGAAAAAATTAAAGGTTTGCAGCCATGGCCGGTTTGGCTCAGAGGTTAGAAAGTCGGACCTCGGACCAGAGTCAAGGGTTTGATCCCCGTGCAGGAGGCAACCAACTGATGTGTCTCTCTCACTTGGATATTTCTCTCTCTCTCTCTCCCTCCCTCTCTCTCTGAAAATCAATGAAAAAATATCCTCGAGTGAGAATTAAAAAAAAAAATTTGCATTGCCCAGGCCATGTACTTAGGAAAGACAGCAGAGGGTCACACCCAACAAGCACAGGAGGCCAGGCAGAGAAATACAGACATCAGTGAAAACAGTCCCCTCCACAGTGGTGGGTATCTCCACTGACCTTGGCTCCAAGAGACTGGCGCCTGGCCTGCTACATGGAGGTGCTCATTGCATTGAAGACAAGAACGAACATTTCCCTACGCCAATGAAGTATCACTGTTAACATGAGAACCAAGCCCTACCTTGTCCCAGCCACTGAACTAAACCTAACTTTAAACCCAAAAACCCCTTAATTTAGTCTTCATAACCTGAAGAATAAACTGAGGCTTAACGAGGTTACTCTCCCCAAGGCTGTTGAAAAATGGATAAATAAAAGGTTCCACTTCTACCAGGTCTCTCAGACATTTCTAAAACACCCCAGGTACCTCCTGGGCTGGTGGGAGGGTGCACTTCCCCACACTGGCCACTTACCCCACTGCTGCTGGGCCCGGCTCACCAGGAAGGGCCTCATTTGGATGAGGCGGGTGGCATAAATGTGGGCATACTGCCGGCTAAAGCTGCGCTCCCCCAGCCGGAAAGGCTGTGAAGAGTTGGTGTAAGTTGCCACGGGCACGCGGGCAAAGGTTGCGTTGCTGGCTGACGGTGGGGATAGCAGCGTGTGGGCCCTCTGGGCGGCCTGCTCAGAAAACATGGTGTGCTCAAGGAGTCCAGACTGCTGCGCCCAGGCCAAGGAGGTGGTCACTGTGAGGACACAAATGCACTCCTGCAACTCCTGCACACCCCACAGCAGCTGCTTTCCTGGTGCAGTTTTCCTGGTGTGTCTGCACGGAGCTGACTATGTGGCACCCACAGGCCACGACGGAAGGAGGGGAAGAGCTGTAGCCCCACCAGATGAGGGCAGAGTTGCTCCTGGAAATTGGTTGTGTTGGATACCAATGTCTCACCCTGTATCCTCATCCAAAGATGGAGAAAAGAAAAGCTAGGAACATTTTTCCCACCTGGAGCTCTCCAAGCCCATCTCAGGTGTCCACTGCCTGCCCCACACCTGCACCTGAACATGCCCCAAATGGATTCCTCATCTGCCCCATCCAGTTCCAAAGGTTTCCCATTTCACTGAATAAAACCCCTAGTCCCTACAATGGCCTGAGATCTGCCCCACTGGCCCTGCCCTCGTGTCCCCCTGACAACGACCCACACAAGTGGCTCACTCTCTCCCTCAAGTTTTTGTTCACATCTCGCCTCCTCCAGCAGCAACCCTCCCCCGGCACTTCTGCTCCTTCAGCTTCCTTCTCCTGGCATGCACCTTCTAACAAACGGTGCAGTCCCAGCGCACTGCCTGCGAGCTCCGACCGGGACGCAGGCTGCGGGACGGCAGTGTCGGCCCCCCCAGCAGCAGCCTCAGCCCAGCTGTGCTGCAGCGTCCAGTCCCCCGGCTTCCCAGTGCGCGCGGGTGGCCCGCCACGCACAGGCCGGACGAGACCCACGCCGACTCCTCTACAGCTAAGGGTGACATGTGCCCGGTCTCTACCGGGAAGATCTGGGCGGAATACGAATTCGAGTCCAGCCCAAACATGCAGACTGGGGGCTGCACCCCGGCCGCAGTCCTGGATGGAGCCCCGCAGGCCCCCAGCCCCGGCCCGAGCTCCAGGGGAGCAGCAGAGACCCGGCTCAGGCTCCGCCAGACGACCCTCAGCCCGCCGCCCGCGCGGGACACCCACAGCCCCAGGCCCCGCAGCCCCCACGCCGCCGGAACCATTCCAAAAGCCTCTCACCTCGCCGCCCACTGCCGCGCTCTGCATCCGCCCATCTGAGCGCCCCGCCCACCCACCGCCGCATCCCGCCAATCGCCGGGAGTCCCGCTCTGTCCATCACCGCGGGGCCCGCCCACCGCCGCGTGCCGCATCCCGCCAACCGCGCGCCCCGCCCGCCATCGTCGCAACCTTCCAATCCGCGCGCGCCCCACCCCTCCCGTCGCCGCGCGCCCTGTCCCCGGACTCTGCGCGTGCGCGGAGCCACGCCCCCGTTCCTGGGGAGCGCGGGGCGGGGCCAGCGCCGCGGGGCCGGTGTGCGTGGTGGGAACCGCGTCCTCCCGACGGCGCCGTCCCTGGAGGCGGTGCCACGACGTCCCGGATCCCCGGGGTGGTTGCGCCGCTCGCGCTGCCCCCGCCCCGGCGCAGAGTCCGCAGGCTGCATCCCAGCGCGGGCGGGCCCTGGTGTCCGGGGCCGCGGGGAGGGCCCGGGGCCGGGAAGCGGGCGGCGGGCGGCCCTCCGCACGGCCGTAGTCCCGCCGGCCTCCACGCAGCACGGCCGGGCCTGTCGACACCGCTTCCCACCGCCGGCGCCCTCCCGGCCTCCCGTTGCGGGCGTCCTCCCGCATGTGCACGAACCCGCAGCATTCCTGAGCAACCGGGCCCTCCCCACACCCCTGCTCCCTCCTGCTGCCAACCCCGCAGCGAAGTGGACGGGGCGCTGGGCGACACGTAGGAGCCCTTGCTGTACACCTGCACCTGTTCCAGGTTCCCGGCACATTAGTTCACGAATCCTCCAATAACCCTTTGGTGATGAGGAAACGGAGGCACAGAAGGGTCCCACAGCTGGACCTCCACGAGCACAGGTACCCCCAAGGTCAGCTGGTTACCACTCCCTCCCTGACGTGTTGCGAGAGGCGTTTGGCAAGCATCCCGAGCATCGCAGACTGAGCGGAGGAGCCTGCCCTCAGAAGCCTGCGGGGACCACGGCGCCTGCACAGGGGAGTCCCCGTTCTATTTGTGCTTGTTGAATGCATGAGTACTTGCGGGGGGCAGGCAGTGTGCTAAACGTCTTAAGAGCATTATATCCCTGAATCTTGCCACAGCCCAGGGAGGCAGGTACTGTTACCATGTCTATTTTACAGAATGATTCACCAAGGCACAGGGTCACACAGCCGGGAAGCTGGGGCCCAGTGCTCAGACACGGAGCCTGCAGCCGCTCCAGTGAGCTCAGCCCCAGGCAGGCCTGTCGGGCACACAGCCACCTAGGAATGCTGGGGGCTGTGAGAGGGCAGGGACGGATGAGTGGCACTGTTGGGAGCTGACACCACACTTTCCCTCACCCCCCTGTCCTGGCTGTCGGCTAGGATGGAAAGTCTAAGTGTTGACTTTCCAAGTCTCCCTGGCGGCCACGTGTGGTAATGAGATCAGATCTGGCAGAGATGTAAGTCTGGCAGGGCTGTGGGGTTAGACTTCTGAGAAGTATGCTTCTGTGATGAAAGGGAGGATGCAGCCAGCTGCCCATCCGCCGTCTCTGTCGTGCACACGGCACACGCAGTGTCCTGGAACATAAGAGAACCCCAGAGGTGCAGCCCAGAGACCGCTTAGCCCCTGGGCCAAGGCCAGCAACTGCTTGCTTATTTCATAGCAAAAAACGAGCCCCCGTTTGCTTTCCCCACTTTGGGTTTTCTGAACGTGAAACCAAAGATGTTCATTAATGAAATATGTAGGTATATAAATGGGCAAAGGGCTCCCAGAAGACTTGAGAAGTGGTAACTTTGGGATTGGGCCCCACAAAATAAGTGCAAGGGCTAGGTGGGTTTTCTGTGATGCTCGCTCATGTATTTTTATTTTTAAAAATGTCCTATTGTGGTAAAATATAAATAATGTAAGAGTTACCATTTTAAACATGTTTGAAGAGTACAGTTCATAGCCAGGATCTCTCAGTCCATGGGACGGTGCTCAATCCACTGAGCCACAGCAGCCGGGCTATTGTACATTTATGGTGTGAGATAGGAAGCAGAACTGGACATGCAAAGAGGCAGATGGGGTGGCCCTTGCCTTTCTCAGAGTCCGGAGTGTCATTTCGATGACACAGCAGGCCACAAGTGGAGACAGGCTGGTTCGAACTATCTGAGCTGCATGGCAGGTAGAATGAGGTCATGGCACCAGCGGGGTGGGGGGCAGTCCGGGAGCCACAGTGCAGTACGATGGAGTGGGGGTTGGGGAATGACCAGGGTCAGCAAGCTTGGAGGTGGAGGCCTGTCCAGGGAATCTGGGAGGGTTAGGGTGGGGCCTCTGAAAACCAGGCTGCTTTGAGTTATTCCTCGGTCTCAGGACACAGTGGGCAGAGGACCCGATGGCGGCCATGCTCATGGCTGTGAGATGGTGCATCCTGCATGGGACTGAGGCTTGAAATGACACCGGGCCCTAAGGTCGGGCGGACCCAACTGCAGTGCAGTGGTGGGTGAGGGGCAGGTGTGCCACCTAGTTGTGGCCAACTTAATGGTGGTTGATTAGCTGGATTTGGGGACTCACAGAATTGGTGAGAGGTCAGAGGGCTGGGTTTGGAATTCTCTGGCCCGACACCAGGCCTGGGATGGATGCCTCCACAGTTCCCTCTGCCCTCGGATGACTGGTTCATGATCCAGGAGGGGGGATCCAGCTGGTGGGTCCAGGTGCCAGCTGCCTTCTGTGCAGCTGAGGTCACCCCTAGGCCTCTGTAGGGTTTGTTACCAGGAACTACCCCCCCAATTGGACACAGGCCAGGAGTCCCACGGGCGTCAGTGGTATTGGGAAGGGGACACGTGCTGGGCTCGTAAAGTGACCCCTGTGCACTACCAGGCGGCTCCTCGCAGGATGGAGGCAGGAAGCTGTGGCGAGTCCTGGGGCCAGGCCAGCCACTGGAGTCTGGGCAGTGGAGGTCTCTGTGGAGGTGGCACGGATGGCAGCAGGGTGAAGCTGGCTTGGAGGGGCCCAGGCAGGTCCAAGGCCCCCGGGCCAGGCAGCCAGCAGTGTCTGTCCCCCAGGTCAGGCCTGTGGTGGGACTGTGTCTTCGTCAAAGGTCACAGAAATCGCCCGACCAGTGTGGCTCAGTGGACTGAGCGTGTCCTGTGGGCTGGGAGGCCCTGGTTTGATTCTCCGTCAGGTGGGGGATTGGGGGGCATTGCAGGCTTGATGCCAGTGGGGGGCGTGCAAGAGGCAGCAAATCAGTGTGTCTCTCTCACATCCATGTTTTTATCTCTCCCTCTCTAAAAAATAAAGATCTATTTTTTTAAAAAGTCACAGAACCAGCTGGAGGAAATATAAGCAAACAGTAGTTTCATTACAGGGGTACAGCCGGTTTCATTGCGGGGTACAGCCGGTTTCATTGCGGGGTACAGTCGGTTTCATTGCGGGGTACAGCCCTGAAGGGACGTGGGCAGGAGGACGGCCCCTCCCGTCTGTCACTGGGTCTTGGGCCTGTGCCTCTGTCCCCTGCAGGCCTGCGGCCTCTGCTCTGTGTCCCTCCGGGAGCAGTGACCACCCCAGCGCAGTCTCCTGTGGCCCGAGGCAGGGGCCCCACCTCTCAAGGCTGCGACTGCTTGACCCTGTAGGTGCTGTGGGGAGGACCATGAGAAGGGGGCTGTGAATGGTGCCTGGGCACCTGGGGTGGTTCAGACTAGGCAGAGCTGTGTGCAGCTGAGAAGGGGTGAGCGGGGTGCTTGGCGGGTCCTGGGAGGGGGGGAGGTGTTGCTGACGGCATAGCAGGGGGGGCAGGGCTGATAGGGTTCTATTTTGGAGCCCTGTGGCTCTCACGTCAGCGCCTGTCCCTGTGGGGATGCTCCACAGACAGCAGGAGGGCCGGTGGGAGGTCAGAGGCTGTTCCAGCCCCTGGGGCACAGAGAGGGCACTGAAGGACAGAGCAGGTGGAGAGGGAGAGGACCGACGGAGGGCAGCTGGCAAGGGGTTTCCCAGCCCTGAGGCTGCAGCCCCCTCCTGTCCCTTTCCTCTGTGCTGCTCCTGGGGGGCAGGGCCGGTGGGCAGACTTCAGGTCTGCAAAGGCTCCTGGTGTCAGCCTCCGGGAGTCTGGACATTCCTGACACCCTCGTCACTCACTGGACAGCTCTGTGTTACAGGACACACAGCACCTCGCCTGTCCCGTGCTTTCCCCTTGGTGCGCACACAGCTGTGGCCCCAGGGGCTCTGCCACCTCACTGTGGGCGGAAATCTTCCGGCTGCCACATTTCAAAGGCCGTCACCCCACTTTCTGCTAGGAAATTGTCAGGCCACCTGTGAGACAGCACCCAAACATTGTCGGGGTTACGACTTCACCCCCTGTCCGTCCACAGGTCCCTCCTCTGCACATTTAGTCAGGAACATGAAGCCGAGTGCTGCAGCAGCCTCGCCTGAGGCTGTGCCGGGTCCTGAGCTAAGTCAGTGTCCTGGGCCAACTCTGGGCTGGGGAGAGGGCTGTACCTGCTAGGTGTGCCACTCAGCATCACACCTGGAGGCTCAGTGAGACCCAGCTGCTGTCAGCATCCAGCCCAGCCTCTAGTTCACAGAGGAGGAAACTGAGTCCCAGAGAGGGAGCAAGGGTCATTCAAGCTCTCTCATGTGCACAGTGAGTGAGTAGGCTGACTCCCAGGCAGCTCCGTGCCTCTGAGGGCCTTGCCCAGTGCCCAGCACATGCCCCTCTCTGCATCTCCACACCCCAGCCTGTGACCAGAAGTGACCAGCAGTGTCTGGAAGGCTCACAGCAAAGGAAGGGGAGTGTGTTCGACCTCTCATTTACTGTTCTCTCCTGCATTCCCGCTGAGTAGCATCGAGCAAAGTGCCAGCACTGCCATCTCAGACCCTCCCCCCAAAACAGGACATGGCCTCAGCCTGTGTGGGAGACAGCCTGGCTGGGGGGAGGGGCAGTGACAGCCCTCTGACCCCTTCAGAGAGACCTTGGAACAGCACCGGTCCTGGAGCAGGGTGCAGATCACAGATGTCTCCTGCAGGGTGCAGTCTGAGCGCCTGTCTTTCCCTTTATCAGTGGTGTTAACCCATCTAAAGAAAGAATGCATGCCGGCCAGAGGTGGGGTGGGGGCAGGGCAGGGACTGGGGACCTGGCTGGGAGCTGAAGGGGTTTCAGGATAAAATCCGGAAATACCAACGGGGGCCTGGACACTCCCTGACCATGGAGGCCCCTGAGCCCCAGCCCCCAGGCCCAGCTGGAGCTCTGTGGAGGGAGCGTCAGGCCTTGCTGGGAAGAGAATCAAAATGGAAAATCTCTCCGCAGAAGTAATGAGACAGAAAACAGATTTATTACTGAATGAGCATGAAACCAGAACGCAGTGCTCGTCACAGAGATGGGGGAAGTCAGGTGCGCCCACTCTGCTGTTCCCAAGAGAACAGGACCTGGTACTGCGGGACGTGCCTCGCAGCCATCTGCCTAGTCCCTCCTCTCACCTGGGCTGGCTCATTGCCCACCAGAGGAAAACAGACTTCTCACACCTTTACCACGGGAAGCGGCTTGGGCCCCGAGTTTGGCTCCCACCTCCCAGGAAACTGGGGGGCAGGTGCGACCTCCCTTCAGGGCCACGGCCCTGTCCTCGGGAGCAAGTTTTCTAAAGGAAATGCCGTAAGAAAAGGAAGAAGAAAAATGTTTCCTTGCTTTGCAGCAGGGAGGATCAGCCTGCTTTGCATTGCCATTCTGGCCACCTCTGTCTGCACAGCGGGCCTGCCCTGGCATGGGCGCAGTCCTGGGCCCGCGTTTGCTGGGGCCTCCTGAGCTGCTGCGTGTCCAGCAGCCCCCGTGTGAGGCCGGTGAGGCCACTGGGAACTCCCGCCTTTGCGACCAGGGCCTGCAGGGTATTGGGGGGGGGGGGCAAGAGGGTTTGGATTGGAGCCTGGGACTGGATGGTGGTTCTCTGCAAACCCCTCGGACTGAATGTGAGCCCCTAGCAGAGAAGGGGGCAGGGGCCGAGAGCCATGGAGTTCCTCCAGGAGCCCGGGGCAGGGGCATTCTAGACATGGTCCCAGGGAGGGCCATCGGCTTGGACACCTGTTCAGGGACCCTGGAGGAGTGAGGGGCGGTCCTCTGCACCAAGACTTTTGTGACTGCTGAAAAGCAAGAGTAAGGTAACTTCCCAACTCAAGTGTCCATGTGGTAACTAAAATCGCCAAGTCCCAGATACAAGTCAAAACTGAGCACCTCTCCCCACAAAAATGCCTGCCCTCCAGGAAGGGTATGAGGTCAGCCCCTCCTGGGTGGGGGCTTGAAGGGGGGCAGGAGGCGCACTCAGCTGTCCCTGTCCAGACTAGGGCTCTGTGTGCCCACTCTGGTGAGGGTCCCACACTCTAGGCCCCCTGCTCTCCAGTACCCCATGGACGCATGTCCGCTTCTAGCCCCCCACCCTATTGCTGCAGTGGAGGTGGGGGTGGGACACCGCTGTCCTCTGCGTAGAACCCCTCCCTCTGCAGCCACCTGACCCTTAACCCTGAGCCCGCAGCCGGTTCCCCAGCAGGTGCCCCAGCGCCTCCTGCCTGCTTCTCCAGCATAGTCTGGTTGTGTCTTCAGATGGGTCCCTCGGCGCCTCTCACGCGGCCCAGCACACCCCACCGTGTGCAGAGGTAGGGCTGTGTGTGTGGGGTCCCAGGAGGGCAGAGCTGGCAGAACTCTGCTGTTTCTCCTAGACCTTGGCCTCAGGCACGATGCCCACCCTCTCGGGTCTCAGTGTCCCCATCTGTAAACTGGGCGGTGTGGAGAGAACTGACAAGCGGGTGGTCCCTGCATCTGGCCCTCAGCTCCCCTTGGCCGGTCCCCACCCCATCTGTCACAGAGAGGCCACCGCGCAGGGCTCATTGGAAACAGTGTTTATTGAGGTGTCCGGCGCACGGCCGAGTCTCACCACAGCCTCAGTCACTCCTCTTTCTCGTCCCCGTGGGTGATGATGTAGCACAGGGATTTGTAGTCGATGTCCCCCGCCAGGTCCACAGGTGTCAGGGCAAACATCTGCTCCACCTGGGGGTGTGCGGGCAGAGGCACCGTCTGGCCAGGGAGACTTGGAACCCTTCCCTGTGCCTCTGGGGCTGTGCGTTGGTCCTCAGCCTTTTCAGGCCCACACCCAAAGCTCTGAGTTTACGTTCTTCTGTTGTTGGACTCTGGGCAGCCTGGCCCTGGATGCTCCCTGTCTTCTCTGTGCCACCGCAGCCCGAGTGGCAGACCCGGCCAGATGCTGCAGGTGCCACTGGGCTCTCACCCGGCCTTTGCTCACAGCTACCCTGGCCTGGCACGCCCTTCTCCCCTGTGGGCTACACCTTCACCCTCTGGGTCTCAGAAGAGATGGGACCTCCTCCAGAGAGCTGGGCGCTAAGTCCAGGAGGGCAGGGGTCACTGAGGCCTCCCCAGGGCCCTGTGGGGTGAGCACCCCACGAAGGAGCTAGGAATCCTCACCTCAGCCTGAGAGAACTTGTCTGCCTGGGTCAGGAGAAGCTGCTTGAACCTGGGGGAGTGAGGAGCAGGGGGGAGAACTTGGGGGGTGGCCACATGGGTCAGGGATGAAGGCTCCCTGGTTCAGGTGGCCACCCCCAAAGAACAGAGGGGGCTCCAAAGTAAGGCTGCTCACCCCCCAGGGCCTCACCACTGCCTGGCCAGCTCACACTTACTCATCCTTGTTCACCACGCCCTTGCCACTGGGGTCAAACATTCGGAAGGCGCTCAGGATGGCTTCCTCGGGGTCTGTCCCTGGAAGGCCAAGGGAGCAGGTGAGCGCCCATGGTGCCAGCCTCCAGGGCTTCCCCAGGAGGACCCCAGGGTGCAAGGGGAGCCCCCCACGTCCCAGAAGAGGGGGGAAAGTGTTTCCTGGTACAGAGCGTCCCTTGGGGCTCAGACAGGCCAAGATCGAAGTCCTGAGGTGGGCAGGCCTAGCTAGGAGATTGGATTGGGATTTGGGAGTGGAGGCTGAAGATACGTTCCCCGACACCGAGTTGGGACCTGGGTGACTAGTGCCTGTGGGTCTGGGATGCAGGGGTGGGCCCCACATCCTTTGGGTGGGCAAGAGATAGTGGGGTGTGGGTGGTGTCTAGGCAGGGTTCTAGTGGGTCCAGGAAGGTTTCAGGCCTGCCACTCGGCCAGGAGGGGTTCAGATGGGATCCATGTGGGATTCAGGTGGGGTCCAGGCAGGGTCCAGGTGGGTCCAGGTGGGTCCAGGTGGAGTTCAAGCTCACTGCCCTACCAGGGGGATCCAGAGCTGACCCAGGCTCACCATTGAGCTTCTCTCCGAAGAGTGTGAGGAAGACGGTGAAGTTGATGGGGCCCTTGCCCTCCTGCAGCATGGCGTCCAGCTCCTCTTCTGGGACACTCACCTTCCCTGGTCGTGGGGAGTGAGGTGCACATGGACCCTGGTGTCCCCGCAGGGCTCAGGCAGCCCCCTCCTTCCCACCAGGAGTGGGGCTCTGGGAGGCAGCTGTGGGTGGGGGAGGCAAAGTGTGGGACCCAAGACAGCTAGCGGAGGGAGGGAGGAGGCCAGTCCCCTCTCAGCGGGCTCCGGGGTGAGCAGGTGGGGCTGGGTGGGAGGTAGGGGTGCTCACCCAGCTGAGAATAGGTCTCCCGGAGGTCTGACTTGCAGATGATGCCATCTCGGTTCTGGTCAATGCAGCTGAAGGCCTGTGGGGTGGGCACCACAGCCTCCAGGTGGTAGCAGCCCCCACCCCAGTGAGGGGGGAAGTGAGGGAGTGCTGGGTGGTGGGAGGAGCAGGGACAGGGAAGGGGAACATGGGGACAGGGTGCTGTGGAGTGGGGCACTCACCTCCTTGAACTCCTGGATCTGGGCTTGCTCGAACATGGAAAAGACGTTGGAAGAGCCACGTTGGGCCTGCTTGGTGGCCGCAGCCTTGCCCCGGGTCCCCGCCTTCCTGCTGGCCTGCAAAGTGTGGGTGGGGAGGGAGTCTTTTCCAGGGCTTCCCCAAGACGCCCCCGTGGACACTCCAGAGCAGTCCCAAGAGAGCCGGGGTCAGGGTCCTCTTCCCACCCCTGGACACCACCTCTCCAGGCCAGGTAGGCACAGAAGTCACTGCTCTGCTCTCCCACCCAAAAGGACAGCCCCCAGGATCCTGGTGCTTTCCAGCCCCCCAACCTGGCACTTACCATCCTCTCCCTGTGGCAGCCTGGTGGCCCTGAGGGGCCCACAGACGCCTTTATGTCTCAGCCTTATCACCTGCAGCACCAAATAAGGACAGGAGGAGAGGACAGACCCAAACTTGGCAGCCTCTGCCTGGGCTGGGGGAGGACAGGGCCCCACACAGATTCCAGCCACATTCCAGTGACCCTCAGGCCCTTGACATTAACACCCGGTGTCCACCATCCAGGCAGTGCCAGGCCCCAGACCTCCTGAGAGCAGAGAGCAGACCAGGTTCTCAGCTCTCACCACTCACGGTGCTAAACGAGGGGCCCTGTCACCTCCATCTGACTGTCCCTGCCGCAGGTCCAGCCCAGATCTGCCCAGTCCAAGAGGACAGCTGGGGGACGATGGCCCTGGGGCCCTGGGCCTGGGCGGGCAGTGAGTGGTTCTCTGGCCTGAGATCACCAGGGACTCCCAGAGGCTTTGGTTCAGAAGCTTGGCCCTGGCCTCTGGCCCCTGACCGAGAGGCAGGAGGCAGCCCTGACTTGGCTGTGACCCCAAAAGGACCTGCATGTGAGATTTGCAGAGCAGGAGCACTGCCTGGATCCCAAACAGTTGCCTGGCCCCCCAAGAAAGTGGGCCAAGAGCCCCTGATGCGGGGTTCAACCGCTGCATGAGGAGCCCAAGGCACAGAAGGTAGGGGAAGTGGGGGGCCTTCCGGAGCAGGAGTGGCCCTGCCTGCCCCCTGCCGGATGGGGTGAGGGATGCAGACGGCCCAGCTGGGGGAGCAGAGGCTCTCGCCCCTCAGACCCAACGCTTTTGTATAACAAGTAAATGTAACACTTCCTTCACACTCCTAAAATGAAATTCCCAGGGCATATAACCTACCCACACAGAGAGCTTTGAAAAAGCAATACAATGCCCTGAACTGTAACATAAGGACATGTAGGAAGTAACTTCTATGGAAGGGAGACCTCTGCAGCGGGAGTGCATCAGGTGGCGGAGTAACTGGAGCTCCAAGACACTGTGGTGCATAATTTAACTCGAGCAGACTAACGACCAGGAGCAGTGCACACGAGACGGGAGAACGGGAGGACAGCGAAGGGGACTGCGGGCTCAAAATCACAACTTTGAGTTACGTTCCCAATGAAACAAGTGATTCAGATTTGCTGGGTACTGTCACTGAAAATCATACAATTATGTGTTTCTGTGTAACTGGGCTTAGGTGTGACACAGAGGGATCCCCTGCTCAGACAGTCCTGAGGCAGGACCAGCCCCCCGAGACCAGCCCTGCCCCCTCTGAGCACTTCCGGGGCTCTCGGAGACCTCAGAGCTGCTGCAGATTAGATTGGTGCATCGAACCCCAAATCTCACAGACGGGGGCGCCCGGGCAAGTCCAGCACCTCTGACATCACCCGAATGATCCCCATTGCCGTTCCCACAGCCTGCTCCGTCACCGCACACGGCCGGCATTCCTGGCCACGGGAAGTTAGTGCCTGCGCACATGTGACCATGTCTATACACTGTCCCATAGTCCTTATGCACAGAAGTCAAAGAACGGTGGACAAGGCCATTTTCTAAACTTTTAAAGCTTTTAATTTAAAAAAAACCACACAGTCCCAGGTTGGGCATGAAGAGGCTGGTGGGGCACATGGAGACTGGGTGAGAAGAGAGGCTTGGGTGGTCCCTTGGGGGCTGTGCTGAGTGCTGCTGGGCTAGTGTGTGGCAGCCCCATGGTGGGTGTCCTCCTCTTCCTGGACCCTTGGACAGGGCCTTTGGGGGCCTCCTGTGAGGGTCAATCCCAGAACCACAAAACACTCAGGGATGGCGGTGTGGGAGGGAAGAGGCTGCCATCTTCAGGCCTCCTGGAACCGAAGTCTCCATGCTGGAGCTGGTCCCCTCCCATGTCACTCCCCCATCCCCAGGCAAAGCAGCCTGGCTAGGCCCTGGTGGTGAGCAGCCTCTGCTCCCTGTGGAGGCTAGGCCTAGGTCTGGCCAGGTCCCTGGGGCTGCCTCACCATGTGGGCTGAGTTCCCAGGGAAGCCAGGCCACAGCAGGGTCCACAGGGCACCCTCTCCCCAGAGTGGGGCCCAGGCATGGCTGACCCAAACCAAAAGCTCCAACAAAGTCCTGAGCGAGCAACTCCCTTCTGGATGGTTGATTCCAGCAGAAACACAGAAGACTTGGGGATCTCCATTCTGCTCCTTCAGCCCTTAACCCAGTTAGGGCCCTAGGGCTGTCCAACGACTGACTCAGGAAGAGCTGGCCTGCCTGAGGCACCCGCATTCTCCTGCAGGCCTTACCCATCTCCAGGTGGCAGCGGGGAAGGAGGCAGGCCAGGCTGGGTGCACCTGTAGGGAGCATGTCCGCTGGAGTCCATCCAGGACCAGCCTGGCCACAGCCTCCTCCTTGCCTGGCCGCTGCTGTTATCACTGGCCCAGCATGTATGCCTTCTTACAGGCCACCGCAGAGACCAGAGCCGCGCCCCGGCCGCTGCCATCCTCCGATTGGATGAAGGTGATCTCACAGCTGGGTGTCAGCCTGCACACGCTCGCGTGGAACCGCTCCTTGAAACTGAGCGGGAGGAAGCAGGGCTGGAGTCCCTCCTTCCTGAGCTCCCACGCGGCCTCACCCAAGCCCACCCTCTAGAGACGCTGCCATGAATAAGCCTAGGGGACCCCTCCCCTGCTCCCGGGGCCTGTGAGGGAGAGGAGATAAGAACACCTGGATCTGTGAGCAGCAAGAGACCCGGGAGAGCGTCCATCTCCCCTCGTGTTTCGTTGGTGGAGAATGGGGCCGGGGCTCTGCCCTCAGGACCCTCAACCACCTGAGGGAGTTGGGCCAAGGTGGTGCGGGCTCACCTGGGGTGCAGCTTGTACACCGAGCCGTCCACACCTACGGTGATGCGCATCACGTCCTCGCTGCGGCTCTCGCGCATGCGGTTGATGACGGCCGCCAGCCCCGCGGCGCACATGTGCGCGGCGCGCGTGGACACGCTCTCGCAGGCGCGGCGCACGATGTCGCAGTCGGCGGCCGAGGGCCTCAGCCCTAGCGTGCTCAGGATGTTGTAGATCTGCTTGCGGTCGCCCGAGTCGCTGCGGGGCGGGAGGGCGTCGCTAGAGGGTCGCTCGTCCCCAGCCAGCGTGTCCACCCCCAGCAGCGGCCTCTTCCCCTCCCCCGGTCCACTTCACCCAGGCAAAGCGCTTGGGGTTTGGGCTGCGGAGACGGGGGACAGGGAGCGGGTAGGATTCCACCGGCGACTGGCAGCAACCTGGTTTAAGCCCTCTTTAAGCCCAGGGTCTCCGCTCTAACGGGGGAGACACTGCCGCGCCTCCGGGCAGTTGCGTGGTTGAAATGAGACGATGTCCACGGAGGGTGGGGAGCCACGGAGGGGACACGCGGGCACCGTCAATTGCCCGGTGCCCGGCGCCACTGGGGACCCTGGGCCACCCCGGCCCCGCGCCCCCGCGCCCCCGCGCCCCGCGCACCTCTCCACCTGCGACACGAAGCGCGTCTCGAAGGCGCCGCGCGTGCGCAGCTGCTCCGAGGCCTCCCCGCGAAAGAGCAGGTTCTCGTCCACCAGCTTCAGCAGCACTAGCCGCACCAGCTCGCCCATGTACTTGCCGCCGATGAGCTTCTCGTACCTGAGCAAAGAACGATCGAGTCATCCCCAGTAGGGAGCGCCCCACGGGCAGGCGGGGACCGGGGCCGCACCATCGCCCGGTCGCGGCCACGAGGGGCGCTGTGACACCTTCTTGCCGAACCTGGGCTCATGCTCGTTCACGTAACAACTGGGGCTTGAGAAACTACGCGCCGGGCTTCACTGTGGTCCTCGGTCCAGACCTTCTGAGACCGTCCTGTGCCCCGACTTGCGCTGAGTCCACGTGGCTCCTCCCACACGTGATGGGGTGCTATGCTCATCGCCCAGTTACAGTGGGAAAATTACATCTCAGAGGGCTGGTGACCACTCTGGGGCGCGGCCGATAGGGCTCCTGAGCTCTGCGCCCTTGGAACGCGCCGCATGGCACGTTCCTGCCCCCTCTGAGCCTCCGTGTTCCCCGTGAAGTACACTGACTGCTACAGACCTAGCAAAGGTTTCTGCGAGCCAGAGACAAGATAGATGCGGGGATTAACAGGCGCCTGGCGCGCAGCAGGCGGTTCCTAAGGGGAAGCCACGGTTCCTGACAAGCGGTGTTCTGTGAACCCGCAACGTTTCACAAAATGCTACTGTGTATCCATTCTGGGAACGTGGGCAGATCTGTACTTTGAGGAACTCTGGATTAAACCCGGTTAATGTAGCTGGGGGGGTCTCAGAGCCTTCCCATGCCTGTCGGAATGGGGAGGTCCCGGCTCGTCTATGCACACACTCCCTTTCTGAGGACTAGAGTGCGCACTGTCCCCAGTTCACAGGGCGGCACGACATGCGTGTGAGCTGGAGGAAGAGATGAGCCAGCTTACGAAGAAACTGTCAGTTTGCTTTTCCTCAGACCCGTTTAAAAACAAGCCCATTATCTGCGTGGCAGTCCCTTCCGCGCCAACAGGGTGGGGAGGGCGGGGCCTTACAGCTGCTGGCCCGGGTTCAGGGAGCTCTCGTCCACCATGCGGTCGTACTCCAGCAGGAACTCGTCCAGCTCGCCAGCGTCCCCGAAGGCACCCCACTCGGTGTTGACGCACATGCGGCCCTCTTCCCCTTCCACCAGCTCCACGTTGTGCATTTCTTCCATGTAGCAGGCGTTGCAGCCTGTGCCTGGGGGAGGCAGCAGTGTCTGACCCACCTGGGGCCTGGGGCCTGGGGCCGGGGCTGCGCTTCCCCAGCCGCCCCTCTTAGATGCCCCCACCCCACCATCTCCCCTGTAGAAAGCCCCTGTGCCCCGTCTTCCCTGCTTCCACCACTGTGTGAAGTCTCTCCCAGGTGTACAGGACCTGGGTTTGCTGTGTGACCTCTGGTAGATGAGCCCACCTCTCTGGGCTGTTCCTCTTCCCCAAGAGGGAATGGTAATACCTTCACCTCCCATTATCTGGGCGGTTGGGAGGACTAAGGGAAACGTGTCAAATGTGCAAAATAGAGATGGGTGTGGGATGGTATGATTTTGTCTACGCTCCACTTTTGTTTTCTGGCATTTTCCATGCATGCATTTAAGCTTCCCTGTCCTGGTCCCTGTTTTCAGGGGCACCCTGAGGTGAGTAAGGCACAGTGAGGGCCCAGGCTGCTGCGGGTGGGGCTGGCTGTAGAATTTGTAGTTTGCAGGGAGCCATACAGTCAGCAGAGTGCCGTCCTGAGCGTGACCGTGTGGGCAGCATGCCCGAAAGCCACCAGGGACAGCCACTCAAATGCTGGCCAGTGACGCTGCCCAATAGGAATCGGGCCCAGTGATGCCAGGCCTTCCAATTTTTTGTGTGGGAAAAAAAAAAAACCCACAGAAATCCAGACTTGGATATGAATTCTCCCAATTTCTAGATCTTGGTAATCATCATACACATGTTTTTAAGCCCTGAGCAGAGTAAGCAAGAGTGTTTGAGGGGCATGTGTAACCTTCGGCTGCCCTCTGCCGCCCTGCCACAGGAGGGACGTGTCTGAAGCCAGCGGCTGCAGAGCTCAGGGGAGGGTGTCTTGGGGAACTGTGCCCAGCTCGACTACCCCAGGTGCTCTGTGGGAGAGCGCAGGGGAGCACAGCCAGGGCCCTGAGTCCTGTGTAGGTGATGGACTTAAGACAATGCTGCATCTGAAAGGTGAGAACAGAAGAGGGTGCGAGAAGCAAGGGGGAGGTCAGGCTCCGCCCACACATGTGTAGCAGGTGGTTCCCAAGAGCCGGGAATGGCTCTGAAGGGCCCATCAAGGCGAACAACTCTGAACACCAACTTCCTGAGTAGCCAGGGCCCAGAGATGCCAGGAAAATATCCCCACACCTGTGTGCCAGCAGGTAACTGATCTGGGGGTGTTGCTCCTCGGTAAACGCTACTGGGAAGGGCAGGCAGTTGGTGTGGAAGGCCCCCTGGGAACAGCTTGGGCCTCCTTTCCAGCCACCTGCCTCCCCTTCTGGCAGGGCAGGCCAGTGGCCCTGGTCATGATCAGACCATCCAGGAACAGATGATGCCACTTCTGCTTATCCTTTTCCACTTGGACAACTCTGTCTAGTTTGGTCAATTTACCACATAAGGTGTTCTAGTTAAACCCTGACGGGCCAGGTGCACGAGCAGCTGGTGTGCCATCTGATGCAGTGACTTGCACGTGTTGAAATGCTTCCTACCGGGAAAGAGCGTCAGGGCACCCCGCCACTCCACAAGCCTGCCCCGGGCCCCAGCACCTGTGGGGCTGTGCCTGGCACACCGTCCCCGTGCTGTCTCCGATGGCTGGGTACTGCGGCCCTCACTCCGCAGGGCCTGAGGCTGAGGCCCCTGGATAGGGCAGGGTACGAGTCCTTACCCACAATCATGCCAACCTCACACTGGCGGTCTTCGTAGTAGCAGGAAATCATTGTGGCCACAGTGTCATTCACCATCGCCACCACGTCCATCTCAAAGTCCTGCCAAGAGGCACAGAGGTGGTGGTGATGGGGCCGGGGGTCTAGTTCAGCCTGCCCTGGGCCAGTCCAGCTCAACAACGGAGGCCAAGACCCCTTCCGGAGGGGACACCCAGAAGGCCCTCCCTGGCATCCTGGCCTGGGGGGGGGCAGGGCAGCCAGGGCACAGGTGCCTCCTCACCCCTCTCCGCCTGATGGCGTCTCGCAGGAGCCCCACGATGTTGTTCCCTTCGGCTCCCGAGGCCTTGAAGCCCTTGGTCCAGTTGAGTAGGATGCCCTGCAGGAAGAGGAGCCCGGGGCTGCTGACAGGGCGGGGGCGGGGTGGCGGGTGGGAGCTACCTCGGACCACAGACCCCACTTTGTGGGTGAGCATGTTCCTGCAGAGCTGGGTCCCAGCAATTTAAGGATGTTTGTCGAGTAAAGCCCAGAGTAAGGGTGCTGTCTGGAGGACAGCGGCGCCCTATAAGATTGGGGTTCCTCTCCTACAGTGTGCCCACTGCAGATGAGGGAACCAGCTGGCGCTCAGTGCGCCGCGGGGTCTGGGGCTGGGAAAACCAGCATGACAAGTGGCTCCTGCTGCTGTTGTGCCGGGAGGTCTCGTGTCACAGATGGGTGTGTGCTTGGCGCGTGCAAATAGGCAGTTAAGTTGTGTATATGACTGACGTGTGTGTATAACTGACATGTTTGTGTGTGTGACCGGGCTGATGTGCCAGCTCGAAGGTAGGTACAACCTCAGCCCCGGCACAGGTGGTCCCGCACAACAATGACACCCTGGCGTGCCAGAGGAGCCCGCCTGCCTGCTTTGAGCCCCAGCGCTGCCACCTCCCACCTGGGCTGGTCACTAACCCTCAGCTCCCTAATCTGTCGTGTGGGTGCAATGTTATGGGGAGGTTAAGACAAACAGTGAGAACCAGCTAACGTTCTTTCCCACAGTGTCACAGAGCACAGGTGACGGGCACAATTTGAGTCCAAGGCTTTTGCCCAACAGGGGACTACATGTGAAGGCAGCCCAGGGTGATTTTGTCTGGGGTGCAGGTCCGCCCGTCTGTCTGTGGTCCGTCTGCCCAGCCTCCTGGGGCCCCACCTTGTCGATGTCTTCATGCCTCACGGGAAATGAGAAGGTGAAACCCAAGGGCAGCTTCTTGTGCTTCATCTGATGCTTGTCCAGGAAGTCGGAAATGCACTCGGAGATGTAGTCGAAGAGCTAGAAGAGCATGGGTCACAGGGGGCTGGCCGCAGCCCCCCACCCCCCCACCCCCCCGAGCCTTGTGCTGAGCCATCAGTCCTCCAGGAAGCCGGCTCTGGGCCTGCACTCAGCTCCTCACTTCTGACCCCACTGCTTATCGGGACTCAGGCCCTGAGCCTCCCCCAGAGTCCTGTTGATGGCAGCCCCAGGGACAGGGCGGCTCTGGGATGCGGCTTGTCCCCAGACCATCTGTGGTCTGTCACAGTGACATTGGGCTTCAGGCTTTGGACAGAGGCATCTCCTTGGCTACAACTGTGACTTCTGTCTCCAGCACCCAGGTGTCCTGGCCACCCCCCTGCTGCTGCTGAGGACCAGCCCCACCCAGGTGGACAGGTGGCCCCCGTCCAGGACCCGCAGAGCGCTGAGGCCCCTCTCACCATCTCAGCAGTGCCCGTCATGGCGTCCTCAGGGATGCAGTACATCTGGTGCTTGGTCTTCACGCTCCACTGGCCCGCCTCTCCCTCCCCTACCTTCACCAGCATCACCCTGAAGTTGGTGCCGCCCAGGTCCAGGGAGAGGAAGTCCCCGACTTCTGCGGCCACAGGGAGGAGCCTGTCAGCCTCAGGGGCAGCACCCACAGGAGAGGAGGCGGGAAGGCATGCAAGCCCAGGGGAGCTGGACAAGGGGCTTCGACGCCAGGTGTCTGGGGACACACTTCCAATGGTGGAAGAGGTCAAAGGAGGAAAGTCCGTGGGAACCCCCTGCCTTGAACTGAAGTCACCCCAAATCCAGCGCTCCACTGAAAAACTAGTAAAATGATCCTTCCTAAGGACTGGGGGGGCGGGTGACCACAGGGAGCTCAATGTGAGATGAAAAAAGCCAGGTTCCTGAGAAGGCGCCAGGGCCGGGCAGAACCAGGTGAGAACTGGCCTGTCTGGGGCTGCTGGGGACAGAGCCCTTGGAGGGGCCTGGACACAGAGCCCTTGGAGGGGCCTGGGGACAGCTGCCCTGCCCCGGCTCTGGGCAGTACCTGAGCCTTCCGGGGTGGAGCGCACATAGGTGGGCAGCATCTTCACACTGGCCTCCTCGTGAGTCTCCAGCCGCAGGCCTCGGTCCATCTCCTTCTGCATCCGCCTCATCACCTTCTTCAAGTCCTCCTCCTGCAGCTGGAACTCCGCCAGGATCTGCTCCACCTGCATGGGGGAGGGGAACGGCTGGGTGGGGGAGGGGCTTTGGCACAACATCACCAGGCACACTGAGGCTCTCCTTTGCTCTCTGGCCTGGTCCCGAGTGATCCATCATGTCAAATCATCATAGTTCAAACCAAACCAGCTGAGCAGTTAGAGTAAGAGTTCCAAGACCAGCCCTGGAGGTTAGAGGTGAGGGCAGAGGGCAGATGTGGGAGGCGAGGGGAGAAGAAGACACTAACCAGGAGGGTGGGATGAGACACGGACCGTCTGGGACAGCCTGTCTGAAGGGCTAGGGGCAGCCAGCGTCACTGTGTGAAGGACCCAGTCACTCATGCTCTAGGACCGATGCTAAGGGCATGAACGGGCCGTGTGCACCCTGAGCGTAGGGACAGTCAAGGCAGCTAGGTGTCTGGTTCACTAACGTGCACCGTCCACAGCACAGAAGGCTCGGAGGCCGTGGGGTCCCTGTGAACACCAGCGCCACCTTCCCTGTGAGTGCAGATGGCCTGGGTGGGGTCTCCTGACCAAGCCGCCATGCCCCTGCGCCCCAGTGAGCTGGGCGGGCTCTGCTCCCGCGTGTGGGCGCTGGCGTGGCTCCCTGCTCCGCTTTGCACACTAGTGCACATCACCGCAGGAAGGCCACTGCGATTCCCTGGCTATTTGGACCAAAAAGGAAAGGAAAGATACTTAACAAAAGCTGTAGGTCTCTCCTCCTCCAAGCAGACACTCAGAATCCAGCCAGGAGGCAACACAGCTACTTTGTTGGGTTAGGGGTAGCACATTAGAGGAAGGCAGCCCCTCCAGGGGCCCAGGGAACAGGCTGTGATTGGGCTAAGCCAAGCCCAGCGACCCCATTCTGTGCTGCTGGGGATTTGGTTTAAAGTTGGAACTGTGGCCAAGGACAGTGAAGGGAAGCCTGGTTTGTGCAGGAGGGGCCTTCGGGGAAGCGCAGAGCCCTCTGAGGCTGTGAGCAGGGTGCACCGCCTCAGCTGTCCTGCAACCAGGAGGCGCCAAGGCTGAAGGGAGCAGCTGTGAGTGAACCACAGATGGGGAAGAAGACAGACAGGAGCCGGCCTGCTGACATCACATGTGCTGAGCCAACCCGGACCGCCCGCCTCCAAGTGCCTCCAAGTGCCGGCTAAGGGAGCACACCAACACCAGAGCCACAGTGAGGTTTGTGGTCCTGCAGCCTGAAGCGTTCCTATGGATACACATCCTAACTTAGGAGCGTGCCTCTTATCAAGACAACACAACTTAAATTTAAACCCAGGGCAGGTCACAGGGAAGGGGCTGACAGTCTGTGAGAAGGCACACAGATTCAAACAGCAGTATTTGTGGAGTGGGCGTGGTCTGCAGCTCTGGGCGGGGAGGGAGTGCGGGTGTCCTCAGGGCCCATGCCCACCACTTCGCCTCCTGTCTCTCTTACACGCGTTCACAGGGCCATCCCAGACCCTGAGCTGAGAGCTTACACAAGGCTTACACCTGTGCCGAGCATGCGGGGAGGCCCCGGCCTCTGCCCATCCTCTAGACTAGGGAAGGCTCAAGAAGTCACAGCATCTCCCCCAAGACTGAATGGTTCACAGGGACCAACTGGAAGACATCCGAGGGCCCCAAACAAACGTGATGGAGGCGCGGAGCAGGCCCCGCCCTCGGGCCCTTCTGTCCTGGAAGGCCGCCCGCTGGCCATGCGCGGGGACTCCTCAGAGGCCCTGACCGAAGGCTCCCCTGTCAGTGTCCAGGCCGCTGGCTGGGTGGAGCCCTGGCGGAAGGCTCCCCTGTCGGGGTCCAGGCCGCTGGCTGGGTGGAGCCCTGGCCGAAGGCTCCCCTGTCGGGGTCCAGGCCGCTGGCTGGGTGGAGCCCTGGCCGAAGGCTCCCCTGTCGGGGTCCAGGCCGCTGGCTGGGTGGCGCCCTGGCTCTGCAGCTTCCAGGCCAGAAAGTCCCGGCTGCGAACTCCAGAGACTGCATGAAGTTAAACCACCCGGTCAGAGCGCAACCTGGATTCGCTATCTATAATGTTGATCCAACGATCAACATTATAGATAGCACTGAGTGTGTCCTCTCCTGGGAATCTGCCCCACAGAAGGAGCCCCTCAAGCACTGAAGAAGCTGGGACCCTGAAGACTCATGGAGACCCCCATGCCCCGCCCCTCGGCTGGGGAGGTGAGTTCAAGTGTGCACAAGACCTCTTGTGAGGCAATGAGAGCGAGGGGCGGGGCGGGGGTGGGGGTGAGGGATTGGGGGGCAGGTGGCGGAGCAGGATGAGCTGGGGAGCAGATGGAGGTAGGGCCCCAACCCCAACCCCAGGGCCAACCAACCCCCCAAAAATGCTTGGTTTTCGGCAGGGCTTTTCGACTGTCTATGGTCAAAAGCTGCTTCAGAAGGTAGGGAGGTCATCCTTGGCTCTGGGGCCTGCAAGTCCAGGCTGCAGCTGGCTTTGGACACTGGACAATGTGCAGACAACGTACCCCTCACCCCTACGCCGCCAGGTGTGAATTTGTCTCTTCTTAGAAATGCCCACCCCTGCCAAGACCTGCTAAAATTAGCAGGAGTTCCCAAGTGAGCAGACAAGGGATGGTGACTTGACAGAATGCCAGGCTCTCCTGCCGGTGGCCAGTGTGGTCACCCCAGAGAAAGCCCTTGGCACGATTGATCTCTTTCCCAAAACAGAGCCAAATGGCTTCCCCAGACCACGTGTGGCACAGGCCACTGACTCCCAGCCCCTGGTTGTGAGGGAGGGCAGGGCCCATCCCTTCCAGACCAGTCAGGCCAAGGAGCTGCGGCCCTCCTCCTGGTCCGGCACATACACTTAAGAAGAGGACCAGGAACGACCAGCCCTTTCCTTGAGGAGGTCAGAGTGGGCCAGGACGAGGCAGAGGTAGGTGCCCCCTTTCTGCTCAGTGTGCCCTCTAAGCTGGCACTCTGACCAGCAAGCGCCACCCCAGGCCCCTTCCTGGGGCCTCCTCCTTGCACTCCTGGCTCCAGCACCCCACTTCCGAGCACTAGGGAACCCTCCAGAGCCAGACTGGCCTGCCTCGTGCAGATCCTCCTGTGCGCCCACCACGGGCCCATCTCTCTGCTTCCTCTTGGGTGGAGTGACACCAGACCGTCAGACTGGGCTGGGGTCAGGGGTCAGTGTAGCAGGAGACAGACCTCTCCAGGGAAGAGGGGCCAGGACAGGGGGGCCTCAGAGAGGACAGGCTGTCCTGAGGAGGACGGACCAGCAGTTCCATTTAGACTTCTGTTTTTGTTGATCCTCACCTAAGGATGCTTCTTCCCCATTGATTTTTTTTATATAATCTTTTTTTTTTATCCTCACCTGAGGATATTTTTCCATTTATTTATTTATTTATTTAATCCTCACCCGAGGACATTTTTGCATTTATCTTCAGATAGAGTGGGAGGGGGAGAGAGAGGAAGACAGAGAGAGAAACATCCATGTGAGAGAGACACACCCAGTGGTTGCCACCCACACGACCCCAACAGGGGCCGGGGACAAACCGAAACCGAGGTACGTGCCCTTAGCGGGAACCGAACCCGGGACTCTGGTTTGCGGGCCGACACTCTAACCACTGAGCCAAACCGGCCAGGGCTCCCCATTGATTTTTAGAAACAGTGGAAGGGAGGAGAGAGAGAGAGAGAGAGAGAGAGAGAGAGAGAGAGAGAGAGAGAGATTGGTTGCCTCCCCCATGCGAGGATCAAACTTGCAACCCAGGTACATGCCCCCGACCAGGGAACCCGAGTCGCTTCCGTGCTCTAACCGCTAAGCCACACTGGCCAGGGCTAGTTTTTTTTAAAAACTATGAACATGGAAATGTCCAAAGCAAGGTGTAGCCCATGACAAGTCTTAATAAACGCTCGGTCAGTGAGAGGAGTGGACGACCGGTTTGCGGACAGAACCCTCACGTGAGCCAGGCGGCATTGGGACTGGGCGGAGAGTTCGGCTGAGTCCGGCAGAGAGGGAGGTGGGGGGGTTGTGATGCGGAGGGAAAGGAGGAAAGGGGTTCGTTCCCACCTCTTGACAGAGCTGTGCTGATACAACGCCTCGTGTGTAGAGTCATAAGAAGGCCCAGGACCCATAGAGGGCGCCCGGGGGGGACGGGGAGCCCAGCCCAGCCCTCCCCGGCTGGGGAACAGGTTCTCGTTGTCACGCCCTGTCTGCTTGGAGTCCGGAGTGGGTTCTGTTTCTCCCTAAGCCTCACCCCACCATCCCGAGCCACCATCTCCTCACAGCTCAGTCCTGGCAACAGCACCCAGTCATTCCGTTTCCATGCTTGACCCCATCACCTCTTCTCCCCTTAGCACCCAGAGTGATCTCTGAAAGCAGAAACTGAGTAATGTAATTCTCCAAATACCTCTTAGGGTTAGGAGACCAGGAGGCCAGGACACCAGGGGATCAGACCAGAGGACCAGACCAGGGGACCAGGGGACCAGGAGAACAAGTGTGTTGGCCTTTGAGGGGGGCAATGTCCCACCTATCCTCCCTCTGCTTTCTTTCCTCTGGCCTCCCCGAGCCAGCTCCCACACTGAGGGCTGGGTGAGGAAGACCTGGAAGGGCTGTCCAGGTAGGGCTCTAACGACAGCCAAGGCCAAGAAGCTGGCAGAGTGCAGCAAGGGCACTGGTCTGGGGTCGCTGGTCTCCCGCAGCAGAGCACGAGCCCTGTGGACTCAGAGGCCATTGGCAAAGCTCGCTGTTGGCACCAGGACCCCACAGTGCCCAGGAGCTCAGAGACAGGGTGGACCTGGACGGGTGGCGGCCACCCCCACTGGGAAGCACTTACAACACAAGTCCTGGGAGGTGGGGCTGGGGGCTCACGGGACTTCATGTACGTGGTCTCCCTCCAATACCCTTCCTGACGTTCTCGTGGGGGCCCACTCTGCTGTGGGCCTGGGCTGGGCCGGCCTAGGGGATCCCAGGCAGAGGAGGCCAGGTCGCAGGAGGGGAGGGGCCTGCAGGAGTGTCCACGAGCTTCCCCGGGGACCGACTCGCAGGCTTGGTTACTAGGAAACCAGAGCTCTGCCTGTGATATTTGTCCACTTTGTTATTACAGTTTCTGAGTAAGCAACAGGTTACACTGACGGGAAGTTGAGTATGAGACTGTGTGTGGTCATGGAAACAGCCACCACTTCTTTGTGATCAACTGAAATCTCTGCCTGCCCATTAGGGCCTCTGGGGGCTATTTGTGTTTTTAACCCTCACCCGAGCATGTGTTTATTGATTTTAGAGAGAGGAAGGGAGAGAGAGAGAAACAGCCTTCAGCTGCCTTAGCCCCAACGTGATGGTATTTGGAGGTGGGGCTTTGGGAGGTGACCAGGGTTAGATGAGGTCATGCGCGTGGGGCTCCATGATGAGATTAGTGTCCTTATGGAAGATGAAGACAGATGAGGATGCAGCTTGGAGCTGGCATCTGCAAGCCAGGGAGAGGCCCACACCAGGCCCGGCCATACCGGCGCCCTGATCTCGGACTTCAGTCTCCAGAGCTGTGGTTTAAGCTGCTGGGTCCACGGTATTTAGCAACGGCGCCAGAAACAACTAACGCATGGCCAGCTGTTCGTGCTTGGAGGTCCCCATGTCTCCCACCCTCCAGGTACTCACGGGGAGTGTCCAGATGAGGGAGGGGGAAGTTCAGGCCAGGATTCCAAGGGGTTCCCAGGGCCCAACTTCAGGGCAGTGTCAATGGGAGCAGACCTGCCCCAGGGAACTGTACAGAGCTGACATCTATATGGGAAAGTCACTGAACATGGCCCTGAAGCCACACAGTTCTGCAGCTGGTGGAGAATGAGCACAGGGGGGACCTGCACAGGTGAGAGCAACCACGGAACGGGAGGAGAGAGCAGCAGAGCAACCCGAACGCTCTCCTCCTGGGAGCCTGTGGTGGGCACAGCACAGTTGGCCTGTTGGGGACAACTTTGAAAGTGTGAACAGGTCACTGCTCACTGCTCCAGGCCAAATGCTGTCTCAGGGTGGGGGTCACACTTCCCAGGGGACACAGGGCTGGAACGGGTGGGACTGGCAGTGAAAATCACATGTGTAGGGTGACCTTGCACCCAAGCTGCCCCCAGGACAGCTGGGGGGCCCCGATGTGGCAGCCCCAGATCTCCCTTGGCCCTCAGCTGCACCAGCAGCCAGCACAGGGCTGAGACAAGTAAAAAACTCAGTCATGCTCCTCTCATCTTTCTTTAGAATGTTGGTATTCTGTTCATCATAACTTTTTGCATTAAAATATTATTTATCTTGGTGACTGATGTTTTTGTTGCCTCATTCGACCCTGGGCCCAGACCCTAGTGTCGGGGACCCTCGCCCTCTGCAGCCAGCCTGCCCCTGAACGGGGCCAGCACCCCCTCGCCTCTAAACAGGAGCGTCTGCCTTGTGGAACCGTGTCCCCTGGGCCAAGCAGGAAGGGGCGCAGGCCAGCCAGAGTCTGGGAATGGTCCCCACGGCACCCACAGGCCCCTCACACTCTTGCCAAGACACCTCTCTGCTTGCACCAAAGACACCACCTTGCTCCTCCTCAGGTGGCCTCCTGTGGCCCCTTCCCTGACTCCTGCCACAGCAGTGACCACCCCGTGCTGCCTGCGGCTGTGGGTGCCCAGACCCGGGCTGGCTGTTTTTCTCCTGACATCATCAGCTCTGCCAGGAGCAGGAGCACCGCTGTTTGTGCTGACCTTGCCGTTTCCCAGAAGAGGAGAAGACCGTGAGGAGGGGATTATGCCGAAGGAAAGGCCCAGGCCTCTCCTCCTACCCCACTGTGCCCGGGCCCGGCCCCTCTCCCTGTGGCCTGCTCTCTCTCCTTGCTCACTACTTGGGCACAGGGCTGGCTCAGGGGATGTCTGGATTTCTCTTTGTTTTGGAAAAAGTAACTGATCTCTGGTCCTCACCAGGAGGTAATGGCCTCAGGTTCCCCAGGAAGAGATTCCTCGGAGGCAGTGTGGGTGCTGAGACCTGTCGTTGGGTCTGTAAAGTAAGGGCCTCTGGCTGGGCTGTGGATCTGCCAGCAGGACCCCAGGCTCTGAACCCCCCAGACCCTCTAACCAACACAGGTCACTCACTTCCCAGGCCTCCTGGCTGCCCAATTTCCAGGTTGCAGGGCTGGAATCTGGAGCAGGGTAGGGACCTGGTCTGCTGGGAAGAAGGGCCTTTCTGCCCACTAAAGTCCACCCACCAAGGTCCGTGCCCGTGACCCTCCCCCGAGGTCTTCCCTAAAGAGCTTGTCATAACTCAGATTCTGAGCAGCAGGCGCGAGTCCGTCAGAAAAACCACTGCATGCGGGGACACAGGACAAAGGCTTCTAGACCCAAAGAGGCAGAGCTACCTGTTCCTTTTTGGCGCTCTCCATTCTGGCACGGTCATCCAGCATTGGCACCGAGGCCAGCTCGTGTGAGCTGGGACCCTCAGCGTTGCCCAACAGGTTTCCAAAGCAGGAGTTTCCCCAGGCTTCTCCCAGCCAAGGGTCACGCTGGCCCTGGGCGCCTGGGAAACTGGTCCACCTTCGGCTGGTTTCTGGCTGGGGCGTCAGTCACAGTTTCCTCCTTTTCATCGTCCTCAGCAGCCCAAGAGCCTTGTCTCCGGGGCCACACCTGGGACCCTTCCCCACAGAGGCCTGGTCAGGCTGGATGTGCTTGGGGCAGGGCCATCGCTGGGTTCTGGGGCTGGTCAGCTTTCTCTCCAGGCTGTGCTGAGCTGTGCGGCGCAGCGGCCTCTAGACAGACTCAGCAGAAAAGCTCCTGTCCCTTCTTGTGGCTGGGGACAGCATTTGAGTAATTAGGCTGAAGGTGACTGTTTCTCTCACACCCTAACCTGCTCCCTGGAGCTCAGTCACCACCCAACACTTCCTGCTTTGACCAGGTGTGCGGTGACCAGGTGTGCGGTGGGGAATTCTCCTGCGGGGCCTCCTGCTCCACAGAGGGCCTGCGCTGCCACGGCAACCAGGAGCAGGGCCTCTGTGCTCCCGCCCTCCGGCCCCAGCAGGGCAGGCTGCCTGTCATTAGAGCTGCCATGCAGAAAACGGGCTGAAGGCAAAAGGCCTCTATCCCCATCACCATAGCAACAGCCCAATGGCCTTGTCACCAAAGGCTTCACCACCTGTCCAGTTCCCAGGGCAGGGTCACAGGGGCTTCCAAACTCACATGCTAAAGAGCAGAGGCCCCAGTCTGGGAACCAGAGGAGAGTGGGCAACTTGGCCACCGGCATTGTCACGTGCCCAGAGTGCCCACAGGCTCTGCCACTGCCTTCTTGGCTGGAACAGTGGGCCCAGCCGGGCAGAGGCCCACAGATCCGGCCTCAGCCTGGGAGCCACGCGCTCCACTCCCACGGGCAGTGGGAAGACCCCGCGACAGAGCTGGGAGCCGGGAGCCGGGTGCTGGAGCCGACTCCGCTGCTGGCTCAGGGGTTCATTCGCGTCCGGAGCAAAGTGGGACCTGGAGGTGGTCTCACCAGTTTCTGGCCTGACTTAGAGCTGGTGTGTTTGTGATGCTCACAGTGCTTCTCAATCAGGACGAGGTGTCAGCGCAGAGCAGAAGGAGAGGACACCCAGAGGTCCCGCCCAGGGCGTGAGGAGGAGTGGCCAGTGAGACCAGCCTGGGAGACCAGCCTCCCGTGGGTGGGCCGGCACCTGCACTTTCAGTTTCCCTACAACTCTGTTTCCCTGTGTGCACATTCCTTCTGGACGGTTCCCAGAGCTGACCCCGGGCGGCACGTCACAGCCATCACGGGGCACCAGCGCACTCACCTCTCCACCGACATCAGGCGTTCGGCTGCCTCCTGGCCAGGCCTTGAGAGGATGCATCTATCATTTTCTGCCGACATGTTGTCTCGTTTTAATTGCAAAGTGCTGGACACCTTTTCATATGCTTAGTGGTTATCTGTATCTTTTTTCTCTAAAGATGATTTATGTTATTTAATTAGTTTGTTATTGAATTATCTTTTATCTTTCAATTTGTATAAACTACTTTTATATTCTATCTATAATATCTAATATCTATTAATCCTGTATTTAATATTCTATAATATCCCCCAGCCTACTGCTAAACTTATAACTTGATTAACAGTCTTTCATCATAAGAAGTGTTTTCTTTTTATGAATTTCAATCTTTGCTTTCAAGAAAAGCACTTCCCACCCCAAATAACAAACATATTCTCCCATACTTCTTTCCAATATTTTTCCAATTTTTTTATTTTTTATCCTCATCCAAGGACACTTTTGCATTCATCTTCAGATGAGCGAGACGGAGGAAGAGAGAGAGAGAAACATCAATGTGAGAGAGACACACCGAGTGGCTGCCACCCACACGACCCCAACCAGGGCTGGGGACAGACTGCAACTGAGGTACGTGCCCTTAGCGGGAACCGAACCCGGGACTCTCTGGACCGTGGGCCAATGCTCTAACCGCTGAGCCAAACCGGCCAGGGCATTTGCCCAATTTTTAAGTGGTTAGCATTTTGGTCCTTCTGTATTTGTTGTGTGTGGTATGACATATTTGTGGGACACCCTTTCCCAACAGACTTGCAATGTTGACCACATAACAGCTTGTATGCCATTGTTTCATTCTCTAGTATAAAGAATGGCTCAATTCTGGTCACCTAGCAGGTGCACCACAGGCCTCAAGGCCAGCTCCGAAACCACAGCTGCCCGGAGCCTCTCAGAGCACACTGTGACCCCACCCGGAAGGAGGAAGACTGTGAGCAGCTGCCTGAGGCCATCTGCTACTCTCTTCTGGGAAGGTTCCCTGTCTCCCGGGCCCTCAGGGTCCAGCTGCTGGCTAGAACAGGCTGCCAGCCAGGGCACATGCAGGGCACATGCAGGGCACTCAGCCCTCCAGTTTGGGTGTGGGCAGGAGCGGCACCTTCGGTGCTCTTTCCATTCCTGTGTCGGCAACAATGGTCCGAAGGGAAGCGTGGCTCTTGGTCCTCCACCTGCTTTGGTCTCAGCTCCGCCTGTGCGCTGGCATCTCTGCCCATCCCACGCTATTTTTCTGTCGGCATAACTTTCTAGTTTTTTGATATTTGGTGGGGCAAACATGCCTTCTCTTTTCCCTACAAAATTTTCCTTACCATGAGCTTTTTATCTTTCATATAAATCTTAACACCTACTCACCCTATTTCACAAAATAATGCTGTTGATCATTTCACTGGAAATGCACAGAATTGGGGGATTTGGGGATTCGTGTCAGAGAACCTGTATCTTCATGTTGAGTCTCCTCACACAGAAACGCGGACGCTGCTCCATTCATTTAGATCCCCTTGTATGCCCTTTAGGTGAGTTTTATTATTTTCCTCACAGAGATTTTACACATTTCTTGTTAGAGTCAGTCTTAAAGAAAGGCAATATGTTTACTAGGAGAAGGAGAAACGGTCATCATAACGACCGATTTAAACATCTATAACTCACAGAGCAGCTCTGCATTCATTCTGTCCTTTGAACATTCTGTCCTCTGAACACTCTGGGGGCAGCAGGCAGGGGTGGTATTACCACCACTTTCAAACGAGGTCACTGAGGCCAAGGAGGTTGAAGGCCTGGGTTACAAAGTGTGCAGTGCTCACTGTCCCCCAGGGGTTCCTTGCCTCAGTCTCCTGCTAAGAACAGACGCTGAGACAGTCCCTCATGCAGAGGCACAGCCCGGCCTTCCCCGACAACAGGTGACCTGACCCAAAGGCAGCCACACTGCACGATGGCCAGAGCCTTGAGAGTGGCCTCACAGGGCACGTTCCCAACAGGGACTACTTGAAACGTGGGTGGTTTAGCTAAGGACTTCAAAGGGGCAAAATCTCTGAGCCACTCAACTGGCCTGAAGGAAAGTCCCCTATCGTATCCTGCTCCCTGGGGTGAGGCGGGAGGCGGCGCTTTCCTGGCTGGAGAACCAGGGGGTCCCTTGGGGAGGGCCTCTCCGAGACACTTGCTTCAGCCCCTCACCTGCTAAGCCCCCATCACTGACTGTGCCTCCCTAGTTTACACCTGCCCACCCTGGTGGCCTTGCCGGCTCACTGTGCTCCTCCAGCCCTGTCTTTGTGTTTGGGGGGTTTGGTGGATGAACACAGTGTAACCTTGAGGTATGCATTCTCGCAGCCTGGCCAGCCAAGGGCCAAAGCATGCATGAAAATAGACAAAATATGCACAGTGGGTTGGAACACTGCCCAAGGAAGTGGATGTTATAAGAATCTTGGAAGTGGCCCTGGCCAGTTTGGCTCAGCGGTTAGAGCATCAGCCCATGGACCAGAGTCCTGGGTTCAGTTCCCACTAAGGGCACGTACCTCAGTTGCAGTTTGTCCCCAGCCCGGTTGGGGTTGTGCGGGTGGCAACCACTCGATATGTCTCTCTCTCTCTGTCTTCCTCCCTCTCTCCCTCCCGCTCTGTCTGAACATAAATGCAAAAAATGTCCTCGGGTGAGGATTAAAAAAAAAGAATCTTGGAAGTGGGTTATGGCCCAGGTGTGAATGTGTTTGTTATGTATCTCTGCTGAGGGGCAGCTGGAACAGGAAGAATGCTGGGTTGGCTGAAAGGTCAGCAGAGACGATATCTCAAGGACTTAATTACCTAAAACACCGTGTAACCTAGGGAACCGCTAAGAATAAATTGGGCTGCATCCAGAGATGGGGAGCATTTGCTCCCTTGCGACGCTCCCCATCACTCCAAGCAGTGTCTGCTCATAGTTCAGTTGTGACGACACCCAGCAGGCCGAGCCCCCGCCACAGACCGTGCCTCCCCAGTTTACACCTGCCCACCCTGGGTGGCCTTGCCCGCTCACTGTGCTCCTCCAGCCCTGTCTTTGGGTCACTGCAGTGGACACGGGCCAGGGAGTCCATACGTAGACATGTATTTCATCTTCCGTGTTCTACCAGAAGTTTGTACTCACACTGCCTGGGGCTCACATTGCTTCTCTCAAGTGTCAACTGCTCTCTGTGCAGGGCAGCCCCACAGTGGTCAGGATGCCGTCCTTGGGTCAAGCCACCAGCTTCAGAGGCCGTGTGTCCAGAGTGGGCTACACATTCACCCCGAGCCCTGAGCTGCAGAGGGGTGTCTAGTGTTACAAAGGCAGCTCCTGAGAAACCCCCGAAGGGGAGGCAGTTCTGAGGTGCCCTTCTCACTGTGTCCCAGAGCTCCCAGCCTCCTATCTTCCTTGGCTGTGACCCCTTCCTGCCCACTGCCTTCAGGTGAACCCATCCTCTCCTGCTGACATCTGTTCCTTCACAGCTGGTGGCAGTCACATCTGTGTCTGTCTGTCCTGTAGCCTGGAGAACCCGGTGGGAGCCCAGGACACGTGGGTGAGGGGTTGTGGTGGTGAGCAGGGTTCCTTGGGACTGGGTCTGCTCATGGGCCCCCACTGATGGCGGCAAGTCTGTGCTCCTTATGTTTGGTGTAAGGAAGTAAAAGAGGAAAAAATCTCCTCTGCCCTCTGTGGGTCTCCAGTTGGGCCTAAGAATTACACTGACATCAACAGGAGGAAAGCCTGCACGTTTTATTACATTTTTTACATGTACATAGGAGCCTTCACAAGAGACAGAGGATGCAAACAAGTGCCCAGAGCAGAAAGCTTTTAAATATCTTAGACGAAGAAACAATACCTTTGTGAAGGACTGACAAGACAGTGGGGTTTGGGAGGGGACAGTACACTGTGGAGGTGATGAGGAAGACAGCGGGGTTTAGCCAGGTGTGTACAGATCCCTCTTGCCCTCCATTCATCTCTGCTGTTGCACCTGCTGTTCCTCAAATGCCTTAACTCAAAATAATCCCTACTCAAAGCATGGCATGCTCTGAACTGTTTTGGAGGCCTGACCACAGCGGTGGTGCAGCTTGAGACCTCTCCCATGTAGGCTGGGAGGCTCAGGTCGGGTTTAGTGGAAACAACCCTAGTGCCCTGGCCTTGGCTGATGGACCCCTGCGTGGCTGCGCTCCCCTGGGCTGGGCCTCCTGGAAGATGGTGGTGCCCACCTTGCCCAGCAGCGGTGAACTAAGAGGCCAGGCCGCTCGTCCTGGGAGGGTTGCCCCCCAGGTGCACAGGTGAGCCTGGACTGCCTCGGACCCTGCACGCGTGACGTCAACGCCCCTTCCCCGTCCTTGCGGACTCACGGAACAGTTGTAAAAACTGTACAAAGAATTCGTGGATACCCTTCATCAAGACGCCTTAAACTGACTTTACCACACCTGCTTCACGCTGTGTGTGTGTCCTGTAAGGCCCTCCCTGAGCACACGGTGCCATCTAGTCGCCGAGGGCCCGCAGAAGGGCCGCCTCCATCCCCTCCGCGGACAGCGCGATCGCAACGACCGGCAAAGGGGCAGGAACTCGGACGGGGGTTGGGGGGACCGGGGTGGGGACGCAGGGCGTCTCCGGGGGACCCGGGGGGGGGGGCACAGGGCGACTCCGAGGGTCGGGGGGAGT
Source organism: Tadarida brasiliensis (assembly GCA_030848825.1). NCBI lineage: Eukaryota > Metazoa > Chordata > Mammalia > Chiroptera > Molossidae > Tadarida > Tadarida brasiliensis. Next base: position 101,702,929 of record CM061267.1, on the reverse strand, counting down.
GCAGGGCGTCTCCGGGGGACCCGGGGGGGGGCACAGGGCGACTCCGAGGGTCGGGGGGGGGCGCAGGGCGGCTCCGGGGGGGAGACGCAGGACGGCTCCGGGGGTCCGGGGGGGACGCAGGGCGGCTTCGGGAGTCCGGGGGGGGGGCGCAGGGCGGCTCCGGGGGTCGGGGGGTGAGCAGGTCGGCTCCGGGGGACCTGGGGGGGGGACGCAGGGCGGCTCCGGGGGTCCAGGGGGGACGCAGGGCGGCTCCGGGGGACCCGGGGAGGGACGCAGGGCGGCTCCGGGGGTCCAGGGGGGACGCAGGGCGGCTTCGGGAGTCCGGGGGGGCGCAGGGCGGCTCCGGGGGTCCAGGGGGGACGCAGGGCGGCTCCGGGGGTCCAGGGGGGACGCAGGGCGGCTCCGGGGGTCCAGGGGGGACGCAGGGCGGCTCCGGGAGTCCGGGGGGGCTCAGGGCGGCTCCGGGGGACCCGGGACCTCGGGGAGGCGGCGACCGGCCCGGAGCAGCCCTGCGGGGCGGGGCCGTGTTCCTGCGCACGTGCGCCCCGCCCCTCGCCGCGTGTTTCCGGCCGCTCCTCCGCTGCCCGAGTGCGATCTCACTCCGTAGGCCTTGGGCGGCGGCCCTGACCGGAACCGGAAGTGGGCCCCGAGCCCGGAGGAGGAAGCGGTGTCCGACCCGTCAGCAGCCGGCGGTCTCGAGGGGCGGCGCCCGCTGCCCGCTGCTGCCGGTGCGTGGTAGGCGGCCCGGCGCCATGAGGCTGTACAGCCTGAGCGTCCTCTACAAGGGCGACCCCAAGGCGCTGCTGCTCAGGGCCGCCTACGACGTGTCGACCTTCAGCTTCTTCCAGAGGACCAGGTAGGGGGCGGGGGCGTCGGGGGGCCGGGGTTGGGGGCTCTGGGGGAGCGGGGGCGTCGGGGGGCCGGGGGGGCCGGAGGGAGGGGAGGGTGGCCTCTGCCTGCGTCCGAGGACCTACCTCCGAGTAATCGTCACCTTCTGCCGGAGAGGTTTGTGCCGCTCTAGAAGATGGTCCCGAGCTCGGTGTTTTCCAGTGTCTGCCCTGCAGAGGTTATAAGGGGACTGTGAAAATGCAGATCCCCCAGATTCACGTCTGGACGTCTGAACTCCTGGGCTGAGGCCCAGAAATCTGTTTCAGACCAGTAACTCGGGCAGTGGTTCTGGTCCAGGCACTGGGCTGCCAGGACCCCCTCTGCCATCTCGTGCGAACCCCGTTTATTCCAACAGCTTCAGTATGAGGTGCTGGCGGACTCCCCTTTTATGGGTGAAGTCCCTGAGGCCCCAGGAGGTCTACCACAGCCAGCCAGGACTCGAGCCCAAATCCTGCGCCTCTTGTGTTGGGCCCGCTGGTACGAAAGGGTTCTGCTCTGAGGACGTGGAAGCAGCAGGGGGTTTGTAGGGCTTTAAGTTTTTAAACATTTCTGGGGCACTTCATTGCGAGCAGGTGGGTAATGGAAGCATGACAGACACTTCCAGCCCATTCCTGGACGGGGGTGACCTGGGCACAAGGAGAGGGCCCCTGCAGACGCTGTCTGTGGTCACCCGCCCCAGGCCTGCTGCAGGCTGCCACCTGGCCTCTGTTTCCACTGCTTCCAAGGACCTGTTTTGTTCTTGATGAGAGTAGCTTGCTGGCAGGACCTAAAACAATTTGTTATTTTGTTGAAACTTTTGGGTCTTGTGGTATCTTCTTGATACTTAGCTTTCTGTACCATGGCCTCCACCCTGCTGTGTGGCTGCTTTTTCGTGTTTGTGCCAACTTGGCTCACTCCAATTCTTCTTTTTCCCTGCGCATGAATACTGATGATTCTCAGCAATTTCACTGTAGGCCTGAAACCTCACTAGCTTGGGGTGCCCCTACCTGTTTCAGATGGTTAACCCAACTGCAAAACTAGAGGGAGGTTTCCAGTGACAGCACGTATCCCAGCTGGGTTCTCACGAGGCCCTCTCACTTCCGTCCTTCCCGCCTCATGATTACGCTTAAGACCTTCTAACAGTTTCCCAGCTTTCTGGTCCATGTATGCAGGCTTTCACAATGAATGCGGTTCTGTGTCCGATTACGATCCTGCTCTGAGCTCTGTCTCTTTATGGTTTTACTGCAAGGGCTTCTTATTTGGCGACCTCTTCTCTCAGGGATTACAGTCACATGTCATGTAATGAGGGGGACATGCTCTGAGAAATATGTTGTTAGGCAATTTTGTCGCTGTGCAAACGTCACAGAGCGCACTTGCACCTAGACGGTACAGCCGACTGCACACCTGGGCTGTGTGCACAGCCTCCCGCTCCTGGGCTACGGGCCTGGACAGCACGTTACTGTGCTGAGGACTGTTGGCAAGTGTCACACAATGGGAGGTATTTGAGACTCTCTCTTAACACATCTAAATGTAGAAAAGGTGCAGTAAAAATACAGTGTAAAAGATAACAAGCGGCACACCTGTGCAGGGCACTCGCCAGGGATGGAGCTTTCAGGGCTGGGAGTTGGGTGGGTGAGTTGGGAGTGAGTGGTGAGTGTGCAGGCCCAGGAGTTAACGACGCGACTGTGGACTTTATAACCCTGGACACTGAGGCTACACTAATTTACATTAATTTTTTCTTCAATAATATATTAACCTTAGTTTAACTATAATGTTTTTACTTTTTCCACTTTTAATTGATTTATTTTTTCTTTATTGATGTTACAGAGGGAGAGAGAAATAGAAACATCGATGAGAGAGAACATCGACTGGCCACCTCCCGCATGCCCCCCACTGGGGATCGGGCCCACAACCTGGGCATGTGCCCTGACCGGGAATCGAACCGTCGACCTCTTGGTGCATGGGTCGACGCTCAACCACTGAGCCACACCGGCTGAGTACTTTTTCCATTTATCAATTTTTTTTACTTGACTCTTTTTTTTTTCTTCCTCACCTGAGGGTATTTCTTAGGATATTTTTTTATTTAGATAGAGTGGGAGGGAGAAAGAGAGAGACAGAGAGAAACATCGATGTGATAGAGCCACATGGACTGGTTGCCTCCCGCACAACCCGGCCAGGGCCAAACCGCAACCGAGGTACGTGCCCTTGACCGGAATCGGACCCGCGACTCATTGGTCCGCGAACTGACGCTCTAACCGCTGAGCCACACCGGCCAGGGCTGAACTTGACTCTTGTAGTAACATATAGCTTCAAACACAAACATGAACACGTTGTACAGCCGCACAAAAATATATTCTATTTTTATCCTTACTCTCGAAGTTATTTTCTGTTTTTAAATTTTTTAATATTTTTAACTTTTAAAACTTTTTTGTTAAAAAATTGAGACACACACACACATTTCCTTAGCCCCACACAGGTCAGGATCATCACTGTCACTGTCTCCCACCTCCACATCCCGTCCCACTGGCGGGCTCCGGGCCGCATGCATGGAGCTGGTGTCCTGTGATGACAGGCTCCTCTGCAGCACCTCCTGCAGGACCTGCCGAGGCTCTTCCTGAGGAGAGGGCACTCTTTCCAGAAGTATGTCCGTGGTGGTTTGCTTGTTTTTTTGTTTTGATACAGATTTGCTTGTAAGCAGATAGTACACCATGAACATTCTTCTCTATTAATGAAAACCTTTCATTGTTGGGGTCCATGTTTTCATTCTTTTTAAGGAGCTTGTTGAGCTCTGCAAACGCTCTGCTAAGCCCTCCTCTTAATTTTCCTGGAGGTTCTTATGGGATCACTGTTGTGTATGCGATCTGTTGTTGGCCCAACTCGTTGTATGGCCCATGACGAGCTCTCCCTCTCTCTAAGCCTTTGTTCCAGCCATTTTCCATTTCCATGTCTTGGCCGAGCTGTTGCCCTCCATTCCTTCCAGAGTGCCCAGGGCTCACGCCATGGGTGACACAGTCTTCACTGTGGTGTGTGCCTCTTAACTGGGGTGTGCCCCTTAACTGGCACCACGGCCAAACAGTTCTTGCCACTTTTGTTTTTCCAGTGCCATTTTATTCATCCTGCTTCTTGGAAATGAGTGAGGCCTTGAGAACAGGAGCCAGCTTCTGCTTTGTTCCTGTGCCCCAAGTCATACTTTGACCAAGTTCTTAAACTGACACTAGCCTGTAGGAAATGCCCTAGAAGTCTGGAAGGGGGTTGTTGGGGTGAGCTGGATAGTGAGCAGATGTGGTTTGAATGGTTGTGATGAATTGTAACTATTTGGATGTGTTCATTTACAGAGTGTTTATTATTATCTTTGTAAGGTTGGGAGGGGAAGGAATGAAACCACGGAGCGGTGTCTCCTTGTGGATAAGCTCAGGCCACTTCCCATTGTGTTGGGGACGAGGTGACGGAGTGGGCTGTTGTTGTGTTTCCCAGCGTTCAGGAATTCATGACCTTCACGAGTCAGCTGATTGTGGAACGCTCGGGGAAAGGCAGCAGAGCGTCTGTCAAAGAGCAAGGTAAGGGGCACCGCCCGTGCGTGCGCTGGCCTGGCCACCACGCCCCGGCCGCCCATGGCGCTGCGCACACCCTGCGGCTTCGTGAAGGAGAGGGCTGCCAGGAGCACGCTGCGAGTCTGATCTCTCTTCCCTCCCCCTCCTCTCCCTGTCTGCACAAAATTCTGTGACCACTGTTGGTGTCTGGCTGCCTGGTTAAAGTCGCCCCCAAAGCTTGGACGCAATAAGCGACCCCTCCTCCAGAGTGTAGGCATCTCAAAGAGGGATTTCCTGCTCGCCCTGTCCAGGTACTGCCACCTTCTGTGCTCCTAAGATTTTGACCAGGAGGTGTATGTTGTCCAGACAGGTCAGGAAGCTGTGAGTGAACTTCCGGCAGAAACAAGGCCTGTTGCACGTTGCTCGGACTGTGGGTCCTGGGGTGTGGCGGTGCTGTGTCGACGGTACCAGGGATGGCACCGGTGGTGTTGGCTCTGTCCTGTGTGGGACCCTGTGTGCTCACCTCCCAGCAGTGCAGTCGGAGCATGGACATTTGAGTATTCTCAGTCCCCTCGGGCTGTGTCTGCCTTCCCAACTTGGGACTTCTGGACACTCCCTCAGACCCACCCAGCTTCTCTGTGGTGTGTGCACTTTGTCCCCACACTTGAGTCTGTCTTACTTGGGGAGGGACGTCTGGAGCGTGTCGGTGGTGAGCTCCGGTCCCTGTCATCCCTGCTGCTGTTGGCTCTGCCCGTTTCTGATTTCAGGGGCTCATGGCTTCCTCGCCTCTTTAATTTGTTTTCCTTGTGTAGCTTCTGAATCTCCTGGCTGAGAGCTTTAAAGACAGGACATTCTTATTCATCAGCTGTAGTCCTTTCCAAGTGACAGGACTTAGTTCTGTGGGCTGTGCCTGTTTGGCAGAAGCCCTTGTCCAGACTGTGCACGTTGCAGCTTTGATGACTGACAGGAATCCTGGAGGCCCCAGCCAGCAGTGGCCAGTTGTTTCCTAGATGGGCCTCTCTCCTCACTCCCTCACTCTTCTCCCCGGAGTGGAGCAGGCCAGACAAGGACCAGAGAGCTGATTTCCTGACTTGGGGCCACCCTTACAGGGCTTTTAAAAAGAAAGTGGGGCTACTTTGCTTGCCCAGGGTTCCTCGGGTTGGGAGCAGAGCCTTAGGGGGCTGCCTCTCCCTGAGACACTGCCAGGCCTGACCCGGAGCTCAAGGCTGGGCCCGCAGTCGTGCCCTCAGACCCTGGCTCGGTGCTGGGCCTCGGGCATCTCCTTGTCCTGAGGTGGAGGCTGAGCTGCGCTGACGGCCGAGCTCCTGCATGTGCGTCTCGGCCTGTGTCCCGTCGAGCTGTGCTGCAGAGTGGCCTACAAGCCTCGCTCGGATTGTGGCCGGTCTGCAGAGTGGCTTCGTTGACCCCAGGCAGGGGCCCAGCACGCCTTGCCTGAGGGCACGGTCTGACGCTCTGCTGCCCCGCGTCTCCTCAGGGTACCTGTGCCACGTCTACGTGCGGAACGACGGCCTTGCGGGCGTGGTCATTGCTGATAGTGAGTACCCGTCCCGGGTGGCTTTCACCTTGCTGGAGAAGGTGAGTTGGTCGCTTGGCTGGACTGGACATGGGTGGGGGAGTGTGGACTGGGGTGGGGTGATGACAGTGCCAGAGGCCTGGGGGTGAAGTAATGTGTCCAAAGTCAGCCTGTGTTCAGCCTTCCCCTCGCCCTTCCCCGGCCCCTCCATGGCCCTGACTTCTGCCCCTGTGTCCAGGCTCATGCCCCAGGGCCGCTGTGACTCCCCATCTGCCCCACAGTCCCTGCATCTCTCCTCTGGGATGGAGCCCTTGGGTCAGCGATGGCCATGCGCTCACCCCATGTGACCTCCACTCCTCTGTTGAGCCATCCCTGCTCATACCAGGTTCCCTTCTGCCGCCCTCAGTGCTGGTGGCCCTTCCCCGGCGCGGGTTCAGAGCCTGCATGTTCTTCTGTGTCTTCATGTGGTGCTGATTACAAACTCCTCGAAGACACTGGCTGTGTCTTGTCCTCCAAAGGACCGATAGACTGATGAGCACGTAAACTGTGGTGGTGGCTTACATCTTTCGTTTTTGAAGAATTGGTTGGAAAATTAGAGGGCTAGTACCCTAACCCCTGGACGTTCATAACCTGAGAAAAGTGGAGTTTGTCGTTTAAAATTCTAACACTTTCATTATTCACCAGCTGAGGTTTGTCTCAGGCTGGACACACTTCCTCCTGAATGTCCAGAGCGCTTGGGAAGGAGGAGCTTGAGCCTGGACTTCCTCCTTGCCCGTTGGCTGTTCCCTCTGCCCGCGCCCCCTCCCCCCCCCGGTCCCGGGGCCTGGTAGCCTCTTTGGGACCAAGTCCTGTTGCCGTGGGTACAGTGAGCACAGGTGGGTGTCACTGAGCTCCGTTGCCTGCAGGTGCTGGACGATTTCTCCAAGCAGGTCGACAGTATCCAATGGCCAGTCGGATCCCCTGCTGCTGTCCACTACACAGCCCTGGACAGCTACCTTAGTACCTACCAGGTAGGTGCCCAGGACCGTGGGAACTTCCCAGCCCTGGTAGCTACGACTCTGGGTTGTTCCCGACAGCCTCCATGTCAGTGTCCCGGTGCAAAGTGTGGGGCTGCGTGAGGACCGGAACCTGGGCTCCAAGGCAGGCTGTCGCTGCCCTGTCTTAAGTGGCCTGTGAAAATGTGTCGAGCTCACTCAATTTTGAGGTTTGTCTCCCGGTGGCCACTCTAGTCCTGACGTCTTTTAATGTCGGCTCTTTCCTAGAATCCCCGAGAAGCTGACCCCATGAGTAAAGTGCAGGCTGAACTAGATGAGACCAAGATCATCCTGGTAAGGAAGACGTCGGAAATGAGGCGATGGCTCACCGAGACTGAGCGTGCAGGTGTGACCAAAGCACACTTCTGAGGGTGCTGCTTGCCCGCCTCTCCCCAGCATCAGGCCTCAAAGCCAGACAGCCCGAGTGTGCCCCTCCTCGCCCGTGAGGGACACCTGCTGTACTACGAGGGACAAAGCTGGGAGCCGGCCTGGCCCTTATTCCCGTCCCCGCTCCCTGGGTGGTCCCCAGTTTGGGACCCTTGGGTCTGTGGTTCTGCACCCTCAGCCCTGGTGCCCCTTCACCTGTCTCAGCTGGGCAGGCACCTCCCTGCGGGCTCTGGGTGTGGGGCGGACTTGCTGGACAGGGTTGTCTGGAGCCCCGCGCTCATCTGCAGCCTGGCTCACAGCTGTTGCTTCACCTGTGTTAGCTCAAGCCACCCTGGGTGCATGAGCAGCTTCCTCAGATTTGGTCCTTGTGGCCTCTGCCTCTAATGGTCCCCCACTTCCCACCACCTCCAGTCGTCCCCCAGACGCCAGCCACGGGATTGTCACTCTTCTGTTTCAAGTCCCTCAGCAGCTCCTGAATTAGCTCCAGGGATAAAGTGCAGGTTTCCTGACATGTCTTGTGATCTCCTGTCCCCTCCGACACCTGCACTCCTGCTCTGCCCTGGGAAAGCAGATGGGGCAAGGCCCCCCCCACCCCCACCCCCGCCCTGTTCCGCTGCCGTGGTGCAGCCTGGGTTATTGACCACACTGCCCTTCATCTCACTCGCATCTTAATCCAGTTAACTTTCGTGGTGAGATCTGAGTGACGAGGCTGGTGTGGACACGGAATGTTTTGGTGCTTCCTCGCTCTATGCCTTTTCATGTGTGAACTCGGGCTCAGTGGCTCTGGCGGCTGCTCTTGCAGTGACCATGGGGGCAGCGAGGGCCGGCAGTGGGGCTGTGGGCTCTGCCCCTTGGAAGAGCATCTGCGTGCTATAGTCCTTAAAAGCGGAGATGCCCATGTAGACTATCGTCGTGGCATTTAAACACCGGCCCCTCGGTGGAAGGGGAACGTGCCTGTTCAGTGGGAGAACGTGAATGCACGTGGCGACCTCTGTCGGCATCGCTGTGCAGCCTGTGCTGTGCAGCCCTGGGAAGTGCTCTCTGCCCGCTACAGCCTTCCAGGCTCCACGGAAGGTCACTGGGTCCCTTTGCATGCCCACGTCAGACGGATCTGGGCGCTCCTGTGTGTGGGGCGGGGCCCAGGGAATGTGCTCCCCCCGATGGCACTTGACGAGGGCTCGGGGCCACTCACTGTGGAAGGAGCAGAGCGTCACACTGTCTCCTTGTTGCAGCACAACACCATGGAGTCCTTGCTAGAACGAGGCGAGAAGATAGACGACCTCGTGTCCAAATCCGAAGTGCTGGGAATTCAGTCTAAAGCCTTCTACAAAACGGTGGGTATGCCGGCTGTCCCCAGGCCCCTCCCAGCAAGCGGGAGCACGTGCCCTTGTCACGTGGGGGCTGGGCAGTGAGAGTGGGCAGGGGCCTGTCCCGCTGTCTCCAGGCTGCCCTGCAGGAGGGCAGAGGTGGGTTCAGGTTCTGACCCCGGGTTCACCCTCATCTGCCATCTGCTGGGGCGGGGGGCGCAGCCATCCTCAGGCTCTGACCACCTGTGTGTGTTTCTTACACAGAAGTCTGTCACGGGAAAGTGGGGGGCTGAGTTTGCTTGTTCTCTCCACACCTGTGTTTTCGTGTGTGTCTTGGAGGGACGGGGCCTGTGAGGTTGGGGTATCTGCACAGGAAGCGAGAGAGGAGGTCACAGGGACCCAGGAACCAAGTGGGAACCACTCTGTTGTCAGAAGAAACCCCAGGGCCAGCTGGCCTTGTCGGGGGAGAGGGTGGGCCAAGGCGGTCCTCGGCCAGCCGACATCCATGCGTTTGTGTCCAGCACCTTCCTGTAGTCGGAACCAGCTGAGGAGGAAATGGCCGTGCCTGCGAGCCCGCCTGCAGGCAGTGACGGGCAGTCGTCAGTCCCTGTCCCATCCGCACTTTGGTTCCGGGGCTCTGTGTATGCCCCTCCTCAGCCCCCACTTCAGCTCCTCTTTGTCTCTCTCTAGGCCCGGAAACAAAACTCGTGCTGTGCGGTCATGTGACCGTGGTCCGCAGAGGCCGCACCGCAGAGCCCCACCTCCACCTGGGACCCCGCTCTGGGCCGGCCACAGCCCTTGGAAGGCCAGAGCAGGGGCACTTCGTGCACTTGGGAGCTTCTGGGAGGAGCCAAGGGCTGGTGGAAGGACCTGGGGTGGGGTGTTCGAATTCATGTGTCTAGTGATTTTTGAAAAGATAATTTGAGCCCTGAGAAGTGTATTTTTGGGACAAATGAAACCATGAACACTCCATGACTCCTGCAGATGCCGAAGGACTCCTTTCTAACCCTGACAACCCCGGGGTCAGCGCCCGCTCTGTGCTGGTCCCCAGCAGCCTTGGGTTTTACTTGTACATTAACTATGTTAATACTTCAGTAAGGCGGGGTGGGGGGGTCTCAATCCACGGGGCTTTGGGAGGGTGCAGAGCGCACACTTTCCCTGGGAAAGCTGCCCAGGGTCATGGGTGGGCAAGCAGGGCATGGACCAGCAGGCAGGGCTGAGGCCGTGATGAGACAGTCACAGGGATGCCCAGGTCCTGAGACGGGTTTGCCTCTGCTGAGGTGGGCTTCCACAGAGTTCTACAGAGATGCCTTGGAGGTGTTAGGAAGGGGCGGGCACCTCCCTGACCTGCAGTTTGGCCTTGAACCTCTGGATCACAGGCTGTGCCTCTGACAACAAGACTGTTTGGCCACCACCTGGGGCTTGCGTGTCTTAGCAAGTGGACTTTCCCGTGGCCACTGTTAACTGGGTACCAAGAGTAGGTGCCCGCCAACCCAAGGACCCCCAACACCTCAGTAGTCTGAGCGCACACCCCTTCCCCCATCCCACCTAACCTTCAGCAGCAGGAAAACAGGCCGCACAGCAGCCCAGCAGGTTCCGGCCCCCCTCAGCCTGCCCGGTCCCTTGGTCACACTACCCTGCTCCTTGTACTCTGCTGTGCCACCTGAGGACAGGAGGCACCCTTGGGACCAGTCCCCATGAAAGCCCCCGCTGGGGCTGTGTCAACCAGTGTGGTCTTGTCTGGGGCGGTCCCTCCCTGAGCATGCTGGTTCTTGTCAGACCCAAAGGTCCTACTCACCTAACAGGAAGTGCCAGCAGCCATGAAATCTCTTGCTTGGGCCAGAATATGGGGTCTGTGTGGCTTCGTAGCCCTCTACCCCTGACAGGTTTCCTGCTGACTGCTCTTTTTCTCGCACTGCTGGCCTGCCCCCAGTGTAGCCTGCCTGCCCGCCCAAGTGAGACTCCTCCTGCTGGACATGCCCAGGAGGGGCGGACCCATCCTGCTCACTGGTGCCTGAGATGGCTGTGACCCCACTTGGGTCACGGATGATGGAGAGAAACCGGGGTGGGGGTGGCTTTGGGGGAAGAGGGAGTGGGTGGGGGGCTGGTTCAGGCCCTGTACTGGCATGTCCCCTGTTCCTGTCATTCTAATGTTGAGTCATCTAAGACTGTATTGTAATAATTGCTGCCTAATTTTCCTTGTGTTGTTTGAGAGGTTCCTATCTGGATAAAGTTGTCTTTTGAAATTCCAAAATGATCCCGTGCTTTGTTTGAGCCTCAGGGGCCTCCCCTCTGCTGTGCACCTGCTGCTGGGGGCTGCAGGGCAGGTGTGTGCCAGGACCCAGGTGTGGGGCCAGGAGGTGGCGTCTGCCTCCACCCCAGGCCCTCGCAGTGTCCTCTCCTGCAGACCTAGCGGGAACCAGATGAGGGAGGGAGCCAGGCTCTGCAGATGTGCGGGGCTGGGGAGCCTGGCCCCGGTTTGGGGCATGACCTCAACAGCTGGTCAGTAGAGGTCTAGGAAGACTAGGCAGCCTAGTGTGTCGCTGGCCCAGGGCCCTGCTTTCAGCTCACGGTGACCACTGAGCTCAGAAGCAGCCCGGGCTCTGGCAGGATGCAGTGCACTGGCTTTTCCTGCTGAGGCCCAGGGAGCTCTGCCCAAAGCAGGTGCCCTGTAAGAGTGACGGAGGAAGGCCCTCTTCCTCCGAGTGCCCAGCCCTCCCTGCAGGCTGCCCCACACACAGGAGGAGATGTCCCACCTCAGGGCTCAGGATCCCAGGGAGGCCTGGCCTGGGAGGCTCCTCTGATTACAGCTGATAGGCCTCGGGTCTAGGAGATACCGTGCCCTGACCCTGTGCTCTCCGGCTCCGTCCTACATTCTCCCAGCCCAGCGCAGATCCCCCAAGGTGCCGTTAGGGGAGTCCCCCCACACACACACACACCTGGGAACACCTGCCAGGTCCAGCCCACCAGCACTGACACTGATGTCAAAGGCCTCCTGGCCTGTGCGAGGTGTCTGCCACCAGGGGTTGAAGCCAGGGGAGGTAGCCCGAGGTGGTCAGTCTCGGCCCCTGGTGGGCGTGTCTGGTGTCTGGGACCATTTTGCAGCCCCTGCTTCCCAGGAAAGCACATGGCGAAGGCACAGACGGGCAGCAACGGCACCTGGGGTCAGGTGCAGGGGCGGCGCCCATCTCCACGTGAGGGCGCCTCTGGGAGGGAAGAGGGCCAAGGGGCCCGCAGCTGGACCTGAGTGTGCAGTCATGTGACCAGATGGTCTAGGACCAGGTGGTCAGTCAGGTCGTGCAGCCATGCCATCAGTGGTCATTCCCGAGGGAGGTCCTGGCAGGCTTCGTGTCCTCGTGCTGCAGAATACAACTGGGTGACATGTCCCTCCTGAGGGACAGGCCAGGGGCACAGATGGTGGGGCAGAGCCCAAGCACAGGAGAGGCCTAGGGGTGTCCCAGAAAGTGCTCGTGCTGGGACAGCTTCAGTGGGAGGCCTGCTGGGGAGCACCCAGCCCTACCACCCTGGTGCTCACCCTCCCTCAGTGGGGGCACCTCAGGCTCTGCACCGGCATCCCGGTCCCCAGATCCCTCTGGGGCTCCAGTCGTTCAGGCACCCTTGAGAAGCCTGTCCCGGTCTCTGCTGTCATCGCCTGCTGCTTCCTCTCTGCATCCCAGCAGCCACCACTGTGCTGCGTGTGATGCTGGTGTCTGACTCCGTGCCGGCCTGTGTGCTGTCTGTCTGCACCACCACGGTGTGGGCTCATGCAAGTAGGCCGGGGTGCTATGGACACCACGAGTGCTAAGCCTCTGTGGCCAGCAGTCAGCAAAACACACAGGTGGGATGGGTGGGTGGAGGAAGTGACTCAGCAGGACAGTGGCGCCCGTTCCTGGGTTCCTCCCACTGAGAACTGTCCTCAGAGGCCACTGGGGTGACGAGAGAAGTTGGGGGTGTTGGGAGGCAGCTGTGACCTCAGCTGCACAGAAGGACCCCGGGCCATCCAGCCCCCAACAGGCTCAGGAAGGTCCCGCTGGGGGCCCCACAGGAGGGGCTAGGGGTGGGGTCCCCGCATAAAGCACCCAACTGCACATGAAGCAGTTTGTCCTGTTTTCCTTTTATTTGCAATTTCCGAGACAGAACAAAATAATTTTTTGTGCACTTACAAGGCTCAGAAAGAAAAGACAATGAAACTCTGCGAAAAGAGAAGAAAGCCGGCCAGCACCGTGGCAGCCGACCTCGGCAGGGCGGGCCGGCGAGGCCACACCGCGGACATCTAGCTAGAAGAGCGGGTGTGGCTTGCTCATGGGGGTCATGCAAAAGAACTATCCCCCAGAAAAAAGTCCCCAAATTAACCCAGACAGGCAGCTCCGTGGAGATAATGAGTGGGAGAGGCAGGAGGAGGCCCTAGGAGGGGAGGGTGGCCAGGTCACACCTGTCCATGGTGAGCCCTGCCGCTCGCTGCCCACGCCCAGGGGGCCTGGCAGATGTTCACCCTGCATCCATGGGTGGGGACCACTGTCCTGAGCACAGCTGTGGACACCCAGGGGAGAGTCCACTCTGAGTGTCTGACAACGAACAGTCCTTGGAGATCAGGTCCTGAGTCCTGTTCCCCCTCCGCACCCCTCCCTTGGTTTGATTTGTGGGGGAAGATAAAGAAAATCCTTGTTGAAAACATGAATTGAACAGGGACAGGTGTTGGGACAGGAGGGTCCCAAACCCGTGACCAAGCCTGGTCAGACCTGCCCCCACCTCTGGCTGCTCTCTGCCTCCATCTGACCACGAGGCCCATCCCTGAGCCTCGCTGAGGTGAGCCCAGCTGCCTCCTCCCCACCTCAGGGTCCCGTCACACACTGAAGCCTCCTGAAGCCTGGCGAGGTGGTCGGCCCTGCCCTGTGCCCGCAAAGCACACTGCCACAGGCGTGGACTACTGTGGCCTGGGGACCTATGGCCTGGGGCCCAGGGAGCCACCACCCCGCCTGACCCCTCCTTCGTGCTTCAGGACCAAGCCCTGCGCCTTGGGCCCTGAGCCCATGCCCTTCTGTGTCCTAGAAAGGCCCCATGAACAGATGGGAGGCCAGCCCACAGGTCCCCTCTCCACAGGGCTGCTTCCAAGGGTGTCTTCCAGGCAGTCTGTAGCCGGCCAGAGTCTGAAACAAGCTGTGCCCATCTGAACCTCCAGCCCCTGGGAAGGCCAGAGCCGGAGCACTGGGCCCTCAGGGGCTTCTCACATGGCTTGTCCTCCCTGGGGGCTGGCCTGGCCTCTGTACTGCCCGTCCACATTGGGGCACGGGGTGCTGGCAGGGGAGGAGCCCACACCCGCCTTCTGGGGGGAGAGGAAGGGAAAAGAAGCAGAGGGAACAGCTGCGCTCAGGCCCATGGCCCCGCAGCCCCCCCAGACGACACCTAACACTACCCACCCGAGCAGGGTGGAAGGGTGGGCCCCATTGAACACACACTGTTAGGGCAACAGGCCTGCCCTGGGGACAAGTTCACCACCAGCGGTCCGGAGGCCAGAGCGGACAGACAAGTGGAGCTTGGGTGGAGAGTGGCCAGTAGGTTCAAAGCCCCACAAATGCCAGTCATTTTACAGCTTTTTCCTTTGTTTTTTTTTTTTCTTTTTTCCCATTTCATCCGACATCTATTTTTTTTTTCTTCTTTTTTTGTCGTGGTTGCTGTCATCTTGTTTTAAAAAAGAAATCACATCTGGTCTTGGTTTTCTGCAGACACAGGCACCAGGGGAGGAAGAGGCAGACACAAACATGCGACAGGGCGGCTGGGCGCCGAACACATCCGTGGGCTCTGGAAGGGCGAGGGTGGTGGGTCAGCAGCGGTCTGCGGGGTGCACCTGCGCCGCGTACCTGCGCCGCGCCTGGCCCCGCCCCCGACCCGGCCCCGCCCACCGCCGCGGCCCCGGCCCCGACCCGCCCCCGACCCGGCTCCGCCCACCGCCCCGGCCCGGCCCGCCCACCGCCCCGGCCGCCCGGCGCTCACCTTCACTGCAGCGGGGCCACGGGCGCTCCCGAGCAGTGGAAGTGCACGTTCTGCCACTTGCCGTCGCGACGGTGCCACACGCGCGTCTCCTCGGACTGACTGGTGCGGGGCCGGCCCTGGCCGTCGATGTACTGTGTGAGGCGGATGTAGGCGATGCAGGCCGCGTCCTCCCCGATGACGTGCACGTGCGGGTTCAGGATGGTCGTGTGAATCGGCTTGCTGTTCTTGGCGAGCACTGCGGACGGGCGGGGTCAGCACCGCAGGCCACTGGCCCTGCACGCACCGCCCTCTCCGGAGCCGCTGCCCGGGCCCGGGCCCCCCGCCCCCCCCCCCCCCCCCCCAGCTTCCGCACTCACAGTTCTCGAAGTAGAACCTGTGGAAGTCCATCCCTTCGACCAGGTTGCCCAAAGCTTCAGGCTCAAAAGAGGTCAGGCCTGGGTCGCAGATTTTCCTGGGGGGCAGACCCAGGTGAGGAGGGGCCCCTCTGAGCCCGCCCAGGGCGTCCAGACCGCTCTTCGTGGGATACCCACAGCCCACCCCGGCTGCCCGAGGAGCCACACAGGCCCCGACTCACGCGTAGGCCTCGAAGTCGCCGTTGTTGACGGCCTCGATGAGCTGCTCTGTGATCTTGATGATCTCCTGCTTCCGGGCTGCAGGGAGACAGGCCCAGTGACCCCGGGCCCCTGCCGCCCAGGCCCCTCCTGTCTCCTCTCCGGGGGGACCTGAGGTCCATGCCCAAACTATCCAGCTCAGACCCTTCTCGCCTAGGCCACTCGGGCTTCCAAGTCCAACAAGCTTCTACCTTCGTCTCTGAGTAATAGAGAATTCCACCCAAGGGACAAAATGCCTGGAAAAGGCAGAAAGGGGGGAATGGGACTCACGACAACCCCACTCACCGCCCCGGTCCCTCCAGAAGTGTCCTGGGCCCTCTGCAGCTTAACACTGTGACCTGCCTTCATGGCTTCAGCTCACTTGGGCTTTGCCCACAAGGTCCTTCCCAAATCCAACAACTCCTCCTGGGGGACTACGAAGGGCCAGTTCACGCAGCAGGCAGAAGGCTGGGAGCTCTGGCAAGACCTCTGCTCGAAGGCCAGGAGCAGGGCTGCAGGTCCAGGCAGAGGGGAGAGCAGAGTGTGTGGGCCTCACCCCCTCTGTCCCCGGTCTCCACCTGCTTGCAGTCCTGGGCCCAGGTGCCAGCCAGCACACTACCCATCCATTCTGTCTCCTCCATCCAGGCTCTGGGCTCCCGCCTACTTGGCCTCTGGTCCTAGACAAGCCTGGCCCCCCGGGTGGTCGCCTGGGGCCCCTTTGTCTCTAAGCATAATTTTTTTTGCAAAACATTTTAAACACATGGAAGAAGCAGAGAAGATAATCCAGCCCACTCCCTGTGGACTCAGATCTGAACATTGTCGTATTTGCTCTAGATGTCTGTTGTTGTTCTTAATTTTTTTTCTTTATTGACTCCAGAGAGAGTAGAAGGGAGAGGGAGAGGAAGAAACATCGATGTGAGAGAGAAACATCAATCAGCTGCCTCCTGCACGCCCCCCACTGGGGACTGAGCCAGCTATCCGGGCATGTGCCCTGACCGGGAATTGAACCGGGCCCTCTCAGTCTATGGACCGACACTCACTCCACTGAGCCATACCCGCCAGGCTTCTCAATCTTGTTCCTCACTCACTTCCCAAGAAAAGTGCTGTACCAGGGTAGGGGCTGCACCACTTCCATGCAGACACAGACGTGCCCAAATGCACACGCATGCACCCGCAAAACACACACGCGTGCACACACACACTGTGGCAATCTCTTAAAGCAATGAATTGCTGGTGGTAAATAGACCCAAGAAGTGGCCTGAAAACAGGGTTCCACCTCTCCTACAGGCCCCACAGGTCAGGCTGCCCCAGCTGCATGTCTGTGCACATGGTCCCCGACTCCCCAGCAGCACTTGGGATTGCGGCTCTCTGCATGGCTGCCACGTGGAATGGGCCTCTGCAGGTCTCCACTCCAGCTGCCAGGAATGGCACACACATGCGCTGATCCTTGGGCTCAACTCCCTGAGCACTTAGCATTCAGAAGGGTGTGCCCACAGCCCGTGCTGGCTGCCCATGCACCCTCCCAGCAGCACTGCGGCTGTCTGGGCACTGCCTCTCCCGGGTACCCACCTGGAGAGGAACTGAGTCCATGGCAGGTGCTGTGTGCTGCATGAACCCAGGCATGCCGTGACACCGGAGGGGTTGGGTGCACGCGTGTGTCAGGTGGAAGTGTGTGCGTGTCTGTGTGTGTGCCCACTGGCCTGCCAGCACACGTGGGCTCCCTTGCTTGAAAGGACCCCTCTCTGGGCTACTGCACTGTCCTGTTTCACTTTACTTCCAAACTTCTGTCTGGACTCTGGCGTGGTTTGGGCTAGGGTTGTCACAGCAGAAACGGACCTGCCTCTTTGGCCCTGGAGGGTGGCTGGGGCCTTCAGCTCCCCAGGTCCCAGGTTCACCTGCAGAGCTCTGTCCTGATCACCCCATGGGCACCAGGCATGGCTACACCTGACACTTCAGGGTCACAAGTGTGTCTGCAGCAGGTGGCCCACCTCTCTGCCCACTGCCTGGGCTATTCCCGATTCCCAGCATCCCTCTCTGCTCTGGTATCTCCTCCATCCCCCTCCAGTTCACCTGTCACCTTCTTGGAGGTGGTTTCAAGAGTCAGGCTCCCCTGTCTGCAGCCCAGCGTCCCCCAATAGACCCTCCCCGGTGAGGCCCAGCCACTTCCCTGCCACAGCCACCAGCCTCTGCCACGTCCCATCTAGGGTGCCCCTTGCCCAGGACCAAGTCCAGCCCCTGCTCAGGAGCTCCCATCTCCCACCTGACCCTGTTCATCCCTCTTCTCAGATGGCGGGAGCTGCACCCACCGGGCAGAGTCCGGCCAACAGCTGCAGCTGCAGAGTAACATTGTTTCCATTTTGTTTCCAGTGCACTTTGATTTTACAGTCGCCCTGTGCTGTGAGTGAACCCAGTCTTCTACTTAAGGACCAGATATTGAGTGTTTTTAAATGAATTGCAATTAAAAATGGGAGTCAGTGTGAAGAGAAAGTATTAAATAAACAGAAGGACATTCAGGAGCTCACAGCACAAATCTCGAAGCCTCAAGTTGGGGGACAGCGGCAGCCCCACTTCACAGACATCCCAGCTCAGGAGAGGCCCATGCTCTGGCCATTGGCAAAGGGTCCCGGGGTTCCCGGTGACATCCTGCTGGCACCAAGCCCTGTCCCTTGGCATCTGTTGAGGCGCCAGGAGCCCTCCAGCCCTCCTAGGCAGACAGCTGCGAGGATCAGGCGGATTGTGTATAATCCCCGATTATGGAGAACATGGCCTGGGCCAGTGAGCACCGACCCCATTACACACTGAGACAGGTGGCAGGCGCACGCTCGAGAAAGGAGGGGTCCGTGGCCCACCCGGGACTGCCCCCTGTGCGTGGGCCTCGGTGCTGGACAGGCAGACCCCGGTCCCCAAGTTGGAGAAGAGGGCACCCAGGTCTGGCATGTAGCCGCTCAGACCAACTGAGAGCAGATCTCAGCCCCAGACAGTCCCTTCTCTAGGTTGATCCCACCTGGAGATCCTCCCTGACACTCAGGTTGCCAGGGACTCAGTGGGACACATCCAGGAACAAAGATCCTGTTCCCTGAGAGAGGCTGGCTGGGGTGGTCCCTGACCTTGGTACCCCAACAGCCCACCCCCACCCCACAGGCCAGGCCATGTCTGCAGGCTCCAGACCTCGTCCCCCTCTATTCAATCTGCTCACAGCCCCTTCTGGGGCCCCACCTCCCTTAGTCAAGCTCAGGGCAGACCCCTAGACAGGCAGAGCTGTGCTGCGGCCCCCACACAGGCCTTGTCCTCAGAGCCCAGGCAGGCTGCTGTGCCAACCCCAAGGTGGGGGGTCACAGCCCTGGGCCTGTCTGTGCCGGTGGCCCCCTTGGGAGCACCCCTCCAGGTCTCCAAGCCTCAGGCGAGGGTCTGGGAGATGGGACACGGAGACTCTGGACTCAGATAAGATGCTGACAGATGGAGTCCTGACTCCTCCTGAGTCCCATGTGCCCACCACAAGTCCCCCTTTCCCGCTGCCAGCCAGACTCCGGTGCCACAACCACAGCTCGCCTCCAGTCCCCTCAGCCTAGTCGGACATCCAGTGGCCCCCACACTGGCCCCTTGTCCCTCAAGCCAAACACAGAGCCCTCTTGGCAGGTCCTTGGCCCCCCAGAGTCTGCTCCCATCCTCCCTTCTGGCCACCTGGGTGGATCCATGGGCCTTCAGCCTGCAGCCACAGACCCCCTCCCCCACCTTCCCCACAGCTCCCAAGGCTTAGCCTGGCTCCCCTCTGCCCTGCCACAGCCTCCCACCCACCTGGCTGCAGGGGTGGGCAGGGGTCAGCACTCACCCAGCCACTCCCCCGCCATGCCTGGCCCCCGGCCCCGGCAGCCTCTCCTCTGGGAGCCCAGAACCTCCCCGTAGGTGGGGGCGGCTGCAGCCCTGGGGTGTCATCCATCCCTGTAAGCGATACTGGCTGCAGCAGCTCGGCTCCTCCCTGCCGGGGGGGCAGTCCCAGCCCAGAGAGGCCCCTCCTGGCAGAGGCCAGGCCGCTCCTTGCCGCGGAGCACCCCTACCCAGAGCTACCTTCTGCCCTAGACCCCAGCCGGGCCGGCAGCAGCTGCGACCCCAGTGGAGCCCTGACCGGCTGGGTCCTTCCAGCTTCCGCATGTGGCTGTCCCGCAGAGAGCCTGCAGGTCACGGGAGGCTCGGCCCTGTCTGCCCGGAACCCATGTTCAGGTTCTTTTCTGACACACAGGTGCTCACACCCTGCGTATTTAGCCACGGGCTCTGTTTCCTGAGGCCACGGGCGCCTCGTGTGGTGTCATCCCTGTGCCCCTTTCCGTGGCCCTGCCTGTCACCTTCCCAGAGCGGGAGCAGCAGGGCCCCTCGAGGTGTTACTTACACAGGGGGGGTGGGGGGCCTGGGAGAGCTGGAGACAGGCAGGGTGGGGGGCCCTGGGCTTCTGGGGCCCCCGAACCCCTCCTCACTGTGCTCAGAATGTCAGAGATCCTGGGGGCTGGGGTGGAACAGAACAGACATGAACACGAGGCGGGGGAGGGGTGCAGCAGAGGAAGAAGCCTCCCGGCTCACAGCCAAGCAGGTGGGCGGTGCGCAGAGACGGGGATTTGGGGAGACACAGAGGGTTATGGGGGAAGAGGAGGAAAGGGGGCATGGGGGTCATGCAGGGGATGGAGGGGTCGTGGGGGAACATGGGGACATGGGGGGGGTGGGGGTAGAAAGCTGCTCTGAACAGAGTGCTGGCCAAGGAGGGGCACCTGGCCCAGGAGGACAGCGTGTGACGGCACAGAGCGTGAAGGATGTGAGAGGACCTGGCCGCCCAGGGTGGACAGCGTGCCGGGCAGGAAGGCCAGGCCCATCCTGCTCCTTTGAGCCCACAGGCCTGCGTCAGACAGGGGTCTGGAAATAGCTCCTTGTCCACGGGCTCCCTCAGTGTTGTTGGGAGCTCAGGGAGGGCCCACACGGAGTCAGCGTGACTGTACAGGTCGCAGCAGATGGCCCGAGGAGGGCCGGAGGGACAGGCCAATGGCCTCTGAGGCTGCCTGGGCCTGGGGCTGGACAGCAGCATGCATGTGAAGGGGGCGGGCAGAAGGCCAAGGGGAAGCTGGCTGCAGCGTTAGTATGGCTGGCCCCGGCCCCGACACCTGGCAGGGTGCCCAACTACTTACTCGGGGAGGGCAGGGGGCCCTCGGCTTCCACGGTCCCCGAGCCCCTCCTGCCGGAGCTCAGGATGTCAGAGATCCTGGGGGCTGGGCAGATGGGGGCAGACATGTGAGGAGGGGACAGGGAGGCTGCTGTCTCCCGCCCCTGGGCCTGTCTCCGAAGCAAGAAGTCCCCGGAAACTGAAGAGTCCTGAGCCCGTGGAGCCGACCCACGCGGTGGGGCAAGGCTCAGGCCGCCCTTGGCTCTCGAGGATCCCCTGAGAGGGCTGCAGGCCCTCCAAGGAGACCCCGCAACGGCAGGGGCCCGGCTACTTACATGGGGCAGGCAGGGGGCTAATGGGAGCTGGAGATGGGCAGGGCAGGGGGCCCTCGGCTTCACGGGCCCCAGAGCCCCTCCTCACGGAGCTCGGGATGTCAGAGACCCTGGGAGCTGGGTGGACAGACGAGATGTGAACATAAGGCAGGCAGGGGGAGCACAGAAGAGGGGGCAGGAGAAAGACAAGGTGGGGGTTAAACTGCAGAACCCCCAGGCCACTGACACAGCTCTTGGCTGCCCCAAGACCACACGGTGGGGTCTGGGGGCTCCTGGAGACAGCATCACCCCGAGTGTCCAGTCACAGCAGGTGTGTGAGGTTGACTCCGGACCACGTGGGTGGGAGGCAGTGTGTGCCCACTGGGGCGTCTCTGTGCACGAGGCCTTGAGCACGCTGGGTGCTGGCCCAGCCTCACAGGCCAATCAGGCGTCTCCCACCCTCTCCCAGCCAGACAGGGTTCAGGGTCGGGTTTGGGAAGAAGCTGGCCAGGCTGGTCCTCCTCCCCACCCTGCTGCAGGCTCAGATCTGAAGCCCCCAAGAGGCCAGAGCAGGCCGGTGGCCTCCGTGCCCACAGCTCCCGCCTGTCTCAGTCTGTCTGGGGAAACCACGCAAACCTCTGGTCTCCCTGGTCCAAGTCTTGTGCTCACCTCTCTCTGGGGTGTGGGGGTGCTCAGGACAGCTGCTGTGTAGGGTGGGCCTGGCCTTTGCCCCCAAACTGCAGACTGGCCGGCTGTGGTGCCCGGGCAGCCCTGAGAGTGCTAGTGTGTGATCAGAGGGTCTGGCAGCCCCACGTGGGGGCAGCAGCCTGCGCAGGGGACACAGGCACCAGATCCCCGCCCTCCCACGTCGAGGCCAGGAGAGGCCCCCTGGCTGCCCATCCACCCAGCTGCCCGTCAGTCACAACTTTAAGGAACTTTAAGAGAAGAAATTGAGCAAATTCAACCATGAACTCATTGCTCCTGGGGGAACTGGGCACCTGGACCCTGGGGTGAGTGGGTGGACCAGTGGTCAGGGTGAAGGGCAGTAGCTTCCTCGCTGGTCAGGGTGCCCTGGCACTCAGGCTGGGGGAGAACTGCTGCCACTGAGCATGGCCAAGGCCAGCGACACATCGGAGTCACAGACCCTGACGTGGGACTCTGCCCACCGATGCCCCCCCCGGCCCCAGCCCTGCTGGGAGGACACGCACGGTACCTTTTGTGTCCTCGTCCTCTATGGTGGTGTGGGTGCTGTCGGATGACTCCTGGGGAGACACAGGGAGGCAGTGGGTCAGAATGACTGCCCCAGCCCGCTCCACGGGGCCTGGCGATCAGGGGGCTTGGGAGGTGCCCTCGCAGGACCCCAGCCCCAGAGCCCACAGGCAGCTGGAGTATGGCCCCAGGGGAAACCCACGGCCAACAAAATGTGCTCGTGGGAAGGTTTGCTCAGACGACTCCCTGACAGCAGAGGAACCCAGGCGTGGTGAAATGCTGAGGCTCCTGAAGACGAGAGGCCCAGACGGCAGGCAGCCTCCTGCAGGCCCTCGGATACTCGGTGGCCCAGGCCGCACGCGCACCTCCTTCCTCAGAAGGGTGGCTCGCCCTTCCCTGGCCTGGCCCCACCGCTCCAGCGGCCTTGGAGCACCCAGACGCAGCCCAGCACCTCCCCCCACTCATAGCTTGCTGCCCTTCACATAAAAAACCAGGTGCCATCTACCTGTCACCAAGCTCCCAGGAAGCCTACCTGCTCCTCAGAAGAAATATCTTAACAGGGTCCCCGAGGGACATCCTCCAGCCCCTTGACAGGACACACTGCTCTGGGCCGTGGGCCAGGAAAGGGGTGTGTTGTGGGATCAGGACTCACACCACAGCCCAGAAGGTTGTCTAGAGGCTGCTTGCAAGAAAAACAGGGGCCTCACCCCAGACACAGGATCCAGGGAACCCTCCTGGCTGTCAGGGAGGGGCTGTGTGCCCAGGCCCTTCACAGAACTTGAGTCTGGGGCAGCCAAGAGGCAGCGGCCACGACCCCCTGGTCCCAGGCCATGGCTAGGGGTGCGGAGGCCCTCTGAGGAGCCCACGGCCAGAGGTGAGGCCAGCTGCAGGCCTGGATTCGAGTAGGGGGGCTGGTGCTAGAAATAGCTGGGCACTGCCCAGCCTGTCCACCACCCCGGGGGGCAGCCCTTCCCTGGCCCCAGAGAGATGCAGCAGGATGGGAGAGATGCAGAGCAGAGAGGAGCAGAGGAGAGGTCAGCTCAGCAAGAAGCATTGGGCAGCAGAGGTGAGGACGGGCAAGGTCACGGGTCTGTGCTCTCTCTCCCAGGCCCTTCTCCCCTGGGACCCTGGGAACAGGGCCCTGCACTCGGCCGCTCCTGGCTGTGCTGGGCCTGGGCTCCGCCAGGGCAGAGTGGACAGGGCCAGCAGCAGCCAGGAGGGTCCTGAGAAGTGGCCCTGCTCTGAAATCAGGGAGCCCTGGCCCTGTGACCCCAGTGGGCTGGATGCAACAATGCCCTGAGGCCCTCCGGGCAGGAGCAGCCGGCGGACTCGGGGGCTCCGTCCTGCCTTGGGAGGGGTTGCCGGACACCTGCCCCACTAGGTCACGCCCAGACCTTCCCTGGGGCCAGGGTCTGCCTCCCGCCCTGCAGAAGCTCCGCAGAGGGTGAGGGCGGCGCGATACCTTGATCCCGTCCACAGGGTTATGAATGACGGTGGTTTGAGGTTCCTACAGAAGAAGGAAGCACAGGGGAAGGAAGGAGGAGGGTGAGAAGAGGGACAGCGGGCGCCCAGCAGGGCTGGAGAGGAGGGACAGGCAGCGAGATGCAGGGGAGCCTGGCGGGGAGCAGCTGTGAGAGGCCCTGGGGCAGGCCAGCGGATGGACAGGCGAGACGCCCAGGCCGTGAGGAGGCCAGGGCCCAGGGCGCAAGTGAGAAGCTGCCGTGCCCAGGCTGCTGGAGGGCTGGCGTGGGGAGCCCAGGTAGGAGATGGCATGGGGATGTGGTGGCACATGGGATGGATGGTCCAAGACGGGCTGGCTGAGGCCACATGTGGGGCTCAAGTCTCCGGGGCCCAGCCCCCACACACACACTGCCTTCCCGTGGGCGGCCAGGTGGGCCCTGGAGGCAGGGCCAGGGCGTCACTGAGAACCTGTGGACCAGCAACCCCAACCTCCACATGGCCACAGCCCTGCCCACCAGCCGCGGGATCCCCTGGACAGGACCCCGGGGGAGGCCCAGAGCCCAGGGTCCCTCTGACTGTGTTCACCCACCCCTCCCCTTCCTCTGGGCAGCCACAGGCCAGCACGGCCACACAGCTGTTTGTCCCAAGCCCGCCTCGGGCATGCAGGCTGTGACTGTGGTGGGAAACCACCGAGGGTTTCTGCCTCCCTCCAGATCTGGGGTGGGCGCAGACGCTAAGACCAGCCCACACCTCTTCCTGGAGACACAGCAGAGCCCAGCCTCACAGTGCGTCTGTGTAGCACTCAAGGGGCTGGGACAGGAGTCCCCTGGGCTCCAGGCTCTGGGCCTGTTGAAGGCAGAGAAGCAAGGGCAACACCCTGGGTCCTGTGTCTTGGCCTCATGGGTCCCCTGAAGGCCCCTCACCACGGACCCGGCAGTCAGTGAGGCCGGCTGGCCTGTCCCTTGTGGCTGAGAGGGGCCTGAGAGCCTCAATGGGGTCGGCCCCCAACCCACACCCAGGGGCAGCGGGGACTGGAGGGGCCAAGTGTCATCTGTCAGAGACAGGCTGGGAGCTGGACCCCGCTGTCACCCAGCCTCCTGACAGGCAGCCACCACCCAGCCAGGGTGCAGGAGGGCTAGGAAGTGAGGGGCTGCGGGGCTCAGTACCAGGGCAGCTGGAGGAAGCGTCCCCTTGGGGCTGGTGACCGCAGCACTGTTCTTGGTGCTGTTCGTCTGGGGCTGCAGGGGGCGACAGAGAGCAGCGTCAGGGAGAGAACGAGGGCCGCTCCCTGGTCTGCCCTGGGGGCTGGGCACAGGGCCTCACCTTCACTCCATCTGCTTTCTTGTTGAGCATACTCTTGGCTGCTGCATCGGGAAGAAACAGGCATCGTGAGGGGGGGCCACCCCACTGCAGACCCTCCCCTGGCGTGCAGTGACCTTGGGGGCCTGTAGGCCCTGGGCTCCCCAAGAGTGAGTGAGGGGGTGGCCAGGTCCTGAGACAGGGGTGGCTGTCTGGGGGCCCTGGGGGAGCACCCTCATCCCCAGGACAGGCCCTTCTCCTGGAAGACACCAAGATTTCTCCTCCCACTTGGGACCCTTGGCTTCTGGGTGGCAGGCAGTCTCTGTGAGGAGGAAGGAGGTGGGGCACCCCCCAGATGAGAACACAGGATGGGCACCAGGTTGGGTGGTGGGCATCCCTCATAACTTTGTATGCTCTTGGCAGGGGTGGGTGGCTTGCAGCTGGCTACTCACAAGGTGGGCTGGTCCCCAACCAAGTGCCTGCCTGCCCTCGGACTCAGCGCTCTGCCCACGGCCACACCCCGAGAGGCTGCCTCTCCCTTGGGGGCCACTTCTTGCCCTTGCTCCGGAGCTGGCTGGGGCAATGCCAGCCTGTGCCCACCCACCCACGATCCTGGGCTCGAGTGGGGTGAGGGGATGGCACACGTGGGGAGGTCACAGGGCCACTGCATCCCAGGCTGCAGCCCTCTTCCAAGGCCCAGCCTGGTGGACAGCAGCTGGCCCCAACCCCTCGCAGAGGTCGGGGTGGCCGGACCTGCTCCCCTCTCAGCCTGCCTGCCTGCCACACCCCCGTCCCTGGCCCCCAGCACTGCACCCTCCACAGAGGTTCGTGTCCACTACAGAACTGCAGAAAAAGGAAGTCAGCTTACCTCACAAAAAGGTAAGGAGGGGAGGGGAGGGCAAGAGGAGGGGAGAGAGAAAACAAGGTTTGTGTCAGTTCAGGCAGAGAACAAGCCTGCACCCAGGGCCCACAGCGCACCCTGCCCACCCTGCCCACCGCCAGACAAGCAGTGCCCAGCACGGCTGGCGGGTGCAGGTTAGAGAAGCAGCAGAGGGTCCCTTGCCCTGGGCCCTGGACTAACTCCAAAGGCTCTGGCTGACCAGCCCTCACAGGGACAGGGTGGCCACAGAGGGCCCGGGAGCAGCCCTGGAGACCGCTGCCCGGCTGGCACAGCAGATTGATGGGCACTAGGACCCAGAGAGCTTCCCTTCCAGCAGCAGAGCATCACCAGGACACACCCCTCCCACAGAAACTGGGGGTGGGCTAGGCAACCGGTCAACAAGCCAGCTGAGGGTCCTGACCCCGGTGCAGTGACCAGGCCAGGGCCGGGGCTGCCGGGCTGCCTGCTGACCATGTCCTCTGGGTCCAGGACCTCATCGCCTCGGGGCTCCGAGGGGGGACACGGCGGCGGCTGCACCAGGCCAGAGGCCTGCAGGGCCATCCACGCAGCCACACAGCAGGCTGCCTCCCCAGGGACCTGTCGGTCCTCTCAGGACCCTCAGGGCAGTCTTGCCAACAACCCGATTCCGATTCCGCTTGGCCTTCCTCGGGGAAGTGTTGCAGGGTCCCAGCAAGGGGAAGGCTTTCCTCGTCCCCTGGACCCTCCACGGGCAAGGCCTGGGCAGCAGGACCCGGGACCCTGACAGACAACCTGCAGCCTTGCCCTCGGGCATCCCAGAACCAGAAACTCCTGGAGTCACATGAAAACCTCCCCCAGGGGCAGCTACCACCTGCCTCCCTGTCACTCAGCGATGGAGGGCAGGACGGCCCTGCAGACACCGACCTGCGTTTCCCAGCCAGCAGTCTCCTCCGGACCAGCACAGCCCTCACCTCCCCGCTCACCTCACCTCTGGTCTTGTCCCCAGCTCCAGGGACAGGAAGAGCCCCCCTCCCCTCAAGCGGGAGGCATCTGAGCTGGTGGAGCCCTCAGGGCCGGCTGGCAGCCAGCTGGGCCTGGAGGAGGCACCCAGCCCATCCTGAAGGCATCTGTCCTGGGAGCTGAGCAAGCTGCCCCAACTCTCTAGTGTAAGACCGGCAGGACGCGGCCTCGGCCAGCGGCTCTCTCAGCTCTGAGTGAGGAGCAGTGCAGGCCTGGGCTGGTCTCAGCAGAGATGGACTTGGTTCTGCCCAGTCTTCCCTTTGGGTGGGAACAGGGCCCCTGGGTCAGGCCCCAGGCAGAGGCAGATGGAGAACCTGGGACACTCTGGGGTCCTAAGAGGGTCCTCCTCAGTCCCTGATTCTATCAAACCTGCATTCCTGACCATGCTACCCTCTGGGGACGCGGACAGCCAGCGCCCCGACCTAGACTCCAGCAGACACCTGCCCTTTCCCTCAGTCTCCCTCCAGCCAGCCCTGTGCCTGGCTGAGTGCCGACCGGGCGCTGTTTCCTGGGCGCTCTCATCTGTCCTGGAGTCACTGAACCTGATGAGTCCCGTCCACACCAGCAGGCAAAGGCGTGGGGAGGTTCGCTGAGCTCTCTCAAGTCAAACGCACCATCACCCGGCAGCAGCCAAGGGGACAGGGCAGGCCCACCCCTCCCGGGCCCTGGGAGAGCAGCACAGACCATCTGCACCCCCCCCCCCCGCCCATCCCCCTAGGTCCTCAGGCCAGGCCGTCGGGCCCCACAGCCGGCCCAGTCTCTCTTGGTGAAGGCGGTGTGGGACCTGACCAGAGCTTTGATGAGCAGTAATGTCTCTACAGACACTCAGTCTTCCCCCGACCAAGGGTGCCATGTCACCCACAGAAAAGTGAGGGCCTCCGGACTGAGACGCCCCCCCGCCCCTCAACCACATCTGCTGGATTCAGTGTGGCCACTGAGGTGAGCCGACTTGGCAGGGGAGGTCCCTCGGCCCACAGGGCCAGCCTCTGCCCTGTCCTGTAGCTGGTCACCCAGGGACAGCCATGCTGGGCTCCATCCACATGCACGGACCCCCCCCCCCCACAGGTGCCCTCGGCACCCGGACGGAGCCACGCATGCAGGGGGCCTCATGCAGCAGGTGCGGCGGTGCGCGGGAGCCGGCGGTGCGCGGGGCCGGCAGGGAGCAGCTCAGGCCCAGTCTCGCTCCCTGGACGGCTTCCCCAGGAGCCTCTGGCCCGTCCCTGCCCCCTGCCCCCTCACTCAGGTGCTGCAGAAAGACCGGGAGAATGGCGCAATGAAGCGACTCAAGACAGCCCTCTGGGGCCCGCCTGCTGACATGCCCACCCTCCTCCCCAAGGCTCGTGTGGCCCTCGTGCCCTGGAAGGAGGCGGCGGGAATGCCGGGTCCTCTGTGGGGCAGGGGAGCTGACCCGTCTGTGGGGTTGGGCACCCGAGCAGGGCGGGCGTGCAGGAAAGAGGGCCTGGGCCTGGAAGGAGAGGGGGGTCTGCCTTGGCCCCAGGCCCTGGGAGCAGCCAGGTCAGCCCACAGCTGTGGCCCCTAAGCCTGCCCTGAGCCAGAACCACCCTCAGCAAGGACTGGGGCTGCAGGCTCCTGAGGAGGACTTGCAGTCTGACCACCCTCACAGGGTCTGGCCAAGGTCACAGGTGGGCGGGAGCTGACCTGGGCCTCCTGGGAACAGGTCAGCAGAACCAGTTTCTCCCCTCACGGGTTTGGGACGGGGGTGGGGGTCCTTGCAGAAAGAACCAAGAGATGGCCTTCAAAGTCACTCTCAGGGTGCGGAAGGCCCCCCTGGGGCTCACAGGGCGACGTGCACGGATGAGACTCAACACAGACCCCGGCTGCGTGGGAGCAGCTGGGAGCCCGTGCGGGGGTGGGGCTGGGCAGGAGTCAGGTCGGGCCAGGGTGGCTGGGTGGCCAGCAGGTTGTCAGGGACAGGGTCTCTGCCTCCGTGCCCTTCCCTGAGGACCCCCCGTCAGGACTCGGCCTCCCAGTAGCACCCTGAGTCTTCCTGTGGTGGTCATGGTCATTCGGAACGAGGGCGGGATGACCAGTGGGACAGAGCTTCAGACGCAGGGAGCTGGGACCAAAGAGGTCTCCTGATCCCCAGATTCAGGGGCCAGGGCTGGAGCGTCAGTCCAATGCATATGGGCACAGCTCAGGGGTCGCCTAGCCTGTCCCTCCTTTGACAGGTGGGGCCTCAGGCCACGGGGCTCTGGGCCGTGTCCGGGCGGGAGCCGGGCTCCCGGGGCCTCTGGGCGGCTGCCCGCAGCTGGGGAGCCACATGCCGCTGCAGGACACGGGTCCAAAGCATCTACCTTGTTCCACCAGCCCCATGGTGGTGCCGGAGGCCGCGGTGGACATTGTGGCCGGAGCGGTGGTCTGTCTGCCCACTGTTAGCACCGGGTTAGAGACGAGGGGAGGGGCGGACACAGACGGGGGCGGGCGAGGTGAGGGAAGAGAAGAGACAAAGGAAGCAGAAGGAGATTAGAGTCCAGCTTAGGTGACGGCGGCTCCAGACCCTCACAGGAGGACGAGAACAGGGTGGAGACCTCGCACATTCAGAGGCACCTGCCTCCCTTCTCCTCGAAGAACCCCACGGGCTCTCGGGGTGCACAGAGCGCCTCCTATCGGTGCTGCTGTGCCCGCGTGCCCGCCGCACGCAGCTCACGGCAAAGCGACAGGAGGGTGCCGGGTACGACAGACAGTGAGGACAGACCACAGACTCCCGCACACACAGCCACAGGACAGGGAGTGGGCGGCCGGCCCCACTGGGGGACGCTGTCCCTGGTGGGCCTGCTGGGGCCCTTGGCCTCAGGGCCCTAGACCCCCCCCATCGGCCACATGCCCCCAGCCCTGCCCGCCTTTGGTGACCCTGGCATGTCCAGAGCTCAGCAGAGAGGCCCAGGACCCTCCTCTCACCTCCCACACACAAGACGGTGCTCAGAAGTTTCAGGACAACGACAGGCCACAGAGGTGCCGACCTACGCCTGGACAGACACACGGAGCTGGGGTGTCAGGCAGGGACACAGAGACCCAAAACGCAGGGGTGGGACGTGTGCCGAGTGGCCTCCTGGAGCAGCACAGGGGGGCGGACCTGCAGTGTGGCCTCTGGAGGGTCTCAGAGGGCGGAGGCCAGGCAGTGGAGGAGGGGTGGGGGGGGAGGGCAGGTGGCTGGTAGTGGGTCATTCTGAGCCTTCCTAGAGAAGGCTGTTCTCACCTGAGAAATTCCGGGTGGCCAGCATGGTGGTGAGGATGGCGCCCTGGGGAGAGACACACAGCTGAGGTCAGGGCCATCTGCTGGCCAGGAACTCCCCCGCCGGGCCTCAGCCTGTGGGTATCTGGCAGGACCCGCCAGCTACATCCGGAAGGCCACTCACTTCCATAATCAAACAGAGATGCATCCTGGGCCCTAAACTGCCCACTGACCACAGCCTAAAAGTGCTTTGAGACCCTGGGGGACATCTGGGGGTCTGCCTCCCCCTGACAGGCATATCCACATACGCTGGGCTCTGCCAGGCACCCGTCTGCACACAGCAGCCTCCAGGGAGGGCAGGCTACGGCACCCCCTCCTGCCCCCGGCCACCCAAGCACAGGGTCCTCAGCACTCTGGCCTGGGCAGGAAGCTTGGAGGCTCCCTCACACCCGGGGAGCCGAGCAGAGGGCCCTGGTGTGCAGCCAGGAGCACCTCAGGGGTGGTGCGAGGCTGAGGAGGGGCCAGCCCACCTCCGGGCACCTTGGTGTGGTTGCCATGGAGGCACCGAGTCCACCCGACAGGTATGGTCTGCGCACAAGCAGCCCGTCCCAATGGCTGGGCCCCCACAGCCTCCCGCGCCCAGCACAGGGCTCGCGGCGGGCTCCGGGCGCACCTTGAGCTTCCTGCGGGCGTTGAACTTCCTCAGGCACTCCACCGTCTCCTGCCTGTGCATCAGGGACGCCACCGTGGAGCGTTGCTGCGGGGAGAGGCCAGGGAGGGCTCAGGGCGCTGGGCGCTGCCGGGCACCAGCCGGGGGCCAGTACAGGGCCGCGGGTCACCCCGCCCCGGGTGGCCCGACGCCCAGGCGACTTACGCAGACCCACGGGTGCTTCAGCGCCTCGTGTGCGGTGATGCGCTTGGCGGGGTTGATGGTCAGCATCTGGTTGATGAGGTTTTTGGCTTCAGGGGTCACGGTGTCCCACTCGGGGGACGGGAACTGGAAGAAGAGATGTGCTCAGGGAGTCTGCACCCCCGCGGGACCCGACGCCACGTCAGGAGGCGGACACTCACGTCATAGGCGCCGGCCTTGATCTGCTGGTACAGCTTGTGCTGGTCCTCGTCCCAGAAGGGGGGGTAGCCCACCAGCAGGATGTACAGGATCACCCCTGGGGAGGGAGGGACAGGCTCAGGCCCCTGCCCATGCCCAGCCCCACCCTACACCCCACCCAGAGCCCAGTGTCAGCAGGTAGGTACTGCCAGGAGGTTCCAGTGTGTGGCCGGCAGGAGTCGGATGCCTGGCTCAACAGCTGTGGGACCCTCAGTCAGCTCCTTGGCCCCAGCTAAGATGGGGGTCCTACCCAAAGCCAATGAGCCCCACGATGCACTGGAGTCCTCGACCCCACCCCTCAGCAGCTGGACTGTCTGCCCCACCCCTGCCTACTTCACAGGGCCCCGGCACAGCCCCAGCCCCAGCCCTAGCCCCAGCCCCAGCCCCAGCCCCGTGGCCAGGAGTGCAGCTGGCGGAGGGGAGAGCTCAGCAACAGCCAGGTCACAGGTCTCCGCGGGGCAGAGGCTCCTGGATGGGGCAGCATGCACACTCCCGCCACTGCGATCCCACCTGCCCTGCTCTGGCCTCACCGCACGCCCAGATGTCCACGGGCTTGCCATACGCCTCCTTGCGCAGGACCTCCGGGGACAGGTAGCCCGGCGTGCCAGCAAACCCTGGCAAGAGGAGGAGGGTGGCGTGAGGGCCTGGGGGCGGCTGACCTGTCCCTGCCCCTGCACCGTCTGCGCACTCACCGAACCACGCCTGCTGGTCCCCCTGCACCTCGATGGCCAGGCCGAAGTCCGCCAGCTTCACCGCCGCCCCCTTGCATTTGCTGGCCAGGAGCAAGTTCTCGGGCTGCAGGGGATCCGGGGGGGGGGGGGGGGGGACAAAACAGATGACAGTGATTTGCTGTTGGGCACGCAGGCCTGAGCCTCCCCTCCGTGTGGGCGTCTCCCCAGCAATGCTGACATCTGTGGGCCCGTGGGCCTGCACCCCACAGCCTGCACCCTGAGGGCAGGGACAGGAGCCTCACAGTGGGGGAGGTGTTCTCAAAGTGCAACTGGGATCCCTCAGACCCAAGACGAGGAGCTGGGGCACTGGATCCAAACCGGGTGCACCCTCTGAGCCCTGGCGCCCGGCTGGCAGCAGGCTCCCCTCCCGCCCACGTCTGGCTGCTCAGAGATGTGTGGGTGGTTCCCTGCTGGGGGCTCAGGCAGTTCCTGCAAGACGGTGACCCCCAAGGGCAAGGAGGGCTGACCAAGGCCCGGAAGCCCAGGCAGCTTAGGACATCTGCCCACCACGCCCGCCCGCCTCCAGGCGCAGACCCCGCGAGGGCGGAAGGACACCAGAGCTGTGTCAGTTGGGAGCCCCAAGGAGGCTGCTGCCCTCTGATGGACACTCGGCCCCAACAGCTCCAGCAGGGCCCTCCCGTCCCGGCCACAGACACTTGGGGAAAGGCGGGAAGTTGCAGAGACCCTGCAGGCTGGGCCTCACCTCTGCTGCTGTGGCACCAGCCCACCTGCGTGCACGTTCCGTGTCCCACCTGCCAGGTCTGCGTCTCACCCGCAGCCCAGGAAGTGAGACCCGCGGGGCATGTGCTCACAGTCTGATTTCTGACAACTGTCCCCTCATCCATGGAGCCTGGAGGTGTGTGTAGGCCGAGTGCAGACACCTCTGTGCACACACACACAGTTGCACACGCACACACCCCTTCATACACACACACGCAGTCGCACATGCACACACCCCTTCATGCATGCGTGCACAGGCACGTCCCCTGCACACAGCAGCTGGTGCTCACAGTGCCCCAGGCCCCTTGCACAAGATATGCAGGTAGACCACAGCCCCTGGCCAGAGCGAGGCGGGACTCACCTTGAGGTCCCTGTGGACGACCCCCATCTGGTGGCAGTGGAGAACGGCCTCCAGGATCTGCTGGATGCAGTGACTGCGGCAGACAGCATGTGCATTAGTGCGGTGGCCCACAGGGTGCGGAGGGGCTGCGTGACATTGGGGTGAGGCCCCAGTCTGGCAGGGCCACCAGGAGGCAGGGAATCAGGGTGCTGTCTGCCACATGGAGGCAGAGACACTGGCCAGGAGGGGCCTCTGGGGTGTTCCCTCACCCCCAAGTAAGCTCAGGCATGGCCAGGCCCCTGTGCCAAACCCCACCCCCATCTCCTCCCCTTCGCCAGGCCCACCTAGTGACACTCAGAGGAAACATCCTGGCTCCCCAAGGCCCCTCCCCAGCCTCATGCCAGCCAAGCCTGACCCTGAGCCAGGCCCTCTGGGAGGGAGGCCAGGGTGCAGCCCACACCCTGCAAGGCAGTCTGGGGGAACCCAGGCAGGGAAAGGGCAGAGGAGAGAGGGCGGGCGGGTGCCCAGGTGTGGCAGTGTTGATGCTGCGGCCCCTAGTCACTCAGGGGCCAGAGCAGGTACCCACCCTGCACCAGGACACCCTGTGCCTGAGCCTCCCTCAAGCCTCTGGTTTTCAATGGCCCCAGAGCCAGGCACTGGCCCCCTGGGGTCCCCCACCACCCTGTGGAGTTGCCAGCTATGGGAGACAGGAGGGCCTGGGGCCTCCCTCGAAGCCCCTCAGAATGGGCGAGGGGGGACAGGCAGACTCCCCAGGAGCCTTCCGGCCACTGCTGCACCCTGAGTGACGGAGGTACAGCGAGGAAGTGGGGGGGGGGGCTTTGTTTCTTAATGACAGAGAATGCAAAGGAGTGGGGGCCCAGGCCCTCCTCAGAAAGCTGTGGCCACACCTGGACACTGTCAGTAACCGCAAGGAAGAGTGGACCTGGGTCCCCCGACACAGTGGAGCCTAGACCTCAGAACCCCAGCCGTGATGGATGGCTGAAGTGGTGGGTCAGAGGAAGCCAGGCCCACCCCTGGGGAAGACAGCCCCCCACAGCCCCTGGCCTAGCAGCAGAGCCCTGTCCCCCACCCACCCCCACCCTGGCCCTGGGCTCCCCTCCCTGCTCTGCCCCTCCCACAACGCCCTCATCTGCTGAACAGTCCTGTCCTTGTGTCCCCAGCCCACAGCCAGCAGCAACCCCGCCCCCACAGACAGGTGGAGGGCTGGCCCAGCTGGTCCAGGGCAGGCAGAGCTCAGCTGAGAGGTCTGAGAAGGTCTCGAGGTCAGGACAGGCTGCTGGGGGGAGGCCAAGGCCAGGCAGGGCCTCCAGTACTTCCCAAGGAGGCTGAGGCCACTGCTCCAGGGCCCAGGGCAGGGAACACAGGCCTCCCCAGCCCAGGGCCCTCGCTCCCAGACCCAGCGGGCGCAAGGAGCACAGCTGCGGGGACCCTGCAGGCAGCACCCACACTGGGGCCTGCACACTGCCGCTGGGCCCGGACTCGCCCGAGGGTGGCGGGTGGTCTGCCCACCCAGCCGCGAGCCCTGCTGTCCGGCGGAGCCCCTGCCCTTCCTCCCGGACCAGAGGCCTGCACAGCCTGGCTGGTGTTTCTGTGCCTCCCACTGCTCTCCACGCCCTGGAGTGACCTGACCTCTCAACCCTGACCCGCCTGACAGTGGCCAGCACTGGCTCGGGCTTTGGGCAAGCACACTTCATCTCCACCCAGAAGCCCTGTCCGCCGGGACGCCCTCCAGAGTCTGTGCTGGTGTCCTCAAAGCACCCACATTGTCCCCACTGCAGTCAGGGGCGCCCCCCTCCGTGTGGGTGTCTGGGCAGCACCCATCTCCACTGTGGCTGTGGGAACTATAGGGATGCCGTTCCTCCTCTCAGTTGTGTCTTCATCCGCCTTCTTGCACGAGGTTCCCCAAGTGTCTGCGTGGACCCACGGACCTCCCTGCCACAGCACCACTGGTGAGGCCGACCTGGACGGGTGGCGTTGCCCCGTTGCTCCAAGGCCCCTCCTGGGGAGGTGCCCCTCCGGAGCGCCGCAGGACCGGCTGGTGTCGCGGATACCCAGTCCTGCGTGTCTGCCCTGCGCACCATCCCGCGGGCCTGCTCCACGCGTCAGGGCTGCCCTGATGGCCAGGCGTGCAGGCCGCACACAGACTGTCCCTGGCTCCGACCCCCATGCTGGACAAGGAAATCAGGTTCCCCACAGAACAGGCGGACAGGCAGCGCGGGACCCGTCTCTGGCCGGCTCTTCACGGCAGCTCCCCAGCGTGGGGTCCCCTCTGCAGCTGTGTGGGCAGCGCACCGCCTGCCCGGAGAGCAGTGCATTCCGGCAGCGCCCTCGGGGACTTCTGGGGACAGCTCCCGGGACCCTCCTCATCTCGCTGTCACCCAGTCTCCAAGCTGAGACTACGGCCCGGACGAGAGGCACCCGGTGACAGCCAGCCACGAGGTCCTGTTGCCTTCTTCCTCCGGTTTACGGACATGCACCAACCTCCTCGT
The DNA here is from genome assembly GCA_030848825.1 of Tadarida brasiliensis. Taxonomy (NCBI): domain Eukaryota; kingdom Metazoa; phylum Chordata; class Mammalia; order Chiroptera; family Molossidae; genus Tadarida; species Tadarida brasiliensis. The sequence continues at coordinate 101,667,785 of CM061267.1, read as the reverse complement.
GGGGCCATTCAGCACGTTCTGAACGGTGCAGAAAGTCACTTTCAAGGCCAGAATTGTTCCCAAGTGGCGTCCGGAGGCTGGCCGGGTCCTGGACCTGTGTTCGCGGCTCTGGGCTCCTCTCCTCCCCGACGGCCGGCATCCCCAGGCCCTTCACCATCCCTCACAGGCCACACTGCTCTGCAGAGTTTGTAAAGCTGGGCTGTAAATGTTCTGAACTCCACTTTGCCAGGTTTGATGAAAGACCCTCGTGTCCTCACAAACTCTGAGACAGACTCCGCTTCCTCTTCGGAGGACTCTCCAGCCATCAGCCGGAGCAGAGTCGGAAAAGCAGCTCCCGCCTGGGTCTTGTCCTCCGGGGACCCCCACCTGGGACCCGCACGGTCACTCACCAGATGCTGGGCACGGAGCAACAGGCCCAGGGCAGGTCCTAGGGGGCCATTGGCCAGGGAAGTGCCCCCCACCCCACCCCCGTCTGGCTGGGCTCCTGCCTCCGCAGGGTCCCCCTCCCAGGAGGGTCTTCTCCCCACAATGGCCATGGTGACCCCAGACTCCCTCCTGACCCAGGCAAAGCACCCACACAGTGGTCAAACGCAGGTCTCAAACTCGGTGGGGCGGTCCAGGACCCCTGGGAAAAGAGGCACCAGGATGGCTAGAGGCCATCCCTCCTCCTTGTCACCCTCTTCATGGCTGAGAGAGGAAACCAGGTGTCATGGGAGGGCCCAGCACAGAGCCCGGGCCCCTCTGGGCCAGTTCCAAGGGCCCCAAATGCCAGTGGAGCCCTACGGCCAACGAGAGCAGGACGCAGGCCAGGGGGTCCAGGAGTGAAGGGGTGAAGCCTGGGGGGGGGCAGGGGGGCAAGGGAGAAGCTCTGAGGCCACAGGTGTTTGGGGCCATGAGGTGGGCTGGCTTGTGGGGCAGGTCAGAATGTGGGTGGGGCGTGGTCAGAATGTGGGCGGGACACGGTCAGAATGTGGGCGGGGCGTGGGTGGGGCGTGGTGGGTGGGGTGTGGGCATGGTCATCGTGGGCATGGTGTGCTGGTGTGGTCGGAAATGTCATGTGGCCAGGGGCGTGGTCGGGGTGCGGACAGCACGGGGGCTCTGGGCAAGGCCTGTGAGCAGCTGGCCGAGGGTCCGGGGCTCCGGGCCCAGAGGAGCCTGGGGCTATGGGCCATGCCCACTCCCTGGACCTCGAGATGCCGCGCAGGAACAGCACCAGGCCCCTGGCGGTGCCCAGTGGTGGGCACTGAGGGTCAGGAGCTGGGGCCGGTCCAGCAAGCAGCCTTCCCGAGCACCCAGCTGGGATCTGTCCTCCGATGAGAGTTCAGTCCAGGTGCGGGCCCCGGGCCATGCACCCTTCGAGGGGGCCAGTGGGACCCTCTTCTCCTGTGCCCTGGCAGATGTGAGGGCGGCCGAGGCCCTGGATCCCCGACCTCCCGGCAGGCAGGCAGACGGACACCCGCATTGGGAAGTGCCCGCTGCCCCCCGCAGAGCAGGAGGGGCTGTGCCCCCTTTCCACTGTCCTCGTGGGTAGAAAATAGTGTCTTCCTCCTCTTGAAAGGGACAGGCCACTCCCAGGCTGTTCGCTGGGTGAAAATCCTTCCTTAAGAGCCTCGGAAAATCAGCACCTCGGGTGGCCTGGCCCCGCCCACCAGCCTCCCCCTCCCCCACCCAGCGCTCAGCTCTGGGCAGTTCCGGGACCCACTCAAACCTCTCACAGGGACTCAGGCTGCCACCCCCAGGCCAGGTGGCCTGCGGATGCAGAAGCAAGTCACAAAAAGCTACATTAAAAAATATTTGTTTTTCTTGATTAAAAAAGTAATATAGTCATTAAAAAAAAGTTTTAAAAATAGACAAAGAAGATTAAAAAATTGAAAAGCATCCATAATCCCACCACCTACAGAAGGCCCCTGTTAGCCTTCTCCTTCTCCTAAAGCGCCTCCCCCTGCCCAGGAGGGCACAGCAGGGAGGCAGGAAGTGACCGTCCTCGGCCGTCTCCGCAGAGATGCAGTGTCAGGACGGACATTCCCGATCAGGTGGCATCTGTCCCACAAGCACGGGGCACAGCAGGCCCTGGTGCCCACCTTCGGGGGGGGGGGTTCTGCCCAGGGCCCTCAGGGGGCCCACCTGGAGAAAGCCCACATCCCTCTCCCTGCAGGGGAACCTGCCCCTGCCCCAGGGATCCTGGGACGTGACTCCAGGCAGAACAGCGAGGCAGAGGCCTCTCTTGCCTGAGGGTGGCCTGGAGCACACCTGCACAGGGAATCCCGGTCTGTCTCTGGGACAAGCATGTGGAAGCTGCGAGAGGAAGGCAGCCCTGGGGTGCCCGCTGTGGGCTATGGACCGACACCCCAGGGAGGGCAGGAGCACTCCCATGACCACCCTGCTCTGCACCTGCCTGCCAGACATGCCAAGGACAGCCTCCCTCTGTGGGCCACTGCCCACCAGGGGGCACCAAGCAGGCCTGGGTCCTCCTGGATGAGGCCACACGTCCGTGCTCGCCGAGGACAGAGAGCTGCCTTGCCCCTCTGACCTGTCAGACAGCGCCCAGGGGGCTCGACCAGGGTGGGCAGACGGACACCCTTGCCCAGCCGGCCATCTGCCTGGCCCACGTTAGGGACATGTGGCCGAGGGGCAGGAGCGGGGCGAGTGAGGGGAGGGCCGGGAGGATGGTGCGAGGGCTCAGCACCCACCTGGCGTCAGCCTCGCTGTAGTACTCTCGCGCCACAATGTCCTCGAAGAGCTCCCCACCAGTGACCCTGCAGGAGAGCACATGGGAGTCACAGTCTGGGGACCCGCCGGCCTGGGCCCCCACCTCCGTCTCCACCACCAGCACCTCTGCCATCGCCACCTCGGACTGGGGCCTCCTGAGTGCTGAGACGCGGTGGCACTGAACATTCTGTCCTCACACCCCCTCCACGACACTCAAGCTCAGAAAACGGGGTTGAAATGACTCAGTGACGCCATGGGCCGCACAAAAGTTTGATCCGGGCCTTGGGACTCTAATTCCAGGCCTGAGAAGACCTGGTTCCCTTCCTCAAAGCCCACAGGGAGGAGCCGTGGGCCCTGCGCAGAGCAGAGGGTGGCCTCCGCGGTGGGCGATGTCTCAAGGTCAGAGTCCCCCTCCAGGAGGACAGCGGGGCCCTGTGCACTGACCCTCTCGCTGGGTCAGTCCTGACGGTCAGGATGGGCCCCAGGGCAGGAGCCACTGCCGAGAGGGCCTCTGAGCACCCGGAAAGGGTCCAGGCGGTCGAGGGTCCCCTGGACTGGGAAATGTGGGTGTGGACAGAGGATGCAGAAAGCAGGGCTGAGGGACACAGGCGCAGGGAAGCAGGGAGGAGCCGCACTGGGGCCACCAGCCCCTTCCATCCGCCAGGAAACTGTCCAGGGCTTTCCCACCCGAACTGGTCCGCAGCCTCCCTCTCTGACCCACACGGGTGGCTCCCCTAGTGTTGGAGGAAAACGAAACTGAGGGTGTGTGGGGTCTAGCACGACCCCTTCCCAGCGAGACACCCATCCTGCTGAATCCCACGAGCCTGGGAGCGAGGAGCTCTGAGGTCCCCCTTTCCCAGGACGAGGCTGAGGCTCAGAGCAGGAAACAGCCCCAGGGGGGCAGAGCTTCATGTGCCTGTTCGTACCTATGTGCACGCATGCACACGTGTGTGTCTGTGTGCACGCGTGTCTGAGTCGCGGGGAAGCCGCCCAGAGTGGGCGTGCTGCTCTGCACAGCTGACAGCCAGGCCTGCAGCCCGGTCCAGGCACAGGGAGAGGCGAGGGCGCAGGACTTGGCCAGGGCTGCAGCAGGAGAGCAGGGCCCTGGAGGCCTCGCCCAGGGGGGGATCCTCGGGTCTCTACATCTACAGGAGGCTCCAGTCTGTGCTGACGGCAAGCGGGGCCATGTGGCCACAGCTGGGGGGGGGGGGGTTGCTGGAGAGATGGGGTTTGGCATCTCTCCAAGGCCAGGAAAGGCCTGGTCTAGAGGCCGGCATCTTCTCCATCCTCCCTCTTCTGGCCTCAGCCACAGCCCACAGGGGAGTCCCTTGCTCTGTTCCCAGGCCTGGTCCCCAAGGCCCTGTGACATCCCCAGGCATAAGGAATAGGGAAACTTGTCAACCTCTGAATGCACAGAGCCCTCAAACTGCCAAAGGGCCTGGGGGCCTCCTGAAGATGATGCCAGCCCAGGCCAGAAGCAGCTTCCAGATCCTGGAGTCGGCATGGCAGAGGGCCTGCGTGTGGCACAGAGCGTGCTCCGCAGACCCTGCACACGTGCTCCCCACGCCTGGAAGCAGGCGCCTGGGGCCCGGGCTGTCCTGGGTGCCCTAGAGCGCAGGTGTCAGCGGGATCTGGACACCATAGGCTCGGCGGCCTCAGGGTTGGGGGCAGGATGTGCAGGGCCCAGCCCTTTCCCCCTCGTGCCCCAGAGACACCAGCCGGTTTCCTCTTGCTGGCCCCCCTCAGATCCTCTCCCCATGTCTGCCTGTCATGGGGGCCAGGAGGGACCAGAATCTCCTGTGGGCGTACATGCACACGTGTGCACACCCTTACACGGTGCATGCATTTACATGTACACACATGCACACACACTTCCCTCCCCGTCTGCTTCTGAGTCACACCCACCCACCTATCAGCCACCAGAGCCCCAGACAAGCCACCCCGAGCTCGGTGGCCTGTACATTTTCTGGGGGCATGAGGGGCAGAGAGCCTGCCACCTCTGAGGGACCATGGGACAGCATTTCAGAGTGCAGTCTCGGCCTGGCAGCCCTGGCCACCTGACTGTGACTCGAAGTGGTGTCTTGTGGGACGCGGGTACTGAGAGGTGGCCAAACCATTGCAGGGACAGTCCCAGCCTCTCTGGACCACGGAACCTGAGTGGGCTGAGGGCTCCTCAGGCTCCACGCCCCTCGGCGGGACACAGCTGTCCTTTAAAGGAGAGAAAGCCCTCCACGCGGCAGCCCCGTTACCATGGCGACAGCACCCAGGGGGCTTTCCTGGCCCTGTGGCAGCCTGAAGGCCACTCAGGGCTCCTGAAAGCCTATGGCCCCTGCCCGCCCCCTGTCCCGAGTACCCCGTGTCCCCAGCGGCAGTGACTCACAGACAGCTAAATATAGCACCGCTCAGGGGAGCTGCCAGGGAGCAGGGGTGAGATCACCACTTCCAAACCCAGCAGGAAGCGAGAGGTGGCAGAGGCCCCCGACGCCTCCTCACTCAGCCCTGCACACGCACACACACACGCACACACATGCGCACACACCCACAAACCACACACACGCTCCATAAACTACATGACACACACATGTACGCGCTCCACAGGTCACAGTTCACGCATGCACCCAGGTACATGCACATGCACACGTGTTCATGCAACCATTCACACCTATGCTGACACCCACACGTGCACACTCGTCACCACAGCCACACACGCCCTCACAGACATGCAGGTGCCCCAGCCCAGCTGCGATGAGGACACCAAGGGGAAGGAGGGGACAGGAGGCTGGGAACCTGTCCTCGGGGGCCTCCCCTCCTCTCTCCAGCGTGTCCTGTTTGGAGGAGAGGGCCCAGGTGGTGGCCCCGGCCCGTGGGACTGTGAGGCCTGCTGCTAGGCAAATGGGGAGGCGAGGGAGGCTCGGCCAGGGGCTGGGGCCGAGGGTCCCACCCCAAGCCTGACGCTGAGCACTTACAGATCGAAGACCAGGTAGTGGAAGCCTTCCTCAGAGATGCTGTCGTGCAGACGCACTGTGGGGACAGGAGAGACCGTGAGGGTGGCGGCCGGAGCTGCTTTTGCGAGGGGGAGCCACCCTGCAAGGGCCTGGGGCTCCCACAGCACGGGGTGGGCCGGCAGAGCTGGAGGGAAGCCGTGGGCACTGACAGCTGGTGGTTGCAGGTCAGTATCCATGGGGTATCCGAGTACTCCAACGGGCTTACAGACCAGCCTGTCCCCACCACGTCCCCAGACAAGGCATTGCCCAGAGAGGGCCACACGGCTTTCTCCTCAGCCCAGGTCCCACCTTCTCTCTGAAGAGAAACTAAACCAGCAGGGGGTGGGGGTGCTGCCACTCCCCCCGTGACAGCCCAGCCAGCAGACACCCGATGTGCCGATCGTGTGGCTATGAAATGCATCCAAACCCTCAGCTGTTCTTCCTTGAAGAGCTGGGCTCCATGTGCCCACACGCAGCCTTCACAGAAACACAGTGAGGCAGGGTGACGGCGAGACACCCCCAGACTTGATGACACAAAGGCCCGATGGCCCCTTCAAAAGCTGAATGCAGAACCACCACGTAACTCAGAACCCCGCCATTCGGCACACACACTGGACTGGAGAGGGGACTCCGACGGTCCCCCAACACCTGTGCTCAGGGCAGCAGCAGCCACACCGCCAGCAGGCAGAGCCAACGGTCAGTGGCCAGGACAGACGAGCACACCGCAGCCGCACACTGGCTGTCCCCGGGCCTCGGGGAGGCGGGAACCCCGCCACTCACTGCAGCGTGGACAGACCTTGACGACATCACGCTGAGTGACATAACCCGTCACAGAGGGACACCTGCTGTACGGCTCCCAGATTGGTGAGGTCACAGCTCTGCCGCCCCTGTGTTCTGTAATGTTCCGCCTGAGCCCCAAAGTCTCAGCTTTGCCCTGTGTTCTGGAATGTTCCGCCTGAGCCCCAAAGTCTCAGCTTTGCTCTGTGTTCTGGAATGTTCCGCCTGAGCCCCAAAGTCTCAGCTTTGCCCTGTGTTCTGGAATGTTCCGCCTGAGCCCCAAAGTCTCAGCTTTGCCCTGTGTTCTGGAATGAAACTGCTATGAGGACCTCAGGGACCGCTCGGAACTGACCCAGAACCACACTGAGCACACTGAGGCCTCTCGTTGAAGAGCTGTCCAAAAACACCAACCCAGAGAACACCTGGGGGCCCCTTGGTTGGTGCTCAGGGGACACAAGAATGGGGCCGGTGAGGAAAGGACGTGGGCAGAGCATGCTGGGAGGTGGCCCCTGGTGGCAGAGGGGCCCCAGCCAGGTGGTGGGGTCAGACTGGAGCCCTAAGTCTGCTGGAACGGCTCCCTGCCAGTGAGGAGTGAGCTGGGGACCCTGCGGACACCTGTGCCCGGAGCTCTGGGCCTCCCTCTGGGGGCAGGGCAGGGCCTTGCATGCCAGTGGGCCAGCAGGCTCTGCCTGAGAGTCTGTGATTAAAGAGCCTGGGCTCAGGCCCCAGGCACCCAGGAAATGGGACACTGGCCTCCCCCACCCCATCCACAAAACCAGCTGGGTTGGGCCTGGGTTCCCCCTCCCCTAGAGCGCAGGTCGGGCCCTGGGCGGGGGTGGCAGAGACTACAGAATCAGACCTCAGACCTCAGGCTGGCGGCACCTGCTGCGGTCTTTGACTGGTCTCTGGTTTCCAGCCTTTCTTCTTCGCAATCAGCCACTTGTGGCTTTTCTGAAGCCACCGGACACCCCGGCCTCTGAGTGTTTCCGTGAGAGTCCTGGCTGGGAGGGAGTCACACCGAGGGGGGCAGGGGCCCTCCAGGACACCGCTGGCCTTGGTCCCGAGGGGCTGCCCACCCCAAGAACCTTCAGTGCAGAAGACAAAGGCAGCCTCTGGGGTCTGGAAAGGACAGGCCGCCTGCTCCCTGGAGGGGGTGGGGCCCTGCTCCACGCCCACAGTCACTCACCTATGTTGGAGTGCTTCAGAAGGCGGCAGATTCGAGCCTCTCTCTCCAGTTTCTGGTGATCTGGGGACAGAAAGGGACATGGTGTCACCTCATGCCCCAGCAGCCAGTCATTCCCCATGCCTGGCACCCCCAGATCACCGTGTGCTGAGCCAGCCACCAACCAGGAGACGCTGGGCCAAGGGAGCCCCCTGCTGACGGCCTTCAGAGGGGTGTGTCTGCCTGACCCACGGAGCTGGGCGGGAGGGAGGAAGCCACCAGTGTGGCGGGGCTGGGGGGCCAACTTGCTTCAGAAGTCCCTCGGGTGCCTGGCTGGCGTGGCTCAGTGGTTGAGCGTCGACCCTACACCAAGAGGTCGTCGGTTCAGTTCCCGGTCAGGGCACATGCCCAGGTTGTGGGCCCGATCCCCAGTGGGGGGTGTGCAGGAGGCAGCCAATCAATGTTCTCTCTCATTGATGTTTCTATCTCTCTCTCCCTCTCCCTTCCTCTCTTTCTAAGATCAATAAAGAAAAATTTAAAAAAACAAAAGTCCCTCAGGTGATTCAGGAAGAGGGGACACACATGAGTGCAGCCGGACAGACAGCTCCAGGTCAGCCGTCTTTCTTCACCCTGATCCCACTCCAGAGGGTCTGCTGCAGCCTAACGTGTTGGCAGGAGGACTCAAGGTCACTGGGGTCCCGGCCCCACGCCGGCGCCCCTCAGACACAGGACCTCCATTCAGAGTCCGTCCCCCAGGACCCAGCAACTACCAGCCACATGTTACATATTTCACACAGACAGAGGGGTCAGGAGGATGCTTAAAGCTGACTGAAATTGTAATAGTAAAAAACACATTTCCCCTGACCAGCGAACATGGAGATCCATGTGGCTGCAGTCACACACAACAGGACACGCCTGTCCACGCGTGTGCGTCACCCCAACCCCAATGGGAGAATGAGAAAAGCCACTTGCAGAGAAAAAGCCAAATCGTGCTGTGCTCACACACACGCCACTGCACACACGCACACATGCACACGCACACACATGCAACTGGGCAACTGGGCACACACGCAAGCACACTTGCCACTGCTCACACAGGTCCCGCTAGCAGGCTGGGAGGACCAGGACATGCGTCCATACTTGCAAACACTCATGTGCCTTTCCTGAGCGGGGAGTCACGCCTGCAGATGGGAATTGCTCGGGGAAGTGGGGGCACCTGGGGCGTCCAGCTGGCTCTCCCTCTTCCCAGGACAGGCACTCAAGCCTCCGGGAAATGCCAACAGCTCACCTGGCTGCCATCTGTGCCTGGCCTGGGAGGACTCCCTCGCCTCCACACCCCACGCAGCAGCACAGTCCCGTCCCCTCCGCTGTGGTGGCAGCCAGGTGGCAGCCGACGCCGGGAGCACCCCACCAGGATGGACAGACAGATGGCAATGCAACAGAGCACGGCCTGGGTCCTGCTTTTCCAACACTAAATACACTGTGGGGTCCAGGTGCGAGGCCAGCACCACTGGGCAGGCGCCCTGTCCCGACACCCGCCGCCCACCGTGAAGGTGCACTGGGGCACGGGCTAGGGTGCGGGGAGGTGGGCTCACAGGGCTTTTTCCTTTCATAGTGCTTCTGTAAACTTATTATTCTGAACATCTTGTAAACTTAGAGAAAAGCTGCACGACCACGGAGTTCTCACGGACAGCACTTCTGTGTCTCTCTCCTTCCACACACGTGTGCGCACACATGCACACGTGCACACACGTTCCCCAGCCTTCCCCTGGAGCGTGTTTCGTAAGAACAAGGATGTGCTCAGTGCAGTTACCCCACACAGAAAACCCAACGCGGACATGACACTTGAAGCCCACCTACAGCCCACATGCCAAGTTTCCCAACTGTCCCAACAGTGTCATCGATTCCCCCCACCATGCGGGTGGCAGCTCAGGCTGAGGGCAGGGACAGCCAGGAAGGTAAGGGGGCGGTTCTCTTTGGAACAACTGCCTGATTTCAGTCATAAATACAAACCAGAAGAGAAGTGCATGCCAGAGCCCGTCTTTGGGCAGTAAACGACTTAAAGGACTTTATTTTGTTACTGAAACCTGTCGCCGAAGGCGGAGCCCCATCCAGGTCGCCACCTGCTCCGGCGTGTTTGGAAATAGAACTTATTTGTGTGCGCCCGGGCGCCCGTGTCCACCCCATCACTGCAGGTCACTGGCCCTCCTGGCCATCACCTGGCCACCAGAGAGCAGGACTACAGCACCACACCTGCGTACAATCATCACCATGGCAACAGTTTCATGCCAGGTGGCAGGATTACGAGTAATTTTATTTTATTCTTTATATGTCTCCTCAACTTTGACAATGCTCTTGTGTTACTGTCATAATTAGGCAAGATATTGTTTTCAAAAAGTCGTCTGACCCTCTCTCCTCCGATGGGCGTGACGCCTACTCAACATGAAGAGGGAGCGTCCCAGGACCTGCTGCGCTGATGTCGCCCTGAAATCAGGACCCGAAGCTGAGGTTCCGTGACGCTGGAAGGACAGGAGGGGCGGGAGGAGGAGGTCCTGCTGCTCGGGCCCCACGGCCACGCCGTCGTGTCCCAGAACCGATGCAGGCTGGGCCCCGAGACCCTGCCCCACCCAAACCCCTTCGTGCTGCCTTTGGGGTGTTGGGTCCCCGCTCCCCACCCATCCGCGTCAGACCTCCTGCACCACCCCCATGTGTGCGACGGCCCCGGGACAGCGCCTTCCACGCCGAGTTTTCCACAGAGGGCTCTGAGGTCTACCCCTGAAACACGCACAGAAGTAGGGGCACAGGCCACGCTCCCTACAACCTCCATGAACCCCACCCCGTCAAGTGAGCCCGTGCCCTTCACCACCTACAGGCCAGAGGCAGCACTGAGTGGGTCCCGGGGACCCAGGGGACGCAGGTCCTGGGTCACGGCGAGGGAGGGCGGCCCTGATGCTCCTGCAGGAGTCTCAAGGGGACAGAGTGGGGTTAGTGGGGCAAAGACTCCGCAAGGGAACTCCTGAGTTAGGGCACTTCTTAACTGCGTAATCTCAGGAGTCTGCGCCCCACATCAGACAGCCTAGGAGCGGGGGCACCTGAGCCAGAGGTCTGGAAGCAACCTAGTACACACACGACACACACACACACACACACACCCCTCCCCTGCCGGGAGTGGCAAAGGCATGGCACATGCTGTTTACTTCTGCAAACACCCCCTATGCACAGCATTCGTGTACACCCGTAAAATGGATTATCAAACTAAACAAAGCCAACTTTTCTCAAAAACACCAGCTAACCTGGACCTGCGCTCCCCCCTCAGCCGCCCCATCGTGTGAACATGTGAACCCACGGCCGTGAGAGGTGTGGGGCAGGGACTGGGGAACGGAGGCGGCCCCCGTGGAGCTGGGAGGGCCGGGCTACGGGGCTGTCACCATGTGGTGGCCCAGCCAGCGCCATGAGGGGGAGGGGCAGGAGGAGACAGGTGCCTAGGGGCGGTCACACACATTGCTGGAGTTGACCCTGAACTCCGTAACACCCTGCGGAAGAGTGAGGGGGCTGGATCCAGCTCCTCACCAGGCCCCTCCAGAAGGCCGCCGGTGCCCTAGGCAGGGCCTCCCCAGGGGGGGCACCCTGAGCTGAGTCAACAATGAAGAGAAGGCTGCTGAGGGCATCAGGAGGTGGGCGAGGACAAGGGCAGACCTGCAGCGGGCACAGTCACAGCAGAGCACACTGAGGCATGAAGCAGAGCTGAGCCCCCAGGGCAGCTCTCCCTCCAAGGCTGGTGGCCTCCTTCATGCCCCCCCCCCCGTGACAGCCCCCTGTCCTGACATCCCCTCAGGCCCCCTTCCTCACCCTCCTGGCTCCCACCTGCTCCCTGGTTGTGGGGTGAGGGGAGAAGAGCCAGGAGAAGGTGGACAGGAGGGACGTGGGTGGGTGCCTGGCCTCGTGCCAGCTACCAGAGCAGCAGCAGGAGGGCCTCTGAGAGGCTAGGCTGGGAGGAAGAGGGATGGGAGGGGGGCTGCCAACCTCTCTCCCAAGGTCTTGGGGCGGGGGTTGATGACAAGTGAGGCCACCTGTCAGGAAGTCAGGATGACGACTGGGAGAAAAACCCTACGTGGACAGTCCACACTGCCCAGCACCAGGGCACTCTGTCCTGGGACACCTGCCAGACACCATGGACCCTGGGGGCAGGCAGGCAGGCTGCATTTGCTGGGAGACCCTGCCCCCCTCCAGCATGAGGTCCTCCCCACTTCCTCAGCTCCCAGCCCTGCCCAGAGGCGGGCAGGAACAGCAGGGGGCTTTGCTGGGGCCGGAACCGGGAGTCTGCGGCATGCCAGGGTGCCGCTGAGGTCATGGGCCACCTTGGCTGTTGCCCAGGACGTTGGGGGGGGGGGGCAATGTTGTGTTGGGGACAGGCCCTGCCCTGGGGTCACCATCCACTTCTGCGTTGAAGGGTGGCCAAGGACCCAGGGCAGAATGAGTCCAGGGGAAGGGGAGCAAGGGTGGCCAGCCCCCTGGCTGTGGCCTCAGGGGACCCCCTGGCAGCAGCCACCTCACTTATCATTGTGACCAGAGGCGGGGGGCCACGCACCTGCCAGACACAGGTGACCCTGGGAACACTGGACACAGGACCGTGAAGGAGCCAACCTCCTTTATAAGTCTGTTTCCGACGTGTGAAAAGGGTGGGGGTTCCCGAGACGCCACCAGGCGGAACCCCACGGCCCCTCCCCCACCGCGCGGCCATCAGGTCTCAGCTGCTTCCCCTCCGACCTCGCACGTGCTGAGCGGTCGGCCTAGCGCCTTGACTCCCATCCCAAAGCTCCCCCGGACCCGGCCACTGAGCGCAGGAACCCGCGGGGCCAGAACTGGGGGACCGTCCTGGACCTTCACACCGGGCTGGAGTCCACGGTGGGGTCCGCAGCCCCCCCCCCTCCCCCGGCCTGGCGTCCAGCCTGCAGTCCCGCCCCAGGGTCTCAGGACTGGGCGGGAGGCGAGGGCGGGGCGAGGACGGCAGGGAAGGGGGTGCCCAGCTGAGGAGGGGGAGAGGAAGGGGGGAGAGGATGGGTGCCCAGGTGAGGAGGGGGAGAGGAAGGGGGGAGGGGATGGGTACCCAGGTGAGGAGGGGGAGAGGAAGGGGGAGGGGAGGGGAAAGGGAAGGCAGGAATGGGGGGAAGGAGGGGTGTCCGCCCGCTCGCGCATGCTCAGCCGCCCCTGCAATGCGGTGCCGCCTCCGTTAACCCAGTTCGGCGGATTCGCGGCTCTGTCATCCCGAGTGGGGTCGACTTCCCGGCTGTGGGTCGTGGGCGATGGGCGGCGCGGCTGCTGCAGGGAAGCCGCTGGGAGCCGGCGGCGGCGTGGGCGGTGCAGGCTCAGCCCCACAGCCCTCAGGAAGCTCCGCCCATCACACCTTCCCGCTAGGGCCCCCAAGGCAGAAGGGGCCACGCAGGCCCTGGGCAGGGGGTGGCCCCAGGTGACCACAAAAGAGGACTGGGGGTGACCTGCGCATTAGCCTGGCTGTGAGAGGAGGCACAGAGGTGAGCCCCAGATCTCACCTGTGGCCTGTCTCACCTGTGAGGTCACCCTCACCTGTGCTGTGAGCCCCCCTGTAAAATCACTCCCACCAGGTCAGCCCTCCCCAGCTGGGTGAAGTCCAGAGCCCATGCCCCAAGCTCTGCCTTACAGCTGTGGGTCCTGGGCACAGCTCTGCTGGGGGGCTGTCTTCTTGTCTCCGAACCTACCAGGGCCTGGGGGGCCCTGAGAAGCCACGTGAAGGTACCGTGCTGCTGAAGGTCAGGGCACAATCACCAGCCACGGGCCGGGCCCTCTCTCCTTCGGCTGTGTGAGGCCACTGGCCGAGGGTCCCTTCTGGGACATCTGCTTTCTGGGCGCTCACACCAGCAGCACTGACCAAGCTCACCTCTACAGGGTGCCCTTCAAGGCAACAAAATCACCCCCAAATAGCTGTGCAGTGCCAACAGTGAGCTAGGGGTGGGGTGCAGCAAGAACCAGAAACGTGTAGAAAAACGGGGTCCCCAGTGATCTCCTCACCCCCCCCCCCAGCCAATTAATTTTCCTCTAACCGCTTTTGTGAAGGGGTTTAATAATCTCTAATTATTCAGTACATTCGCAGACTCTGAATGTCTCACAATCCTCTATTTAATTAAGTATTAAATTTCACAAATCTGACTCTCTCAGCCTCTGGCACAGGGGGGCTGCGGGCAGTGTCCTCTTGGTGAGAGCTGTCAGGTGTAGGGAGGCCTGTGTTCTGTGTCCCGTCTAGGTCCCCGCATCCCCCGTGCCCACCTCCCAGGACACAGCTGGAGCAGGCCACTCTGCAATGCCCTCCTGGGTTGGGAGCTGGTCTGGCACTCGCCACGGAGGCTGCCAAGCCCTGGCTCAGGACTCTCCCCTGGAGCATGTCTGACCCTGTGGGACAGACACAGGCTGAAAGTGGCCACCAGGCCTCGGAGGAGCGGCCAGCCCTCCCCTCCTGCCTCCTGCCCACCCTCAGGCTCCTGAACTTGGACCTTCCGGGTGTCCAGACCCCCACCCACACAGTGCCTGCCCTGCCTCACCTAGCTGACTCCCGCACGGACTACGCACTGTGTGTTCACATGCGTTCCCTCACTCCCTCACTGGGGGAGAGCGCAGCCCCTGCCAGGCCTGGGCGGGTGTGGGAGACTCAGCTGAACCAGACCAGGGAAGCGCCTCCCCGCATGGTCTGTTGGTCTGATGGGAGACAGCCATAAAATAAAAACAGGTGCTGGGGTCCCAGAGTCCCACTGGAGGCTCGGGGACACCCTCTGAGGAAGTATCACCAGCTCAGGCACAGTTTGGGAAAAGCATGTCCAGAGGACACACAGACAGAGGCCCCGGGGTGTGAGGAGCTGGGAGAGGCCACCGGCTTGGGAGGGCAGGCAGGGCCAGAGTGTCAGGCCAGCTGAGAACTTCAGGTTTTTTCTAGTTGGCTCCTAAGGGCTTCGAGGAGGGTGGCAGGTCACAGGCTCTGGGCTCAGCAGGTGCACAGGTCACCGATGTATTTGCCCTCAAAGAACAAGGGTCAGCGAAGAATGCCTGCAAGGCACAGGGGTTTCAAAGCCGCGTGGGAGAACCCAGGGCCGCTTCCTGGAGGAGGGCCCAGAGGACTGGCCAGGACCTGGGAGCACGGTGGAGGGGAGAGGTCTCAGGCAGCACCTCCCTCCCCTTGACCCTCACAATGCTCCTTTGAAGTAGGTCCTAGCTTTATCCCTGTCACCTCTGGGAAACAGGTGCAGGGTGGCTGAGTAGCATGGCCAGGGCCACACCGGGCAGTCAGGGCTGTGTGGTGACAAGATGACGCTGGCCCACCCTCAGCACGGGTGAGAGTCGGGTTCCTGACCCTCCACACCCCTCCCACTGCCCCCTCAGCCAGAAAGTCCCTGTGTGTGTGGGGTGGGGGGGGCTCATTCTATAATTTTCTCTATATTCAGGGACATTTGAAATTTTCCATAATAAAGAATTAAGCAGGAAGACAAAATATCCCAGACCTCCGCAGGGCCGGATAGCGCAGGCACCCCAGGGTGCTGGCTTCCCTGGCACTTCCAGTCCAGACCAGCCCTGGCTGGCAGCCCTGCCTCCCACCACCCACCACCCACCCAGGCTTCGCCCAGCAAGGAACCTGAGGCGGGGCAGGGCCGGGAAGGGAGGCGCTCAGAGGCGAGAGCAGGCTGCTGGCCGGGCAGCGGTCTGCAGAGCGGGCAGGAGAAAGGAAGGTGGGCACACCTGGAACCGCAGACCCCCGCTCTGATCCTCCAACCGGAGAACACATTGACGGTATGAACTGGGGGTGCGTGTTACTTCAGGGGAGCTGCAGGGTTTCTGGGATACGGACCCAAGTGGTTTGTCTTGAACTTCATAAACTCCTATTCATCCCTCAAAGCCCACCCCATGCCCGCCCCTACGGTCCCACGAACATGGGATTGTAGCACTCATTCGGATGTGTTTGCTCCTGTGGTGTCCGTGTGGATGAGTGAGAGGCTCCCTCATTAGTCTGGGGGCCTGTGATATATGGGCTCTTCCTCCTGGGGCTAGGCACAAGCCTACAGAACGAGACCGGGGTTGAGATGGCCCACCCCACACACCCACCCTGGGGACCTTGCTCCCCACCCCAGTCCCAGTCCCTCAGCCCTCCACCACCAGTGACCCTGTCACAGCCGCTCACCCGTGAACTCATTCCCACGTTCCACCCTTTCCCCACACGTGGGACACTGTCCGAACCCAAGAGGCCGTCACTCAGCCAGGGCTCGGGAGGTGTGGGCTGGTGAGGCCAGGTGCCCGGCCAGCACTGCACTCAGCCTGCAGGCCCACTGAGCCCTCCCCAGCACAGACAGAGCGTCTATGTGCAAAGCCAGGAGGGGCTGCGAGGGTATGCCCAGCTCACACGGCCCCTCAACACCACCACCACCCAAGTCCTCTGTCCACAGTTCATCATCTGACCACCGCAGAGGCCCGGCCACCATGCCCCTCCAGCCGTGGCCAGGCTCCCAAACCCATCTGAGGGTGGGGTTCCCTCAGATCCCTCTTGCCCCCTTCAGATCCCATGGCAGCCAGGGCCCTGCCCCCTCTGCCACCCCGCACCCAGCCCACTTGCACAGCCCACCCTACCTCTGGCCGACAGCTTCTTGGTGTTGATGATCTTGGCTGCATACTCATGCCCGGTGCAGAGCTTGACACAGCGTCGGACCACAGAGAAAGCCCCCCTGGGAGTCAAATGGGGACAGAGAAAGAGAGCTGATTAGTCTCCCCACGGACGCCCAGCACCCCGCCATGAGGCTGGGCCTTGGGCAGAGGTCTGTGAAAAGAAAGGGCCCCCTCCCCAAACTGTTCCTGCTCTGTAATCTGTGCCAGGCCCCAGGTCCTCGTGGATCAGTGGGACCCAGGGCCCCCCGGCGGTCTCTAAGCGTGCATCCCTGGCGCTCTGTGCCAAGTCCATGAGACCCAGGGAGACTCAGCACCTGCTCCCGTGGATGGAGGCTGATGCAGCCACACAGAACTCACCAAGGGCTGTGCAGAAGCATCGGGTCATTAAGCTGCAGAGCTGGAGGACCGGCCCCCCACTTGCACTGTCCCCCACCTGGACTGTCCCCACCCTCTGCTGCCCCCCCCCCACTGTCTCTCACAGCAGAGGCTGCAAGTCCCTCATTACACACCCAAGGTCAGTGCTTCTGAGGGGGAGCCCCTGAGGGCCAAGAAGGAAAGATGTGCAGGAAAGTGGGGTACGGCTCCCCCACCCACAAACACTGACCCTGGAGCGGAGGCAGGCTGCGGGCGGTGTAGACCCAGAGCCCGGAGAGCTGGCAGCCTGGGGCCTGTCAGAAAGTCCTCCCTGGTATTCGACTTGTCACCAGAGTGGGTTTAATTTGATTTCAGATCATTTCTAAGAACATCAGACCCACACATGTGAGGCAGGGCTGGACCAGGAAGTGTCTCCGGAAGGCTCCGAGTCCAGACAGGAGGCTGCTGGGGCCCAGGGGGGCGCAGCAGCGGGTCTGGCCGTGTCCTCCCCCCAGAACACTGAAGGCACAGGCCCCAGGGGAGCAGCCTCCCCACCACCCACACGGCCTGACACCCCTGTGCAGCCTCCCCACCACCCACACGGCCTGACACCCCTGTGCAGTCTCCCCACCACCCACATGGCCTGACACCGTGTGCACAGAAGCCCAGGGCTCTGGCTGACGGAAAGGCAGCAGCTTGAATAAGGAACACTTTTTTTGCTATAATCCTTTTTGAGACAAAACTTCATTAAAATGTACGATTCACTTCCTGGAAAAAATAAATATTACAGTAAATCTAATTGACCATTTTCTTAACGACACAGGTCATGAGCAATGGCTGTTCTTACAGCTGTCTTCCTCCAAGTCAGTGGGTAACAGGCGGCAGCCGCTCCGGGCACCAGGGATGGGCCCCACCGCCCACCCCATGTTCTCTGACCTGGGCCCCGTCCTGCTCCACTGTGTCCCGGGCACCATGCGGCAGGCTGAGCCTCAGTCTCCCCTCTGGCTCAGGAGCAGGAGAGCGGTCGCATCCTCACCACCCTCACCCAGAGGGGTCACAGCACCCCTTCCTGCTCAGGAGAGCCGAGAGCATCCCACTTACAAGCCTGAGCTGCCCCCAAAAGGCCGGGACAACCAAACACAGCTCCACAGGCCTCCCTGGACGGTCAGGGCTTCCTGGGCCAGAATCCAGCCTCGGGCTGGCCTGACCCCCTGCTGGAAGGTCCAAACAGTCAGACTGCTTGTTGATGGGGGACACTGGTTCCCGAGTGTCCAGACAGGGTGACCACAGGAGGCACAGTGGCCGGAAGCCCTGCTAGCACCCAGGAGGGCATGTAAATAAAACAGCCAGGAGCCATCAGCCAGATGGACTGTCCCAGACAGACGGCTCTGCAGACCCTGTTCAGGCCACCTGCTGCCCCACTCCTGGGTGCCTGCTCTCCCCAGGCCAGACCTGCTTTCTCCCATGAGGGTGCTCCGGGCCTGTGATGGCACGGGTCCGTGACGAGGGCAGGGCCATCCACAGGCACTCCGTGGTGGCACTCTTGGACGCTGGCCCCCTCCCTGAGCCCCACCTGCCGGACGTGGGCAGGGCATCTTCAGAAGCCCCTCTGGGCTGGGGGGAGTTTTAGGAAGAGCTGCCCCGACCCGCAGGTCTGACGTGGCGCAGCACACAATGCCCATGGAAGATGAGGAAGGGAGGCCGTGCCTGGAGCAGCGTCAGCCCCCAGACACCACCCTCCACAGGGACTCAGCACTCCCTGCCAGGGACAGATAGGACCGAGGTGGGGCTGGGCTCAGAGAGCAGGCCGGCAGGACGGTGTAACCTCCCAAGGCTCCCCTGGGTGGGGCGGCTGTGAGTGGAGGGTCTCCTGGGGGCTGAAGCCCTGGGCCCTGCGGCCGCTGGAGGGCGGCTCACATGGACAGGCTGGTGCAGAAGCACACAGTGGGGCACCCTGCGTGGCCTGAAGCTCCCATCATCCAGACCGTGTGGCAGCCCGCAAGAGGGTCGGGAAGGTCACCTGGAGCGAGGCCACCTGCACAGCTGCTGGGGGAAGTCGGGAAGGTGTGGGGTGGAGGACAGAGAGGAGGGTGGGGACGAGGGCCAGCCTGAGGGGGGAGCCACCCAAACCTCCAGGCCGCCCCACAATGCCTGGGGACCTGCCGCCAGACTCACGCTGACAGGCATCTGAATAAGGTGTTCAGATTCTGAGGCCCCAGCACCATGCAGGTTAGAGGCCTTTTACAAATAAAGATAATTTTAAAAGGAAACACTGCTCCTTGCTGGCTGAAGGCTCAGAAAATGATCTGGGGAACTAGGGGACCACAGCCCCTGAGCCCGAGAGCAGGGGAGGGAGACCCCACTCTGGAGCTGCCTGGGGCGGCCTGGGCTTCTCACCAGCCAGGGGTGACTGGCCCGTGCCCAGGCCTGTGTGGGCGGCTCCCACGTGCCCCGGCCACTCGCACCGCCAGGCCGCTCACCGCGGGGCAGTCACTCTCGGAAACCGGAGTCCTAGGGCAGCTGCTGGGCTTCGCGGGAGACACTGCACTGGGGTCTGGGCGGGAGCGGCCGCAGCAGGTGGCCGAGGAGCTGCTGCTTCTGCCCGGGGCTCAGGCCCACCGTCCCCGCAGGGGCCCTGCCTGTGTGCCCAGAGCGCTGGGGCTGCGCTCCACCTCCCGGTGCCAGTGTCCGCACAGCTCCGTGGCCGACCCACCTGGCTGCTGAACATCTCGGGGAGGGGGGGGGGTCAGTCCACACGCACAGGTGCTCAGCGAGTGCAGGTGGTGGCCTGGGAGTTCCTGACGAGTGACGGCCACACTGACCCTGCCTCAGTCCCTACAAGAGGCTGCTGGACTCGGGGAACACTTAAATTTTAGAGCCAAGAGCCTTGAGTGAAAGAAAGGGATGAACCCCTTGGTTGTCTGTTTTGTAAAGTCCCCAGACAGGCTGGGCACAGAGGTCCCCTCGAAGTGAGAACACCCCGTCCCAAGTCTGCCCAAGAAGGTCCTCTCGCAACAGGCTAGGCCCCAGGTACGGGGGACATCCAGGGCTGCCTGCTGTCACCCACGACAGATGACGGCACCGCAGCTCGGGCCCATGTGCCACTGCTGCTGCGGCCCCGAACAGCCTGGGTTCCGGACACGGGGCCTGAAGCAGCCGAGCAGGGGCCAGCGCCGGACGTTCAAGGGTGTGTGTGAGCGCCAGACCCACGGTCTCGGCCAGCACCCAGGTGCTCCCTCAGCGGACGGCCACCTCTCGTAGTTAACAGCAGTGCACATGCCGTCCCCTCCGACCCAGATCGCACGTGTGGCATCTCCACACAGAGACCCTTTCGTGGCTGGTGAGCGCTCCCAGATCGGCGAGCATTTGGGATGTTCCCGACTTCCCTTCTCATAAATGGCCCGCCGTAAACTCGGCTATTTCCAAAGGCACAACCACAGCGTGACTTACAAACCATGACACCAGCAACGGACCCCTGTTCTCCCCGCTGCCCAGCGCCCAGCCTATGAATTTCAACCTATGAATTTTAAGGGGACGCAATTCAGTCCATAGCAAGCATCTGCAGAAACACCTGTAACCAACAGCACACTCTTCGTGAGAAACAGATGCTTTCCCTCCGAGACGGGCACAAGGCAAGCATGCCCTCTCACCACCGCTTTCCCACACAGTGCTGGAAGTCTCAGCTAACGCAGTTAGAAAAGAAAAGGTATACAGATTAGGAAGGAAGAAGTAAAATGCCTCTTTTTGCAAATGATATGATTATCTAAGTAGAAAGCCCTAAAGAATCATCAACAACAAAAACTCCTGGAACGAATAAATTAGTACAGCAAGGTTGCCGGACACAAGATTAATACACAAAGGTCGATCTCTGGTGAATATACCAGCAATGAACAGGTGGAATTTGAAATTAAAAACGTAAGGCCATCGGCATTAGCACCCCCAAAATGAAATACGTGTGCATAAATATAACAAAATATGTACAAGAGCCATATGAGGGAAAATCTGATTTAAAAAAAAAATCAAAGAAAAACTAAATAAATGGAGAGAGAGCCCATGTTCGTGGATGGGAAGACTCAACAGGGCCAGGACGTCAGTTCTTCCCCACTGGACCTATAGACTCAGTGTCACCCCATCAGAATCCCAGCGAGTTATTTGCGGATGTTGACAAACGGATTCTGAAGTTTGTGTGGAGACGAGAGACCGGAGCAGCCAGCACTGTGCTGAAGGAGAAGCTGGGGACGGACGCGGCCCGACTTCACGACCCACCGCGAAGCTGCCGCTGAGGACAGTGTGGTGTCTGTGAAGAACAGACCGCCGGTCAGTGGGGCAGAACACAGAGCCCAGAGCTGGACCCCACGGGTGCCGCCAACCGACCTCTCACAGAGGAGTAGAGGTAAGTCAGCCTACAAAAGGGTCTTTTCGACAAACGGCGCTTGCTGCAGACTGACTATGTGTGTCCCCAAACTTCTGATGTTGAAATCCTATGAGGAGGCAGGGGCCTCTGGGGGTGATTAGGTTATAGGTGATTACAGCAGCCTGTATAGACATAAACAGTGCTGGAACTATTGGGTATCCTGATGAAAAAATAACAATAAAACTAGACCCAGACCTTACACCTTTCACAAAAATTAACTCAAAATGGATCACAGACCTAAATGTAAAGCACAGAACTGTAAAAATCCTAGAAAATATCATAGGAGAAAATCTGTGACCTTGAGTTTGGCAGTGACTTTTCAGACACAACAGCAAAGGCAGGATCCACGACAGAAATGACCGAGAAGCTGGGCTTCGTCAGAATAAAAGACTTCTGCCTGAGAAAGACCGGCCGAGAGCACAAGACGACACACACAGACAGCGGGAACACTTGGAAACACACAGAGGACTTGTATCCGGAATATACGAAGAACCCTTAAAATCAGCAATAAGAAAACAAAAGACCTGCCCTGGCCGGTGTGGCTCAGCGGTTAGAGCGTCGGCCCGTGGACCGAAGAGTCCCGGGTTCGGTTCCAGCCAAGGGCAGGTACCTCGGTTGCAGTTTGTTCCCGGCCCCGGTTGGGGTCGTGTGGGTGGCGACCACTCGATGTGT
The DNA here is from genome assembly GCA_030848825.1 of Tadarida brasiliensis. Classification (NCBI taxonomy): domain Eukaryota; kingdom Metazoa; phylum Chordata; class Mammalia; order Chiroptera; family Molossidae; genus Tadarida; species Tadarida brasiliensis. Next base: position 101,646,037 of record CM061267.1, on the reverse strand, counting down.
CTCTCTCACATCGATGTTTCTCTCTCTCACTTCCTCCCTCTCTCCCTCCCGCTCTATCTGAACAAAAGATGGAAAAGTGTCCTCGAGTGAGGATAAAATATATATATATATATCCTCAGGTAAGGACTAAAAAAAAAAAAGAAAACAAAAGACCTGACTAAAAATGGGCTAAGGACCAGATGCAGGTGCAAATAAGCTCACGGAAAGATGCTGCACTTCGTGTCAGCAGCACAGTGCAACCACAGCGATGAGGCGCCCCGCACACCTGTCAGAACCCTGACCACCCAGAGCCCGGGGCACGGGGGCAGGGTCTCACGCACTGCTGGTGGGATGCGGATGTGCAGCCACTCTGGACCACGGTTTGCTGGTGTCTAACAAAGGCAAACGTTCTCTTCCCATAGGACCCAGCAACCGCGCTCCCTGGCATTTACCCAAAGGACTGGAAGACACATCCACAGCAAAGCCTGCACAGGGAGGTTTGCAGCAGCTCTATGCATACCTGGGAACAGTGGGAGCAGCCACGATGTCTCAGGTGAGTGGACAGACGGGTCCGTGCAGACTGCGGAATGTTATTCAGAACTAATGAGAGAGAAGCTTTCAAGCCACGAAAAGACAAGAGACCCTAAATGCACATGTGGGTGCCACTGACTCCCTGAAGCCGACAGCACCCCGGGACCACCAACATGGGCGCAACCCTCCACGGCTCACCGAGTGCCCTGTGCCTGGGCTCTCAGCCCTGTGCACAGCCCGGCTGCGTGGGTGGTTGACAGGCCACCTCTCCTGCACATTCCCCGCCAGGCTCAGAAAGGGTCTCTCTGGGCAGGGGAGCAGAATCTTCCCGGGGGGGGGGCAGTCTGGGAGCAAGAGAAGCTGAGTTTGGTACCTGAGCCACGGGGAGGCCCTGGGGTAAGAGACAGGGCTGTGGGGTGTGGCTGGTGCAGAGGCTCAGAGCCAGGCCCCCTGCGCTTGGCCCACAGGCAGCTCACAGCACCTAGAGACCCGAATTTCCTAGCTCTTGAGAAGCCACTTGGCCACAGGGGGTGTGCTCACCCCACAGGAACGGGCAAACACCCTCAGTCAGCCCCCTCCATTGTTGACACTTAGCAGGCATCCCTAGGAGAGACCTCCTTCCGCACACCCCAAACAGCATGAGTCCCCCCACACTGTGGGTGGGGCAGAGGGTGGAGGAAGGGGGAGTGGACAAGGTCCTGAGCAGGTCAGAGGTTTCCTGGAGGCGGGCAGTGTAGGCTGCTCCTGGGGACACCCTTGTCAGGAGAGGCGTGGGCGAGGGCTGGCCCTGAGGGCTCCCTCCCATCCAGCTGCTCCTGGCTCTGGGGGCTCAGGCTGGCCAGCCTGCATGCTGCTTGCTCTCTCCCCACCCCCTGACTCCATGTTGGTGTCTGTCTCTCTCCTTCTCCCCTTTTCTCTCGGTGACCCACATTGTCCAGGAAACTTGGGCAATAACTCCACTGGCCCAGTCCCCTGGAAGCCACGGAGGCGGCCCGAGTGGTGGGTCTGCATGGAGGACAGAGGTGGGGGGGCAGGAAAACCCTAGAACTGTCCCAGACCCCTCGGCACCTGGTGCCCCCTCACCCCATCAGCTGGGTGCAGGCTGCAGGGGCCTCTCCACAGGGGCTCACAGGAGACTGGCCTCCTGGGAAGACAGCCAGAGGAGGAGGCCTGTTGGGAATCCTGTCTGCCCCCACCAAGGCTGCAGGCCCGTCCAGGGCCACCAACTCCTGGGGCCTCTGTTCACCAGCTGCAGGACGGCTGAGCCGAGGTGGCTTCGTCAGCCCCTGGCCCCGGGAGGAACCGTCCGTGTCTCTGAAGCCCAAGGTGGACTCGGGGACAGAGGAACCTGGTTTACTCCGTGGTCTCCATGTCTCCATGGCTGAGCAGATTTCCATTCCCTTTCTGTGACCCCACCCTGCTGTCGTCCTCCCTCCAGATTTCACTTGATTTTTGCCTATTTTCTCATCCACCTGTGGGAGCTCTGTGTTTGTGAGGCCGTCACCCCCACCCACACGGGGAGCGAAGGAGCAGGGCAGGTGTGTTCTGTCCCCAGTGAACGCGGACGCCCCTCGGCCCCCGGCCCAGATGGCTCAGGACACGAGCACCTCACGGGAGCTGGCGGGTGCTGGGGGCCAAGGGCAGCAGCGATGTTCGGTCCGGAGGGAAAGCCCACCTCAGTCGTGAAGATGGCAGACCGTCTGTGGGGCGTGACCTCGCCTTGTCTGGCCCTTGCCTGGAGGACTCTGGGAGCTGCCCGTCCTCCTCACACCATGCCCCCCGCACCCACACCCCGGCACAGGGTCTCTGGGGAAGTTGGAGGAGTTTGGGAAAACTGCAGTGGGGTGTCAGAGAGAAGCCCCAAGGCAGGGCTGAGGGCATGGGTCCCCCCGGTCCCCACAACTGTCCATGGCCAGCTGCCCCTCACAGACGCGAGGCCAGGTGGCCCAGGGGGTCCAGCAAAGGCACCAGGGGGTGGTGCAGGCAGCTGGCCAGCGAGGCTCAGCCTCCGTGCTGGGCTGTCCCACAGGCAGCCACCAGGAGGAACTCACTGCAGCCGCCCAGCTCTCCCTGCAGCAGGAGGTTCAACCAGAAGCTGCTCACACCTGCCTGGCTGGGTCGCCCACCCGCCTACCTCGGACAGAGGCCGCCTGGCCTGGCCTGAGGACACTGATGTCACTTCCAGGCCGCTGTACTCTCGAGACGCCCCCCAGAGCGGAGCCCAGGGTCCTCAGAAGCAGGGGCTCCCAGCCTCCAGGCCACCCTGCCAGCCCCCCGATGTCCCCCTTCAGCTCAGGGGCGGCCTGCACGCCTGGGGGGACCCGACAAGGCTGACTCAGACTCATCCCAAAGCCAACTCAGAAGAAACAGGACGGCTGGGCTCACAGTCACAGGGGTGACCCCATGAAAGAACTTCCTTCCCAGCCTCTGTGAGCAGGGTGCCCACGGAGCCACCTTCAAAGGCAGCTCTTCACAGCTGGCGGCCCCACTCGTCAGCGCCAGGCACGCACCCCGCTCACAGGGCGGGGGGAGCAGCGCAGGCAGGCTGAGGGGCAGCCCAGGGCCGGGCCCGCACGCCGCCCAGACCACAGGTGACTTGGGCATCAGTCCATGTTCTATGGCTTTGTTTTCTTTTCCTTTGTTTCAGATCAATCAGACTTCACCCGGCTTTAGCTTTACTCCCAAGGCACGCAAACATGGTGAGATCAGCCCACCAGCACCCAGCTCTTCCCATCTCGGGGGACTCACGGGGTTGCCACAGAACCACAACGCGGAGCCAGAGGGGCCCTAGAAAGCCATCCCCGATCTTCCTGAGGAAACTAAATCCAGAGAGGCTGCACGGAGGCCCCAGGCCACACAGCTCAGTGTTGAGATGCCGTGGCCAGAGGAGACCACGTGTTCCGTCCTTTGCACACCCACTTCCACAGCAGCACCCTTCCTAGTGACCGAACGTGGGAGCAGCTCAGTGTGCACCGTGGTGAAGGACATCGTACACGGGGACCACGAGGCTGGACCTCGAGGACACTGTGCTGAGTGAACCGAGCCAGACACAGGACAAGCACTGCTGGTCCCACGCACAGGAGGTCCCCGGAGGAGCCGGGATCAGAGACAGAGGAGCCGGGGGTGCCGGGGCGGGGGAGGGGAGGGGAGTGAAGTGTGATGGGGACGAGCGTCGGTGTGCAAGACCGGAGGCTCTGGAGATGACGGCTGCACCACGTGACGTGTTTCATTCACCGAGCCGTGCACTGAACACGGGCGACGTGGAGATTCTATGTTAAATACATTTTACCACAGTGAAGACACGTCCTGGAAGGGTATACAGCCACATCTCTGAGAAATCACTGAGAAAGAATGAAGAAATTGGTACTTGCAATGCTGTCTTTTTAAGAAGAGCTCCCTCACCCAGAGGGTCTGATTCCCGGTCAAGGGCACGTTCCTGGGTTGCAGGTCGATCTCTGGCCCCGATCAGGTCGTGTGGGAGGCTATGGATGTGCCTCTCTCACATCGACGTTTCTCTCCCCCCTCCCTCCCTCCCGCTCTGTATAAAATCAACGGGATAAAGTGTCCACAGGTGAGGATTAACAAGATAAATAAATAAATAAATAAATAAATAGGAATAAAGAATAATAAAAAGAGCTCCTCAGTACCATGTGACAAGTCAAATTTTAATCTCTACTGACAAATAAAACTTTAAAGGAAAAAGATCCCTGGCCGGGTAGCAGTTGGTTAGTGTCATCCCGACACGCCAAGGTTGGGGGTTTGACCCCTGGTCAGGGCACACGCAAGAAGCAACCAATGATGCATAAATAAGAACAACATCGATGTTTCTCCCTCCCTTCCTCTCTCTCTCTCTCAAATCAATAAATGAAAAAACATTTTTTTTTTAATTTAAAGAAAAAAAAACCATCATCGCAGGCAGAAAGCCATGACCTCAGAGCAGGGGCAACGGAGGCGCAGGCGCGGCCCTCAGCCGGACTCCCCTCCGTCGGGGCAGGAACACGACCCGCCCACTTCAGGCTCTGAGCTGAGTCCTCCTCCACGGCCACCCCAGGCCCCGAGACGGCAGGGGACGCCACAGCCACCAGAGGCCTCCAGACCTGCAAGGGGGCGTAGGGGGCACGCACCACGAGACCGGCCCCCACCATGACGCCCCTCTCACAGACGGAGGCTGAGGCTCTGAGACGACCCTTGCCCACACGTGCTGGACTGTCCCTCGCCCGCTGGGAGGGACCCACATCACTGCCCCCCTCCCCCCCAGAGGGGACACTGAGCTGGGCGCAGGGTCTGCTCGCATCTGGAAAGGCCCCGGGCAGAGCCTCGGGCTGACTTTAAACGGAGCCCTACAGGGGCTTAGACGCTGACACCTGCCAACACCTGACGGCACAGAAGTCTCCGAGAGGCCAAGCCCCAGCCCGTCACCCAGCACCCCCCTGGGACCGCCCGGGGCTGGGGGACAAGGGGGCTGGAAGGCAGAGGTGACAGGAACTCAGCCGGGGGGTTGGGGGGGGGAATAGCCGACTGCATTCCCAGTGGGAGAACCACACCCAGGTGCTGGCGAGGCCCCGAATGCTCCCCTCCTGGGGCACTGAGGACAGGGAGGCAGGAGGAGTGGCTGCCACGATGGCATCCAGAGACCTTAAGGCCCTGCAAGGGAGGGAGACAGAGGGAAGTGGTGAGACACGCCCCTGCCTGGGCCGCACCAGCACAGGAGGTGACGCCCATCCGTCACCACACCAGGGAGTCCAAGGGAAGCGAGGGACAGAGGGAGATGACACCCCCACCAGGCAGGCTGCCTGGCCTGCGTGAGGAAGGCACCGGTCCGGAGGAGTGTCTGTCCGTTCAGCTGGGAAGTCAGAACGGAGGGCAGACACGCAGCCCTCGCAGGACTGCAGACGGAGTGTGAGCAGCACCTTTCCGACACCCTGCCCGCGGGTGCCGAGCCGGGGGAGGGGCAGACCCCAGCTGAGCTGTGAGGAGGTGACTGGAGGTTCCCACGACAGAGCCTGGGGTGTGGCCCTCCGCACTGTCCCCACTCCAGCCCTTCCCCTCACTGTCAATCCTGCTGGCAGGGTGTCCTCCCCCACGGCCCACGCTCTTCCGCACGCCCACAGGGACCCACCCTCCACGCTCCCGGTGGCGCCTCCCCCTCCAGCACGCGGCCCACTGGGACACGGCGCCTTCAGGAGCCACGCCCTCCATCTGCTCTGAGACCCTGCTGCGCCCGGCCTCTCTCCCTAACGCACACGCACACACGCACACTGTCTCCCCACTCCATACGCTGGTGTCAGCCACGTCCAGGCACAGTGAGAGGAGCCCCAGTGTGGGACGGAGCACAGGCTGGGAAGGGACCCAGGGTCAGCGCTTTGGACCTGTCCTCAGGCACCAGGACTGACCGTGCGGGGGTGGCCCCGGCCCAAGCGGCAGACACTTTGTTAAGCTCACTTCTCCACAACCTGAACCCAGAGATCCAGGTGCGACAGACCGGTTTTTTTCCGCGTGGGTTTTATTTGCTCTTAAACATCTTTAGTGAGAGAGAACTGACGTAGCCAAGCAATCCGCACACGTAAGCACCTAACTCAACGGCTCTGCTACGTCCATGTCTGTTGCTGCGATCAAGTAGATAAAGTTCCATCACCGCAAACACACTGTGCCCATGGCGGCCGTGCCCCGCTGCCCAGCGAGCCTCCGCCGGGCGCTTCGCGGAGCCGGCCCGGCCGTGCGCCCGTCCGTGCCATCCTCTCCCTGAGCGCGTGCTCCCCACGCCGCAGCCCGTCAGCTCAGCACAGCTCTTTCTCGCGATGCCTGAACAGCGTCCACTGTGTGGACACGACACCTGCATCCGGTCATCGTGGATGGACATTCGGGACGTTCCACTTGGAGACCATCGTGGATAATCTGTGAACACATTCTCGTGTGGACCTGTGTTCACGTCTCTCGGGCACATGCCTGGGAAGAGGACACTGAGGTACGTCACGCTGTCTCCAGAAGGCTGCCGCGCGAGCATCGCGCCAGGAACACACAGGGTCTGCACTCCACGTTCTGCCAACACTGGCCACCTCGTTTCCTGTCGCCCCCCCAGGGCGAGGGAGCTGGCGTCTCACTGCGGCTTCAGTTTGCGTTTTCCTGATGACAAAGAAGGTTGAGCATCTTTTTTTCCCCCCTTTATTGATTTTAGAGAGAGAAGAAGGGAGAGGGAGAGAGAGATAGAAACATCGACTGGCTGCCTCCTGCATGCCCCCCACTGGGGATCAGGCCCACAACCTGGGCATGTGCCCTGATTGGGAATCGAACCGGCGACCTCTTGGTGCAGGGTCGTTGCTCAACCACTGAGACTGTCGAGCATCTTTCATAAGCTAACTGTCTACTTGCATCATTTATCTTTTTACCGTTAGGCAGTAAGTTCCTGGAACATTCTGACTACCGGTTCATTATCAGATATGATTTGCGAACATTTCCTCCTGTGGATGTCTTCTCCTTTTCCTGACGGGGTCCTCTGACGCACACAAGTTTCAGTGTTCAGTCCCCTTTACCTATTTTTCTTTTGTTGCTTTTTGTGTTGTGTCTAAGGAACCACGGCCAAGTCCAAATTACCCTTATGTTTTCTTCTAAGAATCTTAGTTTTAGCTCCTTCCATGACGTCTGTGACCCATCTCCAGATCATTTTTATACCTGGCATCAGGCAGGTCCCCATGTCATTTTCAGTCTGCACACCCGGTCGTCCACTGGTCGGATGGACCACGACGCTCTCCTCCTTCAACTGTCCTGTCGTCCTTGTCAAAGACCCACTGAGGGCGGGTGTCCAGCCCCATTCTGCCCCCTGGCCTGTGTCTGATCCACACTGGACCCAGGGGCCTGCAGCACCCACGCGTCTTCACTGCCGAAGCTGCAGTTACTCTGACATCAGGAAGTGCGCGCCCTCCCACGTATCCTCCTTTTTAAAGATTGTTCTGGCTCTTCTGGGTCCTGTGCACTTCCATACAGATTTTAGAATCAGTTTGTGAATTAAAAAAAAAAAAAACGGCAGCTGGAATTTCGATAGGTATCACATTGAACCTGCAGGTCGATTTGGAGAGGGACGCGATATTGTCTTCTGGTCCGTGAGGGGGACACCTTTCCATTTACTGAGGTGTTCTTTCATTTCCTTCAACAGTCTTTTGTGTTTTCAATGTTCGAGTCTTGTTCTGCTTTTGTTAGTTTATTAGTAAGTATCTTATTGTCTTAGATACTATTGTGAATGGATTTGTTTTTACTAATTTTAAAAAAATATGTTTTTATTGATTTTTTTAGAGAGAGAGGAAGGGAGAAGGAAAAAGAGAAACATTGATGTGAGAGAGAAACATCAATCGGCCGCCTCCTGCATGCCCCCTGCTGGGGGTCGAGCCTGCAACCCCGGGCCTGTGCCCTAACGGTGAACCGGGACCTCTCAGTCCACGGGACGATGCACAGTCCACTGAGCCACACCGGCCGGGCTGTTTTTCCTAATTTTATTTTGGGAATAAAATACAATGAATTTTTGTATCTTGATCTTGTATTGTGTGATGTCACTGAATGCATTCCTTATTCTAATAGAATTTCAGGAGAGGTGGTCTGTCCCTGATCTTAGGGAGAAAGCGTCCGTCCTTTGCCATTAAGTAAGGCAGCTGTGCATTTTCACAGACGCCCCTTTTCAAGCTGAGGAAGTTCCCTGTCATTTCTAGTTTCTCGAGCGGTTTTTATCAGGAAACGGTGTTAGATTCTGTCAAGTGCTTTGTCTGCATCTATTGAGATGGTCGTGTAATTTCTGTGTTTATTCTGCTGGTAGGGCGTTTACACTGATCGCATTTCATGCGCTGAACCAACTTCCATCCTGGGGTAGAGGTCACCCCTGTGCAGTGTGCACGCCTCCTGACACGCTGCTGCTGCGTTTTGCTGGTCTCCGTGACGATATTGTGTCCGCGTTCATAAGGGGCGCGGCTCTGTCACCTCCTGTCACACGATGGGATGCCATCGTGTGTTTCGGCCGCCAGGGCGATGCTGGCCTCAGAACATGCTGAGAAAATCCCTCCTCTTCTGTTCTTTGGAAGAGTGTGTGAAGGGCTGGTGTTGATTCTTGAAATGTCTGATAGAGAAGTCACCTGGGCCCGGGCTCTTCTCTGTGGGGCATCGAAATGTTGATGTATTTATTCACCTCTTCAGTTGCTGTAGGTCCACTCAGACTTTCTACTTCTTTCTGAGTCAGTTTCAGCCGTCTGTGTCTTTCCTTGAATGTGTCCATGGCATCTATTACTAATGTGTGGGCACACACAGCATTCCCTTACCAGCCGTTCACTCTGAACGGTCAGATACAACGTCCCCCAACTTGATTCCTGATTTCAGCAGTCTGGGCTTCCCTCCTTTTTCTTGGTCTGACCACCCTTTGCATTACTGCAACAGGCCCTCTGGGCTTCTTCGTCTCTCCCTGAGCAGAGGGGTGCACGCCTCACCGTCAGATGGTGACCTGTTAGTTTATACACCGACGCGGTCTCCAGACACGTCACGCGTGGGCGGGGGCCCTGCACTGTGCTCACTACAGCGCCTCAGCACCGAGAAAAAGCCGGCAAATGGCCTGTGTGCAAGCCAACCTGCTGAATGAATGAATGGAAAAGAAACCAGAAAGATTGCAAAGTCATCATAATCGTAATAGGAGGGTCTAGACCGGCCCGTCCAGCCGGGGACCACATGGAGCCACAGAAGGGGGATGTGGGTGGCCACACCGAGATGTGCAGTACACGTAAAACACCAACAGATTTCAAAAACATCTTATCTTTAAAAATATAAAATAGCTTAATAATTTTGCTATTTTGCTATTGATTGCATGTTGAAATAATATTTTGGATATACTGAGTTACATGAATGTATTATTAAAGTTCCTTTTCAGTTGTTGTGTGTGTGTGTGTGTGTGTGTCACAGAAAACTCTGAGTTACACGGGTAGCATGAATTTTGTTTCTTCTGGACAGTGCTGAGCTCGAGGACCTGGATGCCGGGTACAGAAAGCGACAGCCGAGCCCCCACACACGGTGGGTCAGGTGGGGCTCCTCTGGGGCCCGAGACAGGGCTGTGGGCCTGGCCGGCACAGGAGCCCCCACAGGCCTGTGTCCCTGCCGCCTGCGGGACACACCGAGGGCCAGCCCCTGTCTGGCCCGGGTGGCGGCCCCAGCCTGCAGCCAGGGCTGGAACTCGCCTGGCCACCTTCTGCAGCGGCTGCTGCTCAGAGCTCCACAGGCACTCTTCGCCCAGAGAGCCCTAACAGACCGACGACCGGGACCAGGACCGGGCTGCCCCCGCACTGGGCTTCAGGCCCTGCAGCTGCACATTCCCAGGTGGCAGGTGCGGCCACTCCAGCCGTCCGAGGAGCCCAGGCCGCCAGCCCCTCACACCTGGGGAGGAGCACGGCCTAAAGGCCACTGTGCGGGCACCTGCTTGGCCCAGAGCCCTGGGATTCAGAGCGGTTTGGGGACAGAGAGGCAGGCCCCCTCAGCTCCTCGAGGGAAACAGGCACCAACGTGGATGCACTGGACACCGAGGGCGTCTCAGCAGAGCCAGACGCCGCTCCTGCTGCCTCCTGACGGCATCGCCTCTCCTCACTGCCTGCTCGTCACGTGGGCGAGGGACGGTCTCACGTCGCCCCATGGACAGTGGGGCTCATGCTGCCTCCATCAGTGTCCTCAAGTCTTTGCCCAGCTAGTGCCGACCCGTTCCCAAATTCAACAAGAGCTCGAGTCTGGCTGGCTTAGCAAAGGATCGTAACTTAATCATCAGATCATTCTTTTTATGTTTTTATTGAGTTTTTTTTTTTTTTAGAGAAAGACAGAAACATCGATGTAATCGGCTGCCTCCTGCACGCCCCCTACTGGGGATCGAGCCTGAAACCCGGGCATGTGCCCTGACTGGGAATCGAACCCGGACCTCTCAGTCCATGAGACGACGCTCCACCCACTGAGCCGCACGGACCGGCCATCAGATGATTCTCTCGAGGAAAAGGACGGTGTCCACCAGGAACAGCCGCACAGGCTGCGACCCTGCGCTCAGGACACGAGCACCGGGAGGCTGGGCCGCTGGCAAGCACTCTGACATAAAAGCAAGTTCCTATTTTAAATAGATCCCGATCTTTATGTGAATGAAATATACACTTCATGTCACGTGCCAGTAGGATTGCTTTTGGAAAACCTCATTGATACATAATGCATTTTGTGTTTCTATACTAACAAAGCCACTTGCAGCGGTGAGAGATGTTTTAAAAATAATCAAATCAGATTCCATTTTTGTCGGAGTCAGAGAGAAAATTAAATTTTTGAAAATATATTTGAAATCTCCAGGAAGGCCAGTGTCTTGCTGGGACCAGGTGGTGTCAGGGAGCGGAGGAAGGGACAAGGTGCGTCCCAGGAGCAGGCGCTGCGCCCTCCGCGGGGTCTGCCCTACAAGCCCTGAGATTCCAGGTGCTAGGTGCACACTCGGAAGGAACCATCTCTATCAGAAAGTCTTCTGGGTAGAAGGTCCGACGCCGCGTGTCTCCCCCGCTCTCAGGGCAGCCTCCAAACCACAACGGAGAAGAACACGTTCTTGGCCGAGAACAAAGGGCCACATTGCTCAGCTCCACCGCCGCCGTCCGGATGACCCCGGGAGCCCCCTTCAACACGGGCCTCTCACCCTGTCATGCGTGTCAGACGACGGGCCCCCACACATACACACATGTCCCTGCTTCTGAGGGGCTGGCGGACGGTAAGAGAAGGCTGGCGTGGCGCTATCATCATGACAGAGGGCTGGGGGCCAACAAGTCCGGGATCACGGATATGCTGGTTCCACCTGCATTTTTAAAATGGTGTGTGTGTGCGCCCTGGCCGGTTTGGCTCAGTGGTTAGAGCGTCAGCCCGCGGACCAGCCTCCGACGGAAGAGTCTCAGGTTTGATTCCTGCCAAGGGCAGGGAGGCAGGAGGCAGCCAATCCGTGTGTCTCTCTCACATGGATGTTTTTCTCTCTCTCTGTCTTTCTCTCCCTCCCTCCCTCCCTCCCACTCTATCTGAAGATAAATGGAAAAATATCCTCGGGTGATAAAAAAAAATAAAAATAAAAAAATAAAACAAAACCATGCGTGTGTGATGGCACAGTGTGTGTGTCCGTGCGCACACAGCCATCACACCCGCAGAGTCCACCCGCCGGGAAAACAGCCCAGAGGCCTCTGGGGAACGAGGAAACACTGAGTGAAGAGTCACACTTACTGCACATACGTGTGAATTGCTTTTTTTTTTTTAACAAGACAATACTGTCCTTATAGTTTAATTAATAAAATAAAATTTCAAGACTGACGGGTCCCAAATGGGGTCAGAGTGTTGGTTGTCACGGAGAGACAAGTCAGTGGAGCCAGGGGACAGCGCCTCGTGTTGGAAAGGCACAGGGACGGTCTGAGGAACAGCCCGCTGAGGACAGGCGAGGGCCTGAGGAGCTGAGGGTCAGAGCAGACCACAAGCAGGCAGGAGTCGGCCAGTGGGATGACAGCATCTTTAAAGCACAGAGCAGGGTAAGGTCGTGAGCTCCTCAGAGAAGCAGAGGGCGGTTCCAGAGCCCACGGCCTGTGTGCGCACTCGGGCCCGTGCCCTCTCACCTCCCCTGTACACTGGCAGTGTTCGCAGACCACGTACAATGTAACAAGCATCACTCAACTGCTGGCGACTGTCACCAGAGGAGAGAGAGTGCAGGTAGCAAGCACGCGCTATATTCTTAGCTCGCAGCAAAGTAGGTTATGGTACAAAAATACCGCTCGGTAGTAACTGGACAGGCATCACCTTCAGGTGCTCCCTGCAGCAGTCGGCGTGCGCGCTCCGCCTGAAACCCTCCTCGCCGAGTCGGGGCTCCAGCGCCCGGCTGGCCATCCCTCCCTGAGCAGGAGCGGGCCCAGAGAGGTCACAGCTGTGGGCAGGGGCCTGAAGCCGCAGATTTGTGTGGAGGCTGCCGGGTGTGTCAGATGGTGCCAGGTGCTCAGGGAATACAAACCGGGGGTCTGGGGTGTGACCTCGCCAAGCAGCAGGGGAATGAGCTGTGTGGCCACTGGGGGCAGAAGGAACAGCACCAGCAAAGGCCCTGAGGCAGGAAGGCTGCGGGTGGGAGGGAGCACGCTCCATGGTTCCTCCTTCACCCAAACCCTCTCTTCCTGGCTTCAGAGCTCAGAGACCAAACCCCGTCTGCCCAGAGTGTCCGGAGTTTATCTGTTAACCACCTCGCTGGCCACTGATAGTACAGTGAACAGAGACTGCCTCGGCGAGGGGTCACACCACAAGACAGACCCTGGGTGGAGTCAAGGGCACACCAAGGTCAGCTCTGGACTGGACTAGAGGCCGGGCCCTCTCGCTTCGGGGCAAGTCGCCCACCCTCCCTCAGCATCATCTCTGCTCAATGCTGTGGGGTGGGGGCTTCTGGTCAAACAATCAAATAAAACCACAGGTTCAAGGCGACACGCTCCTTGGAGGTCGTCACAGCAGGTCCACGAACCCGAGTCATGTTCAAATGCTCATGGGAGCTGCTTTCTTCTGGGGAGCACCCATATTTTAAAGGAGACAACCCCAAAAGTAGCAGGCTTGGGAGCCTGGGCACAAGCACCTCTTCTGACCTAACGAAGGGCCCAGTTAGGTCACAGAGAGGGCCGGCAGCCGTGGGCCACAGACACAGAGAGGGCACAGACTGGCCAGTGAGCCCACCTCAGGGACACCCCGAGGAAACCCACAGGCCTGGGCCCAGCACACCTGCACAGGGCTGGGGAGGGGATGACCGCACAACCCAGACGGCCACCAGGGGCAGGACAGCGTGTTCCCGCCACAGTCACCACGCACGAGCCGCCCAAAGTTCGCAGGGTCAGCACAGACCCCTGCCCACGACGCTCGGCCAAGTGCAAACACAAGTTCCAGAATTTTTGTGTAAAGCTCCAAGAACACACAGGAAGAATCCTACATATTAGTAATGGACACTGACACCTGTGTGTAAAAGAACCCAAAGGGGTCGGGGGACAAACAGCACACGCAGGACGCAGGACGGCAGCTGGAGGGAGCAGGGTCACGTTTATCTCTGACGCTTCCCCGCTGGGAACAAAGAGGGGACTTAAAGCCACGATGGTAAAAGAGTAACAGTTTCCAATTCAGGGTAGAAGAGATACAAGTGTTTATTACTCCCGGAAGTTTTCTTGATTTTAAGAACCACACTGCCAGCTGACCTGTGCTGGCCCGAGCACTTCACTGCCTGCTCTGAGCCTGTCTGGGGACCCCCTGCTCAAGGTGGCTCTTAACCCAGGACCTGAGCCAAGTCAGGCTGGTGTCCAGCTGGACAAGGGAGGGCAGAGTCCCAGAAAATAGCTCCTTTTGGCCTTCAGACCCTCCAGCCCAAATCCTGAGCAGAGGCAGTAGCTGGGAGGGGGAGGCGGGTGGAGAAGGGGAGGGGGCAGGAGGAGAGAAGCTGGGGCCACGTCACGAGGGCAGCTGTGGGCCATAGCCTGGCCCTTCCCGGGCAGGGAGCTCAGCGTCGCCTGACTGGTGCCAGGGGCTGCAGCTTTAAATAAACTTGGACGCGTCCACCTGGGCCGGAAGCAACACCAACTGTGCCTCTGACAGGCCAGCAGCCAGCCAGCATGGCCACCGTGGATCCAGCCCTGGGCTCACGCTGCCTGCCCAGCCTCCTCCTTGCCCAGGATGCCCTCACGGGACCTGGCACCTAGGGAGCAGAGCTGAAGCCCTCCTGGCCCCTGGATGCTTCACCCGCAGGCCCCTGGCCCCTCCACAGCTCGGCTTCCCAAGCCACTCCGGCCCCAGTCCCTGGGCTGCCTGGGCAGTGCGGCTGCTCCTGTCCCTGCAGACGGATAGGAGAATCGGGGTAGCGGCCCAGCAGGCACTGCAGGGTCTGCCACCCCCTCTCTGTTCCCGGGGGCAGCACCTCCAGTTCCCAGTGTGAGGGTGGGTGGCAGCGGGCACAGTAACCAGCCACTGCTGGAGCCAGAGGCTGGAGGTGGGGGGCCACCCTACACAGCCATGGACCCAGAGAGGGTCACAGAAAAGTCAAGGAGGAGGTCAGCAGAACTTCAGGTTGAGAAAACAGGGTGCACCTGCAAGGGTGAGGATAGGGTGCCCCTAGGTGCAAGCAGAGAAGCAACACGACCCCCCCCCCAGTGGGGGACCTTCCTCCCACAGCCACCCTCTGCCCCCATCAGAAGACCCCCAGCCCATGCCTTCCTCACAGGCCTGGAGGAAGTCCCAGGCAAAAGCTGACCCTCCCCTTCCCTCTGCTCTGCTCTCCAGGTCCACCTGCCTTGGGGCCAGGCACCCAGCCAGCCCCCATCCGAGGGATGGGAGCCCACCAGGGGCTCCCTCAGCCACCCCTTCAGCCCCCAGGCCTGGTGCATCCTCCCCCCACATGCAGGGTGAGGTGAGGAATTTGCACACCCCCACACTCCTCCCAGCTGGGCACCCACAATCATCAGTGATCAGCATCAGTGGCCAACCGAAGGTATCACTACAGATGTGTTTTTAGAAAGGGAAAATAAGGATCAAACCCTGGATGTGTAAGAGGGAACCTCCAGCGCGCCACGCGGAGGGATGGAGGACGATGGAGGGCGGTGGAGGCGGCTGGGGCTGGAGCAGCCGCCCTGACTCCCGGACCAGACAGCCCCGGCCACAGCGGAGCCCCTGGGGCCTCCCGATTAGCGACCCTCGGCCCTCGGCAGAGCCCAGGGCCCCACCGCTCCTGTTGGCGGGCACAGCCCAGGAGCCACCTGTTCCCCACGAGTTCCCACCTGAGCAGAGCCTTCAGAGGCCCTTCCCACCAGCACCGCGGAATAACTCCTAAATCCAGCCCCATCTACCTGGTGACCCTGAAATCAGGAACCTGTCAGGCTCCCTACTTCACCTCCTCACCTCCAGCCCAGTGATCTGGCCCAACCTCCCCGACCTCGGTCCCCAGCTCTCTAGATGCCTCTTTCCAGAAGGATCTGGGGGAAAATCTCCCAGAACCCAGATTCCCCGGGGGCACCCGCGGCAGAGGCTCTTTCCACGCGGCCCAAAGCGCGAGGAGCCCCCACCCCCCGCCAGCACGGATGGAGCCATGCGGAGGAGCAGGTCCCGCCGCCCCCGCACTGGCTGTTCGGTGGGGGTGGGGACAGCGAGGCCCACGCGGGGACGACCCTTGGGCCCTGGCCGCCCCCTACCCCGCGCTCTAGGCCCCGCAGCCACACCACGCGCCCCTCCTCTCTGACCTCCCGCCACCAAATGCGTCACGTCTGCCCGGCACTCCGAGGACACCTGCTGCCACCCCCGCTGCGCCGGCCCGGCGCCCCGAGCCTGGGGCTTCTGGCCCGGCGGCCTCGCTGGGCAGGGCCGCGCAGGGCCGCGCGCGCTGAGGTCCGGCTGCTGGGCCCGGGGCCCGGGGGTCGGGGCCGCGCGGGGCCGTGCGCTCCGGGCCCGGAGGAGCCGGGGACGCGCGGGGCTGCAGTGCGCCCGGAGTCGGCGGCGCGGAGGGTCCGGGTCTCCAGAGTCCCGGCCCTGCCCGCGCGTCGCGGCTCTTACTTGCCAATATCCTCGTAGAGCTGGTACTCGTCTGTGAAGCGGGTGCAGGTCACCGTGGTGGCCATGGCGGTGACGGGCGGCCTCGGCGTGCGCTCTCCTGCACTCGGGCGGCGGCGACTCCGGCTCCCGTTCGCGGGCACGGCGGCGACACGGGCGCGGGCGCGGGCGACACCTCGGCTCGCAGCGCCGGGCGGGGGCCAGGCTGGGCTGCGAGCGCACGCGAGATCTGCGCGCTCCGTCCCCGCCAGGAACGCGCCGCACACCTACGCGCGGGGAGCGAGGGGAGCGCGGGATCCTCTGTCACTGCCGCCGCTCCTGCCCCGCCCGCCGCCCCCTGCGCGAGCCCCGCACCCGAGCCCGCGCCCTGCACACGCACACGCACCGGCGCGCTGCACACACCCTGCGCCCGCGCCCTCGTCCGAATCCACGTTCTGCACACTCACCCGCTCCCTGCACACGCGTCCGCAGCCTGTAACCCCTGCACACGCACCTGCGTCCTCACCTGACCCGGCTCCCTACACACGCCCCTTAGCCCGTGCCCTGCACTTGCAACCGCTTCTGCTCCCGCACACGGGCCTCCGCCCTCACTCGCACCCACTGCCTACACAGGTATCTGCACACGCGCCCGCGCCCTGCACACGCGCGCACATGCCCCGGTGCACACATCCTCACTCGTCACACACCTGGGGCTCAGGGCCTCACGCACAGGCACAGCCGCTGCCTGGGCTGGCTTCTCTGCTTTCTGCTCATGACCCCCTGCACTCACACACACACACACCCAGGGGTGCTGTACACAATGAACCCAGCCCCCTCTTTCCCCTGAAGGCCCACCTTGCCCCAGACTGCAAGAGGGACTCAGGTGCACATGGGGGGCAAGGACACGTGGGTCAACCTCCACAGGATTCATTCCTCACACCCCCAGGAGGAGATGCTCCACACACTGCCAAGCCCAGTTCCCACCCCATCTGCAGAGCTGCACAGGAGCCTCCCGGACCAGGGTCACACTGGGGGACTGGGGTGGGAGCTGAAAAGGTAGAGGCTGTCCCTCCCCTGTGCTCCCAGCCCTGCTTCCCTCCCTCCTTCTAGCACTGGATGCTGGGGTGTCTGCACTGGAGGTCCCCAGAAGGGGTGGGTGGGGGGTTCAAGCAGAGAGTCCTCGAGTTAGGGGGACAGGGGCTGTTCCATCAGGAACTCGGGGTCCTGAGAGCTCACAGCCCCCCTGCCCAGGTAGGGTGACACATTCTCCCTTTTCCCAGGCCTAGTCCACCTGCTTGCCCCCTGCTCTGGCGGGATAGAAGAGGGTCCATCTTGAAAGTAGCCCTGGAGGGAAGGAGGAGGGAGGGGGAGGAGGAGGGCCAGGCAGGAGAGGCTAGGCTGACCCCGTTTTTTCCACAGAGAAGCCTCCCCAGGGCCACACCCAGGCTGCCATCTAGAACAGGGACTTCAGATCCAGCAAAGAGGGCCCACTGGGCTCTGGCACCTCCACACTCCTTAAGGGGCTGGGGCCAGGGCCAGGCTTGGTCCTGGGCAGGCCCTGAGGAAGGAAGTCACCAGCAGCCAGCTCTGGATTTAGGTCACCCCGCTGCCCTGATGTGAGCCACTGACTGCACTGCAGGCTTCCAGCCCAGGGCTCTGGGCCGGTGCTGCTCATCCTTGCTTTGGTGGCCAGCCCAGGGCTGGCCCCGGAGGCCACAATAAATGTTTCCTGGATCAAAGTTCACATCAAGGGATTCTGGGGTGGGGGCGGCCAGGGCCTCCTCACCAGGATGTCTTTGGCACATGGCCATCAGGCAGATTAGTAGACCAGGTGGGGCCAGTCTGAGACCTGGGTGGTTTTGCAGACCTTGCAGACCTGACTTACACCCAGGAGACAGAGGACATTGAGGGTACAGATGAGTCCTGACTGGGGGCATGGAGGGCCCTGTGGGGGCATGGCCTTGCTCTCAGCAGGGAGGGCAGGAGAAGAGACCATCTCCACACCACACAGAGCCCCTGGCCTGTCCTGACAGGCGACACCCACAGGCCTGCAGAGGCTTGCTCTGGGGTTGCGCTCAGCCCCACAGGAATCTCTTCCCCCACCTGCTGGGCCATCTGCATGACTCTGAGCTCAGGGGAGAAGGAGGCAGTCCCATACAATAGAATGCAATTAGCCAACAAACAAAACAAAATCGCACCCTGGACCAATCAGGATCTTCTCAGGCTACAAGCCGACCCTGGGCACTGCCAAGGTCACACACACTCCTACCAGAGAGTCCATGCCGTGATGAAGTGGCATTATAGGCATGATGACACTGGTGTGCCTGCACACATTCTACATGTCTTACCTTATTTAACTCTCAGACAGTCCTAGGCAGGTACTATCATTACCCCCATTTTACTAGGTGAGACAGAGAGGTGAAGTAACTTGCCCAATGTCACACAGCCAAGAAGTACCTGGGACTGAAACCCCACTGCTCCATAAAGCCCCTAGTCTTTTATTTCCACACACACTCACACACATACACACTCACACACACTTGCACACTCACCTACAGTCATGCACTCACAAACACACTCACATACATTCACACACACACGCTTACACATACACACACACACACACACTCACACATACATGGCTTCCGCAGCCTGGGTGAGGACACAGCAGCGTTCTGGGGGTTTGCTTTGAGGTTCCTTCCCCTGGGTGGGGAGGCTGCCCAGGATCAAGGTCACACAAGAAGTCAGGGCCACTGAGGGGTTCAACTTGAGGCCCCCCTTCTACTGTTAGCACCTGGGGTTGTTGAGGCAGCCCCTCCCTGGGCTGAAACATTAAAGGTGTGATGCTAAGCAACCCTGAACTGCAGGAAGGTGGGGTGATCAGGACACCCCAGTGGGGAATGGTGGAGCTACCAAGACCCAGAGTGTCCCTGCCTCCACAGCCCCACCCCTCCCCACCACTCACAGAACAGCTCACTCCCCACTTCTAGGCAGTAGAGTAGAAAAGCTGGAATGGTGAAGGGCTGTCAGCCATGACTCTTCCTTGGCCCCAGAAGTCCTCTCATCTGGCTTTGGCTTCCCATCCCTCCTTCAGGAAGGGTCCTCTTCCACCCGCACCCCCGTGTCATCTCCGCCTTCCCCCTATCCTTTCTAGCTGGCTTTCATCAGTGAGGAGGGCTCTCCCTCCCAAGTGGCAGCTGGGGTGGGTGTGGGGAATATCAGTTCTGGGAGGTTATTGTTAGGACAGTCCCCATGGCAACAAGCATCACATCTGCAGAGCCAAAAGTGCTGCACATGAGGCTTGTTCTCCCAAGGAAAGCCATGGCCTCCTCTACCCCTCACCTCCAGGGTCTGTTGTCATGGACGTCACCTCTGCCAGTCACAGCCATCTGCCTGGAAGGGCAGGCTGCAGTCCCCCAGAGCAGGAAGACCCTAATCCATCACTCTGCAGCCACCTGGCCCTTGATGTGACAGCCTGTACTGGGTGCTGTGGCACGTTTGTAGGATGGTGGTAATGATGGTGATGGTGATGGTGGTGATAGTGATGGTGGTGATAGTGATGGTGATAGTGATGGTGGTG
Source organism: Tadarida brasiliensis (assembly GCA_030848825.1). Taxonomy (NCBI): domain Eukaryota; kingdom Metazoa; phylum Chordata; class Mammalia; order Chiroptera; family Molossidae; genus Tadarida; species Tadarida brasiliensis. Next base: position 101,626,416 of record CM061267.1, on the reverse strand, counting down.
ATGATGGTGATGGTGGTGATGGTGATGGTTGTGATGGTGATGGTGATGGTGGTGATGGTGGTGGTGATGGTGGTGATGGTGATGGTTGTGATGGTGATGGTGGTGATGATGGTGATGGTGGTGATGGTGATGGTGCTGATGGTGGTGATGGTGATGGTGGTGATGATGGTGGTGCTGATGGTGCTGATGCTGATGGTGGTGGTGATGGTGGATGATGGTGATGGTGGTGATGGTGATGGTGGTGATGGTGGTGATGGTGATGGTGGTGATGGTGATGATGGTGATGATGGTGGTGGTGATGGTGATGGTGGATGATGGTGATGGTGGTGATGGTGGTGATGGTGATGATGGTGGTGGTGACGGTGGATGATGGTGATGGTGGTGATGATGGTGATGGTGGTGATGGTGATGATGGTAATGGTGGTGATGGTGATGGTGGTGATGGTGATAGTGGTGATGGTGATGGTGATGATGATGATGGTGATGGTGCTGATGGTGATGGTGGTGGTGATGGTGGTGATGGTGTTGATGGTGGTGGTGACGGTGGATGATGGTGATGGTGGTGATGATGGTGATGGTGGTGATGGTGATGATGGTAATGGTGGTGATGGTGATGGTGGTGATGGTGATAGTGGTGATGGTGATGGTGATGATGATGGTGATGGTGATGGTGCTGATGGTGATGGTGATGGTGATGGTGGTGATGGTGGTGATGGTGTTGATGGTGGTAGTGATGGTGGTGATGGTGATGGTGATGATGATGGTGGTGATGGTGCTGATGGTGATGGTGCTGATGGTGATGGTGATGATGATGATGGTGATGGTGCTGATGGTGATGGTGATGATGATGATGGTGATGGTGCTGATGGTGATGGTGATGATGATGGTGGTGGTGCTGCTGATGGTGATGGTGCTGATGGTGATGGTGGTGTTGATGGTGATGGTGCTGATGGTGATGGTGCTGATGATGATGGTGGTGGTGGTGCTGATGGTGATGGTGCTGATGGTGATGGTGGTGTTGATGGTGATGGTGCTGATGGTGATGGTGATGATGATGGTGGTGGTGGTGCTGATGGTGATGGTGCTGATGGTGATGGTGGTGTTGATGGTGATGGTGGTGCTGATGGTGATGGTGATGATGATGATGGTGATGGTGCTGATGGTGATGGTGATGATGATGGTGGTGGTGGTGCTGATGGTGATGGTGTTGATGGTGATGGTGGTGCTGATGGTGATGGTGGTGCTGATGGTGATGGTGATGGTGGTGATGGTGCTGGTGATGATAACGAAGACCAAGCTACGATTTACAATATACTCACTACATAATGAAAATTCTTCTAAAAGTCTACTCACCACTTCATTAAACTTTATAGCAACCTTGCAAGGTAGGGGCTATCATTAGCCTCCTTTTACAAATGCAGAAATGGGGGCACAGAAGGGTGCTGTAACTGGGCTCAGTTCACACTGCTAGTCTGTGGCAGAGCCAGTATTGGCACCATATCTGCCTGACTTTATAGCTGGTGCATTTAACCACTGTGCTCTGCTCACAGGGGACTGCTGCCCCTGTTCATGTGGTGACTGTGTCACACCAGGGAGGGAGAAGGGCTTATGCCCAAGACCAACAAGAAACAAGCAAGAAAACATTGAGTAGTGATATCATTCTACATCGATTTAAAAGAAAGTGATTGCTGAAGAGTGACAGGGTGACAGCGTCAGAGTGTATGCCCAGGCTCCTCTGAGGAGGTGACGTCTGAGCTGAGATCTGAATGACAGAGGGACACGAGGTAGGGAAAGGGCACTGCAGGCAGAGGCAGCGGCTGTGCCTAGGCCTTGTGGCTGGGTCTGGCTGGTGTTTCAGCATGAAGGAGGCAGGGAAGAGGGTCTGCAAGGCATCTCCACGTTCTGTCGTTTGTTCACCTGCACATTCTGCTTGACACCTGAGACTCCCAAGGGAGTCTGAGCCATCTAAATGACTAGCAAGCAATGCAATCGAGCTAACCAGTAAACCTGGGACATGGCCAGGGTTCCTTCACAAAGGCTGAGCCCAAGGACATGAAGAGACAGGCCTGCAGACCTCCTCTTTCTCACCAGGCATCCAAGACAAGGTGGGCAGCACCATCTGTGAGAGGCCACATTCTCGGGGTGCAGGAACCCCTGTGAGCCCACTGCCAGGCTGGCTCAGTGCTGCTCCTGCCACCTCTCCTGCACCCTCCCAGACCTTTGGCTGGCTGGGGTTCCCTTCCGGTGCCCAGGTAAGTGGCTTCTTCCTGTCCAACTTCACATCTCTCTTGATGGGTGTCACCACCATGCTCCTGGAGATGCCTTTGGCCCTGGGCCCCAAAAGTCCAGACTTTGTCCCTACCCAGCTCTCCCAACCCCATGCTGGGTCACATAGGTATCTCTATCCATGAGGGCAGCTCAGGAGCATGACTCCAGTGTCCCAAATGGCCAGTAGGAGCTGGGTAGTCACTCTCAGCTTGTACTTCCCTCCCAACGGACACCGGGACTTGTCACGGAAACTGCCTCTTGGTGAGTCAGGAGACCCTCCTCTCAGGTCCCTCTTGTGCCCACCTGCTCACCTTCCACTGCAAGCAGGCAGGGCATAGTGATGTGACTACCAGCCTGGGGCTCCACAGAGACCTTCCGGCACCCCAGCACTCAGGGGCGGCACCCATGCTGGTCATGACACGGGGCTCCAGGTAGCCCACAGGGGTCCAGGCTGCATCTGGCTCTCTGTTCTGCCATCAGGGTTGACCCTGGCCCTGGTGCTGCGACCTGGAAATCCAGTCGTCACGTCCAGGTTCCTGGTGGCCGGATTTGTGAAAGAAAGGATGGACAGTGGGCACTCAGCTGCTTTGGCTACGTGACCTTCCCCAGATGAGCACCGGCCAGAATCTAATCATTTAGCTGCAAGGGATGCTGAGGAGAAGGTCTTGACCCAAATGTGGGACTTGCCCCGAAAGAACAGGGAAGAGTGGGCCTTGGGGACAAGCAGTGGACCCCACCCCTGAGTTTGCCCACCAGGTCTTGGGCACGGATCCTAAGGAGCTGTGGACTGTCCAGGCCAGTGACAGACAAGCAGGACCGAGCACACCAGCCGGGTTCTAATGCTCGCCCAGCTGGGGTCCCTGCTTTGTGACAGATACGAAACACTGTAAGAGAAAATCTGCATCAACAGGGGGACTGTGGGCATTTCCTATAAACAAAAACCTTCCCTGTGACCTACTAACTCCTCTCTTGGGTATTTACCCCCCAAAATAAAAACATACAAAAAAAAAAAAAGAGAGAGAAATTTAGCCCTGGCCAGTTTGGTTCAGCGGATGGAGCGTCGGCCCGCGGACCAAACAGTCGCAGGTTCAATTCCGGGCAAGGGCATGTACCTCACTTGCGGTTCAGTACCCGGCCCTGGTCGGGGCCGTGCAGGAGGCAGCCAGTCAATGTGTCTCTCTCACATCGATGTTTCTCTCTCTCTCTCTCTGTCTCTGACTCTCACTTTCTCTCTCTCTCACACTTTCTCTCTCTCTCCCTCCCTCCCGCTCTACTGAAAATAAATGGAAATTATATTCTTGGGTGAGGATTTAAAAAAAAGAGAGAGAGAGAAATGTGTACAGGAATGTTTATAGCAGCTTTGTTCAGAGTCACTGAAACTGGAAGCAACACAAATGTCCAGAGCGGGAGTGCAGGTCACCACCGGCGAGTATGACTAAGGCTGACCCCCGATACCCCACAGCACGGGGGACCTCGCCGGCCAAAGTTGAATGAAAGGGGCCAGACACAAAGCATACACTACCCGGTTCCATTTCCACACAATCCTAGGCCGAATCCATGGCACAAATCTGAAAGGTGCTGTCCCTGTGGAGGCCGTGGGTGCCGAGTCTGCACCCGAGCCATCCCGGGGTTCTGGGATGGGAGAGTGCTCTGTGTTTTCTCGTGGATGTACCAGTGTATTCATGTGTCAAAAACTGAGCACACTTAAAAACAGTGCATGTTTATGTAAATACAACTTACATGATGTTACATGTAATCGTGTGTGTGCATGTAATTCACACATCATTTACACGTAACTGTGTGTGTAAATTATACCTCAACTTTAACATGGCTGAAGCGTCACGGGCACGAGTCCCAGTCACTAAGCAGCCTCAGCCACGGGCCAGGCACCAGGAGCCACGGAAACCCCACGTGTGGAAAGGCAGGAGTCAGCGGCAACAGCGAAGGAAAAGGAGAATAAATGACTAGAGGAAGCCAATAAACCCACTCGGCAAGAAATGTAAACTACAGACAGCAAACATGGAGGTGGTGAAGGAAAGCAGGTGAGGCCACTCCCACGAGGATGCCGGGCGCAGAGGGGACAGCCAGCTGACTCCGGAGAAAATGGGCGAGAGGGAGAGGAACCCGGCTCTCAGCTGAAGAGGCTGGAGAAGAACAAAGGACCCGAGAAAGGCGAGGGACGAGCCTGACACGGCCACGCAGATATTAATGAAACGGAAACCACCAACAGCACGGCCGATCAGGAACACCAAAAGCTAGATCTCCGGGGGGAAAATGTTTTTAACAGCAAGACAGACAAGTCTTTGACAAGTCTGGTCAACAACAGAGGCCCAAAAAAGTAGGTACAAAATGGGGGACAAAAATGAAATCAGAGATAAAGATTGTCAAAGAAAACTGTGCACAACATTTTACCAAGAAATAGAAAAATGTATTTGAAACGAAAAATTTTCATTTGACTCAAAAAAAAAAAAAAAATAACATAGGAGAAATGTAAAAACTGTACTGAACTTTGCACAATAAGAATGTTTTCACTTATTATATTTGTACTGATAAAAGAAGTGTCGAGAATTATGGGAAAACAAACCCGTCCTGACCAGAGAATGAGGCGCCTCCCTCCCGGCAGGGCCCAGTGCCCAAGGAGCCCTTCCCAGAGGTAAGGGAATAGAACACTGGGCGCTTCTTGTGTTCGGTGCTGGGTTAGTGCAGGCCTGAGGCTGCAGGACCTGCATCCGGGGCCTGGCTGCAGCCCCGCCCCCAGGACCGGGTCCACCTGCAGCCTGACCTGCACAGAGCCCGGTGGGACCGGCCAGGAGGAAGTGAAAAGGGCTTTGTAGGATGTGCTCGCTGGGCCTGGTGCCCCTGGGGCTCATTTATTCAGGGTTTCGGAGGAAGGATTCGTAATAAAGACACGCACAGCGGTGCTATTTATAACCGAGAAAACTGGAAACAACCCAAATCGCCCCCCACTGGGGCGGCCTGGCAGATACACGGAGGAGGGGATGGAGATGCCAGCACGTGAAGAGCTCCGTGGAGACCAGAGCCACGTGCGTGGGCGGAGCCAAATATAACGGCAGTGTGCACACAGGGTAATTATGGGACACTGCGGCTCCCGGGTGTCTGCAGGCCGTGCAGCCCTCCTGCGCCGGCACCATGTCACCTTACTCTGCACAGGTGGCCGCTGGGCAGGGGGAGGTGGAGCCCACAGCAGTGAGGGGTGCGAGGCCAGCCCGGTGTGGGGTCCCCCCAGCCTCACTGCAAAGGGTCCAAGTGAGGGAGCCCTACCTTTCAGGCCCTGGGCCTCTGCCTGGAGAGGCACCATCTGCCTCTGAGCTCCCCCACTGGCAATGGGGCCGTGGGTAAGCGCCCTGCTCCTCATCCTGTCTCTGAGGGCCCCTCAGCCTCGTCTGCGGTGCCCCTGGGCTCAGGTCTCCCAGTGTCTGGGCCCCCCTCCACCCAGGAGTCCTGAGGGCAGTGGGTGCAGGAGGAGTGCGCGTGGACCCTGAGCCGGCAGAGCGGAGGAGCCCCGCTGGCCCCCCTGCCCAGGCCTCTGCCGAGGTGCCTTGGCTTCTCCGAGCTGCTGTGGCATGTGGCCGTCCCAGTAGGTGCAGAAGAAGCCTCACACATGGACAAGGCCCTCCTGCCCGCCCCACACCACAGCCCCCCCCCCGCAGCCCCCACACACACACACACAGGACAGCCGCGGGGGGGAGGGCTCTCCAGGAGGCGACTGCAGAGGCCCTGTCCATGCAGCTGGCGGGCAGGACTCAGCTGGGGTCTCACAGACTGGCTTGTGGACCTGGGCCCTTGCTGAGCACAGCCTTGACTGCGGTGGTCCCCCAGGCAGGCTGCCCCTCACACCCCCGCAGCTCCTGGGCCTGGTGGACAAGGGCAGCTTCCTCCTCCCACCCCTCAGGTCTCTGTCAAAGCTGCTGGTGCCCAGGGCTTGCTGTCAGGTGGTTGACCGGGGCAGGACCAGGATCTCCTGAACCTTCCCGTCCTTCCCCGTCCCCAAGAGAAACTGCTGGAGCCACCCCTGGAAAGTACCCGTCTCGCTATCTTCGTGGTGTTGAGATTAATGCTAATAATAGCCACTGTTTTGGGCAGGGGCTAGGGGGTCCATTTGGAAGGCTAGTTCGGAACCAGAGCTTGGTGGCCACTGCAAGTGAGAAGGGAGTGTGGGGAACAGGCTGCTTAGGGCGTCAGGGTGGAGGGACACCAGAGAGGGGCAGCTTTGGGGGAAGGGTGTTCAGTTCGGCTCAGGGGTGCAGGGGAAGGGCTCTGGGCACCCCCACGGGCAGTGTGGGGTGAAGACAGGCCTGCAGGACTGGAGGACAGGAGGTACAGATCGGAAATGATCAGAAAGGAGGAGGACTAGAAGCCACAGCCTAGTGAATGTCACCAGGAGGAGAGGATGGCCAGTGTGGGGTCTCTGGGGGAAGCCAGCACGGGGCACATGGTCTGAGGAAGAGGTGGTCAAGGAACTGAGGAGGACCAAGCAGAGGGTGCGAGGCCAGGAGGCGAGCATCCTGGGAACCCCAAGTGAGAGTGTCAGCGGAGAAGTGTCACTGGGTCATGGGGCTGGGGCACAAGAGGTAAAGAAGAGCGTGGGGCAGGGAATGGAGACAGAGCATTGCCTTCTGCGACAAGAAGCTCATCTCTTGCCCTGGCTGGTTTGGCTCAGCGGTTAAAGCATCGGCCCGCAGTCCAGAGAGACCCAGGTTCGGTTCCAGCTAAGGGCACGCACCTCTTTGCAGTTTGTCCCCGGCCCCGGTTGGGGTCCTGTGGGTGGCAGCGAGTCAATGTGTCTCTCTCACATCAATGTTTCTCTCTCTCTGTTCCTCCCTCTCTCCCTCTCTCTGAAGATGAATGCAAAAATATCCTTGGGTGAGGATAAAAAAATAAAAATAAAAAAAAGCCCCTCATCTCTGACTTCCACTTGTAGGTGGGTTAGCTGGTATCAGACTTGCCTTTCACCATAAGTAATCATAACCCTGGACAAAGTGCATGAGACGGCTGTTTTCAGGCCGCGAGCAGACCATGCAGACTGGACTCCCCAATGGGACAACTTACCAACGGCTCAGCTCTCGCCAGGGGACAACTCCTGACTGTGGACCAGATGTCACACGGACTGGACGAGGTAGTGACCAGGGCCCCGAAAGCAGAGCAGCAGGGGCAGGGGCAGAACTGGAGAAGAGGCGCTGTATAGGGTCCCCAGACGGCAGGTGGGGGACCTGTGGCGAGTCCTTGCTGACAGCCAGGCTGTGCCACAGGGTAGGGCTGGGCCGTGGGTAAGCAGAGGGCCCTGGGGGTGCCTCAGAGGTTCCAGGATGAGCTGCCGCCACGCAGAACCAAACCCAAAGGACTTCGGGTCTGTGGGCAGTGACGGAACTGCCTACAGAAATACAGCCCACACTCTTCAGAGGAAGGTAACAGAATACTGAGTTTCACAGCATACCCGCCACAATGTCCAGTATGTGACTTTAAAAACACTAGGTATACTAAGAAATGGAAAAAGTGCCCGGGGGGGGGGGGGGTCAGAAACTGAAAAACTGAACCCAAAATGACCCAGATATTGGACTTAGCAGACCGTAAGGCCACTATTATAGAACTGTTCAAAGAATTAAAGAAATATATGGTTTTAATCAGTGAATGGGTCAGAAATCTCAGCCCCAAAACGGAAGGTATATATAAAGGTAGCTTGGTAGGAATGATCTAATCTGAAGATTTCGAATCAAAATGCCGAGGAATGCGCGCCTCAGAGATCTGGGAACAGTAAGAAACTCTCCCACACACGTCACTGGAGTCTCAGAAGAAAGGGCGTGAGATTCAGGCAGAATAAATATTTGAAGATATAATGTCCAAAAACTTCCCAAATTTGATGAAAAACATCAATTTACATATCTAATAATCTCAACAAACACCAATCAGCATATTTATAAAAAGAACCACACTCAGACACCCACAGTTCTGAAAACCAAAGAAAATCCTGAAAGCAGCCAGAGAAAAAGACATATTACGTCCAAGGGAACAATGGTAAGAGTCGTACTGGAAGGCAGGCGACGGTGAGGTGACATCAGCAAAGTCCTGAAGGGAAAAAGTGGTCAACCCCCCAAAATTCGTATCCAGTAAAAATGTCCTTTAAAAACAAGGTTGACATGAAGACATTCAAGCAAGTGAAACAGAATCCACGATAGGAGACCCGCAGTCCAGACTTGGACTTCCTCCAGGTCAAGGTGGGTGACGCAGATGGACGCTCAGGTCTACAGGAGGGGTGACAAGCACGGTGCAGACCTGGCAGGCACCCTCCAAGCGGGTGGCAGAAGGAACGTCACCAGGAGCGGACAAGTGGGCATCACAGCATCACCTCTGCGTCATCTATCAGGAAACACGGGGGAAGTGAGACAGAAAAGACATTTGCAAAGCTGCTGACCCGAACTCCTCAGAAACATCACATCCTGAAAGGCAAATGAAGACTGAAGAGCCCGTCTAGGCAAAGAGAACCAGTTCGCACGCGCCCAAGTGCAGCCCCAGCGCCACGGAGGCTGAGCTCAGAGGACGCACTGGGGAAGCAGGCAAACGCGGCCTGGGCTCTGGGACTCCATGGCGGCAAGATTACTATCCTGCTGGGACGGTGGCCCTGTGTCCACGTGGGAGATGGGTAATGATCTTGCCTACAGTTTATAACCAAGTGAGTCAGACAAAAAGATGAGCATATAGAGAAAAAGACCTAGAAGGCAAATGTACTCAAATGTTAACAACTGGGGGACTTGGCTGCCGAGTATGCAGGAGCCCTTTGGACGGTTCTGCAACTTCTCAGAAGCTTGTTCCCCCTCCTCCTGCAATTTGCTCCTGGTCCTTTGCAATCTCAAGTACATTTCAGAATCCGCCTGCAGTTTCACACACACACACACACACACACGAACACTTCTGGCAGTGTTAGGGGGAGCGAGGTGCCTTAAACACATGGCTCAGACTGCGGAGAGCTGACATGTCCATGCCGAGTCTTGCAGTCCACACAGGACACGTGTCTGTGGCTGTAAAGGAGCCTCAACTGAAACTGGAGTCGGAAGGGCCTGCAGGGGGAGCGCTCGCGCCCCACCGCCGCCGGCCGTTTCCCCAACAGGAAGCCCGTCGTCACCGCTGCCAATCCCGGCGGCAGTTAATTCGGGACGGAGCGACCCCGCCAGAGACCGCCTCCCACCGGGAGAGCGACACACCGCCGGCCCCGCGGAGGAAGATTTTCTCCTCGCCCGGCAACAGGCCCGGCGATGGCCACGTCGCGGCTCAGCCAATGAGAAGCCGTCCCGCCATCGGAACCTACTGTCCTCCAATGGCCTGTCAGTGTTCCTATGACGCCCCGCCCCCCTTTGCTGGGAGAGCCTTCCGTCCCGGGAGCCGCGCAGCTCGCGGGTCATTGGGTAAAGCCATCCATCTCCAAGCCTGTTCGGTTAAACCGCGTTTATCAGCATAGCCTTCGTCTAGGTGTACTTTCATGTGTCTCAATAAAGTTCGTAATTTCCTGTATACAGGTTTTGCATGTCTTTTGTTAGATTTGTTTTTTGATGTTTTGAAAATCCTATTGTAAATAATCCTTACAATATTTTAAATTGTTGCTCGTATATATAAATACAATTTTTAAAACACTGACATTAGCCCTGGCTGGTGTGGCTCAGTGGTTAGATTGTCGGTCCATGCACGGAAGGGTCTCGGCCATTCAATTCCTGGTCAAGGGCACATACCTGGGTTGCAGGTTTGATCCCCAGCCCCAGTGGGGACCTGTGCAGGAGGCAACCAATGTCTGTCTGTCTGTCTGTCTCTCCCACTCCCTCTCTCCATTCCACCCTGGAAATCAATGGAAACAATATCCTCAGGTGAGGATTAACAAATATATATATATTGCCATTATCACCAGCAACCTTCTAATTTCACATAGCAATTTTTATAAGTTGCCCGAAATTCTTTTAGATGTTTTATGTATATAACAATATCCTCTGTAAATTATTGACTATTTTATTTCTTCCTTTTCAACACCCAGATCTTTTACTACTTGTCTTTGCGCTGGCTCTCCAACACCATGTTGAGTGATAATGGTGATTATGGATATCCTTGTCTCATTCCTAATCTCAAGGGGAAATTTTCAATATTTCATTGTTAATAAGGGTATCTGTAAATACTCTTTAGCAGAACAAGATATAATTTCAATACTTTCATTTTTTATTTTATTTTTTTAATTTTATTTTTTCACTTTTTGTTCAGATAGAGTGGGAGGGAGAGGAAGAGAGAGAGAGAAACATCGACGCGAAAGCGACACATCGAGTGGCTGCCACCCGCACGACCAACCAGGGCCGGGGACAAACTGCAACTGAGGCACATGCCCTCAGCGGGAACTGAACCCAGGTCTCTCTGCACCGCAGGCCGACGCTCTAACCGCTGAGCCAAACCGGCCAGGGCTAATTTAAATACTTTTAAACCTTTAAAATGTTAAAACATGGCCCAAACATGATACAATTGTGTAAGGTGCCATATGCATTGGAGAAGTGTGCATTCCGTCATTGTGGGGGATGGTGTTCCACTGTCAGAGGTGCCATTTGTTAATCGTGTTATTCAGATCTCCGGAGTTGTGGGTTCTTTTGTCCTTGTTTTGTCTACTTGTTCTCTAACATAGTAAAGGAGGTGGGTTAACTCTTCCACTGTTATTGCCAATTTTTTATTTCTCTCACTTTGTATATTTTTAAATTATGCTATTAGGTTTATACAAAATTTAAAATTGTTGAATATTTTTGGTGAGTACACCCTTTTAACATTACCTCCACCTTTATCTCTAGTTATCCTTATTTTCTTAATGTTTGTTTTATTTAGTGACAGTGTAGCTGCATTAGCTCTCTTGGCTAGTGCTTGCACGGGATGCAGCGAGGGGCTCACACACTGGACTTGGTTTGCCCGAACCCCACGAACCCCAAGAAATGACTGGCCCTTGATTGGCCTCTGGGAGACGCCTCTGAGCCCTTAAAATATCCTGGCTAAAACAAGTCTTTTTTTTTACATATATGTTTTTTATTGATTTAGATAGAGAGGAAGGGCGAGAAATACAGAAACATCGAAGTGAGGGAGAAACATCGATCGGCTGCCTCCTGCACGCCCCCTACTGGGGATCGAGCCCGAAACCCAGGCCTGTGTCCTGACCAGGAATCAAATCGGGACCTCTCAGTCCATGGGACGACGCTCCATCCACTGAGCCACACCAGCCGGGCAAAAACAAGTATCTCTATATGCCTGAGGCCTTGGGCCATACTGTTATCAATTTGACCATGGGTCATTAATTAAATGTGCCCCCTCAAATCTACATAGTGAACCCCTAACCCCCAGGACCTCAGAATTGACTGTATTTGGAGATTGGGCTCTTAAAGAGGTAATTAAGTTAAAGTGATACCATTTGGGTGAGCCCTAATCCAACCTTACTCGTGTCCTTATAAGGAGATCAGGCCATACCGAGGAGACGCCTGGGACGCACAGGCACAGAGGAAAGGCCAGGTGAGGACACAGTGCGAGGCAGCCATCTGCAAGCCACAGAGGGAGGCCTCAGGAGAACCAAACCTGCTGACACTCTGATCTCCCAGCCTCCGGAACTGTGAGAAAACACACTTCTGATGTGTCAGCTGCCGGCCTGTGGCACTTGGTTATGGCAGCCCTGGTTGACTAATACAACTGGACAGCTTATGCCAACACGGCTGGTCCGAATGCCTGCTTCGGTCTGTTGGAGGCCTGGGCTCTGCTCCGCCCGTTTGACCTGGGAACTGCAGACCGAGTAGCTAAGGCTAGTCATGCAGACAGCGTGACAGACTCCCAGTGAGAAGCCTTGACACCAAAGCTCTGGTGACTACGTGGCTGGCAACACTGCCTGTGTGTCGTCACACATCATTGTGGGGAGACTTAAGTGTGTCCACGCAGCTTCACGAGGAGGGGTGGCTGGAAGCTGTTGGTTTCTCCTGGAATTCTCCTCCCTTTGCCGATTTCACTGTCTCCTCCTGTAATCAGGAGAGCAGTCGCCCCTCTGGGTCCCGCGAGTCCTTCGAGTGAACCGAGGTCGAGGCTGGTCATAGGGAACGGGAAGCGCCTGCTTGATAGTTGTGCAACCCTGTCATCAACCTTGCCGCGTCCTGGGTTTGAGACGGGCCTCTCGGCAGCAGCAGTTTGACTTGGTGTTTTCTTTGGATGCAGTCTTCATTTGGAGAACTTAGTCCATTCACATTCTAGGTACTTTGTGGTATATTTGAGTTTATACCTACTAGGTGATTCTTGTTTTCTATTTATCCCATCTGTTTTATATTCTTTTAATCCTTTCTTGCCTTTGGTGGGGGCGGGGAAGGGAGGTTAAGCATTTTTTATTATTCCATTTACCCATCTTTTAGCCTGCATTCCTTTACTATTATTTTGCTATTGACACTCTTTCACTATTTACGGTCACCTTTGATGGCAACAATGCGTTCTTCACTTGTTAGGTGCTACCATAAATTAGTACTTTTTTCCACCCCTTCCCAGATCTTAAAACAGTCTATTTCCATTTCTGTCCTTCCCATTTCTGTTTTTACTGTGGTCATGCATTTCACGTTCACACATATTTTAAGCCCCAGAAGCAGCATTATTGTTTTAGAGTCAACCTGCATTCAGATTTACCATTTCCACGGCCGCTCATTATTCCATCTATGGGGTATACTGTTTTGCCTGAAGAATTCCCTGTACTTTTTTTTTTAGTGCAGATAGTCTGCCAATGAAGACTCTCATGTTTTCATTTTCTTTCTAGAAATGTCATCTTTTCACCTTCACTTTTAAGGATATTTTTGCCACCCAATTCTCTAGTGTTCTAGGTTGGCATCTATTTTCTTCCCAGAACTTTAAAAGTTATTTCACTGCCTCTGACTACTCATTTGTGTTAAAAAGTCTGGACTGATCGTTACTCCTTTGAACTTACTTTGTAGTCACTCCTTTCCACTCAGGTTCCTTTTAAAAGTATCTTTGTATTTATCCTGCTTGGGGTTCAGTGAGCATCTTCAATCTGTGGACTGATTGCATTCGTCTATTTTTAAAATTATCAATCTTTATGGCCTCTAGTATTTCTTCTGCTGCGTTATCTTCTCTCTTCCTAGGACTCCAGGTTCCTATGCGAGAACGTCTCAGTGTGTCCCAAATCTCCCTCTCACTCGTTTCCCACCATCTTTACATCTCTGCCCATCACATTGACTTCCTGACTGCCCTACCTCCTGCGAGCCCTCGGTCCATGTCTCGTGTGTCCCACCTCCAACCTGCCAACTGTATTCTAAACATCATTATTATTTTCAGCTCTGGAATTCATATATTTTTTTCTCTAGTGAAATCCTCCATCTCATCTCTTTTCTTTACAATATCAATAACAGTTGTTTTAAAGTCAGTGTCTGATCACTCCAGTACCTGTCATCTGAGGGTGTCTCCTCCTCTCTCTTGGTGTCTCCAGTAACTAAGGGTGGACTGCGGAATGCCTGGAAGCTAACCTGCCATGGAGAGTCCCGCCCCGCCCCCGCCTGGGGATGCACACAGGCTCTGAGCCGCCCTTGGCACCTCTCAGCCAGCCCTGGAGCACCCAACAACCCCTCCCCTTGAACACACATTCCTTCCCCAGCAGGCAGACTTGGGTTCATCTTGTCCTCTGGGGCAGCTGGAGTGTGGGGTGTGGGCGGCCACTGTCACCCACAGTCATGTGGGGCAGGACTGTAATCCTTACCTCTCACTCCACCTTTGGTTGACGCCCATCCCTAGAGTGTAATCCCCACCCGGACTCTGCCCCCTGGGGGGAGGGGCTGGGACTCAGCCTGTGTCTGTTTTCCTGCTGCCAGCCCAGCCTGGGCGGGTGTGGGGTCATATGCTGCCAGCCCAGCCTGGTTCCAACTGGGGTCTGAGCATGTGGACTCGCGTCAGTGAGACGGGAGTCCTGGGAGCCTGGCCATCCCAAGGGCCCTGCCTCCCAACAGCCCCCCTTAACAGGCAGGGTGCTGGGGCACCGAGCCATCGGCCCCTGGAGACAGGCCAAGGTGCTCAGCCCTCGATCACAAAGAATAAAACCTGCTCTGGGGACTGGCTGAGTCCGAAACGGCAGGCTCGCACACCTCCTCACCCGAAGTCGTGAGGGGACAGGCACAGACCACGTCCACGCGGGTGTGGCGGCTGAGTGCAGCAGCCTGGTGCTCGGGGACCACCTGCCCAGCACCCGCTCAGACCTCAGCCTGCCCACGTCCCACCATCTGGGGCTGGGACGCTGCTGGAAATGAGCCCTGCGGTCGGGTGGGTGTGGGTCTGTCCCAGGCTGTATCGGGTGGTCAGGTCTTTGTAGGGCAGCAGCAGCCCCTGGACACATTTCCGCAGGACACTCCCGATCACTCCCCACGCCCCACCGCACGCTGCAGGGACCTTTCCTCCTCCTCCGTCTGGCCTTGGAGCATCTTCATTAAAAAAAAAAAAACAATGATCAAGCCCTGGCTGGTTTGGCTCAGGGGTTGGAGCATCGGCCAGTGGACCAGAGTTGTGGGTTCAATTCCGGTCAAGGGCATGTACCTCCGTTGTGCTTTGGTCCCCAGCTCTGGTTGGGGTCGTATGGGAGGCGACCAATGTGTCTCTCCCTCCCTCCCGCCCACTCTATCTGAAGATAAATGGAAGAATATCCTAGGGTGAGGATTAAAAACACAAACACAAAAACCAAAAAACACTGATCAATGCCCACCACGCGCTGCAGATGGGTTGGGTCAAGGACCTACGCACTTGGGTGGACGGGCTCACAGACAGAACGGATTCAGGGCAACCTCACGCAGAGGCCAAGTGCTTAAACACAGATTTATTGCAAACCCACACTGTAGACGGGTGGCTTCCTGTCCTCTGGCCTCGCGGGAGCTCAGTGGCCCAGCTGCTGCCGCCGTGTCTGCAGAGAGAAAACAGGCAGGAGCAGACTCCAGGGCCGCCAGGGCAGAGGCTGCCCACCAGATGCGAGGGTACCGCCATCCGCCGCGTGACCAGCACCCCCTCCCGGACACTGACTCGCTCGGCGGGGGTGGTGAGAGACGACACGGAAAACAACGTCAGGCCGAAGAAAGTCAGTTTACCAGAGTCCTGGGCCCAGGCTCCCAAATCACTGAGACGCAGATGCCACGCCCACCCTGTCACTCCGGGAGACCCGTGGGGGTGGGACAAAGGGACAAGGAGGCAGACGCATGGACAATGGTTGTCACAGACGACACACGAGACCTAGGGGCCTGAGGAGGGGTCTCGGCAGGTCCAGGACCAGCCGCAGGGACCACTGCAGTCAGGGCTCGGGCCTGGCGGTGCGCCCCCAGGCACCATCTGTGCTCCCACGACGGCATCGCAGGGACCGAAGGCTTCCCAGGGAGCAGAAACGCCAGTGGTGAACCAGCTCCCACCCACGCGCAGCTGAGGCGGGACTCCAGAGGACCACCTTCCGAGAGCTCCCGCCCACCATCGGTCCTGGCGGGGGGCACGCGGCGGGCAGGACGAAGCAGGGTCACGGTCCACAGCGGGGTGGGAGCAGAGCTGCGGGCTGGGCTCGTCTGAGGGACCAGGGCTGCGGCCATGTGTGGTCCCCCGAGGGCACCCGGCTCAGCTCACTCAGACAAGCACCGGGGCCATGAAAGGAAAGTGCAGGATCAGGTAGGACAGGGCAGCTGGTCAGAGGTCCGAGGTCCTACTGCGCGGGCGCCACGGACTTTCTCCCGACATTCAGAACCAGCGGCCCGCCCACTGTGCCCGGACCGAGCGGAGGACCTCACAGACGAGTGGGACCGCGGTGCACGTGCCCAGCCCGCCCCGCAGCCCACCCCCCAGCACGGGAACAGCAAGCCGAGGAGCTACACACAGCAGCAAGCCCATGGGCGGGGCCTGCGGGCCGAGCTGCGCCTGCGCACACCCCTGCTCTCCAGCGCCCTCCTCCGTGCGCCCCGCCCTGCTCGAAACAGTCTTGAGATGCAGGGCAGGGTGGAAGCCAGCTGGCCCTTGAAAGAAGGGACAGGGAGGGCATCAGACAGAGGGTCCCCGCAGGAGGGGCACGGCCAGGCCCCGCCTCCCCACGGGCGAGGGCGTCCTCTCGGTCACTGAAACTGCACAGCCCCCGGGGAGATGTTGAACATGGCCGGGTCGAACCGCTGGCCTCGGAAGGGAGAACCTTCGGCGTCCCACCCCTTCTTCAGCATCTCATGGACTTTCTACAACAGAAAACAGACAGAGGTTAGCCGGGGCACGAGTCCCAATGCCCCGAGCAGGAGGCACTCTGCTGCCTGCTCCAGAGGACCCGCCTGGGGCGACGGCACCCTCCGCACGCCACGCTCCCCACGTGCCACTCCCACCCTGTCCATCACCCGCGAAGCTCTGGCTGTCTTCAGGGTGCTCTGCCGTCCCTTCCCACCCGGAATCTGTCCAAACTTCAGGGGGCAGGCGGGCTGTTACCCACAGGGCAGACTGAGGTGCAGGGGGTCCCTGCTCCCCTTCCCCAGGGAGGAGGCTGCTGACATCAACAACTGTACCCTCAGTTAACTCAGGGCGACCTAGGCGGTGACTTGGCCTGTCTGGGAGGTCCAGTCTCCAGGGACAGGAGTAGGCCAGGCAGTGTGGCCTGGCCAGGGGACCACAGGACCCTATGCCCATGAGGGAGACACCTCCCTGCACTGCCAACCCTCCCTCCTCCCCATGAACACAGTGGGCTGGGGACCACCTCCTTTCCTTCTGACCACGAGAAATTAAGACGCGTCAGGGCTGCAGGGCCAGGGTGGAACTCTTATCTCCAGGCTAACAGACTGAACAGAGGAAAAGTCCCTGCTGTCCAAGAGGCTGCAGGACTCTCCTGACCTGCGTGGTGGCAGCAGACACGTCGCAGACACAGTGCATGGAGGGCAAAGTCAGCATCACTCCCAACAGGCACAGCCACAGCAGGGACAGGTCAGCCCCACCCACCGCCCACTCACTGTGCCAGCAGGAGTGGGTGTCCATCAGAGGCAATGGTGGGCCAGGCCAGCACCCGTTCCTCCAGCTCCTGCTGCTCTTCTGGGCTTCCCACTGGCTCTGCACCCCACCTGAGTCACCACAGCCCCGAAACATCCATCCCTTACCATCTCCAGCAAGGGACCGTGGGCTGCAGGCCCCTGGCCACCCAGGAAGAGGTCAGTGGGGCAAAGGGTCACCCGCCCTGGGTCCTGCCTCGTGCACAGCCAGCCCTGGGATCCCATGTGTCCCCACAGGTCAGCACACTGCTGGCATGCAGCTGGTCCTCCAGGGCCCCGCCATCCAACCACCGCGACCCCTCCCTGGCTGCCTCCATATCCTTCCCCATCGGCCATCCGTCCCTAGGTCAGTCATTGGGCATCAGGGACCCTGCCTTTCCCCATTTGGCCTATGGCTCAGCGCCTGTCCACGTCCGGGGGGACACCGGCACCTCCAACAGGTACACAAGGCCCTTCCCATGGGGCCAGTGTTCAGACTGCTCTATGTCCAGTGGCCACAGGCAAGTGCAGCGCATGTGGGTTAGAACTGCTGCCCGAGCACGAGGCCAGCTCAGTGCTGACAGCCTGTGCCCCTGTCGACAGACACCACCAGCAAAGGCTATGACCCCCTACCATGGTCAGCCTCAGCCCCAGCCCCCGGCCCTGTCAGCCCAGACACTTGGAGGGAGGCCAGACCAGCTCAGGTGCCAGCCCCACCGGGCACTTCCTCCGGGCACTGGCAGAGTCTGACCCACACACCCAGCCCCACCTGTGTGCAGTGAGGACACGGTGGACAGATGGACCAAGAGCCCCATGGCAGTGGGCCAAGGGCACTCACAGAACCAGTCAGGCCCAGGAGACACGAAGAACCCTAGGATCTGAACGGCTTTAGGAAGGGTCCTATGTTTGACACAAGGAACAGAACCACAGTGTCCATGGGCCTGTTCACTCCCAGGACGGCCACGCCCAGTGCTGCCCGCGTAGGACCTCAGGTGCTACGACCGACCTGAGAAGAGCGATCCTCTTTCCTAAATGCACTGTGGGGACTATTAAAGCCATCTCGAGTATCAGACCAACTGTCCTGGTGTCACAGCGCTTGTGTCCAGGTGACCCTGACTGACTTCCTGACACCCCAGACAACAGCAGTGATGCTGGAATCCAGCTGTGCCAACGAGCAACCGGAAAGTGCGTCCTTAAGAGGAAAGGCCAGCGTGTGGAGAAACAGCACAGTGGGGCTCGCACTGTCCGTGGTCCCCGGCGTCCCCTGGGGGTCCTGGAATGTGCACCCCCTTGGACGAGGGGACCACTGCACTCAGCTAATTCATCCCTTCCTCTGCCACCTGAGCTCCATGCCGCTCGGCGGGCCCCTCCTGTCGCTAACTTCCTCCTGCCTTGTACAGCCTCTGGCCACGCAGACTACTCAGGCTTCTGAGGACTGGGAGTTGAAAGGACTTCCTGCCACTGGCCCTCGTGGTCAGACCCGCACTGGCCAGACCCTGCCCCCCGTCCTCAGGCTCCGGCAGAGCTGGGAACACACGCCACATGGCCCGGTCTGCGTGACAGGTGCGTTTTGGCCCTGTCACCTGCTCTCAGTCCAGGTGTGAAACTCACAACTGTCTGGAGAGTGACCAGCTAACCAGGTTAGAGCTGTCGGAGTCAGGACTCAGGGTAGCCTTGCCGGCAGCAAATGCCCCGCCCCGCCCAGCCCCGTCCACACCCATGGCCCGCCACGTGCAGGCACGGCAGCCGGGAAGGAGGTGCCATACCAGCTCGTGGCTCTGTGGCTTCCCCTGCAGCTTCTGGTGGTAGTCGAACGTGAGCCTGTCCAGCACGGCGTGCTCCTCCTCGTCCACGGTGGCCATGGAGCGCTCCTTGTTGATCTGGTCGATGTCGATGTGCTCCTCGCCCTCCAGCACGGCACTCCACCAGTACTCGCCCGCCTTGTTCAGGCTCACCTGGGACAGGGCGGACACGGGTCAGCATGGGCACTGCAATTTGGGGGTGTCTGGGATCCTTCTCCCCCAGGTACTCAAGAGGACAGTGCTGCTGTGTGTGTCACCCACACCCACTGGCCTGCCTGGACCCCAGCCTACTCTCACCTGAGGGGACATTCCAGGAGCTCCAAACCACCTGCCACTCACACCTGGTCCCTACCAATCACAGCCTCCCGGAGCTGCCACAAAGTCTCACCCCCAAACGCGAGCTTCTTCCGACGGACTTCCACCAGCCCCTACTGGTGACACCTAACCCCTTCGATGCCCTTCCTGCTTCCAAGCCCAGCTCCCACGTCCTGACTGCTGGGGCCGGGGCCTGGGCCTGGGCCTGGGGCTGAGCGCTGAGCCCACGTGAGCTCCCCGACCGGACGCCTAGCACCCTGCCTGCTTGTCCCTGGCCAGACTCATCCAGCCCTGCGACCACAGCACGACTCACCACCCAGTCAGGGAAAGCACCCCCCACCTGGCCTCACAGCACAGCCTGGGGGATGACTCAGGGACATGAGATTCAGAGCTGAGATGGCACCGTTGGAAGAAAGCAGAACATAAAGACTTTGCATGAAGCTGGTGCCAAGGGCACCGTCTCGGGACCACATGGCAGGGGGAGAGGCTGCACCCTCTGTGGTCAGCATTCGGCTCCTGGAAAACTTAGCAGAGTGGTCAAACAGGAGCAGGTAGGCTGCCCACCCTCCCTCACACTGTCCACTCTGATGGGATGAGACCCGTCTCACCCAGGGGGCAGGGAGGTAGCTCTCACGCAGGAAAGGGCTACTGGCCCAGAGCCGAACACACAAGGACACCGTGAGGACTCCGTGTTAGGCGAACGATGCGGACTTCGCACCAGGAGGACAGGGTGAAACGTTGCAATAACACCCAAGGGTCCCGGTCTTAAAGCCACTTCTCTGACGAAGCTCATGTTTCACATTTGGCTTGGGTGTTTACTTTCACGTCGTTCCTTTGTAAAGCCCGGTCTGCGGGGCCACTTTGCCCTTAGCAAAGTCACTCATCGGCGGGCACACCCATGAGTTCTCCCAGCCCAGCAGCCCCGCGCCGCGCCCCTCGCAGGCGGTCCCACAGCCCGACGCTGGCTTTGCCGTCTCACAGGCTGCGTCTGAACGTCTGTCGCTCGTGGAATTGTGAGGCCCAAGCCTGGCGCGTGCGCCCTGCTCTCCGCTGAGTGTGTCAGGAGCCGCTCCCGACACAGGCTGCAGCGCGCTGGCCGCATGCCTGTGGGCGGCCCAGGTGGTCACCAAGGCTGTGCGGCTTTGTGGAATCACCCATCCTCCCTCCTCGGGCAGCACTCAGCGGGTCTGACCCGATGCGTCCCGGCGCACTGGCTGCCACTCCACGCTCCCCGGGCGCAGCAGGGTCCAGGCTGCCAGTCACGGGCAGTGGGTGCCGGCTGTCGTTCCAGCAGCTGCTCCAATGGTGTGAAGTGACATTCGCTGCGGTTCTGACTCACGTTCTCTTAACAACTAAGGAGGTGGACACCCTGGCACGTGCTTCTTTTAATTTCATTTTTCAAAAACATGTTATTTGAAATGATTTCAAACTTACAAGTTGCTAGACTCAAGTACAAATACACCCTCCCCTAGCTTGGCCCATAGCAGGTGTCTGCACCCACACCCACACGTGTCTGGGACACGGCACGGGCGTCACGCGGCGCGTCTTCCGGGACACCGCGGCCTGTGCCCGCACACGCAGGGAGCGCCTCCCGGGATGTGGTGGTGGACGACCTGCTCGCCTTCCCTCCCACGTGGGATCCAGTCCAGGGCCCGCCGCGTCCTTGTGGTCCTGTCCTTTTCATCTGGAACGTTCCGCAGACTTTGTCTTTAGTTTTTCAGTTTTAGAGGCTGCTCCTCCCTCGAGGTTCGTCTGGTCTTCCTCTTCAGGAAGCGCCCCCAGCGCAACCCTGCACGGTGACAAGGCGCCACTCCTGGAGCCCCCTCAGGCAGACGGCGTGTGGCACATCCACGGGGTCCTGCCTGACCCCATCCCCCTCACAACAGCACGGTGAGGAAATGCTGCCCCCAGCCCAGGCAGCATGTGCTCTGGCCAGCAAGGGCCTCCTGTGACCGAGCTGTGACCCCGATGCCCAGCGTCAAGGGCTCTCAGTCCTGCGCCTCCCTAACCACACAGAGCTCAGTGTCCACGTGGCCAGTCGAGGCAGTGGCTGTGACCGGGGATGCACCCCTTCCTTCCCTGGCCCCCCTCTAGGCTCCCTTCACCACCAGGCCTGGAACCAGGTTCTCCGGGAAACCCCCAGGTGCTGCTGCAGCCTCCCCAGAATGTCCTCAGACACTGAGCCGACGTGGAGAGCTCACGGCAGCGCCCCCATCGGTGCTGGTGAGTCACCAGCTCCACCTCCTCTCCCTCCTTAGTCACACAACCTCGCTCCTATTCAGGGAGGCGGTGTGCCCAGCAAGGACGGCGGCTCCCCACAGCTACCCCTGAGGTCACGTTTGGGCCAAGGAGACACATGTGAGAGCCTGTGGGGTGAGCGAGGACAGACGACGGAGCAAGATGGGGCGCCTGCTGAGCTCAGGCCTCCTCTGCGGAGGACGAGCACCGCCAGCTCTGGCCTCAGGACGCCCAGAGGCAGCACCGTCCCGGCAGAGCCTGGTGTGTGAGCCCTGCAGGCGCAGAGCCGGGCCCTGGTGTGTGAGCCCTGCAGGCGCAGAGCCGGGCATGTCTGGACGGCAGACAGGGAGGAGACGCTCCGTCCACCGTGAGCGCCGTCCGCCTGCCAGCATTACCTGGCCTGTTCCTCCGTCTCCTGGGCGCCTCTCTACTACACTGTGGGACATGCTGCCTCAGGCCACCCCAGTCGCGTAACGCGAAACGACCGCTCTCCCGGCTGGGACCTGGGGCCTGAGACCTGGGGACCATACCAAGGATCAGGCCACCTGAGAAGCGAGAGGGTCCCGAGGTGTAAGCACCAAGGGCCAGGGGCCCGCACCTCACTCCAGGACTAACGCCCACCCAGGCTTTGCTCTCACCAACACGCTAACATATCCAACCAACTGTGAGGGTGCTGACGAGGGGTCTGGTCCTCGCCGCCCAGGCCAGGCAGGGAGGGGTCCAGGGTCCGGGGTCCAGGCCACCAGGCCACCCGCGAGGAGTGGGGCTGTGACCTCGTGTAGAAATGCACGTCCTCACCAGAACACTGAGGGGATCAGTGCAGGTGAGTCAGCAGACGGGAGAATGACCAGGCCCAGTGCTGACCCTGCTGACACCACAGAAATGTGGTACCTGGGTGGCGGGGGGGCAAAGCCAGCAACCAAGGACTAGCTAGCCTGCCATCCCATCAAGAGTTACGACAAGGAAACAGTCTGAACACATCCTCTACAGGGCAAGGGGTGCGCCTGTGCAAACACAGTCTCAGGTCCGACAGGCACCCTGCTCAGTGCACAGACCAGGTCAGCGAGCACGGTGCGGCTGCACCCCAAGCTTCAGGGACGGGTGTGGGCATCCTGTCAAAATGGACTGGCTTCGCCTCCCATGGCTCCGTGAGCAGTGAGGCCAGCGCCCACGTGGAGGGGACGAGGACGCAGAGCCCTGGGGGAGCAAGGGCAGGAGGCTCCGTGGCCAAGGCAGAGCCCAGGAGTCGAGAAAACTCGTCAGCATTCCTGTGTGGGAGGGAGGAGGCGAGAACTGTCATCCGGGTTTAGCTGCCACCCCTGCCTGGAGGGGCTGACGTGGGTGCTCAGCTCCGGAGGGGGTGCCTGGGGAGCGAGTAGCACCGGGTACTGGGAGGGCAGAGGCTCCCTGGAGTCACCACCCTCTGGTCCCGCTCGAGGCCTGTGCTGTCCTGCAGCAGCCATGACAAGCTCTGCACACGGGTTCACACAGCATGTTTCTCCCCTTAGCCTGGAGGCCGCACGTCCAAGGTCACAGTGTCACGGGGCCATGCTGCCTCTGGAGGCTCCAGGGCGTGGGCATGTGGCCCTGTGTCCCCAATCCCTGCCCCAGCATCACGTCACCCCTCCCATGTCTGTGTTCTCTCTGCTGTCTCAAACGTCACCCTTCTCCTCTTATTAGGACACGTGTCGCTAGACAACCAGGACGACGTCTCTACCTCAGGACCCTCACCCTCATCATGCACCCTGCCCCCCAGTGCAGTCCCACCACAGGCCCCGGGGTCTGGCAAGGACATCTGGGGCCCTTCTCCACTCCGTAATCACCGGGTACCTAGCACAGACAGGGCCTGGCACTGAGTGAGATGTCTGGGGACCAACCAACCAAGGAGTGGAGGTCCTGCGAGGCTACAGTCAGGACCAAAGCCAAGTGGCCAGTGAGTGGGGCCGACCACAAAGCCAGGTCTGGCCACCACGCACCAGCTCTGCACCGCTAGAGGCCCGAAGGAGTGGTCTCTGCACATCGAAGCAATGTGCTCACTGAGCCTCAGGTCACTGCAGACGCGCAATCCCAAGTGTCACCAGTAAATGACAACTAAATGGAGAACACAGAAGCTCAGCTCCCTGCACAGCAGTCTCCACGACCCCCAGCATCCCGAGGGCGAGGCCCTCCCTGGGGGCGCAGAGCATGGCACTCACCAGAACGCACTTCCCGGGCTCCAGGCTCCACAGAGAGCTCTCGGTGTTGACCTTGTGGGTGAACTTCCCTTCCATGAGGACTCGCTCCCCACTGTCCTCCAGCACGGCCACCCGGATGGAGCTGCTGCTGAGGGCCACCGAGACCTGGAATGGAGCAGAGCAGAACCGGTTCCTGTGGGAAGGTGGCAGCCAGCACACTCGAGGATGGGAGGGGACGACAGACCAAGACGCGAGATGACCTGGGGTCCCCAAGTATCCTGCACGAGACAATCCGGTAAGAGCCAGACCTGCAGACCTGGGGCCGGAGATACATGGAGGGCTGCGTTCCCTCCACAAGCCCCTGCCCTCAGGAGGATGACCCCCAGGGCAGGGGGAGGGGGCCGGTGACCACTCCCGTCCTGCCGTTCGGACATGCAGCAGCCCAGCTCTACGCGTCGCAGGGGCCACGTGCCCGACTGTCCCTTCCACAGGCCGCTGGCCACCTGAGGCTCAGCTTGGCCTCCAGCCAAGGCACCAGGCCAGGTGCTCAGATCCTGTCCCTGTTCTCCAAGAAACCCGGCTCTGCAAGCCTCGCTCCTGTCCCTTCCTCTGGGTTTCGACCAGGGACCCAGCGCGAGTGAAGCCGGCACCGTGCCCAATCACTGGTCAGTGACAGGAAGAGGAAAGGACACAGGACTCCTGTTTCTACTTGTTTTACCTCCTCTAAACTCTAAAGCCATGTGTGTGTTCTGCTGTGGACATCTCTTTGTAACAGTATTTGTGTAACGTGCACTCTAACCGAAGGGACACTGGGCAGCCCTCCCTCCTTGTTGCTGCTCATGGACTGACGGAAATGCCTGAAACGAACCCTCACCCACAGAATTTCTATACCACAGCTTACATGTGTCAGCAGCACCTGACTCTGTGACCTGCTTGGTTGACCGTCAATGCACAGGGAGACCATGGTCTGAGCTGTGACGCGGGGGAGCTGAGTGACCTTGTCACCGAGTCACACACAAGCTGGGAGGGGGGGTGCCCACGCTCAGGGAGGATTAACTCGACAGCCCCTTCTGCAAAGCCTTGGGCACAATCAGCTGTGCTGCAGCCGCCCCACAGCAACCACCCCGGTGGGATCTGACCATGGAGGGACAACCGGTCTCCCCAACTGTGGACGGCGGGTGCAGTCGACACCCGACAGCAGGCTGAGGCTCGTCAATACTGCCTGCCCAGAGGCAAGCGCACTTTAACACAGGAAGTCCTCCCAGCCAGCCGCAGAGAACACGGTCATCTCCAAGTCTGGGCAAGTTTCTCATACTGTCAGACACAAAGCCCAGGGCATCAGACAGCAGACCCCCCAGGATTCTGGCTCCAGACGTCACCCTGGGAACTGGCAGTGTCTCCTGACCCGTGTGCCCCAAGGAGACAGCGAGGCCAGGACACAGGAAGAGGGCAACGAGGGCAGCCCACCATGGGGCCCACAGCCGCATGGGCTCCCGCTGGCAGTCAGCAGGCGTGGAGGTCGGAGGGGTAGCTGTGCCAGGGAAGGGACAGCACCCGCATAAGCCGCAGGAGGAGAGGCACCACGCAGCCATCAGAGGGCCCCGCACGCAGGCAGCAGGTGCCCCGCTCTCAGCAGTGCTGGGGGAGGAGACCCCAGACTCAGAGCAGAGACAACTGTCAACACCGGCCTGTACACAGAATGGGGAAAATATACCTTTTAACCAAAAAAACCCAATAGGGAACAGGGCCGTACCCTCTGAGGAAACCAGCGATGTGAAGACAGACTTAGGTGCAGAAAACCAAACAAAAACCACAGAGCTAATGAGGAAATGTTTCCTATTTATACCTGCAGTGAGATCTGAGATGTT
Organism: Tadarida brasiliensis; assembly: GCA_030848825.1. Lineage (NCBI taxonomy): Eukaryota > Metazoa > Chordata > Mammalia > Chiroptera > Molossidae > Tadarida > Tadarida brasiliensis. The sequence goes on along the minus strand of CM061267.1, from coordinate 101,600,743 downwards.
ACATTTATAGACCAGAATAAAACATGAAAACAGACTTAGACAAAAAAGAAACTCAGAATTAAAATGCAGTGGCTAAAATAAAACTTCCCACTGAAAGACTGGAAGATAAAGTCAAAGAAATGAAGGCGGAGACAAGGGCCAGTCCAGGCGACGAACCTGGCTTTGAGACGCCAGAGCGGGGACAAGACGGTGTCCAGACCTTGAGAAAAGTGCCCTCCAGGCGGAAGGACCGGGGGCTGGGCACAGTGCACAGACAACAAGGACACAGACGCGCGGCTCATGAACACCGACAGCGAAAGGTCCAAACAGGACAAAGAGCAGTCCACTCACAAAGCCGGAGGGACAAGTCTGGAATTGCTGACCCCGGGTGAGAAGACAAGGAGCAAGCCTTCAATCTTCCAGGGACAATCTTTTTAAAGTTAAAATCTGCGGAGCAAGTGACAGGCCGTGACCCCCACACGCTCAGACGTGCGGAACCCTGCAGTGACCACGTGCTGCTCTAGAAAGCGATGAGGATGGAAACGAACACAGGAGGAGCCCGGCTGGAAGGGGACAGGCACACACCTCCAGGTCCAGATGAGCGCGTCCTGGGGCTGGGATGTCCCGCCAGCTGACAGCACTGTGTTGTGTGCTCGAAAGTTGCTAAGAGAGATCTTAAAAGTTCTCATCATAAGAAAAAAACCTGTAAGTAAACACTATGACAACCGTTTCCCAGACAGAGATGTCCAGTCACCACACTGCACACCGTAGACTAACACAATGTCACGTGTCAGTGACACCCCAGCAAAGCTAGAAAACCCAGGAAGACCCAGGAGGGCTGACGCGAGCAACCCGGACCGAGAGGTGCAGGGAGGAGGCTCTGGGGAGACGGGCCTCGGACCTGCTGGCAGTGCAGACGGCCGAGGGGAGTGGTTTTCAAGAGGGATCTTGGGATAATGTGACTGCTGGACAACACGGTATTTTGGGGATCTAGGTAATTCTGAGGTTACAATGAAAGGGCACTATTTCTGACAAGAGAAAAAAAAAAGGCAGCAAGAACGTCCAGGAAAACAAAAAAGCTATACTAGAAGTTCCTGATCTGAAGGGATGTCAGGGCAAGTGGTGGAGTGAGGACCTCTAGAAAAGCAGCAAGAACCCTGTAAAATGGTCCATCATCCACTATTTTTGAACTCTGGAAACCCATCAAAGGTCTGCAGAAACCCAGGAGCTTGTAGGCAAGAAACCCACCAGAACAGGGAGCTCTGCGCATTCCCACGGCCCTCAGACCGTGCTCGCCCTCCAGACCCTTGGTCGCCCACGTGCCTGGCACAGCCTGGCAGCCACCAGGGGGAGCTCCTTCAAAGCTTCATTAAAACAACCAGGGAGACCCCACTTGCAAGGCTGTCTTCCCCCAGACTCAGAGAAGCCCTGCCCAGGCCTGGACTGGACTGGACGTGACGACACAGATCCACAGCTGACAGCAGATGCATGAGAACCTGCCAGAACGTCCGAGACCCACACCACGATGCCCAAGGTCAGGTGGGGCTGGTCCAGACAGAAGGACAGAGAGCATTTTTATTGTACTTTTACACTCTGAACATATCCAAAAAAAGTTTTCTACATAGAAAAGTGCAGCCTGGTAGCCTGTTCCATCATGAACTTCCCCATAACAGAGTCTTCCAACGTGTTTCTGAACTCATCCTAAGAAGGGAACAACCACACAACAAGCTTTCGGCACCAACTCCAGCAGCTGCACCGAGCTCAGGGCTGAGCGGCACCACGCAGGACATGCCCTGAGGCGGGGGTGCTGTTCCGGAAGGTGCCGTGGGCAGAGGGTGGGCAGTGTGGTGTGAGCCCGGCAGCTGCAGGACCTCCCCACTCAGGACCACCCACACCTCGAGAGGAAGGACACCAAGGACGAGATGAACCCGTCGTTGAGTGTCCCCCGTCTGAAGTGGTGGGCAGGGCTGGGGCCTCAGCGGTCTGCATCTCCAGGAGAGTTTTCTCATCTGAAAACGAGACGTTAGACTAAAAACCTCTGGAGTTCAGTTTTCCAGCATTAAAACCCTAGGATTCGAGAAATGCCAGGTTTGTAACCAGCCTGCTGACGTCATGATCGCCATAGCGACACTGAGGAAAGCAAGCAGAGTGGACGAAGCAAAGACCTGCCCACATCTCTAAGGCTTAAGACCCAAGCTTCGCTTTGAGAAATTTCCTTTACACTCACCAGTGAAAGGACGACAGAAAGGCTGCCTATAAAACGAACCCTGCACCGCGAGCGTCCGCACTTGGCCTCCTCGCCCCACTGACTCGAGGGGCAGGCCCATCTCCACGGTCCCCAGTGGGGGTGAAGGAAGCAAGGTGCCAACACAAGGTCCTCCAGGCTGCGCTGGAGAAGGGCCAGGACCCCGCACACCTGCACCCCCGGGAGCTGCTGCAGTCACGGCTGCCATCAAGACGACACCTGGCAGGTGCTGGGGACAGGACCAGAAATAAACACTGCTGACAGGCTCCTCAGGGAACAGCTGCCAAGGAGCCAGTCCAGAAGGGGCAGCTCAGAAATACCTTAGATCAGCAAAAGCCAAGAGCTGCAAACAGACTCACCTGGGTCTGCATGAGGCACAACTTCACACAGACCACGGAGAAACGGAGACATGGGTTTTTAAAGGAGGGCACAGTACAATGAGAACGCCGTGGAAAACACTAACGAGGAAAGGCAGTCCAACTGCGTGGAGATGAATCAGGACGCGTGTAAATCAAGTCAGCGGGCGCCACAGAAACGCCAACACTGCATAAACCCATGTCACACACACAGGCTTGGCCCCTGCCTCCGGGCGGTGGGAGGACCAGCCACCTGGACAGAGCCTGAGCCACGGCTGGGCCCCCTCCTGCGCCACAGAGGCCTCTACAGCTGCTGGGACGAGGAGCCTGGGCAGCACTGGCCACCCTCTGGCCACAGCGCAGCGAGGGTCTGACAGGAGTGAGCAGAAACCAGGCTCCTGGGGGGCGGCCACATCACCCAGAGCTCACAGGTGCACTGACAGAGGCGCGTGACCGGCTGTCCCTGGGTACCACGGGACTAGAGGCACGGCCCTCAGGACACACTGCCGTGGCAGACAGGTCCATGACGCGACAATCAGCAGCATGTACGCGGGACGCCGGGTTCACGGGAGGGTCCCCAGAGGCCGTGGCAAGTGCAGAGAGCTGTCAGGCTGGGTCTCACGCAGCTCAGAGATGGCCCCCGGAGCTCAGCGGTCAGGGCACAGACCCCAGCCCAGGGAGCCGCGACGCTCAGCCACGCACTGCAGCTCGGGAGCCAACCCTCCCACGACTGCTCACCTGCACGCAGAGCGGCCCGACCGGAAATGAGGTGAAACCAACACCTGGCCCACAGTCACCCTGAAAGGTGCTGGCAGACCAGCCTGACGTACCAGGACAGGGACGTGGTCACAGGAGACACATCCTCAGGGAAGATCCCCGGGATGGGCTGCTTCGGCCGGTGCTGGCCCCACGTCCACGCAGAGCCACGCGGCTCTGGGCTCCCGTCTGCGGTGCCACAGAACGAGCAGGTTCACTGGACACTGGCAGAACCCTAGAGCCCCAGCCCCACCGAGACATCTGTGCACGGAGCCAGCGAGGGACCCGCGGCCAGGGCATCAGGACGGGGTCGGAGGGCAGTGACCACTGGCCTGGATTTGCACAGGGGCCAGACCAGCAGGAGCTGGTGCCACTCCAGGTGGCGGAAACCCTGCGTGCAGCTCAGCCCACCTCAGGTGTCCGGGCTCAGTGTTCCGTGGGAACCGGCCCCAGCTTTGGGGGTGGGGTGGGAGGCAGGGACACGTGTGCACCTCGGAAGCAGAGCCCCTGGAGGGAACCAGGACTTTACCACTCAGCCATCACCCACCCAGCCTCACTCGGGGCGCACTGTCCAGGACAAGAGTGAGCCTGGACGACTGGGTCTCACGTCTCAGCTATGGAACTCGACAAGAGCAGCCAGAGCCTGCAGGGCTCACGACGGCGAGATGAGGGCTGGTCTGCATGTCAGCGCTTTTCTGTGAGGACCGCGATAAGGGGCGTCCCCACACTCCACGAGGGCTTTTTCTACTTACGACAACCTGTACTCATGTCACTCGGGGCCAGGTCCCGAGCACTCGGCTACCTCCCACCGACAGGTCAGTCACCCAGTCAAGCTCAGCACACTGGAGCCCTCAGCTCAGGCCGTCCATGTGATGGTCCCCGCTGGACGTGGAGCCCTGCTCAGGGCGACCTCTTGCCGAGTGCAGGCCTGGGCCCACCTGTCACTCCAGAACCTGGGCTGCTCCGCCCCTGGGGACCCCGCTCTCCCACCTGTGAAGCTGCCTTGCCCACCTCATCATGTCTTCTGTGGGCTAAATGCCAGAAGTGCCATGAGAACATTGCGATTTGAAAACCAAGGCTCAGGTGTGATCCACACGACACAAGCAGGCTGGCCGGGGCACGGATCTCACACCCGACTTGACGTGGCTGAGCAGGTGGATGGTGGTGGTTTGTGGCTAAGGGGACAGATCAGCCCACAGCCCGACACCTGTGCCCGAGGAGCCGCCGAGCGCAGCAGCTGGAGAGCCCCTGGTTACCTGCCTGCCCTTCACCACGTGCTTGGGCACCGGCACCTTGAGCTCCAAGTCGGTGTAGTCCTGCGACCAGGTGTAGTTCTCACGCACAGCTCCATTGTAGCTGTCGGGGTTTCTCTGGAACTGCTCCTGTCTCCTGAGAAAGAACCAGAAGTCAGCAGACAGCCCAGCACGCCCGTGCCCTCCACACCGGCTGCTGCCCGCCCGGACCCTCAAGTCTCCTCTCAGAGATTCAGCACCCACGATTCCACCTCCACCTGGCTCCACGGTCCAGTGTCGCCGCCGGTCCCCCCCAAGGCGAGGCCGCCTCACTGACAAGCCCAGGCCCAGCAACGGGAGCAGTCCTGACCCCAGAGCAAGAACACCCACTCAGACAAGGAGGGTCCGTGAGAGCAACACACAGGTCCCCAACAGGCTCCTGAGGGCCCAGAAGGGACAATACGAGCACCAAAAACAATGTCCACAGTGGACCGAAACACGGGCGTGTTTACAGACCCAGGAGGTCACAAAACAAAACCCATGGGTCACCTTCGGTGACCAGAGTACAACTCAATCTGAATGTTAATGAAATGGTTCTGAGGGAACTGGAATTTCCGAAAGTCAAGTTCCTCCATCTGGATCCCAGATAATACATGAAGAAGCTGTAGGAGGGTAAGAAAGTCAGCACTGGCCACACGGAACCTGAGTCTGGATGGACGCCACCCAAGGGGCTGCAAACCACCCACCCCAGTGTGCAGGGGGCAGGAGGGCAGAGCCCACGGTCCCCAAAACCATGAATGTGCCACCAGACAAATCCAGAGTTTGGGAAATTCCAGTAGACGAAGTCCCAAGTTTCTTTACAAATAAATGGCACAGAATAAAAAAGAGAAGTTATTTTAAAATAAGAGCCTTACAAGACGCAGCAGCCAAATGTGGCGTCCGCACCGCTGGAATGCCAACATGAAACCCACCGCACAAAGGCAATTGGGAAAAGCCAACTGGGCATCAGAAGACTTAAGGACCACGTATCTGCACCTTGTGGTGATGACAGTGAGTTGAAGGGTGAGTGAATGCCGTGATTTCTGGCACTTGTCCTGTTGAAAACCAAGTCTGGACAAGGAGAGAGCCCAGACAAGAACCAGGAATTGTGAGGCAAGGAAGCAAGGACACTCCCTTTGTGATTCTGAAATCTGAATGACGTGTTCTGGCTCCACACCCACCGAGGAGGGACCTACGGGGTCAGGTGCTCAGTCAGGGTCCCACCTGAGACACAAGCAACTGACTTCCAAGGACGCACGCCCACACACGTCCAGCATCGAGGTGGGTCAGCCTCAGCACCGCCGAACTTTCTAAACTTGCCAATTAAACACGCACAGAACAGCACCGCGCGGCCCTGCCCACTGCACCCTGCGCGGCGTCTCTGGGGACCCTGCTGTCACTCCTGCTCACGGCCGCGTTTGCAGAACTACTTCTGATGAGAACTCTGCTGGTTTCATGGTTTACAAACGCCTTCTCCTGGGTTATAGGTTGTCTTCATGCTGCCTTCAAGGTGGTAGACTTGGCACTGCGATCAAACGTCTCCGGTCCTCAGGCTCCTCCCTCCCTGAGGTCTGAGGGCAGTCACTGCCTAAACCCAGAACAGTGCCTCCTAACTCCTTGATCTCTCCATTCTGGAGTTACTACGCCCTTTACAGTCAACCTTGGTTTCCTGTGCAGCCTCTTCTCCTGACAGTCCTCCCAGGAGCTTGTCCAAACACAGAAAGAAAGCCCAGTGGAGGATGGGAACGGTCACAGGGGCGCCGCCCAGCTCCCCAGGAGACTCTGCCCCACTGTCAGGAAGGCTCTGTGAACAGGAGATTCGTATAACAAGTACTCTGTGCAACTTCCTTCTAACATTTTAAAACTCATTTGTAGCACAGTTAAAAAATACTAGATGATTCTATACCTAAAATAAATGAGGCAAGGTTCTTGCGTCTCTCGTAACATGCCCGAGAGTGCTTGCTGGGTGTGGATACAAACTGTGGGACTACCTTTGAGGATCCAGGTCAGATGCTCAGCCAACGTAAACACAACCAATATTTACTATAAACTCTTCTAACTAACTAAAAATGGAACTTTGCATAGTGAGACTTTTTCTTAAATCATGTTAATTATTTTAAAAAGGGAAAGAGGCATTCCAATTTTTGACAAGCATATAAATGTGGGATATACATTTTAAAACAAAAAGTAGGTCATCTGTTCCATAAATATATCCATTGAAGAATGCTGAATTCTTAGTCTTTAACTCAATTTTCTACTCCTAGTCATCCAAAATCAGAAAACTATTTCAAGTCCCAAAAGACTTCTGAATTGAACAATATCGAGACCGGAGAAAACAGCACCCCAGCCTCCATCACGAACAGACCAGATGGGGCGCCCAGCACATGCCCCTGCCGGAAGCAGAGCCCCAGAGACAGCCACACGGGCAGGTCCAGCCGAGATGAAACAGCCAGCCATCGCCCGGGCCGAGGCCGAGCCTGCCCCTCACCAGGCGCAGACAGACGCCACAGCCACAGCCTAGCCGTTGTCCCCAGCCCTCATTAGCCAGCAACTGCCCCAAGGAGCGCTGGATGCGCACACAGAGGTGACTCCCCCAGTTCACAACTGGCCTCCGAGTAAATCTCAAAGTCGCAGCCCCGAGTTCCCACCAGTCCTGAAGGCCCCACCCAGTCCCGTCAGGACCCTCACCACACTGTCACTCTGAAACACCCACCTTAGCAAACTTCCAACTCACAAATTCTGGTCTTAGCCCTCTGAGAGGCTGTCAGCTTTGGGGTGACGCAGTCCCCTGAGAGGTCAGCAACACTCTGCTGTCTTATCAGCAGGTCCCACGGTGGCTTCCGGGGCTGCAGAGTGCACAGGGCGTGGGTGGGGGGTGAAGACAACAAGGGCAGACACGGGACACAGCAGGATGGCTCATAACTACCCTTCTGTATTTCTGACGCTGGCATCAGATACCAAAATATCCTTGATAAGTGAAGTTCAAGTCCTTCTTCTGGTGATCAGGCTTTGATGAATGTAAAGTTCCACATCCAAGGAGAGAGATCATTAATAAAAGTAGAAACGGGAAACGCAGGACAGAAGAAAGCTTGGGAGGGCTGTGGAAGGGCTAGAGGGCCTTCCTGGGCCCCTGCAGAGAAGGTGGTGTAAGTGTCTGGGCTGATGGACGAGCCTGGGGCCACCTCTGTCCAGGCCACAAAACCAACTGGTTGCCCTGGTCAGTGTGGTTCAGTGGTTAGAGAGTCGGACCCAGCACTGAAGGGTCTCAGGTTCGATTCTCGGTCAAGGGCAGGTACCAGGGTTGCAGGTTCAATCCCCAGCCCCAGTCAAGGCACATGCGAGAGGCAGCCAATCAATATGTTCAATGTTTCTCTGTCCCCCTGCCTCCCTTTCATTCTATCTAAAAATCAATGGAAAAAATATCCTCAGGTGAGGATTAACAAAAAACTTTTTTTCCCAAAGAAAAACATTTTCTGGATGACATGAGAGCTTACCACCTCCACAACCTTTTTTTTTTAAATCTTCACCCGAGGATATTTTTCCATCTTCAGCTAGAATGGGAAGGAGGGAGAGATTGAGAAACATCGATGTGAAAGAGACACAGTGACTTGGCTGCCTCCCTCCCACATGTCCCGACCAGGGCTGAGGACGAACCGCAACTGAGGCACGTGCCCTTGACCGGAATCGAACCTGTGAGCCACTGGTCCTTGGCCGACGCTCTAACTGCTAAGCCAGACCAGCCAGGGCACCTCCACAACCTCTGAAGTTCCTTCAAACACCAGCCCCCGAGGTGCCAGCAGGCCCACGCGGAAGGAGCAAACACAGCCACAGCACACACCCCACTGCAGAGCCCCAAGGTGTACATCGGCCTTTGTACTTGCTCGTTCTGTGAACCAACAGCCTCTGGAAAGAGGACAACCCCACCCCTTGCTCTGGACAACGAGGACCCCACAGCACAGATACCAGTGACAATTCACTTTGGGCCACAAAGACACAGGTAGGGAGGAAAGGCCAGCACAGCAGGCGCCTCAGACGGAGAGCCCACCAGGCCAGCTCCGAGTCCCGCCCCCAGGGCCACCTTCTTCTCATGGGACAGAGTCGGCTTACACCTGACAGCTGCGCAGTGTTGTGAAGGGGGACTGCCCGCCTGCTGGGGCGGGGGCTGCACCCCAGGTCTGGGCCCTATGCGGCACCTTCCCCTTCTTTCTGAGTCTGAGCTCCAGGAGGGGCTCGTGTGGGCTCTGCGGCTGCTGCTGTTCGGGAGGTTTGGGAACAGACTTCTCTGTTCTCACACTTAGGACCCAACAGGCGAGTGGGGAGGGGTGGGCAGGAGGTCACATGAAGGCCAGTGGTCACGACACCACTCTGTACAGTGCCCGTCTTGCCAACCACAGACCCCAGTCATAGGGTCAGTGGCACACCCTCAGGAACGAGAAGATGTGACCTGGAGGTTCTTCTCCCAGGGATGTGGGCACTGGAATGACACTCTTACTTTGCTCCGTGTCCCCAGACAGTCAAACATGCTCAAGAGTTTGTAGCTCACAGCTAGTCCCACCCACCTGCTCCCCAAACAGCAGAACAGCTCTGGAGAGCCCGCCCACTACCACCTGCACAGGGACCCTGGCCCCAGACACAGGGCCTTGTGGGGGACTGGCCCAGACTTGTCCCTGTAGGTCCTGGGAAGAGATTCTGTCCAAATGTCCAAGGCTTGAGGCCACCACTGTGCAAGCCTGGGGCACTGCTGGCTCCCCTCCGGACACCCCCTCGCTGGGCCTAGGCTGCGGCTGCCGTAAGCCCCCTCCCGGAACAGCTGGTCAATAAAGGCAGAAAGGAGGAGGGGAGACGTTCCTCCAGCTCCCGGGCAGGACAAAGCCACCACAGACCAGCACTGCTCGTTCGCAGGGCCCCCACCTGAAGAGCCACTCGGGGAGAGGAGCTGGAAGTCGCCGGCTGGCCCTCCTGAACAAACCTGCCGAGCGTGCACCCTGTACTGAATGCCATCACCGACTCTCACTGAACCACAACCACCCTCTAAGCTAAGAATCCTTACCCTACTTCACACAGCTGAGCAACATCAGAGCTGGATCTGTGCACAGGGTTTCTGACTCCATGACCCTGACCCTAGCCCACATCGTGCACTTCCACAGGAGAAAGAAGGCACAATCGGGAAGTGGAGAGATGAGCGGGACGGTTTTGGAGATGGGCCTCAAGCAGGCCCAGAAGCCGGGACACCAGCAGCACCAGCCAGCACCCAGGTCCCGGTTCTGACCGCGCCCCTATCAGAGCCAGGCTGCCTGGAGAGGACGGTTGCAGAGGGTGACCTGAGCTGCCACCTGCAGAGCAGGGCTCGCAAATGGGTAAACATGTCACAGGACAGGGCCCCTTGAAGGGCACCCTTAGCAACAAAACAAGGACAGCGGGGCCATACCTGGAGCCAACGTCCGCAAGGACACATGGACACACACGTCACATAGAGAATGAGTGTGCAAGCCCTTCCATGCATCACAATTCCAACAGAGAGACAGGTTGGAAACATCCTCAGCAGTAGCTGTTTCCCACAAGAGCCACCACCAGAGGCTAAGATCAGGGAGAAAAAGCGTGAGGAGAAACAAAGTGTTTACAAAGTATCTCCCCACTAGACACTCAGTGGTTACAGAGGAGAAACAGTAACTCTTCAGCCACAGGAAACATCACATAAAACCATAAGATGGATAGTCTGCCAAGAAACAGTTCTCTCTAAGAGTGTCAACATCAGCAGAGACCGGACTAAGGAGACGTGACCCTAAGGCAGGGATGACACTGGCCACCCCTGGCCCAGGAGAAAGGACACTATTGGGACGAGGTCCTCAGATGGGCTTGCAGCAGCCTCTGGTCATAGAAGACCTAGCACCTGGGGATGCTGGGAATGGGCTGTATGGGAATTCTTTGTATGGTTTTTGCCACTTTTTTTTGCAGGCCTGGATTATCTAAAAATGGAAAGTTTTTTTAATGACCACGAAAGAAACAGCTTGAGAACTCTGGGTACCAACTGCCTTCTGGGGCCCACCACACAGCTTGCGGCTTCTCAGACCCCTGCAGCTAAAGCCAACCTACGGCCCACAGAACCGAGAAAAACATGCAGTTATAGTTAAAATTCTGAATGTTAAAAATGTACACAGTTTATTCCTAAATGTTGTTGTTACTAAAATACTACAATAAATGCTAAGTAGCTTATATTCTTAGGAAATCAAATGAGAAACGAAACCTGTAAGAGAAATCAGTACTGGTGCACAGGACCTCCAAGATAAAACATCAAGATTCTACAGGACAACATACAAGACTTGAATGAGTAAGACACACCAAGCCCAGCCAGTGTGGCTCAGTGGATGGAGCGTGATCCCATGGACTGAGAGGTCCCGGTTCGATTCCCGGTCCGATTCCCGGTCCGATTCCCGGTCCGATTCCTGGTCAGGGGTTGCAGGCTTGACCCCAGTAGGGGGCGTGTAGGAGGCAGCCAATGGATGTGTCTTTCTTATATTAATGTTTCTATCTTTCTCTCCTTTCCTCTCTCTCTAAAAAATCAATAAAGTCATATTAAAAAAAAAAAAAGACACACCTTGCTCTTAGATAGAAAAGCTAAATGTAAAGATATCAATTCTCTCCAATTCAAAACATGAATTTAATGTATTCCCAAAGAAAATTTCAATAGAATTTTCACATAGAAAAATTAATAAAAATTAAAAAAAGCCTGGGGGAGGGCGATGCAGGCCGTCCTCAGTGTCACACGCACGGCAGTAAAGAATGCCCGACGGAGACAACTATGAACAGACGAAAGAGAAAGAAGAGACACAGCAGCATCCGCAGAACCATCCGAATCCAACACACAAGTGAGTGACGTTTCAAATAAAGCCAAGGAAGTGAAGACTAACAGCGACTGAGAAAGGGGCCAGGGCCACGGGTACCTGGGTGGACGGGCACCCACCGTCACGGCCTGGCTGTCTCCCACCCGATGACACAGCCAGGCCTTGTGACCCAGGAACCCGTCTGGGAGCTTGTCCAGCAGATACTCAGACATGTGCTCCCAGAAGCACACACAGCACATTCATGGCAGCATCGCAGCGACGGCACGAGAGTGGGAACAACCTGATTACACCCCCTGTGGGATTCAGGACAGCCACAGGGTGCATGCTCGGAGGTCGTCCAGAGGTCCTGGCTCAGTCAGAGTCACCTGGAAAGGAGAGCTTCTGAAAACCCCGCCACGGGCCGCACCCAGGCCAGTCATATCAGACCTCTTCGGGGAGGCCCTGGAGTCCTGCTCCAGCCCCAGTGATTGCTGGGCTGGTTCCAAACTGTGACACGGGGCAGGGGGCACGTGCTTCAAGGACAGCGACAGCCATGCCTGACCACAGGCTGGCAGCAGAAGACAGGTCCCTGTGGCTGCTCCCCAGCACTGATGCGACAGTCCACCCACAGCACATCACGTGTGACAGGAGAAACATGCACCGACATGGAAAAGTCTACCACACACAGAAGCGTTACCTAAGAAAATATGGGCCATGGTTGCCTTTAGGGAGAACTCACTTCCATTACACTCTCTTGTAACTTTCAGAAACGTTTACCCTAAATCCCCAGCCAGTCACCACACCACAGGTCAGCACGATGCAGATCACAGAGACTCAACAGAACACTTTTTTTTTTAACAGAAAAGGTTTGAGAGAATAAAAGAGAAGAGAGAGTCAACACGAGCGCTGCGCAGCCGGATGGCAGGAGGGGCGTGGCGGGCACCAGCAAGTGCACATGGTCGGGCAGGTTCCTGTCTGCTCCCGTCTGTGATTTAAGTTGTACGGAAAACATCCTCTGGGAGGTGCACACTGTTTTCTAATGAAAGAATACAAGCCGGTATCAAGTTACACTTCCTTAGCGGTACAGAAAAATATTCAGACGCAAGCTGGTGTCAGTGCCCAGCAGTCCCTCTGACGGCTCTGGTGAGAGCGCTTTTCCTGACACAGGGGCAGACAACCCGCCCAGCCCTCTGAGCCCACGGGCCTTGTCCCACTCTCGGCAGTTCTGACCCTACCTTCGCCCTGTGATTTCACACGACATCGCCACCGCACACATCAACTTCTCCATCTGCAAGCAGCAGACTGATCAGGTTCTCACATCTGGAAACACACTTCCCAGGGGAAGAGCTTCCGCCAACCCTCACACCCATCCTCCCTCACACAGGCTCCCTGATGCCACAGGCTCGAGCACCAGGTCCCTTTTCCAGCACAGCCTCAGTATCCAAGAAGCTCCGTGTAAATCAGTGTCGTCAGATGCACAGGCCAACCTCTCCTAGGAATGAAGCTAAAAGCTATACGCTAACAATAAATTGCAAAATAAAAACAAAACTGCAGTGTTTCTTTTTTTTACTGAATTTATTGGGGTTAACAACATGAATTCAAAATTAGCAAGGGGTGCGGGAAATGCCCAGGATACACTGTTCAGCAGAACAGAAGCCACAGTGCAAAATGGTTTTATAAACTCACAGCTGTATCCCTTATCCATGGGCACACGTTCCAAGACCCCAGTGGATGCCTGAAATAGCAGATGAGGGGCTACTACGTATGGTGCTTTTGTGTGTGTGTGTGTGTACAGATTCACACAAATGCACACACATTGATACGTATAGAAAAAACTGCAGAAAATATCCCAAAAAATGAATAGGAAGTGGTGAGGTGTTTTTCTTCTTTATATACCATCTTTATTTCCCAAACATTCTCCAGTGGGCATAATTAAAAAGAAAACAGCCTGTTCTTGTTCCAGGCGAAAGCAGTAGCGTTAATAACAGCACCCTGAGTCTGCTAGAGCGTTTAAGTGTCAGGAACTGTGCTCAGCAGGTCTCCCGCTCCGACCTCAGTCGGTCCTCACCAGAAGCTGACAGGGCAGGTATTTGGTGGCATGCTGGTATGTCCACGTGACTCTATTAAGGGGCCCCTGCAGTGGGCAGCTGAAAAAGCCAGACCAGCAAAGGAAGGAGCCATGTAGACAAGCCCAGGAGCTCATCTCAGGCAGGTGCATGCGGAGGGCACCCTGGCACAGAGCAGCCCCTTGCTCTCTGCTGACAGCCCCCCGAGGGCACAGGTATCACAACAGGTGGGTGAGGTGCTAAGAAATGAACTCAGCCCATGTGGGGTGCTCACCTTGCACAGGAATGGGAGCCGAGAGAAGCTGAAACGTGGAACCACTAGCAGGAAACAGATGGGCGAGGAGACACAACCCCTGAGGAGGCACAGCCACCTGCAGGGGGCAGCGAGCACTGAGGACCCTGAGCAGCGCCCGTGCCTGGGGCGCTGCGTCAGGAGGAACAGCGAGAGGACAGGCGTGTGCAGAGGGTGCTGAGGAAACCTGGCGCTCCTCACCCACACTGTGCTGCCCCAAGGAGCACCTGGCCCTGCCACACTGGACCAAGGCCACACCGGACACAAAGGCCATGCCATCCAAAACAAGAGACAGCACTGAGCAGCCTCCTCCCCAGCCTTGTTGGGCCAGGCCTCAGCAGTCAGTCCCACAACCCCTCACGTGCTCGGCGGTCTGCTTCCCGGGCAGGCGGAGGGACAGCCTGGATGCACATGCACCGTTCACGATCACAGCGGGGACCACTGTCCCTCTGCACGCCCAGCTCCCAGTCAATAATTTACTCTCAGTGCTTTTTTCTTTCATCTTCTTTTTAAAAGAATTCTGGCCTGGCTGGTTTGGCTCAGCAGTTAGAGCGTCGGCCCGTGGACCAAAGGGTCTCGGGTTCAATTCCCAGTCAAGGGCACATACCTGGGTTGCAGGTTCAATCCCCCCCCCCTGGTCAGGGTCATGTGGGAGGCAACCAATCAATGAGAGAGATGAGTCTCTCTCACATCCGTGTTTCTTTGTTTGTTTCTCTCTCTCCCCACTCCCTCCCTCCCTCCCACTCTATCTAAAAATCAATGGAAAAATATCCTCCGGTGAGGATTAACCCCTCCCCCACGAAAAGAATTCCGTTTCTGATTGACAAAGGCAAAAGCCAGAGGTGGTCCCTAGATTTCTGTTGCATCCCAGCAGCAGCTACAGTGACACCTGCCGATTGAGAGGTGAACTGCAGGGCCTGTGGCAGAGGCAGAAACAGACCCCACAGATGGAAACCCCGGCAGGCCCCTGTGCAAGTCTCCAGACACAGGCACAGCTGCGTCACAGGACAGCTTTCCACTTCAGGGAAGCCTCAGCTCTGCGTGTGGCACCTTTCAGGCGATGGATTGCCTGGGACAATCTCCCTCACTTAACGCCAAAGCACCTCCCTACAACACCTCAAGTGCTTGGCTGGACAACTCGAGGTGCGGCCCAGCCACGCTGACACGTGAAACTGACCGTCCCAACACCCATGTCAGCACCCTTCTAAAACGTCCACCAATGTATTTAGCTGTCCCCCAATGAAAGTCCACATTCTTCCCAAGTGTGGACAACACAAGGCATGCTGGGAAAGTGAAACGGAAGTAGCTGCACCTTCCACCTTCCTCTTGTGTCTGATCCTCTAGAGAAAGGCTCTGGGAAAGGGGAGCCGCAGGGGCCTGCACGTCCCTGGGGCCCAAGGCAGGATACGTCCACGTTTCAGCCAGCCAGACGGAGAGGACCACACCTGAAGGTTTGGGAGAGCCCACCAAGGCCATGTCTCAGAACAGGGAAAACCAGCCCAGAACAGAAGGGGCTCCAGACACGCCCAGCAAGGCTTAACAACCAGCTTCTGAAAGCTCGAGTAACGTGACTACCTGCAAGAACAAAACTCAACAGTCCTCAAAGGAAAAACTAAAATCCTAACGCAACAACAGGACCATTCACAACGTCCAGCATCCAACATAAAGTCACCAGATGTGTGAAGAGGCAGGAAAACATGACCCAGAATCAGGAGACAATTCAGCCAACAGAAACCACCAAGGAATGACAGAGATGATGGAGACTTTAAACAGTTTTATAAACACATTAAACAATTTAGAGGAAAAGCACAAGGTTAGACATTCAAGCCCTAAAGAAGAATAGAAAGGAATTTGCAGAAAATACACCCCCTGCAATAAGCCGTGTGCTGATGAATGAACTGAAGATCAGACACCACAGCAGGAAGGAGCCCACAGGGAGGGGACAAGGAAAGAAGCCTCAGATGCTGAGGCTCAAAAGTCCCCCAGCAGCAAGGGGTCCACCAAGCGCAAGAGCGAGTGGGGCCAAGGCATGGAGCAGCACTCACTCACCCTTAGACCCCCACCGAGCATAAGGACAATGGAACAGCATTCTTTTTTTCCAAATATGTTTTTATTGATTTTAGAAAGCGAGGAAGGGAGAGGGAAAAGGAGAGAGAAACATTGATCAGCTGCCTCCCACACACACAATGACTGTCAAACTCACGACCTGGGTAAGTGGCCTGATGGAGAATCAAACCAGTGACCTCTTGGTGCACAGGACAATGCCCAACTAAGCCATACTTGCCAGGGCTGGAACGACATTCTTTAAAAATGGCTCAATAGGTGGCGAAAACATCTTCAGCAATGAGGACCCAATAAAGCAGCTTTGGGACAAACGCAGGCTGGGAGGCTCCTCCCCCACATCCTGTACCTGGAGCTGCTAGACGAGAGCATCTGCAGGTGGAGGGACCCATCGGGTCCCTGCCCTGAGCCTGGGCCCCTCCTGACCCCGGGCTCTATTTTGCCCCTTTCTCTACAGGCGCCCACAGGCACGACCAGACCCCTCCTGCGTCGGCCGGATCGCCAGCCCGACAACGGCCGTCTGACCTTCAGGTCATGGTGCCACCTGTTGTCTTCAAATGCGTTTCCCCCTCTGCACTCCGTGTTGCCGGAGCTGCTCACTGTGCGTCCTGACGAGGAACTACACTAAGAGACACCCCAGGACAGGCCAGGAGAGAGTGCAAGCAGCGGGAGGAACAGAGGGACGCGGAGGCAGAAACAGACGAGGGGCTCTCCTCATCAGGACAGGGCAGGGACAGACCTGGCAAAGGGGGAAGAGCCGGATTTCGCGAACACGGAGCCCCAGGAGCACCGTGCCATGTTTCAGACGCTGCCTGGCTCAGACACAGCAGGGGTCAGCGCCTCTCACCCAGCAGGGCAGGAGGGTGCCTGACTAGCTCACAGACCAGGACTCAACCATGAAGAGCAGCTGGGGACAGCACAGGGCTCGAGCACGCCCCTCGGCACAGCCTCCGGCTCCCTGCCATGCACAGCTGTGAGGGAGGGCTGCTGTCACCTGCACTCCACCAAGGAGACAGAGGGGACCCTGCTGGCCCAAGCCAGACCCGTCACTCGGTGACCTCTGCAAGGGGACTCTGGGTCCACAGCCCCCTGTTCTGATGGCCCTTCAGGTGCCATCAGGGCGAGGACCGTGGGCGCATGTACCACACTGGGAGGAGCGCCCTCAAGACTGTGCAGAGCCCCACAGACACTAGGTCTAATGGGCTGTATGACACACACACTCTGCCAGACCTCATCAGGGACCAGGGAGGAAGACGAAGCCACTGCCCTCCCATCTGTGTAAGAAAGCACTGTCACACAGTCTGCAAACACAAGGAGCTAAATAAACACTGAGACAGGTCTCTGTCACCAAGTGAGAACCACTTCCACACGAACCCACCCACCGGTGTCCAGCGAGAAAGACGAAGGTCTTACTTGGGAAGATTTGGGGGTTCCCTCCGGGCCTGGGCAGCACCCGTGTCGGAGCCTGGTGGCTCTGCATCCTCCTGGGAGCCCGGGGCCACTTCCGGCACGGCACCCTGCTGGCCTTGAGGCTCCACAGGCCCACCCGAAGCTGCGTCCGTGGTGGAGTTGACTTCCACCTCCAGAACTGGGGCAGGGACGGGCTCCTGCTCTGCGGCTGTGGCCTCCGCCTCCTCCCTCTTCCTCATCTTCTCCTCCAGCTCCTTCCTCCTCTTTTCATCGTCCTGACGAGCCATTCGGTCAAAGGTCTGAAACACCTGAAACCAAATGTGATCCAGCAATGAGCTGTAGAAATGCAGCAACATCCAGTGTGAGAAAGTAAAGCAGTACCCGCAGCAACGTTCCCGCTGGTGGACGGACACGCACCTGGCCTCCACCGAGCTGCTATGAAAGCCCCTCAGTGGGGGAGTGCCAAAATCCACAGAAGTGCAGCCTGACATGCCACGGCTCACAGGAGCCCAGCTCTGTCTCAGGAGGCGCAGCTGACAGTCCAGCTGCCAGCATTCACACCCGCTCTGCCGGCAGTGCAGACATGCCCTGTCCACGGACGGAGCGAGGCTGAGGCACGGAAAACTCCCACTGCAGAGGGAAGGTGGGATCGAGCTGACCCTCAGTCCCCAGAACAGCAGCACGTCACTGTGTGGGTTCGGGACAGCTCAGGAATTCACCTCAACCCCTCCCAGCCCCATCTGCAACGGGCAAGGACACCAGGTCCACTGACGGCCCCTCTGAGAAGCCAGCACTGTGGGGCGAACCGGCCCGCAGTCTTTCCTGAGCAGTCTCGCCCATGCAGGTGCAGACAAGACAGACCCACACATGACAGCGGACAGGACAGGCTGTGGTCCACACCCGCCATGCCGCCAGAGTGAGGGGGCAAACGGGCATTTCTGGTGGGAGAAATCTGAAGACTCCCTGGAAGGAGGGGACCTGAATCAGACCGTCAACAAAAGGCACATCCTCCTCAGGGACCACATTTCCAAAGGGTGGGGTCACCAATAATAGCACCTGCAGTTGCTGGAGGCAGAAGGCTGGGACACCCACCCTGGGACATGGGTAGCAGTCACACTCCCTGGTATTTACCCAGAGGAGCTGAAAACTGATGTCCACACAGAAACCTGCACACAGATGCTTATGGCAGCTTTATTCACGTTTGTCAAAATGTGGACCAACCACACGTCCTTCAGTAGGTGATGGATAAAAAAACGGTGGTCCCTCCCGACAATGGAGTATGACTCTTCAACACTAAATGAGCTAAGAATACACAATGAATCTTAAATGCACAATCCGTGACAGAAGACATTCTGAAAGGCCACACACTGTCTGGTTCCAGCTCTATCACATTCTGGAAAAGACAGAACCACAGACAGTGAAAGGACCGGTGGCTGCCAGAGGCTCGGGGGAGGGGTGAGCAGGTGGTGCACAGGGGTTTTCAGGACAGTGACACGGCTCCGTGTGGTGACTGTATGGGGGATACATGTCACTCTACATCCATCCAAACTCCCAGAATGTGTGACACCCAGAGTGGACCCCAGTGTAGACTGAGGGCTCTGGATGAGGATGACATATCAATGCAGATTCATCAACTGTAGCAAATGCTGTAACTCTGGGGGGGGGGGGGGACAATACTGGGGAGGCTGGGCATGTGGGCACAGGGGGTTATGTGGGAAATCTCTGTACCTTCCACTCAATTTTGCTGTGAACCTAAAAATACTCTAAAATCTGTCTTAATAAAATAAAAAATAAATTTTTATAAGTGGATAAGAGTCAGTTTCCAAAGGGCTAGAAATGCAGGCAGAACTAAAGAAGGTACTAACATACTGAACTATATCAATGTCGCACAAACATTCTCTCAAAACCCCAGAGACACTGAGGAAGGGTCGGCTCAGAGCGCGAGGGACCTGCCCAAGGTCCTGGCAGCGCCGCACGTGAAAGATGCAGGCAGGGGAAAACCACGTCCCAACACCTGGAGACACCAAACCCGTTCCTACTTCAGAGAACGCGCCCCGACCGTGCTCTCTGACACCCACACTGGTGACCTGGACCCTTGGCCCAGGAGCCACTCATCCTCCTGATGCCCCAGATCTTCACGTCAACACCACAAAAACAGCAACACCCGGGACCTCTTGCCGCACACGGCCTCTCACTCATTCTAGAACACAGGGCTGTGGGGCTGGAAGGGCCCTGTGACCTCCAGCCAACCTTCTCACTACAGAGGGGTGACTTGCCAAGACCTCCTAGCGGCTCAGTGAGGGACAGCTGGAGCAGGCTTTCCTGACCCCTGGCGGGCTCCTATGCAGGCTGTTCAGACTCCAGAGCAAACACAGAGTATCAACTGAAATGAATGGAGTGTCATGCTAAACTAGTTTTTTCTTAAAATATGTATACTAAACTACCCTAGAGTGGACCGAGTCTCTCCCCAGGAGGGTCCTTCAAGCTGTGCACCAGGCTGTGCAGGGCCTTAGAATTAGGAGGAAACTTTGAGAAGTTTTACAACATCCCCCAAATCATGAGGGAAAGCTTTCGAGTTCCAGCTTTCCCATCCCAGCCCTCTTTGCCTGTGTTCTGAAGAGACCCCAAGCACCCCACCTCAGCTGCAGTACCCACAGGAAGGGGTCTTCCGCCACAGAGCCAGAGGCAGACGAGCAGGGTGAGTCAGGAGGCCACCTAACGCCACTGGGAGGTGACACTGCAGCACCGTGACTCAGTGTCTCCGCACCTTTTACTTGTTACAGAGCGTAGCTGACAGACAACAGTGTATTAACTGCAGGTGCACAGCACAGTGACCTGACTCTGTCTGCCTCACAGAGTGGTCACCGCGACTGTGGGGTGGCAGCCCCCGTCACCATGTGAAGTCACCGTGACGCCAGTGACTATTCCCTCTCTGCATATCCCATCCCAGGACTCATCTGCTCTGTAACTAGAAATCCGTGCTCAGCACCTCGACATCCCACGACAAAACTCCTGCCCAATGCTGAACTCGCCAAATGTCTCATGGTTCAAGGACAGCTCCCCAGGATTCAACCCAATCTCCCCAAACAATATTCCCAGGGAGCGTCTGCTCTGTGAAGGCTCCTGGGCAAGGCTGACAGGAGGAATTTCCAGAAAACACCGCCCCCTCTCAACCATCTGCTGGAAACTGCCCTTGGTTTCAGTGAGTCTCACAGCCCTGCCCACTCCCCATTTCCCCTACTCTACCACCTCTGCTTCTCCCACCCCTTCCCTGACCGTCCCCCAAAGGCTGCCCTCCACCATCAGCTCTTCTCACCCTCAAACCACTCCAGTTCCTCCATCTCCTGCAAGACCTGGTCCTACGATCTCACAGCCTGTGAGCGGGTGCTTCTGTCTGCAATCTCAAATCCAACGTGTCAACAACTAGGTCTGTTCCCCTAAACTCAAATGACAGGACAGTTAAGGCACTGTGGTCATTCCAGTCACCCAAGTCTGGAACCTTGGGTCATGTGATTCATCCGTCCCTGCCCTCTGCCCTGCTCCCTTTCTACTTCATTAAATGGGTCACCAACTCTTAACCTGGAAGGGTGCATGGAACACAGTAGGTGCTTTATATACTGATACCAGACAAATGAACTACCTGTCAGCTCATCTGTAAAACAAGGGCAAAGACCAACCTTCCAGGTTGTGTCAGAATTAAGTAAAATGACACCTGCAATGTAAAACCCTCCCATAATAACTCACACATACCAGGTGCTCAGTAGCTGCTCCTTTCTCCTCTTTGCTGCAAGTTACCTTCAACCTAGATAACAGTGTTCCCACCCTACTATGGAACGGATAAATAATGGAACAGAAAGAGCGGGAATCACAAAAATGATGAGTTTGGTGGAATCACCTAACCTTGCTGAACTGGCACCCTCACCAGCCACATAAAGTTCAACTGGATCTATTTCACAAGGACATCCATGCAAGTAGTACACTGCCATAAGGGCGTGCTACACGTCAGATGGCACTCAGCCACTGAAAGAATGAGGAAGGGCCTTAAGTACTGAAACTGAGACCCAGCTCCAGCCCCCATGAGACCCATCTCAGGTGGTCCTCAAACACTGCAGCCACAAACTGTGAGTGCTAGAGAACCTGGGAGGTCCCACCAGCATTTCTGGCTTCTCAGGTTCCTACAAACAGTCTGTGATTGGCTGAGTACCTGCTTTCAACCCCAGCAAATCCCACCTCCCTATAAAACCTCTGATTTCCAACCCTATTCCCTTCCTTCCAACGGGCTGTCACATAGCTGGCCTTGCACAGCTCTCTGTTCTGGTATGTTTTATCTTCTCAACTCTAACAAGCGTCACAAGGTGGCCACGACATTAATATCCACATCATGGTGGGTGTCCAATGCCTGTGCCAGCTGAGAGTGTGGATCCCTGTTACATTCCCAGGTACCCAGTCAACTTCGCGAATGAACACTGATGGGACTGCAAACACAATAAATTTAACCTGGGACATACAGACAGATGCTCAGATGGGCTGTCTCTGACCTAGGAAGTCACATCTCAAACAAGGGGACCACACCCATCGGCCACCAGTCTCCCTGCCACCTCCAGGCCGCGGCTCCGGGGCAGCAGGTCCGCGCTTCCATCCCACTGGCACCGGGCACCTCCACGCCTCCTGCGCTGCGGGCGCGGGGCGACTTCTGACACCCAAGTGCACCCGGTGTCACCCAGGCTGCCGAGGGCCAGGCCTGCTCCCCGACAGGCAACTTTATCTGCGACCAGCGTCTCTGCTTACTCGCAGGCGCGGCCCCAGGAGGCGAGTCCCCGCCAGCGCCAGAGGGAGAAACTGAGGCCAGGAGCGCAGGGAGAGCGGACGGCGGGCCGGGGAGGGGGAGGGGGAGGGGGAGGGGAGGGGGAGGGGGAGGGGCCCGGGGACGAGGCTCTCGCCGCCCGCCCGCCCCGGCCGTCACCTGCAGCACCAGCGCCTGCGCGGCCCCGGGCGGGAAGCCCATCCGGTCGGACGGGCGGCGCAGCAGGCGGTAGAAGTCGGTCTTGCGGTAGAGGAAGCCGAAGAGCACGCGCAGGAAGTCCTGCACGTTGCCCACGTGCTGCAGGATGCCCAGCAGGGCCTGGTCGTACAGCTCGGCCGCCCCGGGCTCCATGGCGTCGCCGACCGGAGGGGAGCTCGCTCTCTGCAGGCGCGGCCCGGACGCCGGCCCCGCGCCACTTCCGGCGCGCCGCGGTAACGGCTCCGCCGCCGGCGGGCCCGCGAAACTCTGGTCCGCGCTCGTGCGGTCCCGCGGCTGGTCAGCGCTGGGCGGCCTGGCCGAGGCCCCGCCCCGCACCGCCGGCTCCCCGGGCGGCCCGCCGACGAGTGGACTGGGCCCCGAAGCGGCTCCTAGACTCCAGAGGGCGCGGGGCTGCGCGACTGTGGACGCCGAGCGGCCATGTTGGGAACGGGCGGAAGAGTGGGCGGTGGCGGCGGCGCGCGACTGGCATGTCACGTGTCTGCGCCCCGCGCCGGAGGGCGAGAGGAGACAGGTGCGCGCGTGCCGAGGACGCTGGCGCCCCGCCACCGCGCGCGTGCGCGTGCAGAGCGCACACACGCACACACACACACACGTGTGCCAGGAGCCCCGTGAACAGACAGACTGCGGCGGGTCTCGGCAGGAAAGTGTCCGTCCGCAGCGATGGGCTGGCGGCAGCCGAGCGACCGGACTGATCTGAACGGCCCGCGGCTGGGAGAAGCCATCGCAGAGGCCGCCGAGCGGCACCGCGGGCGGGAACAGGCGCTGCAGAAACAGGGTCCGGCGGTGCGGCCAGGGGTGCGTGGGCGTGGGCGGAGCACGGGTTCCTGGACCTGGCCTGTGCGATGTTAGTGAGGGACACCTGGCACGGTAGTGTCGGAACCACAGACGTCGCAGCACACGGAGAAACGCAGGGGAAGCACGTGATTGTTTGTTTTTTAAATCACTTAAGAGGTTGGGGATCCCAGAATGGAATGCAAAACGTGACGAAACGATCTGACTGTATTACACACTTATGAAACAGCCTCGCGGAGGGGACACGCTGACTGAGGTAGCCTTGGAAATGAGTGCAGTCCTGGGACTAAAGGGAAGAAGAACGGCACACAGACACTTCATTCTGAGTTGTTCCCCACGGGTTATCCTAGTGGAAATGACCAATCAAGTAGGTGGCAGGAGGGGGTGGAGCCAGGCTTCCCACCGTGGGTGGGTGTTTGCAGATAAGAGTGAAGGAGGAGCCTGGGATAATCCCTGTAGTGGGTTTGTTCCGTATCCACCGGGTGGCTACAGATGGAAGAGTTTACACGCATAGCCACGTGTGTTTACACACACATTTCCTTGCTCTCCCAGCTGAGAGGGCCCAGGAGCATTGATGCCCCAGTAGCAACATTCACATTGAGCGCGCCGGGATCCTCCTGGTTTCTGATCCCATGTGCAGAGAAGGGACCAGGACTCCTTGGAGAAACAATTAATTCTAGGTCTAGGGACCCTCTTGTAGTGCCGGATAGTAAGGAAGTGCTCAAAAGGGGTTTGGGGGGGGACTCACCATGATAGGCATATGCCAAAGGAACCTGGGAGGCAACTGAAAGAGCTTCTAGTGGCCAAAGCTAGAACAATTTGACAAATTAATAAAACAAGTAAGGTAGCATTATATTATAACCTAAAGTGCAAAAGGACTATACATGGGTCCATACTGATACGTGTATAAGCAGTGTATTCAGAACGCTGGAGTCCTGCCCTCCGGGAGCTGGAATGTGGTTCCCATCCCTAAGTGTGGGCAGTGCACAGGGACTTCCCCACAAAGAGCACAGCTTGGAAAAGGGAGGAAAGAGCATCTGTAGGGAGGAGACGCCTGACAGACACAACCTCAGTCCAGTGACCAATGTGACATCACAATGATCAGCTGTGGTGACAGTACATGCCCTTGATAGGATGTGCTGAGAATGGCACCCCACCTCTGTGGTCTTCTGCCCCAAAATCCATCACCCCAGTCTCGTCAGGAGAGAAACACCAAATAAATCCCATTTGAAGGGCATTCTGCAAAACACGTGCCCAGTTCTCCAAATTGTCAGGTCATCAAAAAGTCTGACAAACTGTCACGCCCACAGGAGCCTCACCAGACATGACACTGAGCAACATGTGGTGTCCTGAGTGGGATCCTGGAACAGGAAAAGGACACACGAAACAAACTGGGAAAACTAAATAAAGTAAGGACTTTTGTTAGTAATTATCACTGATGTTTCTTTAGTTGTACATGACACATGTACCACACTAATGTAATGGGCTGGGCATGGGGCATGTAGGAACCGTGTCCTATCTTTGCAGTTTTTCCGTAAATCTAAGACTATTCTTTATAAAAAAATTTTTTTAAATGTGTTTCAAAAGTGGTCATCACCCATAATGCTACCCCTCCCCAAAAAAGCAAGAAGAGGCGTGTGTTGGAGTTGATACAGGGAGAGAAGCACACTTGTCCCTGCTGCTGGCTGTGTGCACAGGTCCGCTGCCTGGGGAGGCTCCTGCCTGCACCTTGAGGGGCCCTCTTGAATGTGAATAGGAAGTGTGCAAGCGTATGCACACCGCACAGGCCCATGGTTCCACGCCTGAAACCCCAGAGGTGAGTTGAATTTCAGAATGTAGAATGTTTTTTGGAAAGGTAACTGGATCCTTACACTACGTTGGACATTAGACCCCATCCGGGCTGGTGCAGCAGCCTGTACCCAAACTCGCTAATGGGCTGACATACATGCTATTCACACCAAGCTGGGTGGAGGCTATGGAGGCCTGTTTATGAAGCGCATAAATAGACACATCTTGTTCCGTCAGGTTTTGCCACCAAATGAGTTTGTCCAAACTTACAAAGGAAGAAAAGCCAGGTTTTCAGAGCTTTTGGGATTTTGGAATTCTAAGTTAGTGCATATGGGCCTATAGTAGACAAATAATTGGTGCCCTGGCCGGTGTGGCTCAGTTGGTTGGAATGTCACCCTGAATACCAAAAACTGGTGGGTTCAATTCCCGGTCAGGGCGCATACGCGAGGCAACCAATCAATGTTTCTCTCTCACATTGATGTCTCTCTCTCTGAAATCAATGGAAACATATCCTCGGGTGAGGATTAAAAAAAATAATAAGCCCTGACTGGTTTGGCTCAGCAGTTAGAACGTCAGCCTGCAGACCACAGAGTCCTGGGTTCAGTTCCCGCTAAGGGCACGTACCTCGGTTGCAGTTTGTCCCTGGCCCCGGTTGGGGTTGTGTGGACGGCAACCACTCGACGTGTCTCTCTCACATCGATGTTTCTCTCCCTCTCTCTCTCTTCCTCCCTCCCACTCTATCTGAAGATAAATGCAAAAAAAAAAAAGTCCTTGGGTGAGGATTTAAAAAGAAACAATAATAGTAATGATTGGGAACACTCTGACTGCCCACTAGCAGGGGAATTGATTTAAAAATGTATACTGTGTTCATTCATATGATGGACTACTGTGTGACATGGGCACCTACATGGACACGTCTATTTTGCATGTCGTCCCATCGCACAAGGTCACAGCAAACCCTCAGCCAAACCCACTCGACGAAAGGATAGACAGGGGCTGGAGCCCAAGCAGAGTAGGGCGTTCTGGAGGGAGGGCTTGAGTGCCATGTTGCTTGACACTCTGACCCCCTGTGCAGGCCTTCCCGGAGCTGGCTGTGTGCACTGGGTCCCTCCCTCCTCAGATGTACCTTGCTTCTCCATCAGGCTCTCAGGGCGCTGCCCCCCTCACAGGCTGTTCCCAGAAAGTGAGCAGCTGTTGTCCCCTGCACTGGCCAACACCACCAGGCCCAGGGCCTCTGCCTCCCGTTTTGACAGACGTTGCTCCCTACTCCTGAGAAGCACTTCTAAGGAAGGGCACATAATGGCATGGCTACTTTCTTGAAAGGGGTGGGAAACACACAAACTAATATCTCCCCAAATTACCCCCCCCAAGCACATTATTTGTGTAATTTACAAAAAGTATCTTAAACCCAGAGGATATAAGACATAAAATCCGATTGATTTCTGCTCAAGAGACATTAAGTCCCCCATGTGCACAGACATTTATTAGGTTCCCTGTTGGCACCACACCAAGCAGGTGTGTTCCTCGGCTTACGCTTCTCCAGGAAGCTCAGGCTGGGCTGGTTTGAGGCCACGGCTGGCGCTCCAGGTGTGGGACAGACGGGAAAGGGCCAGCCTGTCCTGCAGACACAGGGGCAGCCCTGACGAGCGGCAACAACCCGAATAATCATTGGAGCTGGAGGCCTAACGGAACAGCATTTTCTAGTGGGGTCAATCCATGACCAGAGTGTTTTCCAGAACATTCTGCTCTCCCCCACCAACAGGAAGCCCCTCCTTGGCCTCCTGCAGGGTAGGGTCCTGCTCTGTGTTCTCAAGGATACTGAAGAGTGTTGAAGGCTTACACCAAAATGGGACTTTTTTGCACTGGAGGTAGAAGGTGGACAAAAATGGGCAGCTGGCCCTGGCCGGTTTGGCTCAGCGGTTAGAGCGTTGGCCTGCGGTCCAGAGAGACCCGGGTTCAGTTCCCGCTAAGGGCATGTACCTCAGTTGCAGTTTGTCCCCGGCCCTGGTTGGTCATGTGGGTGGCAGCTGCTCGATGTGTCCCTTTCACATCGATGTTTCTCTCTCTCTCTCCTCTCTCTCTCTCTCTCTCTCTCTCTCTCTCTCTCTCTCTCTCTCTCTCTCTCTTCCTCTCTCTCCCTCCCACTCTATCTGAACAAAAAATGAAAAAATGTCCTCGGGTGAGGATAAAAAAAGAAAATGGGCAGCTGTGGGAGAGTTCTGAGTCTGGAACCATCGTAGTGCATCTGTTTCCGGACCCCAAGGCCCAAGTCCCGGGAAGAAGGAGGCAAGACTGTGCTGACCCAGGCTTGAATGACTTGGAAATCAGGGACCGGCTGCCAAGGTGGAGGGCCCATGGGCACCTGGTGGGCAGAGGGCATCCCCACTCCCACAGGGACATCCTCCCAGGCCCTGAGGGAAAGACGAGTCAAGGTTCCCACGGGAGCCCTCGTGGCCCCTGGAGCCTGGATGGAGCTCTGCTCACTGGAGTGGAGAGTTGCTGAGGCCACCCACACTCTTGTCAGAATGTTCAAAACCGTAGTTGTCATGGGCGCTGTTGTCCTGGCACGTTGGGGAGGAGGGCTTTGAACAAGAGGCCGTGCTGGCCGCGACCACCTCCTCTGCCCGCCTCCGCTCCAGCACTAGGGCTGTGTTGACATCAGGCCCTGCAGAGGGACAGACACAGAGGCGCACAGTCACCGCACCTCTCCTGGCAGACAGGAGTGCTCCCACGCAGCGCCTGTGGCTCCTCCCTGGGCGTGGGGAGTGCCGGCAGCAGGGACCTGGGCACTCACCCAGGTAGCTGAGGATGACGGGCAGGAAGACCAGGCCGTGCAGCAGGCCCAGCAGGGTGATGAGGAGGTTGAGACGGAAGAAGAAGATCTGGATGAGCTGGGCCTTGGCCAAGCCCAGAATGAGGATGCCGGGCAGGTTGGTCATGGCCACACCAGCGAAGACCTAGGGTCACAGGCCGGTGTCAGGCTGGGCGTGGAGCAGCCAGCGGGCGGTTCTGGCAGCCGCCTACCCACTCACCGCACTGCCCATGGAGATGGTCGCCTCCTTGGCCCTCTCCAGCCGGGTGGGCTTGGTGCTGACCGCGAAGGAGCGTGTGATGTGGGACACAAACTCCACGGAGATGCCCACTGCCTGTGGGCAGAGAGGGGTGTCAGCCTCGAGAGGCTGGGGAGGGGTCTCTGCCCAGGCCAGGGGGCAGAATTTAGACCCTAGAGAGAATGGGGCATGCCCCATGACACACCACGCCGGGCAGTTACCGTGACCAGGTTGATGAGGGACACAGCGTTGTAGCTGATGCCCCACAGGGCCATGAAGCCCACGGTGTCCACCAGGATCATGACGATGGAGAAGAGGTTGAGGAGGCCGGAGCGGAGGTCCATGCCCAGCAGGAGGCAGCAGACAGCAAAGGTGGGCACCAGGCAGAGGCCGAGCATGAAGAGCCCCTCAGGTACCACCGTCAGGTACTGCTCATAGAACACGTTGGTGATCCTGCGGATGGGGGCGCGATCACACACGGTGCCTGGCCTCCCATACCCATGTCAGGAGGAGGGAGCTCATCAAGGGCGTGGGCAGTCCTCCCCTGCAGCCCGCAGCCCAGGCCTCACGTGTAGGGGAAAACCTCGAAGGCTGGGTCGGTGCCGGGCACCTTCCGAAGGTCGGCGGTGATGTTGGCCGCCAGTGCCCGAGTTGCCCGCAGAGCCTCCGTGTAATCCTGTGAGTTCTTCAGGGGCTTGTGGTAGGCCATGAAGCGAGAGGCTGGCGCCAGCCGGGGAGCAGAAAGGGAAGGTCAGAGCCGGCTCCAGGCGCCCTCAGGACCCCAGGGGACCTGAGCTCAGGGCTCTGCTGCCAAACTTTTGGGATTCATGACACTTTGGGCGAAGGGCCTGCAGTTGGGTTTGGACCTGCCCTGCAGACTCTGCAGCTGGGTGAGACTAAGCCCAGCCCTGCCTCTGCTGGACGGAGCCACAGGGCTCTCCCATGGACCCAAACGCTGCTCTGAGGGTTTGGGGTGGGGAGGCAGAAGCAGGGCAGACAGGGGCGAAGTCTGAGGATAAGGAGCTGAGTAGCTGACGACCTCCGAAGAGGTGGCTGGAAGTCCCCACGAAGGAGGAAGGAGAGACGATGCCAGACTGAGGGTGCTCCCTGGAGCCCGTGGCCCTGGAGCCCGTGGCTCGCATCCTCCCACCACGTGAGGCCGCACTTACCTAGAACCTGGCCATCGGGGCCCAGATCCACCGAGGTGCTGTATGCCGCCAGGCCGCTGGGGGGCAGAGTAGAGGCTCAGCGGGGGACCAGGCCACCCCAGACCCCTCCCCCAGCCTCCCACTTCTGTGCGCTCCCCACCCCGTCCTCTCCAGAGCCACACCCAGGCCTACCCTTTGGGACATTTGATGTTGGGGGGGTCGTTGAGGAACCAGGGAAGGTACTTGTGGAACTGTTCCACCGAGGGCCTCACGGGGCCGAGGGTGAAGCCCACGCAGTTCTTCAAGCAGGCCAGCGAGTCTGCAAAGAGAGCGGGGGCTGCAGGTAGCGGCACCCAGGGCCCGGCCCCCTGCTCTGCCCCTCCTGCCACTCTGTGCCCCTCGCGCCCAGGCACACGCCCCGCGTGAGCAGCAGGCAGCAGCCCGTGCGCCCGAGAGCATCTGCGTTTCTCTCTAACTGTGGGGAATTGTCTCCATCACAGG
Source organism: Tadarida brasiliensis (assembly GCA_030848825.1). Lineage (NCBI taxonomy): Eukaryota > Metazoa > Chordata > Mammalia > Chiroptera > Molossidae > Tadarida > Tadarida brasiliensis. The sequence continues at coordinate 101,571,184 of CM061267.1, read as the reverse complement.
ACCTGCTGACTCCTACGAACAGATGAGGAAGGAAAGTCTGGGGCAGAGAAACAGCCCACGGCCTACGGGGCCTCCCCACTCCAAGGGCCACGGGCACCTTGGCTCGCTCCCTACTCCTGCCTCGCGAGAGCCAGCATGCCCCCAGAGCGTGGGCACAACTCAGGAGAGACACAGTGGGTGAGTACCCAGGGGTCCAGCTGGCATCCACCCGTTTGGGCTTGGTTGCCCACACGTGTTTTCTGAGCCTGTGTCCCGCCCCAAATGACCGTGCAGGAGGGTGTGAGGGGCTAAGGGAGCCTCGCCAGTTCTCTCCTTTCTTTCACCTCAGTTTCCCTAAGCAGAGGCATCTCACTCACTGACGGTCGAGGGGCAGAACTCATCCTTGTTGGGGCCAAAGGCGTAGATGCGGCAGCAAGAGGACGGCGTCAGCCAGTCGATGAAGTCGTCCACCCAGGAGGAGGCCGGAATGGCCAAGTAAGACCTGGGGTGGGGGCAGGAGATCAGGAGAGCCAGTGCTGGGGCCTTCCGGGGTGCACTGGGCCTTCCCCAGCATGTGGCAGCAGGGTGGGGTCAGACAGGCAGGAGGGGAGCTGGAGGGGTGGGGACACAGACGGGGTGCAGGCACAGGCAGGGACACTCACTGCTCAGGGAACTCGGTGGCATACTGGATCTTCTGGGTTAAGGAGAAGCTTTCACAGCCAGCGCTGGAGCAGATGTTGTTCATGCCCACCTTGCTGGAGAAGTTGTAGCCCCCGGTGGTGACAAAGTAGACTGGGGCCCCCACCTCAAAGTAGCGGTTCAGAAAGAGGAAATAGTCGAGCAGGTATGAGTCCTGCAAGGGAGGACAGTCAGTGAGGTCAGACCAGACACATCCTGGAGGCTCACTCCAGCTCACAATCACAGGGTATAGCCACAGAGAGCACACTCACAGAGTTACACTCCCAGAGGTACAGTCACAGAGGTACACTCACAAAAGTATACTCCCAGAGGTACACTCACAGAAGTATACTCCCAGAGGTACACTCCCAGAAGTATACTCACAGAGGTACACTCCCAGAGATACACTCCCAGAGGTGCACTCCCAGAGGTACACTCCCAGAAGTATACTCACAAAGGTACACTCCCAGAGGTACACTCCCAGAAGTATACTCACAGAGGTATACTCCCAGAGGTACACTCCCAGAGATACACTCCCAGAGGTGCACTCCCAGAGGTACACTCCCAGAGATACACTCCCAGAGGTGCACTCCCAGAGGTACACTCACAGAAGTATACTCACAAAGGTACACTCCCAGAGGTACACTCCCAGAGGTACACTCACAGAAGTATACTCACAGAGGTACACTCCCAGAGGTACACTCACAGAAGTATACTCACAGAGGTACAGTCACAGAGGTACACTCCCAGAAGTATACTCCCAGAGGTACACTCCCAGAGGTACACTCACAGAGGTACACTCCCAGAAGTATACTCACAGAGGTAGTCACAGAGGTACACTCACAGAGGTACACTCACAGAAGTACAGTCACAGAGCCTCACTCACAGAGGTACACACTAAAAGAGGCATATACCAAGGAACATTACAATCCAGCTGTTGAAAAACAAAGGCAAAGAGAGAATTTTGAAAGCAATAAGATAGAAGTGACTCGTCACATAAAAAGATCCCCAATAAGATTACAAACATCTCATCAGAAACCTTGGAGGCCAGAAAGCAGCAGGTTTGTATATTCAAAGTGCTGAAGGAAAAAGAACTGTCAGTCAAGAATCCTATTTCTGGCAAAACGGTTCTTCAAGAATGAGAGACAGTATACCCTACTGAGAAATAACTCTTGTACAAAAAAGATATATTTTCAGCCCAGCCAGTGTGGCTCAGTGGTTGGGCGTCGACCCATGCAACAAGAGGTTGCCAGTTTGATTCCCGGTCAGGGCACATGTCTGGGTTGTGGGCCAAATCCCCAGAGTGGGGGCATGCAGGAGGCGGCCAATCGATGTTCTCTCTCGTCGATGTTTCTATCTCTCTCTCTCTCTCTCTCCCCCTCTCCCTTCTTCTCTCTCTAAAAATCAATAAAGAAAAAAAAAAGATATATTTTCACTGAAATGGAAAATACTGTTTTGCTGCCTGTAATAGAAGGTTTGAGGAGAAGTTTCCAAACAACACAATCAGGGAATAACACAATTTTGACTATGATGAATGAGGGACAGATTAAGACATTCCCAGACCAACAACAGCGGAAGGAGTTCGTTGCCACAAGACCTGCCCTGCAAGGATGCTAAAGGGAGTCCTTCAGGTTGAACTGAAGGGACACCAGAGTATAACTCAAAGCCACAGGAAGAAATAAAAATCCCTGGTAAAGGTAAATACAGTTGACCTTGAACATGCAGGGGTTAGGGGCACCGATCCCCAACGGTGAAAATCCCATTATAACTTTTGACTCCCCCAAATCTTAACTACTAATAGACTACTGTTGACCAGAAGCCTTATCGATAATGTAACAGTAAATTAACACATATCTTGTATGTTGTATGTATTATATACTGTATTCTTACAATAAAGTAATTGAGAAAGTACTATACTTTCTCAATTACTTTAAGAAAGTAAAAAAGAAAGTACTATATTCTCCATGTTTTGTTCAGATAGAGTGTGAGGGAGAGAGAGGAAGAGAGAGAGAGAGAGAGAGAGAGAGAGACATCGACGTGAAAGGGACACATCGAGTGGCTGCCTCCCGCACGACCCAACCAGGGGCCGGGGACAAACTGCAACCAAGGTATGCGCCCTTAGCAGGAACCGAACCCGGCTCTCTCTGGACCGCAGGCCAACGCTCCAACCGCTGAGCCAAACCGGCCAGGGCGAAAAGAAAGTACTATTAAGAAAACCATAAGGAAGGGAAAATACATTTACAGTTCTGGACTGTATTGCCCCCAGAAGTTTACATTGCGTGTTTACAAGACAAATCACGTATCAGTACCTAGGTCAATATTGTCTTATATGATACAACACATTGTAGATGTTATAGTATTACTAATGAAAAGATAATGTGGAAAAGAAATCCATATTTATTTACAGGTATAACAATTCGTGCATTGACAACAGCAATGACATGCTTTCTGGCAGCTGAGTCTAATCGTTACGATTGCTTCACAGAAGCCTGGCTTGTACACTAATCAGTGGATTGTCACAAAACTTTTAGGCATACAGTATCACAGTCATATTCGTAATACAATATTGGAAACATTGCTACATTCTTTAAAAAACACTTACCTGTGATAATAGGCTGATAGTTTCTCCAATTATGAGAGAGAGAGAGAGAGAGAGACATTCTGTACAGTAATGTAGTTCTTTGAAAGCCAAGTTATAAAATAGTAAGAAAACTAACCTATTACTGATGTATACTAATATCACTCACGTCGGCACACGGTGTGCTAGGGGATGGGTACTGAGGCGATGGTGATGACCAGACAGAAGACTCATATGTAGTACTGCCATCGTTTTTAGATTTTCCCACGAAAAACCCTCACACACATACACAGCTGACCAACTGTCCAGCATGATGACGATCTCTTCATTAAGTGGAAGGTGGTCGTCATGAGGGTCTCCATGCCCAGGAGGTCAAGGAGGCAGAGGGCGTGCCCTCAGGGCAGCCTGATGGGAACGGTCAGCATTGCTGCCTGACCTTTTCACTTTTCCGTTTCTCTGAGGTTGTTTCCCACCGCTGGCTCTCGTGGGCGCCTGTGTCAGAGAAGGGTCCCTGTCGACACGGAAGTCAGGGCAGGATCGTCTAAACCAGTCTGCTTTCCTGCTCTGCTCACCTCCATCCTGTCATTCTCTGTGAGTCCCCCAGCGTGGTGTCTGTTAGCTCTCGGATTTCTCGGGGATCCACAGCTTGAAGGCTGTCACCCCACCCCCGCCTTGCTTGCTGTGTCCAGTCTCCAGCGTGGTTCCCTTGACCAGCTGGCTGCCGACCCTGAGAAGCCGTGCACGACGCCTGGGCCGTGTTCTACAGCAGGAGGTCATCGTTTCGGGCCGGGGGCTCTCACGGCCTTTTCTCTAACAAGGTGCCTCTTCAGAGGTGTGATCCATCCAGGCGTCATGACGTCCTCTCTGTTGGGGTTCTCTTCCATCGGCCAACAATCCTTTCCATAGAGACTGAGTGTGATGAGCTAAGGGTCCTGTGACCCCTGATCCAGAGGCTGAATTAGGGAAGTTGTGTTTAGGGCCGGAAGGACCACTTCGATGCCTGTTGAACTCATGGGGTGCTGGGTGGCCAGGGACATTGTCCAATATCAAAATAACTTTAGCCCTGGCCGGTTTGGCTCAGCGGTTAGAGCGTCGGCCTGCGGTCCAGAGAGACCCGGGTTCGGTTCCAGCTAAGGGCACGTACCTCGGTTGCAGTTTGCCCCCAGCCCTGATTGGTCGTGCGGGAGGCAGCCACTCGATGTGTCCCTTTCATGTCGATGTTTCTCTCTCTCTCCCTCCCCCCCACTCTGTCTGTACAAAAAATGGAAAAATGTCCTCGGGTGAGGATGAAAAAAATAAATAACTTTAAAGGCACTGCCTTACTGGCCAGATACTTCCTGACCTCGGGGACAAAGCTTCGATGGAACCCATCAGAAATGGATTGTCGTTGCCCAGACCTACCTCTGGAACCACCAGAGCCGACAGCTGGTTGTGTCTGTCCCTCGAGGCCCAGGACCAGCAGTGTCACAGGGAGGGGCCGTTCTGATCGTAAACCCGACTGCATTGGCACAGAACAGCCAAGTTAGCCAGTCCCTTCCACCCTAAATCCTGGCACTCGCTTCTCTTCCTAACCAACACATGTCTTTGTGACATTTCTTCCAGAACGGGGCACTTCCCTCTGCAGTACAAACCAGCTCAGGCAGGCATCCTGCCTCCTCGGTGAGTCTCTCAGTGGCGTCTGGGAACTCGTCTGTTGCCTCTTGGTCGGCAGAAATGCTTCTCCTGTTATCCTGACATTGTTTCAGATCAAACCTCTTTCTAAAATGATCCAGCCATTGCTGGCGTTAAACTCCCCAGCCTTAGATCCTTCGCCTTCCTTGCGCTTTGTCGTGTAATGGCTTTGCTCTTTCTAGAATCCGTGGAGTTGATAGGTGATCTTTCTTACAGCAGCCCTGCACCCACATAAAAGCTGAGTTTTCATGCCCGGCCGGCGTGGCTCAGTGGATGAGCGTCATCCCACGGACTGAGAGTTCCCGGTTCGATTCCCAGTCAGGGCACATGCCCGGGATGTGGGCTCCATCCCCAGTAGGGGGCGTGCAGGAGGCAGCCGATGACATTTCTCTCTCACATCAATGTTTCTATCTCTCTCTCCCTCTAAAAAATTCAATAAAAACATATTTAAAAAGAAAATAAAAGCTGAGTTTTCAATACCAGATGAAAAGGCATTTCACAAAAAGTGCAAGGTGTCCGCACCTGCTGGTGTAGCCGCAACAACGACTTTGCAAATCTCCTTTTCTTTGTTGACGATGGTCCTTACACTGGACTCATTCATACGTTGAAGTGGTGGTCAGCCACAGCTGCAGACCTCAGGGGCCAAGCTTCGATGGAACCAATCCAGAAACGGGTCCTCGTTGTCAACCACGGTACCCACCAAGCACTTCAGCTATTTCTTCGGATGCTGTGACTTTTCTCTGCTTCTTGAGAGCACTTCCAGCATCCCTGGTGGTGCTTCATGTGGGCCCCTGGTGTGATTCAGAGTTTAAGGTATTATACTGAACGCGATGGAAGATACACAAGAACCAGGAGAAACCGCTTTCCACCGCGACGCAGTTTACGGAGAGACAAGCTGCTCACGCAGAGATGACCAGCGTCACACGTGTCGTAAGCGACACAGCAACACTTGAGCTCACGGCAGCAGCCATGGGAGGAGACCACAACAGGTGCCACAGCTGGTTTGATGTGTGAAGACATTTCTGTCACTGCAGATGGCACCACGGACCGCCTGTGAGATCTGATAAAGTTCAGCTTTTTTTTTTTTTTTTTTAATCCTTACCCAAGGACATTTTTTTGCATTTATCTTCAGATAGAGCAGGAGGGAGAGAGGGAAGAAGAGAGAGAGAGAAACATCGATATGAGAGAGACACATCGCGTGATTGCCACCCAAACGACCCCAACCGGGGCCGGGGACAAACTGCAACCGAGGTACATGCCCTTAGCGGGAACCGAACCCGGGACTCTCTGGTCCAAGGGCTGACGCTCTAACCGCTGAGCCAAACTGGCCAGGGCTAAAGTTTAGCTTTGTATGACAGACTGTATGTTTTATGGTAGTAGATGATAAAATAGACTAGTATTTACATATATATTAGGTATTCATTACATACCCAGCTTCTTCTTTTTCTCTTTTTTCCAACATTTTTGGGCTACATGGTTCCTCTGCAAGTTTTTTCAAACTGTCACAAATCTCCAAAAATTTTTCTGATATATTTATTGAAAAAATTTACACATAAAGGGGCCCGGGCAGTTCTAAACCCATGTTGTTCAAGAGTCAACTGTACACAGCGATTATAAATCCTAGTGCTGCAGCCGTCTGACCTGTAACTGCACTGTTAGGTGTGTACACGACTTGAGACTACTGCATGCAGTTTCTAGTCTATGTTTGGGGCACACAACAGGTAAGGATGTAATTCTGAGCCCTCGGTAGCTGACGGGTGGAGACAGCGCCGTCAGGGAGCAGAGTTGTATGTTATTGGAGGAAGCTGCTACCCATTTATTTTTTATTTTTTATTTATTTTTATCCTCACCCGAGGACATTTCTCCATTTTTTGTTCAGCTAGAGCAGGAGGGAGAGAGAGGGAGAGAGAGAGAGAGAGAGAGAGAGAGAGAGAGAGAGAGAGAGAGAGAGAGAGAAACATCGATGTGAAAGGGACACATCGAGTGGCTGCCTCCCGCACGACCCAACCAGGGCCGGGGACAAACCACATCCGAGGTACGTGCCCTTAGCGGGAACCGAACCCGGGTCTCTCTGGACCGCAGGCCGACGCTCTAACCGCTGAGCCACACTGGCCAGGGCGAAGCTGCTACCCATTTACATGAGAGTGTTAGAGCTTCAGGATGTGCAGTGGAACGCCCATGGCAACGACAAAGGAAACAGCCATCGAATACACACCAAAGGAAATGAGAAGGGAATTTCAAAGTTTTCCTGATAAAAATCAACTAAACACAGACCCTGACCAGGTAGCTCAGCTGGGTCGAGCGTCGTCCTGATACGTGAAGGTGCGAGTTCGAGCCACGGTCAGGGCACAGGCAAGAAACAACCGATGAATGCATCAAGAAGTGGAACAACAAATTGATGTCTCTGTCTGTCTGTCTATCTCTCTCTAAAATCAGTCAATAAAAGACACTCAGAAAAGTTTATCAACGTGATAAAGGCCATATATGAAAATCCCACCACTAATATCACATTTAAAGGTGAAAAACTGGAAGTGTCTCCTGTAAGAGCAGGAGCAGGACAGGGTGCCCACTGTCACCACCGTCATTCCGCATGGCACTGGGATGAAAGGCACCCAAACTGTGAAGGAAGAGCTACAGCAATCTGTTCATAGGTTACATAGTCATATAAAATCATATAAAATTCCACTAAAAAACTGTTAGGACTCATAAGCAAATTCAGCAAAGTTGCAGGATAGAAAATCAGCATGCAAAAATCAGCTGCATTTCTGTACATGAATGATGAGCAGTTTGAAAGGAAACCCAACCTGGTTCAAAAATGGGCGAACGACTTGAACAGACAGGTGCAGGGCCAGCCAGTGGAGTTGGCACATGCCCTCACGCCCGGGCAGGGCCATTGCCCAGAACCAAAAAAGATACATCAAAAGAAAGTCAACGTCACTAGTCATTAGCGAAATGCAAATAAAAACTATAATGAGATACCACCTCACACCAGTTAGGATGGCTACCATCAACAAACAGAACACAGTAAGGGTTGGCGGGTGTGGAGAAACTGGACCCCTCTGCACAGTTGGTAGAAATGTAAATGGGTGCAACCACTATGGAGGCAGCATGGGGAACCCACAAAAAATTAAAACAGGACTATGTATGATCCAGCAACCCACTTCCAGGTATTTATCCAAAAGAATGGAAAGCAGGGTCTCAGGGGCGTCTGTACACCTGTGTTCATAGCACTAGTCACAGGAGCTGCCACATGGAGAGAGCCCCAGGTCCATCAATATCTATATGAACATTGTTCAGCCGTAAAAAGGGAGAACATTCCGACACCTGCTGCAACGTGGGGGAACCTTAAGGACATCATGCGGAGTGAAATAAGCCAGTCACAAAAGGACAAACACTGTATGATTCCACTTATGTGAGGTCCCTAGAGGAGTCGAAATCAGAGACAGAAGACAGAGGGGTGGTGCCATGGGCTGTGGGAGGGGAGAGAGGGGAGTTATTGGTTAATGAGGACAGCGTGTCCGATGTGCAGGACGAGGTCTCCTCCTGGGTCCGCACAGAAGCCCGGCACCCCTCCTGGCCCCGGCCCAGGCTGCCCCGCCCTGCTGCGTGCTGCAGACCCTCCTGCCTCCCAGAGGGCCGAGCCCAGTGCACAGCTCACCTTGGGCAGGGCCAGCTCCTGGTCCAGCCCCACACTGATGTGGCACATGAAATAGAGACCCACCCCGAACAGGGCCAGGAACAGCAGCAGCTGCAAGGGAAGCACAGGACAGGAGGCTGCACAGGGGCTCCCGGCTGTCCTGAGCTGGGTCGCATTGGCTGTTGGAAACACTCGGGAGCTGGACTTGAGTCCTGCTGCCACCCCCACCCTGTGCTTCAGCCCCGGGACCTGGGTGCGCTCTGGGCTGGCCACCGACTGTGAGGTGGGGGTCAGGCTGAGCAGCCCTGGCCCCGCCCAGGGGTGTGAGGACCCAGCTGCCCTGCCGCCCCACTCACCACGACCACACGGGTGACCCGGTGCAACAGGAACGGAGCGTAGACTTTGCGAAAGAATCGGAGCAGGAGCCCCTCGCCCTGGCCCTGCGGGGGCAGGTCCTGGGCACGAAGGCAGCAGCAGACATCCAGCTGGGAGGCCTGCGGGAGGCAGCCCCCACATGGCACCAAAGCAGACCCTGGGGACCACCACCTTCCCTCCCCGGTGCCAGCGGACATGCCAGCGTGAAGTTTGCTACCTTGATAACATCTCTTTGAATTCTGTGCTGTCCCAGAAACAGTAGCTCCCTCTCAACTTCTGACTTAGCGTGGGTTTCGAGACCTCGTGTACTTTAGGAAGCTTGGGCGTATTTCCCAAAACGACCGAAACAAAATCACTTTTCTGTGGGACATGGGGGACCCTGTGTCCCTGCAGTGTCCCTGCCGCAAGCCCCACGCTGAGCCTTCTCTACAAAGTGAAGCCACCCATCCAGGCCAAAATTTGGCCAGCAGGTCCCCTACCTCCTGCCTCCTGCTGTCGAGGGACACCAGGGCCACGAACGCCGACATCTGCAGCAGGAAGTCCAGGATCACCGCGAGGCCAGAGGTCAGGGCAAAGGTCCGCACGGCGGGCATGGGGGTCAAGGCCCCTGGGGGACAGAGGTGGCTTTCAGGGCATGGAGTCTGCTCACACAGGTGCAGCGGGAGGGGGGCTGTCGGCACCCCAGGCTCCAGGGCCTCTTAACACCCGTGGGGGGCAGGGGCTTCCCAGGCTCACCCAGGAAGAAGCAGACGGCCTCGGAGACGCTGCAGAGTAGCATGCTGGGCCCCACGCTGCTCAGCGCCCGGCCGATGTGGGCCTCCCGCCGCTCCCCAGGCCTCCGCGGCAGCCTCTGGGGGGTACAGCAAGGAGCAGGTCCAGGGCCAGCCAGTGCCCTCACCCCATCCTCGCCCAGAGACCGCAGAGCCTGAGGGACAGGCCGACCTTCCCCAGGGAGCAGCCCCCGCTGACACAGCTGTCCCAGCCTCCCCTTCTCAAGTCTGGCCCACGGGGATGCTGGGCATGTTTAGGGTGTCCGTGACATCCTTGCCCCAGTGACCGCTGGGACCCTCACTAACAGCAGAGGCTAAATCAACTCTGGGCCGTCCTTCCCTGGACGCAACGTGGCAGCGGAAAGACTCGCGGTGGCCCTCACATGGCAGGCGTACAGAGGGCACGCGGGCGAGTGCGGGTGCCACACGGGTACGAAGCACTCATGTGGGTGACGTGCGCAACGCACCCCGTCCTACCCGCACAGTGCGGAGGGACCTCAGGGCGGGAGGCCCAGGAAGCCCAGGAAGGTGCGTCTGGGGCAGGGTCAGGCCGCAGGACACCCACCACTCACCTGGTACTCGAGGACAAAGATGAAGATGTTGTCCGCCCCCACAGCCAGCACCAGGAACGGCACCACCTGAAGGACCACCAGGGAGGACGGGACGCCCAGGTAGGAGAAGAGGCCCATGGAGGCCATGACGGCGCCCAGCACCACGGCCACACCGCCCAGGCCCAGAGTGACCTTGGCGTCCACCTGCAACGGGACCGGGTCAGCCTCCTGACGCAGGGCTGTGCGGGAGGAGCTGCATCTTGCGAGACACTTTACACATTAGGATTGCATTTCACCGTGGAGTCCGTGAGGAAGCAGAGAACACACTTCCGAGAGGTGCCCCCCGGGGGTGCCACTGTGATGTGTCCCTTTGCAGCCAGGAGCTCCGGTTGGAAAGGTTCTAGGGGCCCCTCAGCCCACACCCTGCCCTCCTCACCAGCACCCTGCGCCAGCTAGTGTAGCTGCCCAGAGCCAGGGAAATGTACAAGAAGATGACCAGGTAGCTGACAGCAAAGACAGGCAGGTCCTGGGCTGTGGTCCGGCTGATCTCGTCCTCCAGGGAGCGCTGTGGACACACCCCCAGCCCGCTGACCCTCGACTGCCGTGATCCCTGCAGGCACATTCCCACCACCCGTGCTCCGAGTGGACGACCCCGGCCCAGGTCACTCAGGAGGGGGCCAGGAGGGGGCCGCGGGGACCCACCCCAAGCCACCTGGGTCGTCCAAAAGCCATGGACCTCAAAACCCCTACCTCTGCCATGAACGTGACTTGGAATGTGCCGGCCATTCGCTCCTGAAAGGCTCGAACCTCCTCCAAGAAGCCCTGCTCCCAGAGCTTGGCCCCAGCCAGCCGGGGATCCCCGGGAGGGTAGTTGTTGAGGGAGAAGGTCAGGATCAGGGCGTCCGCCTCAGAGTAGTCTTTCCCTGGGAGGAGAGGTGCTCAGCCACCCTCTGGCCTCTCCCCCCCCTCCCCTGCCCCAGCTTCTTCACCTGAGTCGTGTCTCACCCCTACACCCTCCTCCCGCTCTTAGCCAAAGGCACAAAACCGGAGACTGAGCAGCGCTGGGAGAGGACGGAGGAGGTGGTCTGGATGGGCAGGTCTCCAGCCCCCACCCAGCCCCACCCCCACGGCTGCCCAGGGGCAGCGGGAAGCCCGTCACCTCTCCCACCTCCTCCCCATGCTAGCCCTTCTGGCCCTCAGGCCGACCCTGCTTACCTTTGTAGCCCCCCACGGCAAGGAAAGGGAAGACCGGGGCGCCGTAGTCAGCCATGCAGCTCAAGGCCAGGGCCGTGCCATCTTTGAAGGTGAGTGGGGCGCTGGAGGGAGAGGAAGCCTTTCCAGACACCACTCCGGTCGCCCTGCCCAGCCCTGGGCCCCAGCACCACCACCTGACCCCGTGGTCAGAACCCTGCCTCCCAGTGAAATCTCACGCGGCCCAGTGCAGTGTGGACGGCAGCTCCCCGGACCAGGGCTGCCCGGGCTCACCTCACCTCCTGCCAGCCAGACCCTCCAGGCCCCATCACCACCTCACCACGGATGGGGCAGGTGGGTGAGCCTCACGCATGGTCCCCTGGGGTGACCCAGACGCCCCCGCCCCAACCACCCACATGGCTGCACAGGCCTCAGCTGCCCTCAGCTTCCTCCTTCCTCCAGGCCCCAAGTGTGTCCATCTCTTTCCCATGGGTAGTTTGCCAGCCCGGTGACCTCGGGCCAGTCCTGCACCCTCACAGAGCCCTCTCGGCAAGCGCAGCGCAGGTACCGGAACAAAGCTCTGGCGAGTGAGCCCGTGGGTCACCAGCTGTCCTGGGAGTATGAGTTGCTGTGTGACCTTGAGCAGCTCACCACACCCCTCTGAGCCTCAGTCTCCCTACCTCTGAAATGAGGACAATCGGACCACCAGGAGTGGTTGTGCCCATCCAGAATCAAAATGAAGCCAGCATGCCCTGGCTGGGTGGTTCAGTGGGTGGAGCACTGTCCCATACAACAACAAGTTGCAGGTTCAATTCCCGGTCAAGGCTGGTACAGGAGGCAACTGGTTGATATTTCTCTCTCTCTCTCTCTCTCTCCCGTCTTCTTTAAATAAATAAATAAAATAAAGCCAGCGTGAAGGTGGGGACCCAGGTCTGAGCATCCCCCGACCTGCAGCTCTGAGGGCGCCTGGGTCCAGGCACAGGCCCTAGAAAGCAGCGCAGGCGAGGCTCACCCTCCAAGCAGGGGGACGGAGGGTCTGCAAGGTTAGAACTGCTTTCAGGAGGACACTTTATACCCTTTCCCTCTCGAGTGCGTCAAGTACCCACAGGCCACCGATGTGGCTCCCACACCACGGGGCAGCTCATGGTTAGCCCGGAAAGGCCGCACCCACGCTGCCGTCTCCCGGTGACTGCCAGGGGGAGGCCAGGCACCTCCCTGGGCAGAGCCTGGAGCTGGGACACAGCACCTGACACCCCAACCAAGGACGCCCCTGCTCTGTCGGCAGCCCTGCAGAGTGGCCTGCTGGCCACGTGCGAATCTGCCCCAGCGAGCGGGAGCCCCGCCCAGGGCACGGCTGCCCCTGAGACCCAGACGCAGAACCACGTGGGTCCCTCGGCACGGTGCCTGGCCTGCCTGGGTTCCAGGAGGCCGCGCCACCCCAGCGTCCGCCTGGAGCCGGCATCCGGGACTCACTTGGCGCAGTAGAGGAAGTGGTCCCTCCAGTCCACCTGGGCGGTCTGCCCCGTGAGCGTCTGGTTGGCGGTGAGCAGCAGGTGCGTGCGGTTGCTCTGGAAATACTGCAGGAGGCTGTTGACGCAGCAGTCGGACAGGCTGGTGTTGTGCGGGTTGAGCGGGGCGTAGCAGAAGTCCCGCAAAGACACGTTGCGCCGCTGCTCGGGCGACCACACCTGCAGGTGCCGCAGCCTCTCCTGCAGCCCCAGCAGCTCCAGCAGCAGGTCGGTGTCCAGCACCCCGCTGAACTGCTTGGGGCCCAGCAGCAGGGAGTCGTAGCTGTAGCCGGGCCGGCCAGGCGCCGTCAGGATCACCTGGTTGGTTCGGAAGAAGGGGCCAAAGTGCTGGTCATGGAACGCCTTCTCCCTGCGGGCCTGGCTGTTGGGGGCTGACCACAGCTCCACCGGGTCCGTGGTCAGCTCCATGAAGGCCAGCCCCCCGGCCAAGACAGCCACCACAGCAGTGGACACCAGCAGGACTGTCAGCGGCCACGAGGCTACCCACGTGCCCCAGCCCTCGAAACACGAGCTGAGGAAGGTGTGTGTGGAGAGGCTGAGCTGGTTGGAGAGGCTGGGGCTGGCCTTGGGGTCCCACGCCCTGCCCTGGTCCCTGCAGGAGATCAGGCGCGTCCCCACGAGGAAGGCAGTGAGCACCGCGAGGACGGAGCACAGGATGATGACGAGGGCCAGCCCGCCCGCCATGCGGCCCAGGCGGAAGGTGGCGTCCAGGGCCTCTGGCTGGGCAATGGCCGGGCACGATGCGGCACAGTCCTGGCAGGAGCAGGCGGTCGCGCCGCCCTGGGACTGGTTGCAGGGGGTGAGCTCCCCGTCCAGAGGCTGCATCACGCTCCCTGCAGCCTGGCTGGGATCCCACAGGTGGAAGGCGATGTCCAGTGGCGCCAGGCCGTTCCCAGTGTCCCCCTGGTAGTTGAGCCAGCGCTGGGCATTGCAGAGGGCGGAGCCATAGACGCCACACATGGCGCCCACGGCCAGAGTGGCCGCCGCGGGGATGCGCACCCGGCTGCAGGACTCATAGGTCTGCTCCGCGAAGCCGCGCTGGTAGAAGGCCTCGTAGGCCACCACGGCGGGGGGCTGGCTGTCCCCACGCACGGCCACGCGCGTCACGTTGATGAAGGCGCTCTGGTTGGGGCTGCAGGTGTTGTGGCAGTGCAGGCTCACGAAGTTGTCCGAGCAGGCTGGGCAGCGGGTCAGCAGCGCCTTGGTGACCGCCAAGCTGCTCTCCAGGGCCACCAGCTGCTTCCGGGAGCAGCAGGCGTAGGTGGTGTCGGCTCCGGTGTAGAGGCGGGGACACACGCGCCGCAGGAGGGCCAGGTGGTCGCCCGTGAGGTGGCGGGCAGGCGTGTTGGACAGGCAGGACACGTTGGACAGGGAAGCCAGGCTTCCTCCCGACAGCTCGGGGTTCTTCCCACACTCGTCATAGAAGGCACAGTAGCCAGGCTGGTGGATGGGCGTGTACAGCTGGGCCCCGGCCTGCAGAGCAGAGAGCTCTCCGTGGGTCCAGCACCACTCAGCCAGGGCAGCAGGGAGGGCGTGGGGCTCGGAAGGACGCAGGCTGGGGGGCAGTGGGTGCGGCAGCTGGGGGCAGGGGAGCCCTGGGGAGGGGTGCGGAGCAGCACTGGGCCTCTGGGGTATCTGGGGTGCCGGCGCACGGGCACAGCCAGGCCTTCATCCTGAGTGACCAGGTCACTGAAGGGAGGGAGGTGACCCGGCAGATATGCATTTAGCGAGGTCACAGTTCAGGGACCCATTCCAAGGGGTGGAGTGGGTACCAGGCGCTGAGCACACGGGCACTATCTCCATCACCATAGGCCACCCGGAGGCCTGGGGCCCTGGTGGAGGCTCTGTGCACAGCCTCCCTGCCCTCCCTGCCCAGGCCCAGAGCCTCTGCCCACCTCCCGGACCTGCAGGTGAGCGAGAGACATGACAGGCAGGAGCCCAGACCTCCTCCCGGCACCAGATGCTGACCCCCATTGGGAGACTCTCGAAGCCAGCCACCAGCCGCCTCGGGCCAGGGTGTCCACAGCAGACCAGGGATGGGAGGCACTTGGTCACACCCAGTCCAGCTACCCCCTCTCCAACCCTGTGTCCATCTAACCCTGTGACCGGGAGACTTGGGTAGACCAGGACCCCCCCACACCCACACCCCTTCTTTGGGGTGCCAGGGATCCCCTGTATGTCCAAAGATCGGCCCCCTAGATGCAGGCCCTCCCTTACTGTCACCAAGAAGCCCCTGCCTAGGACCCTGGATGGGTGGCACCAGGGAGTGGACGCAGGCTCCAGACTCACCAACCGCAGCAGCAGCACCCAGAGCAGCCAGCCCCTCAGGCCGGCCTCTGCCATCCCAGCACCAGGCAGGGGTTAGAGGGAAGTGAAGCCAGGCCACCAGACAGCCAGGCACAGCCAAGGGCTGGGTCCAGGGGGCACACAGCAAGGCAGCCTCCCTGCCAGGGACAGCCTGGCCTGACTGGGTTGGGGACCAATGGGGCTGAGCCCCACACCTCCCAGGACTTCCGGCTGGTTAATGATCCACCGCTCACCCTCCCCGATTTGGCTCTACTCTCTTAGATTCACTTACATGACCCTGGAGGTGCAGGGTCTCCCCTCCACACACCTCCCAAAGACGCCCAAGCCGGGGGCTGAGCCAGCCAGAGACCCTGCCACAGCCCCACACTGGCCTCTGCTCCAGGAAATGCAGGCTGGGGGGCCGTGGGTGGGCTCAGCATGGCCCTGCCAACCCCCACTCCCCTTCCACCCCTCCCCCACCCCTCCTCCACTCCCCTTCCACCCCTCCCCCTCCCCCACCACTCCCCCTCACCCCTCCACTCCCCTCCCCTCCACCCCTCAGGCTAGACCACGGGTCCCCAGCCCCCTCCTGCAGCCACAGCCAGCTCAGCTCTCGCTGGGACACACCCTTGCACTGTCATCCTTAGCAACTGCTGTTAATGAATATTAACAGCCTGATAAGAAGGGACGCATTTGGGTGGCGTGACACAGTGTCACCAGTCTCCTCTGGGCAGGGGGGAAATGTTTGCTGGGCTCTGAGGTGCACAGAGGCCCAGGTGGGAGAGCCATGGCCCCTCCGCTCCCTCCCTCCTGCAGACCCCCACCCTGCAGGGCCGGAGTGCACTGGAACCCCAGGCAGCGGCCACACCCACCAGGCGCTCAGCACTCACCTTCTGCTCCCTCCCGATAGGGATCTCCCTATCACTGGAATGGGCCAGACCTTGGTCCCCATGCCAAGGCTGAGCTTATCGAGACAGCTGTAGGGAACATCTCCCATTCTGCCATCTGCCAGGGGCTAGCTGCAGGGAGTAACCTCCTATCTCCCCGTCTGTGCTTCATGGACCCTGGCCTGACCCGGAGGGCATTACCAAGCACTCCTCTGGGAAGACAGAAGTGGGGGTGAGGGGCCAGAATGTCAGGGATGGCAGGGCAGACTGAGGCCACCTCTCAGCCCTGGGTCTGGAAGGAATGTCAACAGCCCAGGGACACCTGTGCACAGGCTGCCTCGTTCCCCCTGCATCTCTCTCCACCTCCTGGTGTCTGTCCCAGCAGCAGACCTGAGACAGGAATTCCAGGGGGGATGGCAGGAAGCCAACCAGGGTGCGTTAAAGAGCAGACTCACCAGGGACCTTGGAAGACAGTGGGGGCCTGTCCAGGGGTCCCCTCCAGGGAACAAGGGTGCAGGCACTGGTTGAGGGCATTGCAGCGTCAGCTGCAGGGGCCCCTGCCCACCCCATCAATCTGAGGGTGGCCCCGGGGGAGCCCCTAGAAACGGAGCCCAGCATGGGGCTTCAGGGTCCCCTCTGGAACACCCCTGTGGCGCCTGCGAGGCTGTGGAGAGCCAGATTCACGCTGAGAGCACAGCAGACGTACCCTCTCAAGTCCCACTTTCCCCTGACTTTTACCCAAATCCTCAACGCTTCCTTCACGCCCTCGCTTATCACTGGACGGCGTCTCGTAGACCAAGGATCTTGCACTCTGCTAGCTGATTTTCATATCTCATATGAGTAAGGTTTTGGTTGACGTCTTTGTGTCTAACTGTATTTCCTCATTTTGCATTTGTTTCCTTAAACAAAGATCCCAGAGATGAGATTAGTGTGTCAGAGTGGCACGTTTATGGCCCTGGGAGCAGAGCTCAGCGGCGTGTCATCGGGCAGTCTAGGCCACGGAGGGATCACTTACCAGATTCTTGCACACCAGCTCCTCAAGGGTTGAGATTCCTTCCACGGCCGTCATCAATACCCAAAGGTGCCTGGTCACCAGCCTCACCTGCACTGTGTGTCATATCAACTGCCAGACTTTACAAATTTAATAGCCGGAAAAGGGTGCCTCCCAGAGAGGGAACTGACCCTGAACCTGGTCACTAAGTGCAGCCTGTGGTGGGGAGGGCCCAGCACGGGAGCCTCTGCCGGTCAGGTCGGCTGGAGGCCCCGGGAAGCCCTGTGTGGACAGGCAGCAGGTGCTGGAGCTGGGAGGCTGGCTGTGCGGCTCCCGGGGGCATCAGACTGTGCAGTCCAGGCCGAGGTCCGGGCAAGGCGGCGCTGCTGGGCCCGTCACTGGTTCCCGGGCACGGCACCTGGCTGGTTTCGTGCACTGCTGGGCCCAGCACAGGAGCCGTCTAGCATAGCCTCCAGCTCCTGGGGGTGAGCTGCCTTCACGTGGAGATGTGGGGGCTGATCACCTAGTGGCACCTTGCTGTCCCTGGCTCTCAGAGCTGGACTCTGAGACTGAAGGGCCGTGTCCACAGGCCAGGTGAGACATGCTGCTTGCTGCATGCCAGCCTCCGTCCAGGCTCACAGGGGCCCGCGACCTGGTTCTACGATGTGAAGCCTTTTTTTTTTTTTTTTTCTTAATAGACTTAATAGTCTTATGTTTACAGAAAAACTGAGCAGAGAGTAGAAGAGTTCCCTTCTTCCCCCCAGTTTCCCTGTTGAAACATCTTGGCACACTTGTTACAATCGATGGGCAATATTGACACATCACTAACCAGAGTTAATAGTTTACATTAGAGCCCACTCTACAGGACTGACACGTGGAAATGACTTGTACCCAGCATTTAATATCACGCAGAATAGTTTCTCTGCCCCCGAAGTCCCTCTGCTCCACCTGTTCATCCCCTTGTCTCCCCAAACCCCCGATAAACCCTGTTCTTTGTGCATACGTCTCTGTGTGTGTGGTAAAATACACAGAGCATGACATTTACCATCTCGATCATTTTTTTTTTTTTATCCTCACCTGAGGACATTTTTGCATTTATCTTCAGACAGAGTGGGAGGGAGAGGAGAAGAGAGAGACACATCAACTGGCTGCCACCCACAGGACCCCAACCGGGGCTGGGGACAAACTGCAACCAAGGTATACGCCCCCAGCAGGAACCGAACCCAGGACTCTCTGGTCTGCAGGCCGGCGCTCCAGCCGCTGAGCCAAACTGGCCAGGGCCTTCTTGACCATCTTTGAGTGTGCAGTTCTGTGGTATTAAATACATTCACACTGGTGTGTGCCCATCAGCACCATTCATAACATAACTTTACTCACCGTATAAATAAGAAATTCTATATCTATTAAACCATAACGCTCCCCTCCCCCAACCCCTGGGACCCACCAGTATACATTCTGTCTCTGTGATTCTGACCACTCTAGGAACTCCATATAAGTGAAATCACACAGTATTTGTCTTTTTGTGATTGGCTTATTTTTTTTTTCCTTTATTGATTTTAGAGAGAGAGGAAGTGAGAGGGAGAGAGAGAGATAGAAACATCGATGAGAGAACATCAATTGGCCGCCTCCCGCGTGCCCCACACTGGGGATCGGGCCCACAACCTGGGCATGTGTCCTGACCGGGAATCGAACTGGCGACCTCTTGGTGCATAGGTTGATGCTCAACCACTGAGCCACACCAGCCGGACTGATTGGCTTATTTCACTCAGCATAGTTCTCAGGTCCATCCTTACTGTAGCATATCACAGAATCTCCTTCCTTCTGAAGCCTGAAGAATAGTCCGTGATGTGTATAGAACACGTTCTGCGCCTCCATCCATCCAAGTTGATGGACACTTGAGTTGCGGTTACTATGCACCGTGCTGCTATGAACACAGGAGCGCATTCCAGGAATGAGTCTCACTTACCCATGCTGTATAACCCTTGTATAACATGCTGCTGAATACAATTTGCTAGTGATTTGTTGAGGATTTTTGTATCAAGGTTCACAAGGGATATTGGTCTATAGTTTTATCTCGTGTCTTTGTCTGGCTTTGGGATTAGGGCAATGCTGATCTCATAATGAGTCAGGAAGTGTTCCCTTCAATTCCATTTTTTGGAAGAGTTTAAAGAGTACTGGTGTTATTTCTCCTTTAAATGTTTCATGGAGTTCACCAGTGAAGCCATCTGGTCCAGAACTTTTCTTTGTTGGGGATTTTTTTTTTTTTTTTAATCCTCACCTGAGGATATTTTCCCATTTATCATCAGATAAGTGGGAGGAAGGGAGAGAGAGGGAGAGAGAGAAACATCGACATAAGAGAGACACATTGATTGTCTCCTGCACAACCTGACCAGGGCCAGGGACGAACCGCAACCGAGGTACATGCCCTTGACAGGAATTGAACCCAGGACCCATTGGTCCAAGGGCCAACACTCTAACCGCTGAGCCAAACCAGTCAGGCCTGTTAGGAGATTTTTTTTTCTTTTAATCCTCCCTCGAGGACATTTTTTCATTTATCTTCAGATAGAGCAGGAGGGAGAGAGGGAGGAAGAGAGAGAGAGAAACATCGATGTGAGAGAGACACATCAAGTGGTCGCCACCCACATGACCCCAACCGGGCCGGGGACAAACTGCAACCGAGGTACGTGCCCTTAGCGGGAACCGAACCCGGGACTCTCTGGCCCGTGGGCTGATGCTCTAACCGCTGAGCCAAACCGGCCAGGGCAGATTTTTAAAATTATTGTTTCAATTCCTTACTAGTGATGGGTCCATTCAGATCGTCTATTGAGTCATGATTTAGTCTCGGTAAATTTTGTGTCCCTAGGAATTTGTCCGTCTCATCTAGGTTCTCCAATTTGTTGGTATAACAATTGGTCGTATCATTCTCTTATGGGACTTTATTTCTGTGGAATTGGTAGTAATGTCCCCACTTTCACTTCTGATTCTGAGTCATGTTTTCCTTAGGCCATGTAGCTAAGGGTTTGTCAATTTGGTCGATCTTTTCAAACATCCAACTTTTGGTTTCATTAGTTTTCTGTATTGTTTTTCTATTCTCCGTCATTTATCTCTGCTCTTATCTTTATGATTTCCTTCCTCCTGAGAGCTCTGGTTTATTGACTTTATTTTTTTCTAGTTCCTTATGTTGTAAAGTTAGACTGTTGATTTGAAATCTTTCTTGTTTTTGTTTTTTTTTTTTTTTTTGGTTTTTTAATTGATTTTAGAGAGGATGAGAGAGAGAGAGAGAGAGAAACATCGATCAGTTGCCTCCCTCATGTGCCCCGACTGGGGATCAAACACACAACCCGGTCATGCGCCCTGACCAGTAATTGAACCCACCACCTTTCAGTGTATAGGACAATGCTCCAACCAACTGAGCCACCCCAGCCAGGGCTTCTTTCTTGTTCTTGTTCTTGTTGTTGTTTTTGCATTTATCTTCAGATAGAGCGGGAGGGAGAGAGGGAGGAAGAGAGAGAGGGAAACATCGATGTGAGAGAGACACATCAAGTGGTCGCCACCCACACGACCCCAGCGGGGCTGGGGACAAACTGCAACTGAGGTACATGCCCTTAGTGGGAACCGAACCCAGGACTCTCTGGTCCACGGGCCGACGCTCTAACCGCTGAGCCAAACCGGCCAGGGCTTGTTTTGTTTCTTAATGTAAATAGTTACAGCTATAAATTTCCCTCTTAGCACTGATTTCACTGCATCCTGTAAGTTTTGATATGCTGTGTTGTCATTTTCATTCATCTCTAGTATTTTCTAATTTTGCTGTGATTTGTTCTTTGAACCATTGGTTGCATAAGAGTTTGGTATGTAATTTCTGCAAGACTGAATTTTTCAGTTTTCCTTCTCTTAGTGATTACTAACTTCGTCCAGCTGTGGTCAGAGAATATACATCATATGATATCTATGTCTTTATTTTTATTTATTTATTTTTGTTGTTATGTATATTTTATTTCATGATCATAAACTTAACTCTGCAATCCAGCTAGACTTGGAAGGGGTAAAGAAAACAGGGAGCCCAATGGTCTGCAGCGAGAGCGTGAACATTATAGAACATTCCAAGCAGATGGGGTGAAGGGGTGCTCTCCCGAGCTGAATTTATGAGAGTTGTCCACAGTCAGCAATGGTGACCATCTTTCTGGTCTTGCCATTCCTGGATCCGGAGCTCTCCACAGCTGTCACAACATCCATGCCGTCGTCACCCGGCCGAAGACCACCTGCTTGCCATCCAACCACTCAGGCTTGGCAGTGCAGGTGAAAAACTGGGAGCCATTAGTGTTGACTCCAGCATTTGCCATGGACAAGATGCCAGGACCCGTGTGCTTCAGGGTGAGATGCTCATCATCAAATTTCTCCCCATAGATGGGCTGGCCACCTGTGCCATTGTGGCGTGTGAAGTCACCACCCTGGCACGTGAATCCAAGGATAATTCTGTGAAAACAGGAACCTTTATAACCAAATCCTTTCTCCCCCATGCTCAGAGCACAGAAGTTTTCTTCTGTCTTTGGAACTTTGTCTGCAAACATCTCGAGGGAGACTCGGCCCAAGGATCGTCATTCACGGCGATGTTGCGGGACACGGTGGGGTCGACTGTGAGTGCGTGAGGCAGCTCCTGGACAGCAGCGTCTGCCATGCCGGGGAGTATCTGTGTTTTTTTTGTTGTTTTTTTTTTTATCCTCACCCGAGGACATCTTTGCATTTATCTTCAGACAGAGCGGGAGGGAGAGAGGGGGGAAGAGAGAGAGAGAAACATCGATGTGAGAGAGACACATCGAGTGGCTGCCACCCACACGACCCCAACCGGGGCCAGGGACAAACTGCAACTGAGGTGCATGCCCCCAGCGGGAACCGAACCCGGGACTCTCAGGTCCGCGGGCTGACGCTCCAACCACTGAGCCAAACCGGCCAGGGCATATCTGTGTTTTAAAATGTTGAAATTTAATTTGTGGCCTAACATGGTTTATCATAGAGAATGTCCCATATGTATTTGAGATTCAAGAACAATGTGTATTTGGTTGTTGTTGGGTGGAGTGTTCTGTATCTGTCTGTGAGCTCCAGGTGTTTTTTTATTTTTAAATATGTCTTATTGATTTTTTAGAGAGAGAGGAAGGGAGAGATAGAAACATCAGTGTGTGAGAGAAACATCCATCAGCTGCCTCCTGCACGCCCCCTGCTGGGGATCGAGCCCACAACCCGGGCATGTGCCCTGACCAGGAATCGAACCAGGACCTCTCAGTCCATGGGACGATGCTCAACCCACTGAGCCACACCAGCCAGGCTCTAGGTGGTTTATTATGCTGTTTTGTCCTCTACTTCCTTACTTGTTTATGTCTGGCTGTTCTCCCATTACTGAGAGTGCAGTGTCAGACTCCCCACTATTACTGTGGAAGTTTCTGTCTCTCCTTTGAATTCTGTCCATTTTTGCCTCACAGGTTTTGATGGTCTGTCAGTAGGTGCATCAATGTTTGTACACACTTATTTTTCCTGAATTGAACCTTTTATTTATATACAATGTCTTTCTTTGTCTCTTGTACGAATTGTGATGAAAAGTCGATCTTGTCCGATGTTAACAGAGCCCTCCCCTCTCGGGTTACATTTGCATCGAAGAGCTGTTCCCCTTTCACTTTCTGTCTTGGGTCTCAAGTGAGTCTCCAGTAGACAGCCTACCTCTGGATCATGCTTTTTAACCCATTCTGCTCATCTCTTTTGATTGGAGAGATTAATCTACTTTTAATTTTTTTTTTTTTTATCCTCACTCAAGGACATTTTTTGTTCAGATAGAGTGGGAGGGAGAGAGAGGAAGAGAGAGAGAGAGAAACATCGACGTGAAAGGAACACATCGAGTGGCTGCCTCCCGCACGACCAACCAGGGCCGGGGACAAACTGCAACCGAGGTACATGCCCCTAGCGGGAACCGAACCCGGGTCTCTCTGGACCGCAGGCTGACGCTCTAACCGCTGAGCCAAACTGGCCAGGGCTAATCTATTTTTATTTAAAGTAATTACTGGGCCCAGCCCAGTGTGGCTCAGTGGACTGAGGGTTGTCCCATGGACTGAGAGGTCCCGGTTCGATTCCCAGTCAAGGCACAGGCCTGGGTTGTGGGTTTGATCCCCAGTGGGGGTGTGCAGGAGGCAGCTGATGATGTTTCTATCTCTCCCTTCCTCTCTCTCTAAAAAATCAATTTAAGAAAACATATTTAGGAACTAAATAGACACCTCTCCAAACAGGACATACAAAGGGCTAAGAGACATATGAAGAAATGCTCAACATCACTAATCATCAGAGAGATGCAAATTAAAACAACAATGAGGTATCACCTCACACCTGTCAGAATGGCTGCCATCAACAAATCATCAAACAACAAGTGTTGGCGAGGGTGTGGAGAAAAGGGGACTCTAGTACACTGCTGGTGGGAATGCAGACTGGTGCAGCCACTGTGGAAAACACTATGGTGTTACCTCAAAAAATTAAAAATTGAACTGCCATTTGACCCAGTGATCCCACTTCTAGAAATATACCTGAAACACCAATCAGAAAGAATACATGTACCCCCATGTACTCCCATGTTCATAGCAGCACTATTTACAATTGCTAAAATCTGGAAACAGCCCAAGTGTCCATCAGTGGATGAATGGATAAAAAAGCTGTGGTACATATACACAATGGAGTACTATGCAGCTGTAAGAAAGAAAGATCTCTTATCCTTTGAGACGACATGGGGGGACCTGGAGAGTATTATCCTAAGCGAAACAAGCCAAGCAGAGAAAGACAAATATCACATGATCTCACTTATTTGTGGTATATAATAAACATAACAGTCTGAGGAACAGGGTAGACCCAGAGATGTGGAAGTAGGGTACAGACTGACAACCCTCACAAGAGGGGGTTGGGGGGAGGGAAGAGAGAAACCACAGAACTTGTACGCATGTATGCATAGCTGATGGACATGGACAACAAAGCTGGGGACGGGGTGGGGGGATGGGGAGGAGGGTGTCAATGGGGAAAAAAAGGAGAAACATCTGTAACAAAAATAAATTAATAATAATAAAAAAGAAAACATGGAAAAAAATTAAAAAACATATTTAAAGTAACTACTGGTAAGGAATTATTTTATTTTTTAAAAAATCTTCACCCGAGGATATTTTTCTCTTTATCTTCAGATAGAGTGGGAAGGGGAGAGAGAGAGAGAAAGGGAGAGAGAGAGACACATCGACTGGTTGCCTCCCGCACAACCCCAACCAGGGCTGGGGATAAACCGCAACCCAGGTACATGCCCTTGGCCAGAATTGAACCCGAGACTCATTGGTCCAAGGGCCAATGCTCTACCGCTGAGCCAAACCAGCCAGGGCAAGGGATTATTTTCTATATGCCTTATAGCTTTTTTGTCTCTCATTTTCTGTGTCAGTCTTCTTTTGTGTTTAGTTGATTTTTTTTTTTTAATCCTCACCCGAGGATATTTTTACATTTATCCTCAGGCAGAGTAGAAGGGAGAGAGAGAGAAAGAGAGAAACGTTGATGTGAGAGAGACACATCGATTGGTTGCCACCCACACGACCCCAACCGGGGCCGGGGATGAACCGCAACCGAGGTACGTACCCTTAGCAGGACCCGAACCCGGGTCTCTTTGGTCCGCAGCGCTGAGCCAAACCAGCCAGGGCTAGTTGATTTTTTTTTATCTATTGCTTTTTAGAGAGAGAGAGAGAGAGAGAGAGAGAACATCAACTTGTTGTTCCACTTACTCATGCATTCATTGGTTGCCTTTTGTATGTCCCGACAGGGAATCGAACCTGCAACCTTGGCATATCGGGACGATGCTCTAACCAACTGAGCTATCTGTGTTTAGTTGATTTTTATCAGGAAAACTTTGAAATTCCCTTCTCATTTCCTTTGGTGTGTATTCGATGGCTGTTTCCTTTGTCGTTACCATGGGCGTTCCACTGAACATCCTGAAGCTCCAACACTCTCATGTAAATGGGTAGCAGCTTCCTCCAATAACATACAACTCCGCTCCCTGACGGCGCTGTCTCCACCCGTCAGCTACCGAGGGCTCAAAATTACATCCTTAGCTATTGTGTGCCCCAAAGCATAGACCGATAATTATTTCAAATGCATTAGTCTCTTAAATTATGTAGAAAAGAAGATTTGGAGTTAGAAAACCAAGACACAGTAATAGTAGCTCTTACACTAATAATTTTATCTTTAAATTTACTAGTTCTTAAATCAAAAACAAAAAGTTACAAGCCACTGTTATAACACAACTTTTGTAATTGCCTGTGTGCTTATATTTACAGAGATTTTTGTTTCTCCAACTGGTTTTGAGTTACTGCCCAGTGTCCTCATTTGTGACCCACAGGAACCCGTGAGCATTTCCTGCAGGGCAAGTCTGGTTAAGAACTCTGTTTTTGTTTATATGGGAATGTTTTAATTTCGTCCTCAATTGCTTGCCTCTCGTACCCATCCAGACCAGGATCTAACCCAAAACCTGGGCATTTGCCCTGAGCAGAAATCAAACCTGTGACCTCTTGGTGCATGGGACGACGCTCAACCACTGAGCCACACAGGTGAGCAGGTCTTTTTTATTTAATCCTCACCCGAGGATATGTTGAGAGAGAGAGAGGAAGGAAGAGAGAGAGAGAAACATCGATCCGTTGCCTCCCGTACATGTCCCAACTGGGGATTGAGCCCGAGAGCTTTCAATTCACCAACTGAGTCACACCAGCCAGGGCCATCAGGTCTTTTTCAGAGACAGTTTCTGTGGATTTTTTTCCTGTGAGTGGGCCATACGTTCCTGTTTCTTTGTAGCCCTTGTGAATTTTTTGTTGTTGAATAGTGGACATTTTCATTTAATAATAACATAAATCTGGGAATCAGATTCTTCCCCTTCCCCAGGGTTTGTTATTATTGTTTATTGTGGTAGGATGTCTCTGTGCCAGGGATCAGCCTACGTGATCAGGTCTGGTCTGAGCTGTCCCTGGGCATGTACAGTCACTTTCTAATTTTCCCTGTATGTGCAGCTGTTTTGTTTTGAATATGTTTTTATTGATTCAGAGAGAGGAAGGGAGAGGGAGAGACGGAAACATCAATGGGCTGCCTCCTGCATGTCCCCTACTGGGGATCGAGCCTGCAACCTGGGCATGTGCCCTGACGGAATTGAACCCAGAACCTTTCAGTGTACAGGATGACATCCAACCAACTGAGCCGCACCAGCCAGGGCGGTGCAGCTGTCTTTGCATGCCCTTGTTTTTAATGTCTGGCTCCAGATGAGAGCGAACAGTGAAGGATGAAAGGGGGAATAACTCCCCTGGAAGTCACGTGGGCCAACGCTGGAGGGTCTTGCAATGATGGCTGCCCCCCGTCTGCGCCTCCGTGATCAGAAGCAGCGATCAGCCAGGAGAGCACAGATCCACGTTTGGAGAACCGGTTCCTTCGTGCCGCCCCTCAGACCAGCTCCCACGAGCTGTGTGCAGGCTGCTCCAGGCCAGCTGCATACCCCTCAGCTGGGAGTGAGAGACAGGCAGGTGCTAAGAGCTGAAATTGACCAAAAGTAACCCAATTTACACCCAGAGGAAAGGGCAGCTAGTCCAGGCTGGGGGTCAGAAAAGCTTCCAGGAGGACACGGTGCCTGGCAAGAAAGGTTCAACGCTCTGGGGCCGCCAAGTTTAGCAAATAAGGAGCAGGGCACCCGCTCGACTTGAGTTCCAGATGAACAGCACGTAACCTTTTACTGCATCACAAACGTTGATCGGGACATACCAATAAAATGTGATGCCCCCATCTCAGCACCTCAGGGACGAAGCTGAGGCTGAGAAGGGGCAGGACAGGGCTGAACCCACCTCTCACTTCAGGTCCCAAGTCAGGGCCCACACACCCGAACACCCTCTCACTCCGCCACTTAGCCGGGTGGTGAGAGGCCGGCAGCGCCCACTCTCTGAGCCGATTTTCCCATCTGTAAAATGGGTGGGCGTGTGGGTGTTGAGGCTTGCCTGAGGGCGTCTGGGGTCCAGCAGCACAGCCCACCTGGGGAATACAGACTCTCGGCCCTGCTGGGGGACACCTCACTTGAGAAGCCCTGCTTTCGAAGGTGCGTTGGTTGGAGGGACCCGTGTGCACAGCCGGCCCGGGGTGCGTCCCCCACAGGACACTCGCCAGGGCACTTTACCTCACTCACAGAGGAGACGCTGGAGGCTGAGAACAGCGAGGTGCCTCCCTGAAGCTGGAGCAGCACACTGTGGGCGCCACAAAGGCTGCTCTGGGACAAGACGGAAGCCCCCCAGTGTGCCTGCTCTCTAGCTCAGCTGTGGCCACACGCTCTCACTGCCTCCCGGTGGGCTGTGGGTGAATGGACACCAAGCTCTGGTGATGTCCTGGGAGCACTGAGTGCCAGCACGGCACCCTGCACAGCAGGAGGAAGCTGGCCGGGCATCTTCCCTTCCAATGAATGATTCCTTCTTTTCCACGTAAAAATGGCTGTGACCAGCACAGGACAGGTGACTCACAGTGTCCCTGCCAGGAGGCAGGACGCCCCAACGCCTTTCTGGAAAAAGACGACTACGTTTGGCGTAGGCACCTCCCTGCTTGATTTCTGTTTCGAGCTGTTCACCATTTCCTCCTGGGAACGGTGCCCCTGGAGGAGACCAAAGTCCCAAGACCAACCAATTCCCCAAAAGCTGAGTCACTGCCCCTGAGTCACGGACTCTGCAGGTGGGGATTCGCTGGAACGGGACATGCGTCTGAATCTGCTCATGCTCTGGGTCCAGAGGTTCTCGGGACACTGCTGTGCCCACAGCTCCGAAGCTTTGGATCACGGCCTCCTCTGCTTAAAAACCACCTGCACCTGTTTTTATCTTTGCATTTTTAACATGTACTGTTCTTTTCAAAAGTAAGTCAAGTCAGTTTCTCAGCCTTCGCCCATTTTCGTGACCACTCGGACTGTTTCCTCAGATGTGGCGGGCTCCCTCCCAGCCCCAGGTCTCTCCACGCGGTTCCCACAGGACTGCTGTCCCACCCACCCTTCCAGGCTCACTTGCTGGGGCAGCCAGCTTCCCCAGCCTCCTCCAGCTGTGTGAGGCCCTATACAACCTCCAGGTGCTCTGGGCACCCAAAGGGTGGCTACCTAGCACTTCCCACGCCCCCTCTGGCCTCGGCCCAGCACCTGCACCTGGCCAGCCCCAACAGGTGTTGCAGGACAAATGGATGCTTCGTGGGCTCTCAGAGGTGGAACGCACTGAAGGCCAGATTTTTTGTTAATCCTCACCCGAGGATGTTTTCACACTGATTTTTTAGAGAGTGGAAGGGAGGGAGCAAGAGAAAAACATTGATGTGACAGACACACTGATGATTGGCTGCCTCTCACACAACCCAGACCAGGCACGGGTGTGACACCAGCCACGGTGGAGACACTCCCTGAACTGCGCTGACCCCCCTGCACCAGTCCCGATGCATCAGCCTGGAAACCTCCGGGCTTCTCAGCTGCTCGGTCGGTGGAGTTACAGCAGGCTGGCCCTGCCCCTCAGTTTCCAGGCCCAGGGACCCTCATGTGCTCATTAAGGACAGAAGCTTCAGCCTCAGACAGACATGTCCAACCTGAGGGCCTGTTTCCCCATGTGTAAACGGAGCTGTGCGGGGCCTGAATGAGATGCCTGGGCCCCTGGACACCCTCCCTCTGCAAACTCAGGGTGCAAGGACATTCTCCACAGCCCTGGCCAATTGAGACCCCAACAAGTGTCAGGTACCGCTCCAGCTCAGGGAGGGTGACCAGGCATGACCCAGCTCCCAAACGCCTGGGATGGCACCTGCCCCATGGTGGGGAGAGCGACAGTGGTTTGGGGTGGACAGCAGGCCAGCCCAGGCACCAGAGCGAGACCCTGCTGATGTCCAGACCCTGCCCAGCCGTCCCCGCGCTGTGACCTCACATGCCAGGAATTCCTGAGCCTCTGCTCCCACAGGACGGCTCCCAGAAAGCTCAGCACAGGTGAGGGCCCACAGCTCACGGGTAGTGCACGGCCCCCAGGCCTCCGCGCAGCCCCAAGCAGGGACACAACCCAGAGCAGTCCCCTTCAAGAAGGAACATCACTGCATAAGCCCCAAGTGCCCAGTCTCCTACATCCGCCCTGGTTCTGGGACCCAAGCTCATGGGCAAGGGCAGAGAAACAGGAGGCTCGCACCCCGTTCCAGAGCAGCTGTGTCTCAGGGTCCAGGCCTCGACTCCTCACCCGCCTGGAAAGCAGGCAGGAAAGCCTAAGCCTGTATCCCTCCACACTCAAGGGGACCCAGCAGGCGCTGCAAAGCCACCGCCCTTGCTCAGCCACAGTGACTGCGGCTCCGAGGGCACCTGAGCCCCGGGGACACGTGGACCCTGGGCGTGCCGTCCTGGCTGCTGCCTCCCCACGTCGGGATGGCACCCTGTGGGCAGCCTGTATCCCTGAAAATCCTCCAAACAGAACTGGAGCAGGGAACACTGAGACCCAAACCCAAGGTCCCTCCAATCCTGAGTCCTACCACACCTAATGACCACCGAACGCCCAGCCTTGCCCCTGTGCACACCCACTGTGCTGAGACCACAGCCAGATTTTCCTTCTGAAACTCAGGCCCGCCGGACCTCCTTCCTGTCTCCCAGTGTCCCCAACCCCACTCCAGGTCTTCCCCCCTGCAGCCTGGCCTCGTGAGGGGCACAATCAAGGGCAGTCGGCAGAGCCCCTCCTCCAGACAGCAGAAGCTGGGGGGCCCAGCTGTCAGGGCCTCATAGCCAAGCAGAGTGCAAAGAACAATGCGTGTGGGTCCATCACCCACCACCCATGCACTTAGAACACGCACAGCAGTGCGGAGGGGCGCAGAGCAGGGCCGGAGCTCAGGACACTGCACTCCCGGTGGCCTGAGGGGAAGGCTGAATCCACCACATGTGGTACCGGAGGGGGGGCAGCAGGCTCGAGGTGAGGAAGGCCCGTCTTCCCTGAGGGCGAACTGTCACTTCTGAGCTCCAGAGGACAGAGGATCATCAGCGTGACCCTAAAGAGAAGGTCACGGGGGCAGGTGTGGGCTGGAAAGAGACCTGGACAGGGCAGGTGTCTCCCAGGGCCCGAAGGCCCCAGGCTGCAGCGCTGCACAGCCGACCCCTGCTGGCCAAGCGGCTGCACGCAGCAGGCAGAGCCAGGCACTGCCTCCCGGAAGCGGTTTCAGGTGGCAGGCCCCCTTCCTACCAGCAGGAGGCCCGCGCCAAGGCAGCTAGGATCTTTATTCTGTCCTTAAGGCACAAGAGGCCAGCCGGGCAGCACCAGGGATCTGGAGGCCACAGTCTGGCTGCCCCGGAACCTAGTCCAGCAGTCCAGGGCAGGGATTCACAGTCCGTCCAGGGGAAGCCGGCTTCCCCGCTGTGCTCAGGCCGGGAAGACAGCGAGGCTGCCTGGACGACCTCAGGAGAGCACCGTCCTGGGTCTGCGCTTCTCTCCTCTGTGCTTAAAGCTGCGTAGTGGGTTCTGGGCCTTCGCCTTCTGTGGGGGCAAGGTCGCAGGTCAGCTGGAGAGTGCCCAAACTGAGACACTCTGAGAAGTGGGTGGTGCTGCCACTTCGGGACCCTGCAGCCAGGAGGCCGCGAGTTCTGGCAGGTTGTCAGGGCCACTCTCCTCCAAAGCATGTGCCCACCCTGATGACAATGAATGAGGTGGGGAGGGGACCGCAGCTGTCATCAAGGTCTGGGGGACATACCTTGACCTTCCTAGAGGACGGCTTCTTCCGCTTCTTGTGGGGGTGAACCAGGCCCCGAAGAGCAGGAGGAACTGAAAGAGACACAGGGCCTCAGCAGCTGCGCCCGACCCCTGCCTGACCCCTCCTCACCCACATGCCTTCCAGTGGCACATGGGCTCTCTCCTTCTGACCCAGGGCCGCACTCCAGTCCCACATTAAAGTACCTGCGATCACACAGCTACTTGTCATCAGAGTTTGTTGCAATAACCACATAAGAGAAAACACAAAGATGTGCTCTTAAAGAAGAAAATGCTGCTAAAGTGGGGAAAATTGTTATTTTTCCACATGTGACCTATGACTACAAATTCATCCCACACTGGTAGCCTCTCCCCACACATCCTTTCTTCACCTGTCAGACACGTCACGTCCCCCAACCTGCAACAGGATCCTTGACCTCTGCCCTCACCTCCACCTGCCCTTGGCACAGGGCAGAGCCCCATCCAGCCAGGCCACACGGTCAGAGGGCCTCCGAGCAGCACTCTACGTCCTAGCCTGCTGGCCACACTGCTGACAAATGACTCTGCTGCTATGTGACCAGGATGGGGCTCCCTTCTTGCTCCTCTGTGTGCCTGTCTCCACAACAGAGAGCTATGTGCACTGGGGACCGTGCAGCGAGCGAATCTGCATGTGTCTGCGAACGCGCTGCTGCCGCTCTCCGTGGTCCCGTCGGCCCAGCACACAGCGCTGAGCACGAACTGCCACCCCCAACAGCTTGGGGCCTGCCCAGGCCCCACTCACCCAGGTAGTCGGGGACGTGGCCCAGGTGAGGCTTCACCACGGCAGGGTGCAAAGGCAGGTCATGGCGCAGCAGCTGGAGGTCCCTGGGGTTGTCTTCAAAGTATGTCTGACGAGGGAGAGACAATGAGCCACAGAGTGTCTCCCCGTGTGATTTCACAGGGTTTCCGAGTGGGTAACGCGTGTTTAGAATGTAAAAGGCTGCGGTTTCCCACTGCCTCCCGATCACCCTGTCCTCTCCCAGAGGCAGCGGCTGGAGCTGTGGTACGTGGTAGCACAGCGCACCTCGTCCCCTGGCACCATCCGAGACTGTCCCGCACTAACAACAAACAGCACCCACCCGTCGGCGCACCACTCCCTACTCTGCTCAGCACACCCCTGCGGGGGACACCCAGATGCTCCCACCTCTGGACTCACGATGCCATGACGAACCTGGACCATGCGTAACCACGCACGTTCACAGACATCGCCATTGTGAGAGACAGGTCCTCCTTGGAGTCTCCTACAGCCCAACTGCTGGCTCCCCGCAGGGCCCCCACCTGCCGAGGCCCAAGCACTGAGCTCGGTGCCTCCTCACCTTCAGCCTCTCTGAGTG
This sequence comes from Tadarida brasiliensis, assembly GCA_030848825.1. NCBI lineage: Eukaryota > Metazoa > Chordata > Mammalia > Chiroptera > Molossidae > Tadarida > Tadarida brasiliensis. The sequence goes on along the minus strand of CM061267.1, from coordinate 101,538,949 downwards.
CAGAAGCTCCTCCTTGATCTCCTTCAACCTCGCCTCTCGGATGGCTTGTTTTGTCACCGAGCGCATGGCGTCCTGGATGGACACGAGGGTCAGGACACTGGGGCTGCTGGGATGCCCGTCCCACAGGAACCCACTGCCCCGCCCTGGCCCACTCACCCTGCAGCGGTAGCGGAAGCCCTCAATCTCCTCCATGTGAAACTGGTAGGGGAGCAGGGCGGGGGCCCCGTGCTCTGTGGAGAAGCAGCAGTGAGCGGCCCCGGGCTGTAGACCCAGCCTCCCGTACCCCTCCTGAGGGCGAGGCAGCCAGCACCTTGCCTGCTCATTCTCTGGGATGCGACATGCACACACAGCAAAAAACCAGGGTCTCCCAACAGGCACAACAGTTCTCCAGGATGCTATAGCCGGGGAAGCCCAATGTCCCCATGTCCTGGGTGCTCGTCACATCCCTCAGCCTCAGGACCTGCCCAGCCACCCACTCTCCTCCCCTGGGACCACTTTGGACCCTGCGCCCTTAACCTCCTAGTGTTGGGCAGCCCACCACCCCTCTTCCACTGTCCTCTTCTCCCAGCCTGGCTGCCCCATGACAGTGTCCTCTCCCAGGGCCGCCTCCTGAGACACCACCAGCCTTCTCCTCATTTCTCAAAACCCCCTTCCCCACCCTCAGCCCTTCTGCCCCTAAACACGACTCTGGACCTGGGCTTGCTCATCTGTGAACGGGGCAGTGCCTGCTACCAAGGGCAGGACGAGGATGGAGCGAGAGACATGGGCAAGCAGGGCTGAGCAGGTGGTGGAGACTGGTCACACGACTGTCCCTGCCCCATCACCAGGTCCTGGGCGAAGGCATCCTAGGCGAAGTCTGGCCTGGCTCTTACCTCCACCAAGAAGCTCCTCGATCTTGCCCAGGTGGGGCTGCTCCGTGGGCAGCACAAAGGTCAAGACTACGCCTGGGTTGTTGGCACGTGCTGTCCTGCAGAGAGATGGCCCAGCCCATGTCTCTGGCCTGACCCCTGGGGGTGCCCACAGTCCAGGTGCCCAACCTGCCATGACCAGCCCTCCTACCTGCCAGCTCGATGAATGTAGGCCTCAGGGTTGGGGGGGAGGTCAAAGTTGAGCACAGCACACACATGGTGGAAGTCTATGCCACGGGCTACACCTGCCTCCAGGTCAGAGGCCCTGCAGGAGGCAACCAATCAACATGGCTCTCTCACATTGACATTTTTTCCTCTCTCTCTCCCTCCCTCCCACTCTATCTAAAAATAATAATAATAAATAAGTAAATAAATAAAATTCAGAACTGTTCCAGAAGCTGGGCACAGGGGGTGGCCACACCCTTGCCCTGACCTCAGCTCTGGGGCAACAGTGGAAATCACTGCCCAACAGGCTGATCCAAGAACCCCATCAGGAGACAGACTGCGGACTCCCTTTCCCCCTCAGAAATATCCTCCCCACAAGTCACAGCTGCACCCAACACAGGCTGGGCCATCTCCCCTCGCCAGTGTGCTAACAACCCAGGTAGCCTAGCCCCTCGTGTTGCCAGGGACCATTTGTGCCCTTCACTCCCCTTTTCCAGGCCCAGCAGCCAAGCATGGGCTCTGTGGGTTATGCTAGCAGCCAGGCATGGCTCCTCACCCTGGCACTCTGGTTTCAGTCTCCCTGGGGAGGGTGGAAGGACAGAAATGTGGACTCACCTGTCCCCCTTGGGCCCTTTGCCCCGACGCTTGCCTTTGACTGGGGCCCCCAGCACTTCAGTGTCAGTTGCTATGACGCAGTCGTAGAAGCCTTGGTTGAACTGAGAGATGATGTGGCACCTGTGGCCCAAGAAGGGAGGGTCAGCCCCAAGAGCAAGCTGGAGGCAGCTCATCACCCCCAGCACCACTGTGAACATCACTCTTCTGCCTTCCCTCTTCTGAAACTCTTCTGGGGAAGAGTCAACCCCCTCAGCTAAAGATGGAGTAGCAGCGGGTATCTCAGAGTTTGTGACAGAGTCACTGAGTATCTGTCAAGGCCAGAGCCTGGCCTCGAAGCGTTTAAAAAACAGGAACATCACCCTGGCCAGTGTGGCTCAGTGGTTAGAGCGTCGGCCCACGGACCAAAGAGTCACAGGTTCGATTCCAGTCAAGGGCATGTACCTTAGTTGCGGTTCATCCCTGGTCCTGGTCGAGGTCGTGCAGGAGGCAGCCAGTCGATGTGTCTCCCCCCCACCCCCCCACTCTAGCTGAAGATAAATAGAAAAATATCCTCTGGCGAGAATTAAAAACAAAAAAACAAAAAACAACAGGAACGTCAACTGAGTCTCCCCTCTCTAATCCCCATCTTTAGCGTATTTCACGTGAAACATCAGCCCTGGCGCACCTGGAGCGCAGGGGGAGCTCGCCGTTGAGCACACAGGTGGGAATGCTGAACTGCTCCAAGAACAGGCGCAGCCGGTAACTGCGCTCCAGAGTGTTGACGAAGAGCAGGGACTTGCCGCGAATCAACGACAGCTTGAGCAGGGCGTACAGCAACAGAAACTTGTCTTCCTCAGTGTTGCAGACCACCTGAAACTGCTGTAGCTGCTCTGGCCCCGGCAGCTGGGACTCTTGCAACTTGAGGGTAACCTGGAGGGACAGGCCTGTGGTCAGGAAAGACAGAAACGCTGCCACAGGCCACTGGCTCTCCAACACAGAGCAAACAGGTTAGTGCAGGGCACCACGGTCCCCTCCAGCTGGTAAAAGGCTTCAAAGGACCCTAACTACTGTGGGGTACAAAAGATATAAAACTACACACCAAGTATTTGGGGCACAGAACAAAGAGAAACACAGACAGATAACTAGTAAGTCAGGATGCTCATAGCAGCAGCCTTTCCCAAGAGCAGAGGCCACATAAATAGAGACCTTTGGCCCTGCTGCTAAAGGCAGCCCTTCTGTCCCTTGGGGGTCCCTGCTCAGGCCCTCAGGTGAAGCACGGTCTACACCCTGGGAAACACCTGGAACCATACAGTGGTTTAGATTCGGGGGGATGTCGATGACTGCTGGCTTCCAGTGCTTTAGAACCAGGGAGGCTAAACCAGCAGCGACTGTCCTCCCCAAACATCAGAAGGCTCCTCTGAGCAGGGAGGATCAAGTCTTTGAGTGTCACATGTCAGCAACTCCAGACATCTGCACAGGGGACTCACCGGGTTATGCAGTACCAGCTCCTTGAGTGTTTGTACATCCTCATTAAAAGTAGCCGACATCAGAAAAGCCTGATAAATCCGGGGCAAGTGACTAAAACAAAACAGAGCTCCATCAGACTCCAGCTCCAAGGGCCTCTAAATTGTGGCAGCTGGACTTCTGGCTACCTGCCCCAGGCCCAGGTGTCCATTCAAAGCCCCACAAGCCTCTTCTTTACCAGAGAAGACTCTTGAGCTCTTCCTCGAAGCCAAAGGAGAAGAGAAGATCAGCTTCATCCATCACCAGCAGCTCCAGGGAGTCCCGCAGCTTCAAGTTATCTTGCTGCAAGTGGTTCAGTATGCGAGATGGGGTCCCCACCACTACGTCAGGCTTCTCCATCAGCACAGCTCTGCAGGCGGGCAACACCTCAGTGTTGGGGAAAAGGGACAGCTAGGACCTCATCTGGACCAGCCCCCTTTATGCAGCACACAAACCCAATCCCACATCTCTGCGCAGCTTCACTCCCCTATAGCCCTGGTGCTTTCACCCACCTCTGAGAGGCTGAGTCTTCAGCGGCCGAGACATTGGCCACTCGGATGTCTCGGGCACAGTAGGCAGCCAGCTGCTGAATCATGCACTGGGCCTGCCGAGCCAATTCCTTGGTGGGCACAAGGACAAGACCGCGCACAGCCTGCTCCACTGCCGGGCCGGTCTGCAACAGCAGAGTTAGACACTTCAGACAGCCAGTTTGTGTCATTCTGGCCATCTGGTGCTTTCTCTAACTCTTCCAGGCAATCTGACCCAACTGCTATGACTTCAACATGACTCTGCTTTCTTCTCCCCACCTCAGAAAGTGGAACAGAGGGTTCTTTTCCCAGGCACTGACCCTCCAAAAGAGTAACTTACTTTACAGTTAAGTTACTTAAAATATACCAGTCAGGGGGCTAGAGTTTCACAATAGCCTATAAGTAGGAAGGGGCATATACCCAGTTTTTATAGCAAAAAGAAAAGACAGCTATTTACTGGAGAAAGGCCTGGGCAAGGACCCAGGTGGCCTGAATTCCAGGCCAGAACGTTTGCCACGACCGCACTAGGCTCTGTCGGGCCATCCCTCACAGGTAAGAAGCCAAAGAGAAAGCTCGGTTCTTGAGGAAGACTCATGACACCGGCACGACTTTCCAAGAGGGCACGACGGACACTTGGACGCCGGATCTCCCTCCCCGCCTTGGGGCCCGCCCGCGACCCACCGCCTTCCGGTGGAGCAGCAGCTGCAGCATAGGGATGGCATAGGCGGCCGTCTTCCCCGAGCCTGTGCGGGCCCGAGCCAGGAGGTCCTTCCCCTCCAGGGCCAGCGGGATGGCCTTCTCCTGGATCAGCGTGGGCCGCGACCAACCCAGGTCCGTGACGGCCTAGGAAAGAGCGCGACGGCTCAGGCGCTCGCAGCCCCGCCGCCCCCGCCACGCCGGCCGGCCCCTCGGCCCCCACCAGCCCCGCCAGGCCGGCCCCTCGGCCCCCGCCAGCCCCGCCAGGCCGGCCCCTCGGCCCCCGCCAGCCCCGCCAGGCCGGCCCCTCGGCCCCCGCCAGCCCCGCCAGGCCGGCCGGCTCCGTGGCCCGCCGCTACCTGCAAGAGCCGAGGGTCAAGGCCCATGTGTTCGAACCCCAGAGCCTCGGTGTCCGCCATCCTGGGGCTCTGCCGTGACAGCGCGCACGCGCGGCAGGCGCAAAGCCACAACGAGAGTCAAAGCAACAGCCAATCCGAGTCGGAGGAACCGTCACTCCCGGAAGTGCTGGAGCCTAGGCTTCCGGTGTTCCGGCGGAGCTCTGCGGCTGCGGGCACGCGCGGGGTCCGGGTTTCCGGACAGAGTGGCGGTGGTCGGGGTCCGGAGTCGCCTGGGAGCCCAGCAGGTCCCCTCCCGCCCCCTGACGCTGCCTCCTAAGGCCGGCTGGGTGGGGGTTTCCTGCGGCGGGGCGGGGCTGCGTGGACGTGGGTGTGGCCCCTCGGTGCTCGCAAGTACACAGGTGCAGGCTCTGGCTTTACCTTCGTTAGCGCGTCTTTGGCCAGCCTCGCCCTAGTCTGTAGGCCCCCCTGGCCGTGACTCCCTGAGAACAGGTGCGGCCCGTGGTAGCTTCACGGGAGCGCCCTTGCCTGCCCAGCAGCCCGGCGTCGCTGTCCGGGCCTGGGAGCTGCTGTCCCACCTGCTACGCTCGGGAAGAGCGCCCCGCGAAGGGGCTCCGGGCCGGCCTGCCGGGACCCAGGAACGGAGCGGGCCAGCAGCTTTCTGAGTAGAACGCAAGTGACAGTGGGTGTGGCAGCACGTGGTAGAGGCCAGAGGCTGGCAGAGGTCCAGGGCCACAGCCAGTCCCAGGGCAGGCCCCAGCGATTGGACTGTGCCGGGACGAGGGTCGGAAGAATGAGTCGCTCGAGACAAAGAGGAAGGGAGGTCTGTCTGGGGTTCCCAAACCTGGCTGCCCATCACTTATCTGCACAGATTGGTTAAAAATGAGGATTCTTGCGGGCGGAACGGAGTGGCCAAAGGCTTGCAGAGCAACATGCCCAAGTTTTATTGCGACTACTGCGATACATGACTCTCCATCTGTGAGAGAGACACTGCAGTGATAAGAAACACACAGAGAATGTGGCAGACTGCTGTCAGAGATGGAGGGAAGAGCAGGCGTAGAGCCTGACTGAGGAACCACCGCCGCGTTTCAGCAGGAAAGACGTCTCCTATTTCATTCTCCGCTCCTCCCCCTGCAGGGGTCGTTCTCCCACCTCCTCCCAGTCTTCCGGGTCCTCCTAGCCCTGGTAAGATGCCAGCACCCTATGGGGGCCTTTCCCTGATGCCAATGATGGGTCCTACTCCTCCTGGGTTTATGCCAGTGGGACCTACTCTTTGATCGAGGCTGCCAGTGGGAGGACACCTGCCAATGATGCCTGGGCCCCCAGTGATGAGACCTCCCACCTGTCCCATGATGGTGCCCAGGAATAACTCGACCAGACAGATAAGGCGAGAGGGGACACTCTGTCTACCAGTTTTATTTCACTTGTTCTGCTTTACCAGATCGTGGTGCTGTGACTGTCCCTGTTTTCTAACAGCATGACAAGGAAGACTCACTCCTCTTCCTAAGAGAGAATTGTTTGGGAAGGCAGTAGTGGGCCAAAAACCAATTTTCATTTGTATTGTGAAATGTGAAAATAAAATTGTCAGCTCTTTTCGTTTAAAAAAAAAAAAAAGAAAGAAAGAAAAAGAGGATTCTTGTCCCCAGGTGTGTTTTCCATGCCTCTCTTTCTCCTAAGCTCCAAGGGCCCTTCTTTTGCCTTTATAACTTGTTTACTGAACCCATTTCCCCTGTGGCTCACTTCTACCTCTGTGACTTTTTCTTTTTCTTTTTTTTTACATAGAATAATGCTATATTTAACAATCTGAAAATGTGTTCTTTTGGCTTTAAGTCTTGAAAAATGAGGGGTAAATCCAAGATTTGTTTCCTGTTCTCTGGGTTATGTGTGGTTATGTGTATACATCTATAGATGCTTTTGCTTGTTATGGTCATTTTAACCCCACTTTAATTAATACATTAAGTCTTATTATTATAACAATGCTAAAGCCCGAATTAAATAGTCCCTGAGTCTAACAATCTCTTCTCCCAAGCCTGCCTGCCTCCCTTCCTCCCTCCCCCACCTAAGTCTGCTCCTCAGCCTCCATTAATGGTAGGTCTTTAGAGACCACCAGCATCCATATTGTTTGAGAACCCAGAAATGAATATTGGATCTTAAGTCCCTGTGACTTATATACCCTCTAGCTGAAGAGTTCCCCTGGTAGGTGTGTGTGGAAGGTAAACTTTCTCTTATAGTTTGGAAAAAAAAGGGGGGGGGGAGTTCTTGGTTCCCACCTGTATTAGTTTGGTATTGCTGCTGTAAAAATTACTATAAGCAGTGTCTTAAAACAGCACGAATTAATTACTTATGGTTCTGTAGGTCAGAAGTCGGACAAGGTCTCACGGGGTTGAAATCAAGCTGTTGGCAGGGCTGCATTCCCTTCGGGAGACTCTAGAGCAGTGGTTCTCAACCTTCCTAATGCCGCAACCCTTTAATACAGTTCCTCATGTTGTGGTGATCCCCAACCATAAAATTATTTTCGTTGCTACTTCATAACTGTAATTTTGCTACTGTTATGTCTTAGGCGACCCCTGTGAAAGGGTCGTTCAACCCCCAAAGGGGTCTCGACCCACAGGTTGAGAACCGCTGCTCTAGAGGGACAATTCCTGATTTTCCTTTCCCAGCTTGGCTGGTGGCCCATCTTCCTCCATCTTCAAAGCAGCAACAGTGGGTTGAGTCCTCACATTACATCAGTGTGACCTTACTTTGCCTCCCTTCTCCACCTTTAAGGAAACTTGTGATGGCACTGGGCACACCCAGATTAATCCAGGGGAATCTCTGTTTTAAAATCAGGGGTTAGCACCCTTAATTCCCCCTTGCCATGTTAGGTGACGTATTCACAGGCTCCAGAGATTAGGACACGGACATCATTGGAAGGCCATCGTTCTGCCTACCATACGACTTCAAACACAAACCCGCTTAATCAGACTGGACCTGGGTGTTGCTCAGGAATCTGTGATGAGTTTCCCAGATGGCCCTTTGTATTATCTCTGTCATGGGCCCAGCATGATTGCCAGAGGTAAGGTGAGAATAGAGAGCAGTTCATGAACCACACAGGTCAAGTGAGGCTGGGACCAAAAGAAGGAGATGGGGCCTGTCAGTCCTAGTGAGAGCTAGGGACCAGCCCAGGATGACAAGACAGGGCATGAGTAGAGTGTCTCCCCCAACCCTTTTCCTTCCTTTTTTTGAGGTAAGGAGGTAGAAGGCTGACTGGTAAGGATGTTATATGCTCTAAGGAAGAATTTCAGAAAGGAAATCAGGGAAATGGGGTGGGGTGGCGGTGTCACCAGAATTCCATGGACGTAGCTATACTGTCTTTAAAAACTTTTGGGCTATATCTGTGAATACCACAGCAGTACGGAATCCTCCCATCTGCCCCACCAGGGTCGTATAATGTAATCCCACATTTGTCCTTGCTCTACTCCCCTTCCTATCATATACTGACAGTAGGCCCTGGCCGGTTTGGCTCAGTGGTTAGAGCATCAGCCCTAGGACCAAAGGATCTCGGGTTTGATTCCTGGTTGAGGGCATGTACCTGGGTTGTAGGTTATATCCCCGGCCCGTCAGGGCACCTGTGGGAGACAATTAATAGATTTGTCTCTCACATTAATATTTCTCTCTCTCTCCCCTCCTCCCTTCCTCCCACTCTTCTCTAAAAACCAATGGGAAAAAAATACCCTCAGGTGAGGAATAACAACAAAAAAACTGACAGGAGAGCCCTGGCCGGTTTGGCTCAGCGGTTAGAGCATCGGCCCACGGTCTGGAGAGACCTGGATTCGGTTCCCACTAGGGGCACATACCTCGGTTGCAGTTTGTCCCCGGCCCCGGTTGGGGTTGTGTGGGTGGCAGCCAGTCGATGTGTCTCTCCCACATCGATGTTTCTTCTCTCTCTCTCTCCCTCTAGCTCTATGAATGCAAAAAAGTGTCCTCAGGTGAGGATTAAAAAAAAAAATAGGTACATAAATGGAATAGTAGAGGACATAAAGGGAAAAACACGAAGGGAAGAATTTAGTTTTATAGGTCAAATAAATACAACTATGAAATACACTGTCAAGAATGGGCAACTAAAGGCATTGTTTTCTGCAGCAGACAGCGTGAGGGATATGTGGTAAGATCTACTTAAACTTATGATCCTGGGACGTAAGCCCCTCACACAACCCCTTGCTGATGGATCTTCTGTGAATGGCTGAGCACCACTTGTCCACCCACATCCCACAACTGCAGTCAGGTCAAGCCCTGGCACCATGAGCCCCCACACTGCAGTCCACCCCGGGCCGGCTGCAGAGGCAGTTAGGGCCAGCAGCCTTTCCTCCATGTCCCTGTGTGCCTCCACTCTGCCCACAACCTCGTATTTCATTTCCGACACAGCTAGTATAACACATTTTATTTCACTGGAAAAATCTGTATAAAGAACCAAACCTGGTTCCATGAAAACATTTACCATAGCTTAAATAAAGATCAAGGGAAGAGGGAGGGTAAGAGTGCCCTGCCTTGTGCAAGCTGTCACAGCCTCACTCTTCCTGAGGCCCTGTCTCATGGGAAATCTCAAGTGTCCCAGAGGAGTCTCTGCTTGGCCCTCTGATAAGGCCTTGAGAACAGCTGGGACGTCTGCTTTCTGGCCCACAAACGGCTGAAATCCTGAGAGCTGCCACAGTAGTTATCAAAAACATGTGGATAAACAGAATGCAGAGGGGGCTGCGTTGGTGTTTTCAGCTAATCACACACAGGCAGTAACACCTCAACTCGGAAAAAAAATATATAATTTATCAAAAAATAGTTCTAATACATAGAAAAACATTTCAATCCTCTAGGGCCTCTGCCCCTTATTTACATTCACGCAGCCACTGAGTGAACCCAGGACTGACGGGAGCAGGGAGGCAGGGCCTCCTTGGTGGGGCATTTCCATCACCCACTGCACGAGCAGATGAAGACAGAAGTTACAGGAGAGACTTGTCATGTGCTCGTTTTGTGACAGGATGGAGGGGAATCACTGGAGGTGGAAGAAGTAAGACTTAGTCCTGGGTCAGTTCTGACTGTGCGCAAACCCCAAGACATCTTTGAAAGCTTAGACCAAGGTCCTGTGTCCTTGAGAACCAGTGTTAACAAGTGGCTGATTGGGATGCTTTGTTGCCAGGGAACCAATGTGGTTTATATTCTTTTTCACTTTTTCCCCCCTCAAAAGCCAGGTGGATAAGGTGTTGGGTGGGGAAAGTACCATATAACTGAGGTGAGAGGGAAGGGTCATACACAGAGGACACTACACCAGCTTCTTGGCCTCAAAGAAGCTCTTGAGGTGACGCATCTGCCAGATGCCAGTGAGGATGAGAATGACCGTCTGAGTGATGGACCACCACAGGACCCTCTGGTTGGTGCTCTCACTGGTCAGACGAAAGCGCTCTTCACGATACTGTGTGGGACAACAGACCCAGGATTAAATGTGCAAGGAAAATGAGTCCTAGCTGTTGTGGGGCCACTCCCCTCCCACAGGACTACTCAACTGTGGGACCAAACGCCTTCTATACTGCCTGACTCCATGGGAGTGCCCCACAGAAGTGACATGCAGCCACTCCACAAGCTTCTCTGCTGGGACGAAGTCATGCTCCTGACATTTCAAGCAAGATCCCAAGGTACACAGATGATGCCTTGATTTCCACTTTATTCTATAAAGCTTGAAAAGAGCCCCCTAGACCAGGGATTTTCAAACGTTGTGCCACAAGGATTTTTAAAACACACAATACCTGACTATTTAGGCAGGGGCACTGACCTCTTTTCCCTTAGTTTGTCAAATAAAAAAATGACAGCCAACACAACAATAGCCGTCCAGTGTGAATGAATCAAAATTATACGTTTTATGTGTGTGTCAGGTCAGCAAAATATTTTTTTTTTTGGTGTGCCATAGAATTTTAGTAATTAGTTTAAGTGTGCCGTGAGATGAACAAGGTTGAAAATTGGTGCTCTAGACTGATACCCTCCATTCCACTCTGAACAGCTCATCAGGAAGTCCCTAAGCAGAAACTCTGGTGGGTGTGGTGAGTATAAAGGTCAACTGCCAGGACCCAGTACAGTACGTGCCCTTACCCTCTGGTAGTCCTGCTCCTTCTGGATCTGCTCCACCTGATCGAGCAGCTGCCGGGCTCGGAGCTGCAGCTCCGTCAGTTTGTCCTTGGCCGCAATCTCAGGGTAGTTGTTGGCATGCTCCCCAACCTGGATGTCTAGGTGCACACGCTACAAGGACACAGGGTTGCAGCCCCAAAGCCATAGGGTAAGAAACACTGGGTGGGGGAGCCTCAGAGGGCCTGTTCCAGACTATGGAATCCATTTTTATCCCTGACTGTGGGACAGAAGAGCAACATCTGTTTCCCCAATTGTGACTATGCCACAAAGGGTCACAAATGATGATGGCGACAAATCAGAACTTTGGAACCGAGCGAGAGATTCTGAGCTGTAGCCAAAGAACATTCTTACCAGTCTGCCGCCGGTGAAGAGCACCATCCTGGTGGAGTTGGAGTGCAGGCAGATCTGATGGTCACCAGGGGTGTGGGAAGTGAAGGTGAAGCGTCCCTCGGAGCCGTACTGCCGGGACAGCACCACCTGCAGCACAGCAGGCAGTGAAGGCCCCACCTGCACTGCTCTCCAAGGGCAGCCGATGTTCTCCGAGCTCCGCACACCCCGCGCCACGGCCTGCGGTGGCCCTACCTTGCCTTCAGGGTCCTTCACTTCCACGTGCATGCCCAAGCCGGGGGTCGAGGGCAGGAATACCTCCTTCTGCTTATCCCACATCTGGGTGCGGTAGTTCCCTGCGGAACGACAGAGCTGTCACAGCGCGCCTCATCGGCCTGGCTCCCACACTCCGAAGGGGTCCGCGGCCGCGTCTGGGGGACACGCAGGGCCCTATCCACCCCCACCCCGCCTGACCGATGACCATGGTCTCGTCGGGGATTTCCTCGATGAAGCAGCGCTTCTCGGTCTCGCCGATGTGGAAGTAGAGCCCCCGGACGCCCACCGCGCACAGCGCGAGCAGCAGCAACGCCGGCCGCCTCATCGCAGGTCGCCGTGGGGATTCGACACCTGCCTTCACGCGCCCTCCGTCCAACGCGCATGCGCACGCCTGCGCCCCGCTCCCAAGCAACGCGGCTCAGCCGGGTCGCAGAGCGCGCGCGCGCGCAGTGACGCTCGCCCTGCGTCTTTCAGGCCAGGGAGCACTGGCAAGAGGGGGTTGCGCATGCGCGGAACGCCCGAGGTTGGGGCCCCACCGCCCCTCAGCAACGTAGTCCAGTACCGACACTTGCCCACGCGCGCCTGCGCCCGGCTCCCAGTAGACACAAAACGACCGCGCAGGGAGTACGCATGCGCTGAAACGCCTTTCTAGCGCCACCGCCCCCCTCCCCCCGCCCCGTCCGCCCGCGCGGTGGGCGTAGGTACATTATCCCCGTGAGGGCTGGGCTTGAACCCAGATCCAAGGAGAGGAAGCTGGGGGAATGCGGTCCCAGATGGGCGTGGGAGGGTCAGGTAGGCCTGTTAGACCTTTCAAGAGCTTTGGCAAATGAGAACCCCTTAGGGGATTTTTGAGGAATAGCGAGCTTAGATTTCAAAATCCTTCTGTCCTGGCAAAAGATGATCATTGTAAAACCAATGAATGGTACAATACCTTTGTAAGTAATGTTTAATCTGAATCCGGTATTTTGTCTTGCAGTTCACTGGGAATTAAGTTTAGAGGACATCATGAGGAAACGGTAAGGCAAATCCAGAATATGACAACTGGGTTCGACCTTTAAAAAACTAAAGTGAGGAAGGGGAGGGTACTAATTTAGAGGAGACTGAAGATGCATAATCCCCGGTCGGACATGTGACCTGTACAGACCTCATGGTGTGGTACAGTCTGCAGAGACTGGTGCCAACAGTGCCTCCCTTCCCTGGATCCACGTGCTCCTCCCATTGAGGATGAGATATTTTTCCCTCCGCCTGATTATGGGCCTTCAGGCTCCCATTTTCATTCTCTTGAAACCCAGCTGACACGGTACCCTACTGAGCTACCAGTCATTGGAATGAAGCCCTTTTGGACCCTACAGTTAGAGGGGCTGCCCCAGCCAATACATGGCACAAGGATCAGCTAACCTCACCAAAACCACTCTATGCGATTATGCAACTGGGAAAAAAATGAGGACACTTTATAAACTGACAGAGAAAGGTTTCCAGGATATGTTGCTAAGTTTAAAAGGCAAGGTGCTGGGCCAGTGTGGCTCAGTGGACTGAGAGTCATCCCATGGACTGAGAGGTCTCTGTTCAGTTCTCCGTCAGGACAAATGCCTGGGTTGCTGCAAGGCTGGATCCCCAAAAGGGGGTGTGCAGGAGGCAGCCCATCTGTTTCCCTCTCACACTGATGTTTCTATCTCTCTCCCTTCCTTTCTCTCTAAAACATATTTTAAAAAATAAATAAAAGGCAAGGTGCAGCTCTGGCCACTTTGCTCAGTGGTGAGAGCATCGGCCCTCAGACCTGAGGGCTGCAGGTTTGATTCCTGGTCAAGGGCATGTACCTGGGTCGCAGATTCAATCCCCAGCCATGGTTGGGGTCACACTCAATGTGTCTCTCACATCGATGTTTCTCTCTGTTTCCCTCTCTCTCCCTTCCACTCTATCTAAAACATCAATAAAAATATATCCTCGGGTCCTGGCCGGTTTGGCTCAGCAGTTAGAGCTTCGGCCTGCAGACCAGAGAGTCCTGGGTTCGGTCCCTGCTAAGGGCACGCACCTCGGTTGCAGTTCATCCGCGGCCCCTGTTGGGGTTGTGTGGGTGGCAACCAGTCAATGTGTCTCTCTCACATCGTTGTTTCTCTCTCTCTCTCTTCCTCCTCCTCTCCCTCCCGCTCTATCTGAAGATAAATGCAAAACAGTCCTCGGGTGAGGATTTAAAAAAAAAAAAAAAAAAATATATATATATATATATATATATATATATATATATATATATATATATATCTCCTCGGGTAAAAGAGTATGTAGAAAATTACCTTTGAAAGACTAAAACTAATATAAGACGTTGCTTACAGGTCACGTGAATATTCAGTCAGTATACACCACTATGACTGTGCTGATTAAAATAGAAATACTTCTGTTCTACTTGGTAAATTGCCACTCTCCGGGTTGCCTCATGATCCAATAGTTACCCCTGGCAGGAAAGGGTCTGGCAGGCCAGCAGATGAGGTAAGAGACATCAGAGGTGCAAGACAGACTGCAAACTAGACCTTTTAATACCTTTTTAAAATATATATTATATTTTTTTCCATTCAACAGGTTTTGTTTTTTTAAATTATTGATTTTTTTTTTTGAGAGAGAGAGAGAGAGGAAGGGAGAAAGAGAAACATCCATCGATTGCTTCCCATAAGCACTCTGGGGATCAAACCCAAAACCTGGGCATGTGCCCTGATTGGGAATTGAACCTACCACCTTTCTGTGTACAGGATGATGCTCCAACCAACTGAGCCATAGTAGTCAGAGCCTTTCAATATCTTTCTATTTTCAAACCATGTGCTTATGTTACCTACCTAAAATTTAAAAATTAAAGTAGTGTTGCCACCATTCTCTATCACAGTACCGTTTTATGGACTTGAAACCATCAATTGCTGTCTTGCTGGTTTACCCTAAATGGCAGCTCCACTGTATATTGTATAGATCCTGCCTGTCGTATTCACCTCAGTATCCCCAGCACCGAGAACCACTGCTATAAACATTTGTTCAATGAATGTAGAATGTATACTTTGACAAAAACCCATACTGAGCAAAAGCCATGAAATGCAGTGAAGACATAAATGTCTACATTAAAAAATATATCAACTCAGTTTGAAGAACTAAAAAGAAAGGAAAAAAAGTAAACTAAACCCAAAGCTAGAAGAAGAAAGGAACAAATGAAAATTAGAGAAACAGCCTGGCTGGTATGGCTCAGAGCATCGTCCCATACACCAAAAGGTGGCGGGGATTCCTTATCAGGGCACATACCCAGGTTGTTCAGAGTGCATGCAGGAGGCAACTAATCCATGTTTCTCATGTCGATGTTCTCTCTCTCTCAAATCAACTTCAAAAAATAACATAACCTTGGGTGAGGATTTAAAATAAATTACTTTTTAAATTAGAGATAAATAAAACAGTAAAAAAGTCAATGAAAGTAAAATTTGGTTCTCTAAAAAGATCAACAAAAAAACAATCACTAAAATCAGAAATGAAAATAGAGACATTACTACTGACCTTAAAGAAATAAAAAAGATAAGAGAACACTATGAACAATTACACACCAACAAATAAGTTAGATGAAATGGACAAATTCCTAGAAACACACAAATTACCTAAAGTAACATAATAAGAACCAAAACTGGTATGGAATGGATGGCTTCCCTGGTGAGTTCTACTAAACATATAAAGAATTAACACCAATCCTACATAAGCTCTACCAACAAAATGAAAGAGGAGGGAACACTTCCTAACCCATTCTGGTGCCCTAACCCGTTCTGTAAGACCAGAACTACAGATACTAAAGCCAAAAACATAAGAAAAATAAGACCAATAACCCTTGTAAATATAGATGCAAAACTCAACAAAGAAAAAACAAGAAACCTCAACAAAATACTAGTAATCCAAATCCAACAGCATATTTAAACAATTATACATCATGGCCAAGTGGGACATGCCCCATAAATACAAGGATAATTCAACATAAGAAAATCAATCAATGTAATATACTACAATGATAGAATGAAAGGGGAAAAAATACATGATTACCTCAACTGAGAAAAGGCACTTCAAATCCCACACCCTTTCATCTCAAAACCACTCAGAAAACTAGGAATAAAAAGGACCTTCCTCAACATGATAAAGGATATCTATGAAAATCCCACAGCAAACATACCCAATGGTGAAAGACTGAAAAGTTTTTCTCTAAGATCAGGAACAAGACAAGGGTGCTCACTCTCACCACTTCTATTCAACATAATACTGGAAGTTCTAGCCAGAGCAATTCGGCAAGAAAAAGAAACAGAAGACATCCAAACTGGGAAGGAAGAAAAACTATCCTTATTCACAGATGGCATGATCCGATATATGGAAAATCCCAAAGAATCCAAAAGAAATCTACTAGAGCTAATAAACAAATACAGTTTAATTTCAGGACACAAGATCAATGCACAACAATCAATACATCAGTAATAAACAATCGGAAAAGGAAGTTAAGAGACCAATTACACTTACAAATGCATCCAAAAATATAAAATACCTAGGAATAATTTAACCAAGGTAAAAAACGTGTACACCAAAAACTGCAACACATTGCTGCAAATTAAAGACACAGCCCAGCCGGTGTGGCTCAGTGGTTGAGTGTCGACCCATGCACTAAGAGGTCGCTGGTTCGGTTCCTAGTCAGGGCACATGCCCAGGTTGTGGGCCCAATCCCCAGTGGGGGCGTGCAAGAGGTGGCTAATTGATATTCTTTCTCATCAATGTTTCTATCTCTCTCTCCCTCTCCCTTCCTCTCTTTTTAAAAGCAATAAAGAAAAAGGTGAAATCAACCTAAATGTCCATCAACTGATGGACAGACAAGGTGCAGCACGTCCATACAATGGAATATATTCAGCCATAAAAACTTCTGACACATGCTACAACATGGATGAACCCTGAAACATGCTGAATAAAATAAGAGAGACACATGAAAGAACAAATACTGTATGAATTCACTTATATGAGATACCCAGACTTGTCAGTATATAGACAGAAAGTTTAGGGAGAGGAGAGGGACATGGGGAGTTATTGTTGAACGGTTACAGAGTTTCTGTTAGGAGTGGTGGAAACGTTTTGGAAATAGTGGTGATGGTTGTGAATGTAATTAATGCCACTAAATTGTACACTTTATAAAGGACAAGTACTTTCATACGTATACTTTACCACAATTTTTTAAAAAGGGAAAAAAACCAACATACTGAGGTGGTTCCCTGGTTCACTTTCTCCCCATCTCCAGATCCTTATCCCCATCAGCCCTGCCCTTACAGGCATTTATACAGTACTTCCTACTTAAAAACAAAACACCTCTGTGGCTGACCACCATTCACTTATTTCAATTCTAACAGAATTCGTTTCCACATTTTCACATCTTGAAATAGGGCTGCATCTAACGATCAGCGAGGTGTCCTGGTAATAGCATGTTTTCTGGGCAGTAAGTAAAACAAGTCTCAAAGCCGATGCCCACTTGCATGGGCTGCAATGGCACGACGCAGCGACCAGAGGCCCCGGCGTCACACAGCGATCGGCAGCCCATCTGGGGAGCCCGCGACTCCACGCCGGCTCCACGTACCGGGCGCGCCGGGGCCTCCGGCTTCCCACGCCACCTCCGCGGACCGAAGTTCCCTGCCGTCCGCTCTCAGCTTCCCCTCACAGGCCTCCGACACCCCACTGCGGTCCCGCGCGGACCCCTTTCAAGACCCGGTCCCGCACCCCCAAGGTCATCCCCTCACCGCAGTCCCCGCGCCCGCCCGCCACTCCAAGGACGCGCGGCGGAGGGGGGCGGCGCGGTTCTGTGACGCCACTGACCCCGCCCTCGCGGCGGGGGAACTACTCCCGGGGCGGGGCTGCGTGCTGACGCCACACGCCTGGGCGGGGCTGAGAGTTTGGTGCCCCGGAGTGGGGTGTCGGCGCCTCATTCGGGTGGAGCTGAGCAGGAGACAGGTAAGTGCGCGCTGCCGCCGGCCCGGCCCGGTGTGGAGGCTCTGCGCCTGTCCGGCAGGGCTCAGGAGTTGCGGTGGGAGACGAGGCCGCCGCGCCCTTGTTTTCGCCGGCGCCGCGGTGACAGGGAGTGAAGCTGGAAGGAGCGGGGCTGACGGGGAAGGGTGGGCGGGACGGGGGTCTGAGGGACGGATGCGGCAGCCAATGGTGCGGCGGGAGCCGCCTGGCGGGCGGAGATTGGCGGGTGCGGGCGCGCGCGGGGCGCGGAGCGGCGCGCCATTGGTTGTGGCGGGCGCGGGGCGGGCCGCGCGGCGGATGTGAGGGAACGGCACAGCCGCCGGGGTGACCCCCAAGGTCGGGAGGCGTCACGTGGAACCGCCCCGCCGCGTCCTTTGCGCGCCCGGAGGGACTGACGGACGGCACGCCCTTGAAGCGACTGCGGGCCGCGGGCCTATGGCTCCGCATCCCAGGGCGCGGTGCGTCCCTGCGCTCCTGGGGCGACGCCCTTGAGTGAGTTCCTCTGCAGCACCCCTCGTGCGCGGCGCCCCACCTCATTCACATATTCCTTGCTTACCATACTCAGTACCCCCCCGCGCCCGTCCTCCCTCTGCTCCCTGGGGTAACGCCCTCGCCAAGTGGATCAACCTGCAGCACCCCACGGCCTCATCCTTCGGGGGGGTTTGATTGCCCACGCTGGTGAAATGACAGGCGCTTCCTGGAGGAAGACCCTATTCCCGGACCTTTTCCCTTGGCACACCTGCTTGACATGAGTGTAACTTGTGTACCGCACTTAGGGTAAAACTGGTGGCTGAATGGACAAGAACCTGCCGTCTGCCCTTTGCCCAGAACAGAGGACAGATGACTCTGGGGCCCAGGGTGCCTCTTTTTGCCATCCTGCCTTTGCAGCAAGGACTGGAGGCCCACTGAGTACATTGCTCTGAGCAGCTAAACTTTTGGAAAGTTTGGAGGAAGATCAGAGTATGCTATCATTTTGAGACTACTGTTCGCACTCATTTACTCTTTTTTTTTTTTTTTTTTAATCCTCATCTGAGGACATTTTTGCATTTATCTTCAGATAGAGAGGGAAGAGAGAAAGAGAGAAACGTCGACGGGAGAGAGACACATCGAGTGGCCGCCACCCACAGGATCCCAACAGGGGTGGGGACAAACTGCACCAGAGGGACGTGCCCCTAGCAGGACCGAGCCCAGGACTCTCTGGTCCCCCGGCGGAGGCTACAACCTCTGAGCCAAACTGGCCAGGGCTTTTTTTTTTTTTTTTTTATCCTCACCCAAGGATATGTTTCTGTTGGTTTGAGAAAGAGAAAGAGACATCGATCGGTTGCTTCCCGTGCTGCCCAGATAGGGGTCAAACCCACAACTTGGGTATGTGCCCTGACCAGGAATCCAACTGGTAACCTTTAAGTGCACGGGACAATACTGAACCAACTGAGCCACACCAGCCAGGTCAATATGTAGTGTTTCTAAGAATATCTCTTTGTATAGCTTTGTCATGGTTGTCTAGGTATTACATACATATACACAACTTATCACAGTCCACTGGTGTCATGATTTTATCAGTGTGGGTGTAGTGAAGAAATCCTACCTCCATTTACATCCTTTTGTTCACCCTTCCCTGTTGAAAAATTGAACTAGTTTCTCTATACACATTAGAACCACATCAGACACTGTAATTTTGGCTTTAACCATCACACATAGTTCAGAAGATTCAAGAGGAGAAGGAAATTATATTTACTCAATATGTGTTCTTTCCATTCTTCCTTCCTTCATGGTATTGCAAGATTTCTTCTTGTATCATTTCCTTTCTGTTTAGAGAATTTTCTTCAGCTGTTCATTGAGTGTAGGTCTGCTGGCAGCAAATTCTTCATCTGAAAATGTTTTGATTCCCCTTTCATTATTCATGTCATCGTTGGGTCTTTTGTTTGGTCTCACATGTCTCTGAGGTCCTGTTCATTTTTTTTCAGTCTGTTTTCTCTGTCGTTCAGATTGGGTGATTTCTTTTATCTCCACGTTCACTGATTTTCTGTCTCCTCCATTCTGTGGTTTAACCCATCCATCAAGTTTTCTATTTTGAAATTTCCATTTAGTTCTTTATAGCTTCTATTTCTTTGCTGAGGCTTTTTATTTTTCATTTCTTTATTTGTTTCAAGCATGTTTATAGTTGTTCATGGAAGCATTTTGATGCTGACTCCTTTAAAATCTGCCAGATAATTCTGACATCGATGTCATTTTGGTGTTGGTGTCTGTAGGTTGTCTGTTTTTGTGATTTCAGTTGAGATCATCTTTGTTCTTGATGTGGTAAGTGATCTTTGATTGCAGCCTGGACGTTTGGGTGCTGTGTTATGAGACTGGATCTTATTTAAATCTTTGAGCAGAACAGGCTTCCTCTGACACTGATGGGGGATGGGGGTACACTACCTGGTCACTGTTGGGCAGGGGTGCAATCCAGGCACCCCTCCCAGCCTCCTTGGTATCTACTGTGTGGGTGTAAGTTCCCTATCAGGCCTTTGTGATTTCATCCTGCCTGGGAAGGGAGGGGTGCTGCCCTGTTTCTGCTGGGTGGGGATAGAAGCCAGGCTTCCCTCCTGGCCTCCACTGACATTGTTGAGAGGGGCTAATTGTCACCTAGTGGGAATGGAAGTCCACAATCTCCTCTGACGTTACCAGGTGAGGTCTGTGTGGGCCAGTGTTTTCTGTGGGGTTGACTGCAGTAGGGCGGTTGTTGTCTAAAATGTTCTGTCCTGCCCTGGCCGGTTTGGCTCAGCGGTTAGAGTGTCACCCGCGGACCAGAGAGTCCCGGGTTCGGTTCCCGCTAAGGGCACGTACCTCGGTTGCAGTTTGTCCCTGGCCCTGGTTGGGGTCGTGTGGGTGGCGACCACTCGATGTGTCTCTCTCACATCGATGTTTCTCTCTCTCTCTCTTCCCCCCTCTCTCCCTCCTGCTCTATCTGAAGATAAATGCAAAAATGTCCTCAGATGAGGATAAAAAAAAAATAGTAATAAAAAAATAAAATAAAATGTTCTGTCCTATTAGGCTGCCCTATTTCTTGTCTTCTGGCCAGAAGAAGCCAGCTTTTGTTGTGGGTGTTCTGTCTGCATTAGTTGGCATTTCTGGGTTGCCAGCTTCTCCAACATCTAGTCTGGGATATGTGAAGCAAAAAGAAAACCAATAACTCAATGCTGTGTCTTTCTTTGGGCCCCAACGTCCCTTCCTAGTCTGTCTCCTCTCCATCTTTCAGAGTCTTTGGTTTGTTTTAAATGTAGCATTTCATGTCTTTAGCTGCCTTTAGTGAGAAATAGAAGTCCTGTCTATGCTTTTAAATATTTTCATTTTTAAATTTTTCTATATTGATTTTTAGAGAGAGGAAGGGAGAGGGAGAGAGAGAGAGATAGAAACATCAATGAGAGAGAACATCGATTGGCCACCTCCTGCATGCCTCTCACTGGGGATCAGGCCCACAACCTGGGCATGTGCCCTGACCGGGAATCGAACCGGCGACCTCTTGGTTCATGGGTCGACGCTCAACCACTGAGCCATACCGGCCGGGTATGCTTTTAAATATTTTAATAAATATTGATAAATGCCTTTGCTTTCCATAAAGATTTAATAATTTGTACTCTAATCAGCACCTTGGAAAATACCTGTTTACCTGTACCCTGGAGTATTGCAGCCAGTTCACCTCCCCTCAAGGGTGCAGTCTGGGCCTGGGCAGATCAGCCTGCAGGCCCCCCAAACTAAAGCTTGTTTGGGGTTCTGACTATGGATGTGGAAGCCCCTCCCAGAGATCTGGCCAGCTACCCACTCTGAATTAACTTGCATATAGGTTTACCTTGGGAACTTCAGCTTTTTAAGAGATATCTGTGGTTGATTTTTTTTCTTGGTAAATTGTAATTCTGTAATCATAGAAACACTTCTAGAGTGTGCTATCATGTTTGCATCATAATTGCAGGAATGTGAAGGAAACAACGCAGATCAAGTGAAGCATTTCAGGTTAGTCACTCTGCCTGTTTGCCCCCTGGGCTCAGTTGTCATTTCTGTCTGGTAAAGGCAAAATGCCTTCGCAGTTTAAAAAGTGATCCTCACTGCCTCCCTGATTCTAGTTTATGTTTGATAAAGCTACAAGGGAAAGACATTGAGTTTGCGATTCTCAGTTCAGAGGGAGAATGGATACTGCTCCCTCCATACGTGTGCTCTTTGTGTCACTGCTAAACTAAGGTGGTGGCAGGCAGGGAGTGACGTTGGTGTGTAAGCGCACTGTCTTCTTGATCCAGCACAGGAGTCTTTTTTTTTTAATCCTCAGCCAAGGAATTTTTTTTTTTTTCTATTTATCTTCAGGTAGAGTGGGAGGGAGGGAGAGAGAGAGAGAAACATCGACATGAGAGGGCCACATCAGCTGGTTGCCTCCTGCACGACCCCGACCCCGACCAGGGCCAGGGGCGAGCCGCAACCGAGGTACGTGCCCTTGACCAAAATCGAACCCGAGACTCATTGGTCCGTGGGCCAGCACTCCAACTGCTGGGCCAAACTGGCCAGGGCCAGCACAGGGGTCTTAATGAGTCTGAAGCCGGAAAAAAATATTTTCAGGTTGAGCTGTTCTTTTCAAATGGTTGTCAGGCAACACACGGGTAACAGTCACCTAATGGTACATGCTCTTTTCCCTCCAAGACTCATTTCCTGAGATGCTGTATTCAGGCTGTTTCTGCTGACGTTGCCTCTTTAATTGCCCCTCTGCCAGGCCAACGCGACGCTGATAGGCATCAGGAGTCCATTTATGACCCCATTCTGTGTGTGAGGAGGTGACCTAGGGTGTGTACTGCCTGGCTGGGGAAGGTACAGGCACAGATAAAGTTCTGTTTATTTCAGCATATAGTTCTCTATGGGCAGAGCCGCAAACCCTTATAAACAAATTTTGTTTTGATTTTTACTTTTTAAACCTTATTTTTTGTCAAACGTATAAATTTATACATGCATTTTTAAATTAATGGGTTATAAATAGTGTTATTTTGTGTACTTTATTGACATTGATAGCTTCACTTATGTTTTTCCTGGACATAAACATCTTTACTAAGGTATAATTTATATGCCATACAATTCATCCATTTAAATTGTGCAGGTGACTGTTTTCCAGTATGTTAGAAGGTTGTGCAACCATCACCATAATCTAGTTTTAGAGTATTTTTGTGCTCCCTAAAGAAAACACCCTTACCCATTAGTTACATCTCCTCCCAGCCCCCCAGTGCTAGGCAACAAGCCTTGGGGGAAATGTAAACTGAAACTCAGAAAGCTGACCTGTAAAATGGAAGAGGAGTTGGTATAGCTGCTTTCCTTCTGAACCTCTGAGGTCCCAGTTGCTGTCCCACACCAGAGTTATCCCGTGTTCGTCATGCTTTTCCACTCTGTGCCTTCCCTCCTCCTGACTCTTCATGTAGGATGCCTGAAAACAGCAGCCTCCGGTCTGGATGGAATGAGTCCCCCATGGAGTTGGCGTTTTCTGTGCCTCTTAAGCCCTCCGTGCTTTCTCTGTGGTGTTTTTTGTTTTTTTGTTTTGTTTTTTCTTGTGCTCAAATATAAATTATTTGAGAAATATTTTTCCCAATTTCTCAATATTCTTCAGAATGTAGTGAGTCCTACAGGTGCTCCATGGTTTCCACATAAAGGGGAAAATATCTTTCTTGTTTTGAATCTAATCTGTAATCAATCAATCTTTGTTGCTTTTTCTGGAATTGTTTTATACAATGTATACACCCAGAGATGTTACATGTGTACATTATGTGATAGTTTGTATCCCTGAAATTAGAACTTACACTTATGAGTGAAGACCTGCCCCTGTAGCTATGGAACTCGGGCCCTGGACGTGGAGCTGGTGTGGGTTGACTCACTCTCGGGTGTGCTCTCTGAACTGGAGCGGGGGGCACCCTGCCACCAGTGCAGTTTGGACTCTTTCTCCTCCAGAGCCTGCGAGTTTCTTCCCCAGTAGCTTTTTCTGCTAAAATGCTCTTTCTGACTTTTCTTTCTTTTTTTGTGCAGGCAGTTGTGAGAAGCTGCAGGACAAGGATGTTTCACTTAAGGACTTGTGCTACTAAGTTGAGGCCGTTGACGGCTTCACAGACTGTTAAGACATTTTCCCAAAACAGACCAGCAGCCGCTAGGACGTTTGGGCAGATCCGGTGCTACACTGCCCCCGTGGCTGCAGAGCCCTTCCTGAGCGGGACTAGCTCCAACTATGTGGAGGAGATGTACTATGCCTGGCTGGAGAACCCCAAGAGTGTTCACAAGGTAAGGCTCGCAGGAGCGGGTCCTCATATGTTTGAAGTCGTGTCCAGTACAGGCTGGCCATCCAGGTAAGTGTCCTGAGGAGCCCTCGGCCAGGCAGGCAGGCAGGCAGGCGGCGGGGGCTGGGAGCCCCAGCGACTCCAGTGTTCTGCAGCCGCCCAGGCCCAACAGGAACCGCCTTCCCTGGAGGGGCGTCTGCTAGCTGCTGAGTCTCGCTCTCTGGAACAGACAGCAATTAACCCGCAAGGATCTGAAGATGCACTTGCAACACTTCCATCTCCGTGAGGCTGCTGGAGGTGGGGACGCCGGAGAAAAGCCAGCGGGAGGACGACCTCAGGACAGCCTAAAATCATCTTGTGTGATTTCCTTGTCATTCACATTCTAGATCATTATGTTCATGGTTTTCTCCTGTATTTGGAGGTAAATTCCTCCGTGCCATCTGTGAGGCGTGTCCTCCTTACCACCCTCTTCTCACAGTGTGTTTGGTACGAGGTACCCCCAGTGGCAAAATTTCTTAACAGCATCAACCAGTGGAAATTTGTGGGTTTCAGTGACCATGTCTTGGTTTTCAGGTCAGGCAGTGGCCCAGTGCAGGAGCTGGAGGGTGGGGCCCCAAGCTAGCTGCTCAGGCTCCTCCGGCCTGGTGGTGGGTGTGGAGGATTGCAGGGGATGGTTTGCGGAAGGCACTCGGGTCGGCAGAGATGTGTTCCATGTGGGCTGGCATCATCACTCTCGACTGTCTTATCTTCCTTGTGAATCTTGGGGTCTCACCGTCAAAAGGTAGCCTGCTTCCATTGGGCCCCAAGAATAAGCTTTATGTTAGTGACATTGAAGACTGGATACATTTGTGTGACTATGGGAGCCACCAGCCCTGTCTCACCAGAAATGCCACCTCTTTGAACCTCATGGCTCAGCCAAGGAGGATGTTTAGCTGGGTCCTTCCCGTTTCCTTGGCCACCTGAGCCTGGTGCAGCCAGATTTCCCGTGAGGCACTCTGGAGCCTTCCCCAGGCAGTAAACAGTGGGTGGTCTGGAAGGAAGTGCTGTGAAGACAGCCCTGCCTGGGGTGTTGGAAGCCAGAGGTCTCTGAGGACAGTTGCTGCAAGCTTATCTCTGGAATGAACTTAGCCCAGAGGTTTCAGGACCAGACTGTCATCTCGTGCTCAGGCCTGTCCCTTGCCTTCCTTTTCCTGAATATGACCTCTTTGTGGAACCAACCAGGTCTTCTTAAATTATAGTTGATTTTAGAGACTAGCACCTGAATGTACGTGAGGCTCACCTGTGATGGGTGATGGAGGGGCGTGGGGGACATGCGGCCCCTGGACAACCGGCCATAGTCCTTCTCTAACAGTTCGATGGGGCGGAGGCCAGGGCGTGTCTTGCACCCTCCACAGGTCCAAAAGGGCAGAGCTGAGGCAGCTTTTCTTCGCTGACCTTGGAGTTCTTGGATACTTTGCTTGCACACCATGGAGAGAAGGTAGTGAAGTTGTGTGGAGATGTTCCTCCCGGAGCCTGCCTGTGGTTTAAAAACAGTGGCATTGCTGTCATCGAGCATAAATCCATTTGGTTTCCATCACTGAGGAATACCCAAGCAGAACCCCCAATTTTAACTGCTTCCTTGGTGACAAGTCAGGCAGACCTGGATCCCAGTGCCTCCTGGACACAGTGGTGGGCAGTGCTCTGAGCTGGGTCTGGGTGTGGCCCTGCCCGTCCTCAGCTGGGGATGGTTTGAGCAAGGCCTTGCAGTGGATGGGGGTCTGAGGCCAGCACTCCACGTCCCGCGTGCTGTCCTCCGAGACGCTTAGCCCTAAAGCAGGAACCTTTTGTGCAGGTTCTATGGGGGTGGGCAGTCGACCACCAGCCTCCCGCACCTGGGCATCCTGTACAGATAGAGCAGTCACACACCATGTTTTCAGGAAGGGTATGGGACCCAGTGATTGGCACAGAGAGAACGCACTGGGAGGGTTTAGAGACCACCCAGTGCAGCCTTTTGCTGCACAGTAGTGATGTGAGCCGACCGTGTGCACAGGAACCTGGTGCTGGGATGCCGGGCAGGACTTGCCGCACTTTCTAACCCAGAAGAACCGTGTGCAAGGTGCCTGGGAAGACTGGTAACCAACCGTCCTTGGCCCGAGGAGTCACTGCCTGTCCATTTGTTCGACTGAACTGGCCAAACCCTTGTTTTGAGATGGCTATGTATCTGTTTTCCTTGGTGACTTGTTGCCCTGAATTTCCCGTTTGTAGCAGTTAAAAAGCTTTGTTAGGATCAGAACTTAATGCGGTTGTTTGACAGCGCTGACGTCTGAAGTGGACCAGTAGTCGTTAGTTTAACAACGTGTGATGGCCTTTGAACCTGGGGTTTGGTCCATTCCAGGGTGGCCATCAGGTGATCGGGGTGTGTCTGTGGGCAGGTGGGATAGGTTCCTATTTAAGATGGAGACAGCAGGACAGCCACAGAAGTCCAGAACCCAGAGTCCTAGAATTTGGCAGCTGGTACAAGCATTAGTAACCGAGGATTGAGTTCTGATCACCAACTTCTTGTCCCTGCAGGTGATTTTTAAAGTGCAAGGAGCTGTGCAGGGACAGGGTGTCCTCCTGTGTAGCTTGTGCAACTCCTGCTTTTATAGGCGAGGAACCAGGCACAGAGGGCCCAGGCGACTTCCCTGGCTTCACCCAGCCTACGGGGAGGGAACAGGGACTCCCAGTCCCCAGAGATGACAGCAGGCAGGCTCGTTGTGGTAGGCTCTGTCGTGGGTGTGGCCGTGTTAGGTCACACACTTGAGCTGGCTGATGTGTTCAACACAGTGGAGCCTTTGAGGCAAGTAAGGGACACCAGTGGAGTCCTGGCAGCCCTCCAGCACTGAAGCCTCTGTGAATGTCTCTGATGTGAACTCAGCAGGAACTTGGTGCTGACAGTAAACAGACGAAGTCCGTCTGTCTCCTGGAACCACTCACACCTGCATTTCCTGGTTAGCAGTCCCACACCTGCCGAGGTCAGCCCCTCTCTGAGGTGGAGTGGGATCTCTGGACTCCAGGCGTTCCAGCTTTATACAGGTGACACCACACAGAGCGCCGCACCTGACACCCACCTGTCAGTCTGTCCACCCTGTGGAGTCTGAACCTGTGGGTCTCACTCAGCAGGTGTGTCGAGCACCTGCTGTGTGTTGGACAGACTTCCTTAGGACATTTCAGAGGAAAGGAATGTTGTGACTGCAGGGAGAGCCTGTCGTGGTTCTCGAAGGTCTGGGAGGCTGTGGGGAGAGCAAAGGAGGAGCTGTAGCCTTTAAAAGCAGAGCTCCGTGGACTAGTACACTTAATGCTTTCGTTACATAAAATTAAAGTAAGAGTCCTGGTTTCATTTCAACCAGAATGTTAGTTACCCTTATTTACACTTGAAATCTGTCATGTTTTGGTTTAAGTCATTTCGGCAACAAGTTGATGGCCTTAAACTCACGCGAGGTGGCTGCAGGCCCACACCTCTGAGGACAAGCTATCTCTCTACCCCACTCAGCCCCTAGCCAGGTGCAGGTAAGGAGCACCGTGATACTTCCCACTGCCAGGCTGCCCAAGACCTGGTCCCAGCCCACCTTTCCGGTCCTGTCTGCCAGCTCACCCACATAGCCTCCTTGTGGCTGTGTGACCATCTTTCCCTTGAGCTCTTCACAGTCAGCCGCCCCTCCATGCATTGTCCTCAGCACCGGCTCTGAAATGACACGTTCCCTTGACTGTCCTGCTGCTCCCAGAGTGAGAAGCTCATCATAGACCTTCCTGTCCCCAGACCTCAGAGCACACTGCACAAAGGCAGCCTCGGTGGGTATTTGTAGAGTGCTGCTTTGAGTAACCGTGCTTATCTTTGCACACATCTGGGGACAGTCCCTTTGCGCCAAGAACATGGCTGGACCCTGTGGCCCTGTCGGGTGGAGGTGCTGGCCTTCTGGGGCAGGTACCTTCCCTTGCACTCCTCAGGCCGAGGTCCTTCCTCCTTCAGGCTACACTCTCCCTTCTGGTGGGCAGAGGACTGAGTGTTTACGTCGGGCTGTTGGTCTGTCCAAGGCCTTGCAGGGGGTCCCTTGCCTTAATGAGTTAGTTGTGGGACAGGCAGATACAGAGGTTGGGCCTGTGAGCTCGGTCACTGGGTATCTTGACTCTCAGCGTGGCAGACAGCAGCTACATCTGCCTGTGGCACACCTGCAGGAGGAATGCCACCAGCCCAGCTCCGTGGGACACGGAGGCCCAGGGCTGGCCTTGATTTTACCTATTCTAAGTTGTGGTGCCCAGGTTCTGACAAATGTACGCAGTCAAAAGCTGTCCATCACCCAGATGAAAAACCTTCAGGTCTTGGTAGGAGGGAGCTTGCTGTTGTTGGGGTGGGCTCCTCATCTTAGGGTCGGGTGGGCAGGACACACCTGAGTGCAGGTATGGGCATTCCTGGCAGGCTCTCTGCAGGCCCCTGTGCCACGTTCCTCTGCACGTTAGAAGGTTCAAGAGAGGAAGCCCGATGATGGCAGCAGCCCTGGAAATTCATTTCATTTCATAGTCCAGTGGCGGTGAGAATAGTCTTTCCCTCCTCACCCTGAGCCAGATCCCTGCCTGGAGGCCCCGAACCTCTCCAGGAACGGGAGGTTGTCGCTGCAGGGGCTCCGGGCATCCGAACAGCTGCTCCCACCTCTGCTGCGGGCACTGCTTTTCTGTCACTCATCATTGGTGCTTCTGAAGGGAGGACAGCACCAGGCTTTTGTTTTGCATTGGGCTCTGGCTCTATCAGCAGCTGGTGCCATCAGGATGATGGGCGGCCATGTGGCTGGGGACCCTTGGTCCCAGGTCTTGCTCTTGGGTGACGGCCACTGTCTCTGGGCACACCCTTGGTATTCTGTGAGGCAGAAGACAACCATCTGCTGTAAGGCTCGAAGAAAGTGAGTTGTTTCCAGCAGCTCCTTGGTTTTGGGGTTAGGCCCAGCCCTTCAGCTTTCTCACAGCCCCCGGTATCCAGAGCAGGTCTTTGTTTTTCATTTAATCCTCACTCAAGAATATGTGTTACTGATTTGAGAGAGAGGGGAAGGGGGAGAGGGAAACATTGATGTGAGAGAGAAACATCGATCAGTTGCCTCCTGGATGCGCCCAACCAGGGACTGAAGCCGCAACCTAGGTATGTGCCCTGACTAGGAATCGAACCGCCAACCTTTCGGTGTGTGGGAAAACACTCCAACCAACTGAGCCACACTGGCCAGGGCCAGAGCAGGGCCTTTTGTAGATACAGGCAAGGGTGCGGACGCCAGTGAGGGTTTCCCTGGCAAGAGCAGCTTGCCGTTGGTTCTTGCCTTTCGAGGCTGGGCTGGCTCCTGCCCCCATTACCTGCCATGTTGTAGGTGCTCCTTGTAGGCCAAGCCCTTGGTTACTGGAGGCCTGAATGGAGGGCAGGGGAGCCCTGGGCCAGAGCTGCTCCCAGGCCCAAGGGAGCTCGCTTGGGCCTGCTCTCAAAGCTCTAGGAAGTCAGGAATGTTTGGGGTGTCCTGTTGTCCTTGTAACAAACTATGCAGGAGCCCAGCAAGGGCTTTGCCTTGCCATGGGCAGTGGACACTGAGGTGGCCTCTGTCTTCTCTCAGGAGTGTCAGCCCTGTTGCTGGTGGACATGGTGCCTCTCGTGCAGCAGAGCAGGGCTCAGAGAGGGTCGGTGTGGGCAGCCTGATGGGACTGCTGGGAGGACGGTATTGGATGCTGAGTCTCTCCCAGGGGGCAGAGGGCGGCCCATGTCAGGTACATGGTACAAGTGCTCTGCAGTCGGCGTGTGGCTGGTGCCAGACAGAACCCCAAAGCTCTCGCTGCCATCAGCCAACACACTGACAGTCGACCAGAATAGGAAAAACAAGAAGACCTTGAATATTGAGATTTGTTAAAACATTTAAAAATTACTATTAAGAGATAATTCACAGTTTTGTTTTGTTTTTTTTTGGTTTTTAATCCTCACCCGAGGACATTTTTTCATTTTTTTGTTCAGATAGAGTGGGAGGGGGAGAGAGGAAGAGAGACGGAGAGAAACAGCGACGTGAAAGGGACACATTGAGTGGCTGCCTCCCCCACGACCCTTTAGTGCATGGGCCGACGCTCTAACCGCGGAGCCAAACCGGCCAGGGCAAGAGATAATTCACAGTTTTTATTAAAGTAAAAGCTCTGGTTTTTGCCCTGGCTGGTTTGGCTCCGCGGTTAGAGCGTTGGCCCATGGACTAAAGGGTCGTGGGTTTGATTCCCGGTCAAGGGCACATACCTGGGTTGCAGGTTCGATCCCTGGCCCTGGCCCTGGCCCTGGTTGGGGTCGTGTGGGAGGTGACCAGTTGATGTGTCTCTCTCCTTTCCTCTCTCCCTAAATTCATTCTATCTAAAAATCAATGGAAAGATATCCTCAGGTGAGGGTTAACGACAAAAACAACACTCTGGCCCTGGCCAGTTTGTCTCAGCGGTTAGAGTGTCAGCCTGCGGACCAAAGAGTCGCAGGTTTGATTCCGGTCAAGGGCACGTACCTGGGTTGCGGTTCAGTCCCCAGCCCTGGTCAGGGGCGTGTGGGAGGCAGCCAGTCGATGTGTCTCTCTCATGTCTATGTTTCTTTCTCTCTCTCTCCCCACCTCACACTTTGTCTGAAGATAAATGGAAAAATGTCCTTGGGTGAGAATGAAACACCACCACTCTGGTTTTTAGCATGTTCACCTTGTACAGTCGTCACCCAGTAGTGTGATTTGCAGTGCGTGAACAGGAGGAGCATGTTCTCACTGCAGAATGATTGGGACATTTGGCAAAGCTCTCCTAGAAACAGTAAAGCAAGAGGCCAGACTGCCCTGTGCGAGGTGGGTGCCCCAGGCCTCCGCTCACCACAGCGGGTTTTCTGGTTGGTGATTGGCGGCAGCAGGCAGTGGTCTCGGGGACCGTGGGGTCAGGGACAGCACTGGAAGCCTGCCTGCAGGAGCTGGAGACCCGTGCGCCGCCTGGACTGCCTCTGGGGGGGCCTCGCTAAGAAGGCAAACGCAATCGGGTGACGCTTCGCTCCAGGTTCTTCAATAAATCTGATCAGTTTATTGATGGAATGAACTTAGAAACTGGAAAACGTATGGCAGAGAAGAAAGACAATGTTTTCATGTTTCCAGCCTTTCTGGTTTTTAATAGTTGGGGGGTTTTTTGGCATTCAAATTTTATGAAGTCTTAGTTTCTCTGACCTCTGAAATATTTTTATTTAAAACCCACATCTTTGGCCCTGGCGGGTTTGGCTCTGTGGTTAGAGTGTCAGCCCACGGACCAAAGAGTCGCGGGTTTGATTCTGGTCAAGGGCACGTACCTTGGTTGCAGTTCGTCCCCAGCCCTGGTTGGGGTTGTGTGGGAGGCAACCAGTCGATGTGTCCCTCTCACATCCATGTTTCTCTCCCTCCCTCCCTCACACTCTATTTGAAGATAAATAGAAAAATGTCCTCAGGTGAGGATTAAAAAACAAAATAAAACCCGTATCTTTGTACAAGATGAATAAACTATTATAGTTTACGGTGTCTGTGCAATTTAGAAATTGAAACATTCAAACATGAAATAGCCAAAAGTAGTAGGAAAAGAAGTAAATGAGTTAGTTTGATTAGCACAAAAAAGATTGACAGTAACACCGGTTAGGTTCTTACTGCCTACAGATTGTGTGCTGAATGCTGTTACCTACACGATTTGGTCTTTGCAGAAGACCTGGGAAGAATACACATTTTTCTCTTCCTCCTACAGATGGAAACACTGAGCCCAGACCTTAGGGGCCATGCCGAGATTTCAGGGCTCAGAAAAGTTCTCCCTCTGACCACATTCCCGGAGCCCTCAGCTCCTGAGCGGCCCTCCCGGAGGACGGACGACTCGGTGTCTCTCGGGGTCCGCGCCCTGGGCTGCCTCTTACACAAGGACTCACTGTGTGGGGGGTTTAGAGCACAAGCAAACCTGGGCTCCGGAGGCTGTGTTGAGGGGTCGAGGTCAGGGGACAGACAGGCAGGTAGGCTTTTGTCCTGCCTCGGCCTTTGGGGTGATGGTAGAAGGGCAGCCAGAGGGTATCTGCGTCCTTGATGTCGGGCATCCTGAAGGGTGAAGGAGGCTGGCCCAGCCCCCAGGAGACCCGCCCTTCGGGGGCGGAAGCAGCTGACCCAGGCAGGAGGACGTCGCCCAGCCAGGCCGGGACCTGCCTGCCGAGAACAGTTCTCTTCTGGCTGAGAGTGAGGGCCAGCCCCGTGCAGTGACACGTGTTCCTTCTCTCTTCAGTCCTGGGACATTTTTTTCCGAAACACCAATGCTGGGGCGCCCCCAGGCACCGCCTACCAGAGCCCGCTCCCCCTGAGCCCGGGCGCCCTGTCTGCCGTGGCCCGAGCACAGCCCCTGGTGGGCGCCCAGCCCAACGTGGACAAACTGGTGGAGGACCACCTGGCAGTGCAGTCTCTCATCAGGGCCTACCAGGTAAGGCGGCGCCCGCTGGCCTCCCGGATGTGTCTTCACTCCAGCCCTACAAACACTGGGTGCTGTCTCCCTGCCCCGGGGTCTAGGGACACAGAAATGAAAGGGATGAGGAAAGGAGCCAGGATAGTCTCGCCCTTGGAGCAAGTTCTCTGCCACCTTTAGCGCCAGCCTGGATATGGCTCCTTATTTGTTTCCATAGGTGGCCAGAATTGTGGCAGGGAAACTGTACCAGGCAGCGGGAAGTACCAGTGACCAGGAGACAGTGCTGTCCCCGTGTCAGCTCCCAGCACCCCAGTGTGAGGAGGAAGCGAGCCTCTAGGGTGTGGGGACAGTCAGGTGAGGGCACTCCAGTTCTCCATCAGTCCCCTGGAGGAGAACTAGTACCAGGCCTTTCTTAGAGCCCAGGAACCTTTTCCTGGTTAGCCGCTTGGCATGGGGAAGAGCCCAAGTCCAGACCTGGGAACCTGGTCTGGGAGCAGTCCTGGGGAGCAGAAATCTGAGGGAACCACCAGGACCCAGGCTCCCCGGCTGCCTTTGCATCATTGTCACGCAGCAGGGACATTGGGCATCGTCTGCCTTCAGACAAGTGTCACGTGTCAGGACAGGTGCACGGGGGATGGCAGCAAGTAGGGCTCTCTCCCCGAGGAAGTGAAGGCAGCAGGCCAGGCCCTACAGGGCTGCTCAGCGGGCGTTGTTGTGGGAAGGCGGCCTTGCACTCAGCCTCACAGCTGCTGCTGCCCTGGGGCTGGCGTCAGTCCTGCCCACGCTGCCAAGAGCATGGGTGGCACTCCCCGTGCCTCAGGGAGCCGATGTGGAAGGGTTTTCTTTCTCCTGTTTTTGGGCAGTTCAGGTCAGAGGTGAAAGTCCCTGTCATAGCATCCTTTGTCTGAACCCCCCCCCCCATGGCCCGAGGGTCTCACACTGCCAACGGCATCTCTTCCTCCTTAGGGACCTTTCCTGGTTTGAGCTGAGTTGGTGTCACACTGGGGTGACAGTCCCAACAGAGCCCATTCCCGTTTATCCAGGGAAACTAAGGATCCCAAGAAGTGGGTCCATTTAGACTCCCAAATTTCTTATAACCTGAGAATTTGCCCCTTTTTATAAAAGTGACTTTGTGTGCAGTAGCGCTGGGAAAGTCAATTGTTCTCAGGCCTTTACAAATTAATCTTGTTACTCGGGTTCATTGCTCTCAGGGAAGGTTTGACCACATGTGATTTTACCCCACAGCCCGGGACCTGCTTAACCACTGCTTGTGTTATTACTTCCAGGTCAGGGGTCACCACATTGCAAAACTTGATCCTCTCGGAATTAGTTGTGTAAATTTTGATGATGCTCCAGTAACTGTTTCTTCAAACGTGGGTGAGGATTAATATGTAAACGCTCATTTTAATGTAATTTTACTTTTTTTGCCCCTTCCCTCTTTTTTTTCTCCTGTCCTTTTGTGTGTGTCCTTCCCTCTCCATTGCTGGCCCTTTCGTAGATACGAGGGCACCATGTAGCACAGCTGGACCCCCTGGGAATTTTGGATGCCGATCTGGACTCCTCCGTGCCCGCTGACATTATCTCATCCACAGACAAACTTGGTGAGGGCCTGAGAGCGGCCAGCGCTGCGCTGCTTAGCTCCGTGTCCCAGCCTGTGACAGCCAGACACCCCCAGATGGGAGGGAAGACTCTTAAGTTTCCTTCGTTCTGATCACTTGAAATTTATCGGTCATGCAGTCTTAGTGTGCTGGGGGCAAGTTATTTTTATCCCAGCTTCTCAGCAGATTGTATGAGCTTAATTGTCTGAGTCTGGAATTGGAAAGTGAAATTTGGGGCAGAAAAGGTGTGGGACACAGGGAAAAGGATGACCCACCTGTGCAGGCAGATGAGAAGATGATCAGAGCCGTGCACCTCTGGCTCCGGGTTCCCGCTCTCAGTGCAGGGCCGCCTGTGCGGGAGGAGGCCATGCTCAGCCCTGTGGTCACACTGTCCCTCTGAGCAAGGCGTGGCCTGCCTCTGTTGGGGGCGTTCCAGAGCAGGTTGTGCAGCGAGGAGTGTCGATTCTTAACTGCCGGTGATCACACTGAGGAAACTTTGGAAGGTGCCCCGGTGCACAGGGAGCCACTTGTGAGGTGCACGGCCATTGTCACACGCACCCTTGCTGCAGTCCAGGGCGTGGCTGGGCTCACACCTGCAGTCGCTTCTGAGTTAATCTGCTCTAAGTCACCATGCTGCTAACCCATGCTAAAGATGATGGCGTGACTAATTCAGAAGTGGGCGGTGTCGCAGAAACACTGTGCATGCTAATGAGACTGACAATTACCTGCCCAGCTAACGCTGCTCTTGCGAGGGGACCTCACCCGTCTCCTCTGAGTGAGAGTGCTCAGTGCTACTTGGGAGGTCAGGCACTAGTCAGGTAAGGCTGGATGCAGACCACACGGGCTCTGGCCTGTGTCAGGGCTTCATCTCAGAAACAGTCCCAGGTCGTGCGGGGCTTCCTCTGCGCTGTGCCTGCGCTCTGGAAGGGGGAGCCCTCCCGAACGGAACAGGACAGGGCCAGTTCAGGTCGTAGGCGGGCACACGTTGAGTCCCGCTGCTTTCGTCGGGGGTGACAACTTTGTGCTTCTGAAGTGGGCTTCTCTGGGTGTCCCCAGGACACAGCTTCTCCCCCTTCTCAGCATGCAGCCCTGCAGCACCAGGCCCGACACCACTCGGCACCCTACGTCCTCCCAGGAGGGTACATGGGAGGTAGGCTCTCCTCTCCCGGGGCATCCAAGGGTGCCAGTTTCTTGGTATCAAAGTGGACCTTTTTCAGAGGTTCTCAGCTCATTAGAACTGCCTGGGGAGCCTGGAGCTCCCCTCTATCCCACTGGACACTGCTTAGGTAGGGCCACTGCAGCCGCCAGGCACAGATGCTGAGTGTGACGGGAGAGAAGTTCGGCCTGTGGACCCTGCCCAGCTTCTCGGTGCAGTCTTGTCGGGGTGCAAGCAGGGCCTCTGTTCTTTCTAGGCCGCCATGGCCTCGCTTTACATCCCGCTCTGGAACGGTGCCCCTGAGAGTGCATCTCGCAGTGAGGGTGACATAACCAGGGGACACCAGCCGTGGCCCCACAGTATCCTGAGCTCAGTGGAGGAGGAGATGCTGCCTCCTCTGGCCAAGAGTCCTCAGAACCACTTGGAAAGAGTTGGGGAGCCACGCCCCACCTTTGCAGAAAAGTGCACTTTTATCCTGAGAATTTGAAATAACTTGACATAAAAAGCATAGTAAGTTTTTTCTTTAGCTACAAAAAGAGGAAATAGTGTAAATCCAGTATGTATTTGAGTCTGTAGGAAAGTTAGTCTTGAGTCATCTCACCCTGGATGTGTGCAGGTGAAGAAAACCGTGGTCCAGCCCTCTGTCCATGGCCTGGACAGCTCCTCAGGCCTGGCTCTGGTGGGTGCCTGTCTGTCTCCTCATCTGTCGAGTTGTTTCAGAATTAGCTGAGCTCAGAATGGAACCTGGGTCCCTGAGCTCTGCAATGCCGTGAGCCGGTGTAATGGGCACAGTCTCGGGAGGGGCTGTTGGCCGTCTGGTGGAAACAGATTCAGAAGCTGAGCCACGGAGCCCGAGTCACACAGGGTAGGGGTAGGGGTAGGGATGAGGCCTGGGCTCGCCCTGGTGATGGGGGGCACAGTGTCACTGCATGCAGGAACATGGCTCACCTGCAGGTCCTCAGTCCCTGCCACGCCTCCTTGGGCTTCTCATTCTGTGGGAAAACAGGCTCGTGGATGCACACACCCCACGCGTTCCAGAGCACGTTCTGTGGTGCGAGCAGGGCTACTGTCCATGCAGAATTTCTTAAAATGGGATGGGTAAATTCTTACTGCCCAGTTCTTGACCTTTTCTGACCAATTTTGAGAAGGCTGGGAAATGCTGGCCCAGAAATTGTCCTGGCCCCTGAAGTCAGGTGGAGAAATGGGTCATTGACAGGCTAGGCAGCCGAGTGTCTCCTGGATGCGCCCAGGAGGGACGTCAAGGACACTGCCTTTGCGGAACTTACTGTGAACACAGCACAATGTTGTCGAGATGGTGGGCTTGCTGGTAATTCTAATTAAAATTTAATTAGTGTTAGAACAGTCTCCATGAGGAGTGGGTTGTGTTCTGTTACTGTGAAGGCGACTGCTGGAAATAGGTGCCCTTTCTCAGGATGTATGTGTTTGGGGCCAGGTTCTAGGTGCCAGACTGTTCCTTCCACCCACCTCCCAGAGGAGGGTGGGAGCTCTACTGTGAGCCCCCGGGTGTCCTCTTAGCTGGAGCTGAGCCTGTCCTGTGTGACCTCCAGTCCTGGCGTTGACTGACTGGGTTCTGGCCAAGCTGAGCTGGCCTTGACTTGTCTGGGGACCTAGAGAAAGTTCCCTTTAACTCTTGTCCTCTGTCTCCTCTTTCAAGTGCAACATTTCATTAGATTCCAACTTTAAAATGCCGTCTTCACCCCTGGCCAGTTTGGCTCAGTGTTTAGAGCATTGGCCCGTGGACCAGAGTCTCGGGTTCAGATCCGGTCAAGGGCACGTACCTTGGTTGTGGTTCGATCCCCAGCCCTGGTCAGAGTCTTGAGAGGCAACCAATCGATATGTCTCTCTCACATCGATGTTTCTCTCTCTCTCTCTCTCCTCTCACCCCCCCCCACCCCCCACTCTATCTGAAGATAAAAAGGAAAAATATCCTCAGGTGAGGATGTAGAAAGAAAAAAATGCCATCTACAGCAGTCCCTGTACAAACGCCACGGTTGAACTGCCCAGGTGACAGTGATCAAGGCTGACTTCGACATGAGACTCAGGTCAAGCACAACCGGAAGGAAGCATTCTCTCACGGGGAGGGAGGCACCACAGTGTCTGCACACTGCCAGTCTTGGGAAGTGAACTTGAGTTAAACAGTTAAAAAAACAATTTAAAAGTCCAGAATTGTAACATTTTAGCTGCTTAACTGAATCAGCTCACCCCTAAGACCTTCCCTTGAGGGCTGGGAGAATGAGGTAAAAACAGTTGGTTTTTAATCAGTTTGCATAATTTGAGAGCAGGAGAGAGCTGCTGATTTAGTGACAACTGGCTGCTGTGAGTGGCGAGCTGGGTTCAGGCTCCTGAGTGACTCAGGAGGGCGCCTGGGCTCAGGCTGTCCTCCGTCCTGGACACCCAGGCTCGGTGTTGGTCCCGCCCATGCCTGCCCGTGTGCTCAGCTGGGGCACAGTGGTCCTGCCTTGGCCCCCGTATCCAGCAGGGCCTCCTGTGTACTCAGCAAGAAGTAGTTCTCTCTTGGGTATCCAGGTGCTCAGGTGCTGGGGACCGTGTTTGCTCTCGCAGATGACAACCAGAATTTCTCCTTAACTCCTTTGGTTTGTGTCTTCTGTTTGCATTTTATTTTTAAAAAGCTAAAAAATACAGCAGTCTCCTCTCATCTGCAGAGATAGGTTCTAAGATCCCCAGTGAGTGAACAGTATGTGTACTCTGTTTTCTCCTGCACACACACCTGGGACAAGTCTAATTTATAAATTAGCCACAGTGAGAGAGTAGCCACAATGACTGATGGTGAAATAATTACAACAATATGCTGTAATAGAAGTTAGGAGAATGCGCTCCCTCTCTCTGATAATCGAGATGGCTACTGAGTGACTGACAGGCATGAACTGCTGGACAAAGGAACGAGCCATGTCCCAGGCAAGACAGCAGGACGGCACAAGTGCCATCACTACTGAAAACAGTGTGCGACTGGAAACTCACGTGTTGTTTATTTCTGACTTTTTCCATTTAATATTTCCGGGCACAGTTGACCTCTGATAGCTAACCCACAGATAAGCGGGGAGCTGCTTGCTGTACAGGTAAAATAAAAGCACCCCCTGCCCCACCCAGAGTGAGCGAGTGTGAACATCTTGTCACCTTGCCTTTAGACTCGAACAGATGGTGTGTTTGCAGGTGGCCCCAAGGCACAGTCCTGTGTCCTGATTCTGAGGACTGAAGGAGAAGCAGTCTTCATTCCTGCCTTAAGCAGAGCATCTGCCTAGCAGAATGTGTGTGCTGTCTTAGAGCCGTGGGCTCCAGGGTCTCTGATGGGTGCTGTTGTCCCCACCCAGAGGGGCCTGAGGAGTCCTCGCATCCACTTCCAGGAGCGCACGCTGGCTTCCCTGTGCACTCCGGAGTGGCGCAGGGAGGGTGACCACGCTCTGACAGCTCAGCCATCGGCCTTGTGGGTCCTGTTGCCAGAAGGCACCCGTCCCCGTCCCCCAGGTCCACACACCCAGGTGACCAGGTCGGAAGAAGTATTTGGTGATTTTCACTTCAGCCAGGAGAGCTGCCGGTGTGGTGGACGGGGCACCTGCTGAGCAGGTGGCTGTGGGTGTGTTCTCGGTGGCTAGTCCTGCCGGGGAGGGGCGGAGGCCAGACCCGCCTTCCACCGCAGAATCTGCCAGAACCTTGATTCAGGTCTAGTTTCCTGCCTGAGGCTCCAGGTCTGATGAATGAGAATCTTTAATCTTTTCTTTGACTTTTCCCAAAGTGTCTAGATTGGGCGGACTCCTTCCTAGAAGCCACGTGTCGGCCACTTCTGTGGGAGGGGGCCCAAGGTCTCAAACACTGCCCCCGGTGGTCTTCCCCCCTCACCTCAGGCCAGCTGTTGACCACAGGAGCCCCTGACCTTGTCACCCACCCTGTCCTCCTTCGGTGTCTGTGTCTGTGACTGTCTGTGCTTCCCGTACTGCCGTGGCGTGGGGGCGGGGGGGGTTTCTGAACTAACTCTCACCTGTCTTTTTCCTCCCGCACTCCCCACACTCCCCTGCTCTCAGACCTTGCCGTTTTCCAGGAACGACTTCGAGTGCTAACAGTGGGAGGTATGGAAACCAAGCCTTCTTCCCTGGAGCGGGGCTGCCTGGACAGAGCGTGCGGCTTCTCCCAGCATGCCCTTGGGGAAGTCCACACTGCTGTCAGTGTTTGGAAGTGTGTTTACCCGTCACTTGGTTGTGGCCCAGCAGGAGACTGCCTCTCCCGTCATCCATCATGTCTGCTCCATCCGTCCATGTCCAGGAGCCTCTACCTGCCGCGTGGCACCCTCCCTGGCTGCCCCTGTGCCCAGGTGCTCCTGCTGGCGCTGCGCCTGAGGCCACGTTGCATTTTGCATGTGCACACCCCATCCCCTCACGCTGGGCCCTCAGCTGACTCTGCATTCTCTCAGATTTGCCTCCTGGCATCCGTGGCAAGGTTTCCCATTTGGTGTATTGATAAAAATATCATGGGGTGAGGAGCCCTTACTGGCCCTGGACTCGGCAGAGCCTCTGAGGAGTCCAGAGTGGGCTGCCAGGCCTCTGCCTGTTGTCACTCATCCATGGCCCGTCTTCCTTTCGTACCAGGTGTCTCAGTTCTCTTTTTCCTCCATCGTACTCATAATATCTGTGAGACTCTAGTTTTGGTTAAACCCATTATCTTGAGTTTCATAGGCAGTTGTTAGAAGTGACAGAGCATGTGCCTCCCAGCCGGTTCCCCAGTGGTCACACCTTGTCCCAGCTAGGTGCTGCCACTGCCTGTCTGTCCATATAGGGTCCTTCCTGCTGCCGTGTGACACCATGCCCCCGCCCACCCCTGTGTGTAACCCTGGCAAC
Organism: Tadarida brasiliensis; assembly: GCA_030848825.1. Taxonomy (NCBI): domain Eukaryota; kingdom Metazoa; phylum Chordata; class Mammalia; order Chiroptera; family Molossidae; genus Tadarida; species Tadarida brasiliensis. Next base: position 101,499,117 of record CM061267.1, on the reverse strand, counting down.
CACTGTCTGCTCTCTGTTTCTGTGACCTTGTCATTTCCAGGAGGTTAGACCAGTGGGGTCATCACCATATGTAACATTGGGAATTGGCCTTTTCCGATCAGCCTGATTTTCTCGAGTTTCGCCTGGGCTATTTTCTGATACTTTGTCCCTTTGATTGCCGGGTAGCATTCCTGGCCCTGGGTGGCCCACAGTGGTTTTAATCACTCATTTGTTGATGGACCTTGGGTTGTTTCCTCCTTTGACTAACAGGGTCTTTTGCAGAGCAGAAGTTTTACATTCTGAAGAATCTGGTTTATCAGTTTCCCTTTTATGGATCTGGCTCCTGGTGTCACATCTAAGCATGCTTTCCTTAGCGCTCGATCCCAAAGATGTCCTCCTGTGTCTTTGTCGAAAGGGTTTATGGTTGTGCATTTTACATTTAAATCTATGATCCACTTTGAGTCAGTTTCTGCAGAAGATGTGAAGTCAGGTGAAGAGTTTTGTTTATTTGGAGAAGGAGGTTTGCCTGTGGATGTCTGATGGCTCCAGCACCACTGGCTGAAAAACGCTTTCCTGCACTGAACTGCTTCTGCACTTTTGTGGAAAAATCTGCGGGGCTTGTGTGGTGGGGTCTGTTCTGGTCTCTGGTCTGTGCGTCTGTCCCACCAGCACCACCCGGTGTGACTGGCTGCGTGCTGTCTTCCTGTTTCAGAGGTACCTTGGCTTTAGAGCCTGTGTCTTCCCAGATGGATTTCAGAACAGGCTTGTTCTTGTTTGCTGAGGACCGTGCTGAGCTTCGGTAGGACTTGTGTTAAGCCTAGAGGTCAGTTCAGGAGGAACTGACACCTTGACGTGTTGCCTTCCAGACTGTGACCACAGTGTGTCTCTGCATTCGTTCACATCTCAGGTTCTTTTCATCAGCTTTCCGTAGTTTTCAACATGCCAGGTCCATACATGTTTCGTTAGGTTCGTATGGACTTTTTTCTCTTTAAAATGTTAATATGTTTTTATTAATTTCAGAGAGGAAAGGAGAGGGAAAGAGATAGAAACATCAATGAGAGAGAAACAACGATTGGCTGCCCCCTGCACGCCCCCTACTGGGGATCGAACCCGCAATCCCAGCATGTGCCCTGATTTGGAATCAACCAGCAACCTCCTGGTGCGGGGGCTGTGCTCAGTCCACAGAGCCCACAGGCAGGCTGTGGACTTTTTTCTAATTTTAGTGTCCATGTAGTTATCACTAAGGTCTGGAAATATGATTGATTTCTGTGTTTATGTTGTATCTTATGATCTTGCTGGGCTTACTTCTTCTAGGACTTTTGTTTTTTAATTCCTTAGGGTTTTCTATCCAAACAATCATGTCATCTGAAAGTAGGGACGGTTATTTTTTCCTTTCCGACCTTGCTTTTCTTGTCTACTTGCCCCGGCTGGAACTTCTAGCCCTGTGTTGAACATGAGTGATGAGTGAGCGCCCTGCCTTGTTCCTGAGTGGGGTGGGGGCTGAGTCTTCCACCATCCAGTGTGCTGTAGCTGTAAGGTGTGTCAAATTGAGGAAGTTCCCCTCTGTTTCTGTTTTTGTGTAGTTTTTAATTATGAATTGGTGGTGAATTTTGTCAGGTGCTTTTTCTGCATCTATTAATGTGATTTCTTTTTTATTTTTCTTTTATTTTTTCTTTATTGATTTTAGAGAGAGAGAAGAAGGGAGAGGGAGAGAGAGAGAGAAACATCGATGACACAGAACATCAGTTGGCCGCCTCCTGCATGCCCCCCACTGGGGCTCAGGCCCACAACCTGGGCATGTGTCCTGACCAGGAATCGAACTGGCGACCTTTTGGTGCATGGGTCGATGCTCAACCACTGAGCCACACCAGCCGGACAATGTGATCTTTCTTGTTTAACTTAACTGTATGGTTGATAGACTTTCAAATATTTTTTAAATGTTTTTACTGATTTTTTAGAGAGAGAGGAAGGGAAATAGAAACATCAGTGTGAGAGAGAACATCCATTGGCTGCCTCCTGCACGTTCCCCACTGGGGATCGAGCCCACAACCAGGGCATGTGCCTGACTGGGAATCAAACCGGGACCTCTCAGCCCGTGGGATGATGCACAATCCACTGAGCCATACCGGCCCAGCTGATTTTCAAATATTGAACCAAACTGATATTCCTGGAAAAAACCTCACGTGGTCCTGATACATAATTCTTTTTATATATTACTGCGTCTGTGTATGTTTTTGCATCTATATTCTTATGGGTGTTGGTCTATAGTTTTCTTTCTTGACTGTCTTTGTGTACTTTTGATATCACAATAATTCTAGCTTCATAAAATGAGAAATTTTCCTCCTTTATTTTCTGGAAGACATTGTGTAGAATTGGTATTAATTCTTCTTTAAACATTTGGTAGAATTCTGCAGCAAAACCATCAGGATTTGCAGATCTTTTTCAGAAGCTTTTTATGAGTTTCATTTTCTCAGTGTTCCTAAAGCTGTTCAGATGACCTGTTTCACACTGGGTGAGTCGGGCAGTTTTTGTTGCTGTTGGAATGGCCCGTCCAAGTTGCCAAGCGTGCGTGTATACAGTTCCCATAGCAGCCCCTGAGCGCTTGGTGTCTGCAGGGTCTGTGATCGTTGTTCCCTTCATGCTGGTCAGTGTATGTTTGCTCTGTTAGCTTGTTCGAGGTTCTTCAGTGCTGGTTCAGAGACCCAGATCCTTATTTCACTGGTTTTACTCTCGTCTTCCATTTTCAGTTGTATTGATTTCTGCTCTCATCTTTATTATTTCCTTACTTCTGGTCTGTTTGCAGTTGTTTTTTTCTCTCCTTTTTCTAGGAGCTTGTGGTAGCAGCTCAGATGACCGACTAGAGACTTCTCCTCTGTCCGCATTTACTGTAAATGGCCCTCTCAGAATTGCTTCTGCCGCCCTGGCCAGTTTGGCTCAGCGGTTAGAGCGTTGGCCCATGGACCAGAGAGTCCCGGGTTCGGTTCCCGCTAAGGGCACATACCTTGGTTGCAGTTTGTCTCTGGCCCCTGTTGGGGTCATGTGGGTGGCAACCAGTTGATGTGTCTCTCTCACATTGATGTTTCTCTCTTTCTTCCTCCCTCTCTCCCTCCCGCTCTATCTGAAGATAAATGCAAAAATGTCCTTGAGTAAGGAAAATAAATAAATAAATAAATAAATAAATAAATAAATAAATAAAAAATTATTAAAAAAAAAAAAAGAATTGCTTCTACCGCCCACATACTGGGATATGTTGTACTTTCATTTTCATTCACTTCCACATATTTTTTTATATCCCTTCAGACTTCCTCTTTGACCCAGGGACTGTTTAGAGGGTATTGTTTGGTTTCCAAGAACTGGGAGATCTTTCTTTACCTTTGTGTTCCTGATTTCTAGCTTGACTCCATTGTGGTCGGAGAGTGTGCTCTGTACAATCTCAGTTCCGCTCAATTGGTTGAGTTTTGATTTTTTTTTTTTTTAGTGGCCCAGTGTATTGTCTGTCTTGGCATAATTTCCATGGACACTTCAGTATAATGTGCACTCTGTTGTTGGGTGAAGAGTCCTGTGTCCTTGCTGGTTTTCTGTCTAGTTTTTCAGGCAGTCATTGAGAGGATGGTGCTGAATCTCGCCTACAGCTGTGGGTGTGTCTGCTTCTCCTTCAGTCTTACCAGTTCTGGGCTCACAGGCATTGGGCGTGTGGGAGTTAGGATTGCCGTGTCTCCTGGGTGGATTTGCCCCTTTTCTCATTGTGTGATGTGCCTTTCTGGCTCCGATCGTTTTCTTTGCTCTGATGTCTGCTTTGTCTGTGAATAACAGCACTTCTGCTTTCGTTTGATTCTGTGTGCGTGTCTGTTTCCATCTCTCCACTTTCAGTCTGCCTATGTCATCATTAGGTTTGGAGTGAGGTTTCTGTGGACGAGCACGTAGTTGGGTCCTGTTTTTTCTGTCCACTCTGCCAATCTGTGTCTTGTAATTGGTATATTTAGATCATTTGTATGTAATGTAATTGTTGTGTTAGGACTTAAGTCTACCATTGTATTCTTTATTTTTCATATGTTCTCTTTCTCATTTCTCTGCTTTCTTTTTCCTGACTTCTTGTGGATTTTTAAGCCTATATTTTTTAATTCTGTTTTTATGTATACATCGTATATTCGGTCATATCTCTGCGTCTTTAGCCTTTTGTAGTGGCTGTGTAGGTGTGACATTGTGCACACACGTCTGGCACAGTCTGCTGGTGTCATCATTCTGCCAGTCCAGGTGCTGTGCAGGAAGGCACCTTTAACTGCCCTCCACCCTCTCCACTGAAAAAGCAGTTGCCCTGTTTCCTCTACATGAAGTTTAGAACCAAACGGCCAGTGTTGGGAAACTTGCACCACCCATCAGACACGATGTAGAAGACCCGAGAGGAGCAGGAGCGTGTTTTACTTCCTCGTGTTCTTTCCTCCTCCCTTTGACCAGGGTTCCTTCTGCTGTCATTTCCTTTCCGCTGAGAGAACACGCTGCAGCCATCCATTTAGGGTGACAGGTTCTCTTATTCCCTTCATCCGAGCATGGCTCAGTTTCCCCTAGAAGATGCTAGCGCTGGATGTAGGTTTCTGGGGAGACAGTTCTTTCAGCTCTGAGGAGTGTGGCACCCCTTCCTCCTGGCTCTGGGCTTCTGATGAGAAATCTTGCTGCTTGAGTTGTTTTACCTCCAGGTGTCATTTTACTGTGGCTGCTTTCAAGACTTTTTCATTTTCAGAGGTTTAATTATGACATGTTTTGGGTTTCTTTGGATTTCTTGAGTTTGTGGGTGTAAGCCTTCTGCTGTATTTGGGAAATGCTCAGCCACATCTCACAAGCTGCCCTCTTTCTGCTCTCACTCTCGTGGGACCATCAACAGGACGTGATGAACGTGACGTGTTCTGTGATGGTGTGACATGTCCCACCGCTTTTTTCACTCTCTTCCGGTCCCTGTTCTCTCTCCTCTTCAGACTGGTTGATTTCTTTCGTTCTGTCTGCAAGGTTGCTGATCCTCGTCCCTGGCTCTGCCACTGAGCCCATCCGCTGAGGCTTTGTAATCCTCACCCAAGGGTATGTTTTGTTTTGTTGGTTGGTTGGTTTTTAATCCTCACCCAAGGATATATTCCCATTTTTCTTCAGATAGAGTGGGAGGGGGAGAGAGAGAGAGAGAGAAACATCATGTAAGAGAGACACACTGATTGGCTGCCTCCCACACGACCCCGACCAGGGCCAGGGACCGAACCTCAACCGAGGTACGTGCCCTTGACCGGAATCGAACCTGCGACTCTTTGGTCCTAGGGCCAACACTCTAACCACTGAGGCAAACCAGCCAGAGCTGTTCTGTTTTTTTATTTCTTTTTTGAGAGACAGAAACATTGATCAGTTGCCTCCCATACACACCCGACTGGGATTGAACCCACAACCTTTTGGTACATGGGACAATGCTCCAGCCAACTGAGCCACCTGGCCAGGGCCCCATTCACTGAGTTTTAATTTGGGTTATTATATTTCACCGGTTCAGAATTTCCCATTTGGTCCTTTGTATCTTCAGTTTTTTGCAGACTTTCTGTTGTTGTTGTTTTTCTGCGTCTTAATCTTTTCTGTTTGTCTGTGTCATGTTCTAATGGCTACTGAAGCCATGTGGCGACGGCTCCTTGAGAATCCAGTAGGATAATTCCAGCATCTGGGTCCCTTTGGTGTGTTGATGGCTTGTTCAGTCTGCGGTAGGCCTGGCTCTTGTGTGAGTGAGCGTTCTTTACAACCAGAACATTGCGTTAGGAGACGTGGAGTCTTCCTGCATCTCCGTCACAGCCGTCTCCTCTGAGCACACTCTGCTGGGAGGGCAGCCGTCTCCTGGGTGGGGCGTGGGAGGCACAGTACCTTCCAGAGGTGGTGAAAATTGGGTCTTCTCCGAAACCGCGGAGGTCCCAAATTGAGTGCCCTGTGGCGGAGCGGGCGTGGGGCTGGGCGTGCTCTTAGGGTGCGGCTGTCCTCTCCTGGCCCTGTAGCGAGGACAGCAGTAGCGGAGCGTGCTTGTTGCCCCTGAAGGCGTCCAGGCTGCAGGTTCGTGGCTCCAGGTCAAGGACATGGGAGCCTAGGAGTAAACCCAGGACCACCAGCTGGTCAGCCTCCCTCCCCACCTTTCAGAGTCATCTGACGTATGAGGTCTGGGGGTTTAGTAACACGTAGTGGGCAATAGGAAGGAGAGAGTGTTCCCCACTTCCCAGAAGACAACCCTAAGGATTTGATTACTCACAAGACCCAAGGACTCAGGCGTGGGGCCCACGGTGTGAGGCTGGGAGAAGGACCAGCTCAGGGTGGAAGTGCAGACCACAGGCACAGCCAGGCCACTGCCCCTTATGCTGGAAGGTCGTGGCGCCAGCTTCCCACAGTGCCCATAGCGCTGCTGCCCTGCGGCCCTGCTGAGCCCCTGCGAGTGCCCTCAGTGAGGAGCGGTGCCCCCATGTTCCTCCGTGGGCCCCAAGAGCTGGGCTGTGAGTTGCCAAAGCTGTGCAGGTCCCCAGGCGCCTGTGGCAGGCTGCCCTCACTCTGACAGAGTGGCAGCTGAGGACAGTGCTGAGCTCTCCGCCATCTTCCCACCCCACAGCAGGAAAGAAGCCAGGGTTTGAGAAACGTAGACTCTGCTTTGAAGCATTAGATAGATCAGGCTGTGGCTTAAAGGGGAGCACTGGGGATGCCCAGCCACGCAGCCAGTGAGCCCGTTCTGGGGTTGGAGCCTGGAAAACTGCATTTTTGCCGGTCTCCTGGGGGCTCAGATACACAGCTGTGTTTACAAGTGACCTCGGGCACCCCGGGGAAACAGGCCTCTGTCAGGGTGGGTGGGAGCCCACTCTGCAGTGTCCCCGGACGGTTCTCCAAGTCTCTGCCCCTTGGAAACCTGCACACAGTGCCCGAGAAAGAGCCCTTCCCTCACGTCCTGTCACTTGAGGTGCCCTGCACGGACTGGTGCTCAGGAGGGGGCAGCGACTGGTCAGTTAGCGAGCACTTGGGCAGGCAGTGAGCGCTCGGCAGGCGGAGTTAGACCTGGACGGGGGCGCGGGTGCAGGACATGCAGGCTGGGCACTCCCAGGGGAAGGGACGGCTGTGTGACCCTCGCTGTGCTGCCCGGCTGCGCTCCGCAGACCAATCAGCTTCTCGGTGACTGTCCCTCACTTCTCAGTCTCCCAGCTTCCTGTCACTCACCAACACGAATGTTATCACAGCTAAGACATGTGACCTCTTCTGTACCAATTCCTCGTTTTCTACTTGAAGTCCCTCCTGAACTGTTTTTCACTTGCTTTCTGATTGACTTCCCAGTGACTTTCAAACCAAAATTGATTGTTGTCTTTGGGACTTTGAAATACTCTTTTTCTCTAAGTTATGAATAATTGGTGCACTGGACTAACATATGCATATACGAATTTTATTCTTATTTACCTGTGACACCCAGTAATATTCTCAGCTTCCATTTGTTGCTAAATTTGTTTTCTAGCTATAAAATATTATTTAGATTAATATATATTAGAGGTTTTTATGGGTTTTTTTCTCTTCTCTTTTCTCTCCCCTGGGGAGTCTCTTCCCCTGTCCATAAACTGTGGTCCCCGTGTGGCTCTGCCCGTCTCTCTTCGCCCCACAGGGTTCTATGGCCTGGACGAGTCCGACCTGGACAAGGTCTTCCACCTGCCGACCACCACGTTCATCGGCGGGCAGGAGTCGGCGCTCCCTCTGCGGGAGATCATCCGGCGGCTGGAGGTGAGGGAGCGCGAGCTTTCCAGAGAAGGCCTCCTCCCTGGGTGGGTTTTTCTTGGGCCTATATATTTTTTAAACGTAAGGGAAAGGGAATTTTTTTTTTTTTGCTATTTTGTAGGTAAAAAATCTATGGTTTTTATTTTTGTAATCAACCACAGAAAGGAGAAAACATGTCTGTGGGTTCCAGTCCCAGTGGGAGTTTCTCTCAGGCGTTGAGGTCCCGGTGGGCACACCTGAGCCTCAGCTGCCCGGCGGTGCCCTGTGCAGGCTGTGGTCTGCTCGCTCACCCTCCTGGTTTCCTCTGCCCCCTCCTCTGTGGACGTGGCAGGCACTGAGCCTGCAGGGCACCCTCTACACGCACACACGCGCGCATGCACGTACCCCTGATCTCTGTCCGGCACAGCACAGCAGCTCTGGTGTGTGGGAAAGGGGGCCCTGCCGTGCATGGGGCTGTGCCAGCGCTGACACACTGTCTGTGGGACAGATGGCCTACTGCCAGCACATCGGGGTGGAGTTCATGTTCATCAACGACCTGGAGCAGTGCCAGTGGATCCGGCAGAAGTTCGAGACGCCTGGGGTCATGCAGTTCACTAACGAGGAGAAGCGCACCCTGCTGGCCAGGCTCGTGAGGTCCACCAGGTGGGGCTGCGCTCTTAGCCGGGTGTCGACCAGGTGGGGCCCCAGCCCGTCAGGAGCCAGGTTGGCCCTGTGACTGCTCTTCAGGGCGCCTTGGTTCCCATCAGGTTTGAGGAGTTCCTGCAGCGGAAGTGGTCATCTGAGAAGCGCTTTGGTCTGGAAGGTTGCGAGGTGCTGATCCCGGCCCTCAAGACCATCATCGACAAGTCGAGTGAGAACGGCGTGGACTACGTGATCATGGGGATGCCGCACAGGTACCTGCCTGGCCGCCCTGCCACTCCTGCCGCAGGGCCACCGTCACCCGGGCCCCCGCACTCTGTCGGCAGTCACGCTTGAGGCCAAGGTGGTCTCAGACGGGCCATGTTGGCCTCGTGCTTGTGTCTCATAAAAGCTAAAACCAAGTGCCCTTGTTGGGGTCACAGCAGAGGGAGTTAACCTGAGGGAGGGAAGCCTCGTCACGGCCTTGGGTGTGGAGGCTGGTGTCCCCCACCAGCTCTTGTCTTGGCGCCTCTCACGCAGCAAACCAAGGTGCTGCCTGTCCCCTGGAGGAGGGAGGGCGCCTGGGCACCTTGGGCCCTGCTGACCCCCACGTGTCCCAGGGGGCGGCTGAACGTGCTGGCGAACGTCATCAGGAAGGAGCTGGAGCAGATCTTCTGTCAGTTCGATTCAAAGCTGGAGGCCGCCGATGAGGTGAGACACTGTTTCCTGGAGAAACTGAGGCGTCCGCAGCTCACACAACAGCCCTGGCCCCCACTTTCTCAGGAGAGACTCGCTGGGGGCTGGACCCTTTCCTCCTGTGCACAGAGCAGGTGGCAGAGTCGGCCTCTGGGAGGGTGGGCGTGGCTGCCTGGTCCGCGGCCCACAGTCCCCGTGCCCTGGGAAGGTGCTGCCCTCGCCTCCAAGAGGGGCTCTGGGAACAGAAGTGACACAGCTGGGCTGTCACATGCTGCCCAGGACTGAGCCTCACTGTTTGTCCTCAGGGTTCTGGAGACGTGAAGTACCACCTGGGCATGTACCACCGGCGGATCAACCGTGTGACCGACAGGAACATCACCCTGTCGCTGGTGGCGAACCCTTCCCACCTCGAGGCTGCCGACCCTGTGGTGATGGGCAAGACCAAAGCCGAACAGTTTTACTGTGGAGACACTGAGGGGAAGAAGGTAAGGTCACAGGGCCGGGGCACAGCCCTGGGCAGGCTTCCACCTTCGTCTGGACCTCAGCGGAGTCCGGGCCTGGGAAGGCACGGCGGTGGGCTGTCCGCTCGCACGGCCTCCGTGCTGCAGGAGCCCGTCTTGCACAGTGTCGTGATGGGCAAGGCGCTTTCCCCGAGCCGGCAGGGAGTCTTCCCAGTGTGGGTGAGCCTGAGGGAGGTGTTGTGGACAGACGGGTGGTGCCCTGTGAAGCCGGGTTCCAGGTGTTGGTGTGAGCGCCGAGCACAGGTTGGTAGCCGGCTGTGTACGGAAGCCCTCGTGGGCTGTGACCGCTGCCGCGTGTAGCAGCACAGCCTCGAAGCCAGCAGGCAGGAAACCACGCTTGTCAGCGTCGCTGTGTGTGCTGGGGGTGCGAAGTGAGCGGCACCGCCCTGCTTCCAGCTCCCGCTTTCCCCAGAAGAAAGTCGTAGAGCGGAAGGCAGGAGTGCAGTGTGGGGTGAGCTGGCGCAGAGCCTCAGCAGGGCGGTGGGCGAGCTGTGTGCGGAGTCGGGGTGCGTGGGAGGCCGTCGCCCCTCATCTGTGCCTCAGGGAGTCGTTCTGTCTGACTGAAGAGCAGGAGCTGGCAGGTGGGCAGGAAGGGAGTTCTCTCAGACGGAAGGTGGGAAGGGTGGAAGGTCAGACTCGAGAGGTGGAGCCCAGGGTCAGGGTGCAGGGCTCTGACTGAAAACACCAGGAGTCTGCTGGCCCTGTGCTTGGAGCACCAGAAGAGAAGCTGCTGTGGGAGGTGATGGGGTCCGCGCCGGGGCAGCCCTGGCAGCAGGACTCGGCTCCTGCACCGACGGACACCTGCTGTCGAGAGTGTGTCTGCGGGAGGGTGTCAGGCTTGGGGGCCTGGACGGTGCCGCAGAAGCGCATTCAGGCAGCTGCCTCTCATGCAGCTCCCAGGGCCACCGCTGCTGACACAGTGGCTGCGGACAGCTGTGGACACTGGTGTTGCTGACCAGTCATCCAGCATTCCCACTGTCCTTGGCTGGACACTAGGGGCCGGAAAGCTGCGTGTGACGTTGGCACTCATAAATTACAGACAACAGCCACTCAAGCCATGCTCACTTGGAATGCTGAAAACGTCCTGAGGAACGAGATGACTCCCCAGTGATTGCACCCGTGGTCCTGGTGGGGGCGTGCGGGCCGGGAGAGGCTGGTTAGCCCTGTGTGGTCATGGGCATTTGTTCTAGGGAGTGCCCTGTCCATGTGTCATCCACACAGCCCGCCCCGCAGGCCCAGCCCACCCTCTGAGCTGCTCCAACCCTCACCCTTCCTCAGCCAAGGGCCCAGACTCCACCAGACCCTCACACCTGTTCGCCTTGCGACTCCTCTAAAACCCACAGGCAACTGTCTGATTTCTGTTAGATTCAGAATTCAGCGAATGTGTGCTTTGACCAGGAGCACTTGACAAGAAGGGCGTGGTTTCTGTCCATGTAGCTGAGGTGGTTCTACGAGCGGATGCAGAGCTGAGCCCGAGGCCCTGGGGTGCTCGTGGGCGAGCAGCTTCCTGTGCCGCGGGGCAGCTGCACACGTGGGTCCTGGGGGCCACTGGGCTGTCAGGCACGAGGAACACCTGGAGAGGGGCCTCCAGCAGCCGGGCAAGGGGCGCAGTCTGGCTTCACCAGAAGATGAAGAGAAACAGTGTGACGAGAGCGGAGTGAGCCCTGGAATGTGCGACAGGCGTGGTGGCAGAAGGCCCGGTTGGGCAGCAGAGGCTGCAGGGAGGAAGCCGAGTGACCCCGGTGACTTTCCTACCCAGCGGTGACTTGCCTGGGACCAGGCAAAGCTGCACCCTCTGGGGGGCCCCTGTGCAGATCCAGCGCTGTGTCCACCATCCACTTGTCCTAGTGAGCGTCCCTGCCCGGGTTCTGCCCGGGCCACGTCTGGGACCGTGTGATACGATCACTCACAGCCTGTTGGTGACATCGGGGCCATGAGCATGTGTTAGTACAAATGAGTGACAGGTGATGGGAGAGGGTCTTCCGGGACCCAGAGAATAGGCGCAGGGGGCACCTGTCAGCATGGGAGCCGCTGAGGGACGGGATGCAGAGGCTCTCCCCACGCTCTGCCGCTGTTCTCAGTACCAAGCAGCTACGTGGGTTTGTAGGGAGAGACAGAGGCAGCTACCTATCCAGGTGATCAAAGCTACACTGGCGTGGGACAGGCTAGCACAGGCGGGCCTGTCTTGGCGTGGAGTGCGTCATTGGTGAGTCTGGTCACGAGGGACCATCAGGAGCAAGACCTGTGTGGGATGTGCAGCTGGGCGAGACGTGAGAGGGACAGCCAGAACCTGCCCCTGCCCCTGCACCTGCACCACCGAGGGCCTGGGCCAGCAGTCCTTCCTCGTGGGGTCCTGTGTGGTGTATTCAGGCAGTGGGCATCTGCCACTGGCAGGCCGGGGCCTGGGGGGGGGCGCGCCTGGGGCTCTTTGTGCCCTAACTTTGGAATGATCTCAGGAAATGTTTTTTGAGTCCTGGCTTGTTTTACTCAGTGGTTAGAGCATCGGCCGTCAGAACGAAGAGTCTCAGGTTCAATTCCTAGTCGAGGGCACGTACCTTGGTTGTAGGTTCAATCCCTAACCCCAGTCAGGGTTGTGCAGGAGGCAACCAATCAGTGTGTCTCTCACATCAGTGTTTCTCTTTGTTTCTCTCCCTCCCTTCTTCCCTTCTGCTCTATCTAAAAATCATTGGGAAAGTACCCTTGGATGAGGATTTAAAGAAAACATTTTTTTTAAAGTGGGTTGTGCCCAGTTGGTGTGGCTCAGTGGCTGAGCGACCCATGCACCAAGAGGTCACTGGTTCAATTCCCGGTCAGGGCACATGCCCAGGTTGTGGGCTCAATCCTCAGTGGGGGGCATGCAGGCCAATCGATGTTCTCGCTCATTGATGTTTCTATCTCTCTCTCCCTTGGTCTCTCTAAAAATCAATAAAGTAAAAAAATAAAAGTGGGTTGTGACTCAGTCTCAGGGCCCGTGGGCAGGTGGTCGGGACCCTGCTGGACCTGGTCCTCCTCCCATGTCTGCAGGTCATGTCCATCCTCCTGCACGGGGATGCTGCATTTGCCGGCCAGGGCATCGTGTACGAGACCTTCCACCTGAGCGACCTGCCGTCCTACACGACTCATGGCACTGTCCACGTGGTTGTTAACAACCAGGTAACCCGGGGAGACGGCCACGGAGGCCACGGCATCCAGTTTCTAATCAGCGTAGCAGTGCCCCCTGCCCTTGTCCCCACCCCCAGGCTGCCCTGGCCATGCCTGTGATCTTTCCCCACCCCTGGTCCCCACTAGCCCCCCCATTCCCATGCCCAGCAGCGTGTCCCTTGCAGATCGGCTTCACCACAGACCCCCGAATGGCCCGCTCTTCACCCTATCCCACCGATGTGGCCCGTGTCGTGAATGCCCCCATTTTCCACGTGAACTCTGATGATCCAGAGGCTGTCATGTACGTGTGCAAGGTGGCTGCGGAGTGGAGGAATACCTTCCACAAGGACGTGGTGGTGGACCTGGTGAGTGCCCCGCCTGTCCAGGAGAGAGGCCTCAGAGCTCCGGCTCCGCGTGTGGGGTCGCCTGCTGCCCCTCCCGAGAGCTTCTGAGTGTGTGGCCTGGGTGAGTCAGCTGTGGAAAGAGGTCGTTGGGGTCCTGTTCCAGGACATCGTCAGGCGACTCTCCCCTTACCTCCTGTGACAGTCACAGCAGCTGTGGTGTGGGGAGGAGCTCCAGATGGCCTGAGTCTGGAGGTGGGCCGAGGCAGCACGTCGGGGAGGGGTCTGTGCTCGAGGACCCGAGCCCTCCACATGCACCCTGACGCGGGCTCGGCCCGTCCCCGCTGTCCCCAGGTGTGTTACCGGCGCAACGGCCACAACGAGATGGACGAGCCCATGTTCACGCAGCCGCTCATGTACAAGCAGATCCGCCGGCAGAAGCCCGTGCTGCAGAAGTACGCGGAGCTGCTGGTGTCCCAGGGCGTGGTCAACCAGCCCGAGTACGAGGTGTGCCCGCCCGCGAGCCGGGGTGGGGGCTGGCCGAGTGGCTAGTCCCAGGGAGGCCGTGCGGAATACTTGCAACCACAGCACTGCAGCCCTGGCCGGTTCGGCTCAGTGGTTAGAGCGTCAGCCTGTGGACTAAAGGGTCTCGGGTTCGATTCCCAGTCAAGGGCCTATACCTGGGTTGCAGGTTCAATCCCTGGCCCTGGTCAGGGTTGTGTGGGAGGCAACCAATCAGTGTTTCTCTCTCTCTTTTCCTCCCTCCTCTTTTCCACTCTATCTAAAAATTAATGGAAAAATATCCTTGGGTGAGGGTTAAAAAAAAAAACTACAGCATTAGCTGCATAACAGCTCCGGGGAGTAGGGGGGTGTAGGCACCAAGGACTTCCACGGAGGAGGTGGGATCTGAGCCCTTGGTCACAGGTGGTAGCCTCCCATGCTTTCTAGCTGGAGGAGTCCAGTGTCAGGGTGAGGGGCGGATGCAGGTCCAGGTTGGGAAGGTGGGGGAGGTGTCTGTGTACCTGTGGGTCCTGGGTGGCAGTCGTGGGAGGGCCGTGCAGGCTGCTCAGAGGGAGGCGAGGAGGGCGCCCAGGGCAGCTCTGTGCGGGCACGGGAAGGGCGAGTGCCGGAGAGGGCGCTGCGGGGCTGCGGGAGCCATGAGAGTCAGACCGTGGGAAGGCCCTGCCCTGAGCAGGATCTGCCCCAGGTGTGGAGAAGGACCCCGGGGGCAGCATGGCTCAGAGGCTGTGCGTGTGGGGATGCCAGGCCAGGGCTCTGCTTGGCGCCTGAGCAGAGCCCTGACAGCCGCGCCGTGCGCCCTCAGGAGGAGATCTCCAAGTACGACAAGATCTGTGAGGAGGCCTTCGCCCGGTCCAAGGACGAGAAGATTCTGCACATCAAGCACTGGCTGGACTCCCCCTGGCCTGGTGAGTGAGGCGTCACCAGCGGACCCCAGCACTCGCAGACCCTGGAGGCACACCCTGACTTCTCTGTCCTGGGAGCCCGGCCCAGGCCCGTCCACAGCACCTCACGGGTCCACAGTGCGGCTGGCGTCAGCTCGTCCCTTCCGTCCTAGGCTTCTTTACACTGGACGGACAGCCCAGGAGCATGACCTGCCCTTCCACGGGCCTGACGGAGGATGTCCTGGCTCACATTGGGAACGTGGCCAGCTCCGTGCCTGTGGAGAACTTCACCATTCACGGAGGTGAGGACACTGCACTGACCTTCGGAAGCCTGGGGCAGAGTCTGACGAACTCTCACCAGCTTGGGACCTGGTCCCTGTCCACCATGGTCCCAACCTTGTCCAAGATGGGGTGGTTGAATTTGGGCAGCCCTCTCCTCCCCGCACCCCTGCCCAGTGCGGTCCTCAGTGGCAACCGTGGAGGAGAAGGTGGGCCGTCACAGCTCCCTGGCCTGGTCTTCACACACTCCCTCCCCCACGCTCTGCTGGCTTGCTGTCATGGGAGGTGGGGCGGCTACTGAGACCCTGTGTCTACAGGGCTGAGCCGGATCTTGAAAACTCGCGGGGAGCTGGTGAAGAACAGGACGGTGGACTGGGCCCTGGCGGAGTACATGGCTTTCGGCTCCCTGCTGAAGGAGGGCATCCACATCCGGCTGAGTGGCCAGGACGTGGAGCGGGGCACCTTCAGGTGAGGGGTCGGCTGCTCCTCTTCCAGAGAAAGCACGGGGCAGGGCTGTGCAGTCCACCGTCTCGGCCGAGCACACTCCCTGCTCTGCGGTGGCTCCTGCCGGAGGGGTGGGGGCTTGCTGCAGCCTGCCTGCTCACCGCTGTCGCCCTCCGCAGCCACCGCCACCACGTGCTCCACGACCAGAACGTGGACAAGAAGACCTGCATCCCCATGAACCACCTGTGGCCCAACCAGGCCCCCTACACTGTGTGCAACAGCTCGCTGTCTGAGTACGGGGTCCTGGGTGAGCAAGACCCACCTGCCGCCTCCCCTTCTCCCCTCCGGCCCCCTGCCCTGCCCCCACCGCCCTGTCCCCAGCCTTTCCTCCTGACACCCCCCTGCTCTGCAGGCTTCGAGCTGGGCTTCGCCATGGCCAGCCCCAACGCCCTGGTGCTCTGGGAGGCGCAGTTCGGAGACTTCCACAACACGGCCCAGTGCATCATCGACCAGTTCATCTGCCCCGGGCAGGCCAAGTGGGTGCGGCAGAACGGCATCGTGCTGCTGCTGCCCCACGGCATGGAGGGCATGGTGAGCCCCCATGGCCCTCCCACCGGAGTGCTGGGCCCGGCCTGGTGTGGAAACGCCATGCTGTGGGGGGACGGGAGGGGAGAGGCTCAGACTGCCAGTGGGAGAGCACCCACAGGGCGTTTTCAGAGGAGAAACAAAGCTGTAACCGCCATCTGCTTCCAGGGCCCAGAACACTCCTCCGCTAGGCCCGAGCGGTTCCTGCAGATGTGCAATGACGACCCCGACGTCCTGCCAGTGAGTGGGGTGCCGCCTGGGCGTCTGCAGGCGTCTGCAGGCCCACTGCTCTGTCCCTGCAGCCGTCGCCGGGGAGGGTTCAAGTGGGCCCACAACACTGGCCGGGCACGGGAGGCGCCCCGTGCGGAGACAGCGCGGCCTCGTGCCTGCTGCAGTGCATGTGGTGGGGGGCGCGGTCTGGTTCAGGCAGACGTGCAGGAGGAACTCGGGGGGTCACGGTGACTCTGATGGCCGGGGTCGGTCTGTCAGGAAGAGATTGGTGGAGGCAGGACCTGGGCCATCCCAGGCCGGGCAGCGTAGTCAGCGAGCGGGGAGGGCTGAGTGGGAGCCAAGGCAGCAGACGCTGTGAGCCCCCTCAAGCGCCCCCTCCTCGCTGCAGGACCTCCAGGAAGCCAACTTCGACATATGTCAGCTGTACGACTGCAACTGGGTGGTTGTCAACTGCTCCACGCCCGGCAACTTCTTCCACGTGCTGCGCCGTCAGATCCTCCTGCCCTTCCGGAAGCCAGTCAGTGGGGCGCTCCCTGGCCAGTGGGGGGATGCGTGACGGTGGGCGTAGGTGGGGCCCTGAGCTTGGAAGACGGGTGAACCCAGCAAGAGCCACTGGGCGGGGTGTTAAAGGATGAATAGGAGTGTGTGTGAATGGTCCAGGGGGAGAGCGCCCTCTGCTGCTGCTGGTTGAAGTGCAAGGCCACACAGGCCCACATCATGGGACAGCCCCGGCTAGCCACAGGCAGGGATGCCAAGAGAGGGTGGGGGCTCTTTCCCGGGTATGTGGTAGGGGCTGCCTAGGACTCAGAGCAGGCTGCGATGGGCCCTGGAGGAGTGGGTGCCTGGCTAAGCGGGGCCCTGCCTCTCAGAGCTGGGGAGAGGCATCATCCATTTTCCTCTTCTCACACCTCTGACCTGCGGTTCACCCTGACCACAGAGCTGGGAGGGCAGTGGCCTGAGGAGGCCTAGGCAGCTCCTGCTGCTGACCTGCCTGGAGCGCTGAGACCCTTGTCCATCACGAGCCTGTGTTCTGTGTTTCAGTTAATCATCTTCACACCCAAGTCCCTGCTGCGGCACCCTGAGGCCAGGACCAGCTTCGATGAGATGCTTCCAGGTGGGTGCAGGGATGGGCATTTCGGGGTTCTCGGCTGCTGCTCTGTGGGGCTTTGGGACCACGACCACGACAGCCCGGATGTCAGCTTGCCCGCAAGTTGGTCAGAAGGCGTGTCTTACGTCTGCCCAGGTCTGTGACCTTTGCCTGGAGCGTCCCCAGGGCCCTTGAGAGGCAGTGAAATGAGTCTGGGCTTAGAGCTCACCCCACCACCTGGGCTGTGCTTCTGGAGACTGGCACCGGTCACTCCAGGGTCTGAGGAAGGGCACTGGGCGGGTAGGGCCTGCCAAGGAACTTGCCAGCTCCCTGGTGTGAGGTGAGGCCCTCACTTCCCCCGGCTCACAGAGAGCCCACCTCCTCCCGGCCATGGGGCCCCTTTAGGCTCCCATCAGGTGAACCTCTCGTTGGTTCTGTTTTCAACTTTCCGTCATGGTGGAATACACGTAACACTGCTGCGCCACGTCGCCCGTGTTCAGTGCACGGCTCGGAGAATGAAACGCGTCACGTGGTGCAGCCGTCATCTCCAGAGCCTCCGGTCTTCCACACACGCTCGTCCCCATCACACCTCACTCCCCTCCCCTCCCCCGCCCCTGGCACCCCCGGCTCCTCTGTCTCTGATCCTGATGCCTCCGGGGACCTCCTGTGTGCGGGACCAGCAGTGCTTGTCCTGTGTCTGGCTCGGTTCACTCAGCACAGTGTCCTCGAGGCCTAGCCGCGCCGTAGCAGGTGTCACACCGTCCTCCTTCGTCATGGCTGAGTGACATTCCAGGTGTGGGTGGGCCACATTCTGTTTGTCCTTTTCTTGTTTTTGTTTTTTTGGTTTACGCGACTTGACTGGAGAAAAACAGGTCGATAGCAGAGCTGTTAGTTGGCCTCATCTGTTGACAGCCTGCGGCGTCCGTTCAGCGCTGGGTAGACTGTGCTCACCCTTCACCCTGGCGGGCACCCGGGTTGCTCCCACCTTCGGCTGCTCGACCGCGCTGCCGTGAGCGTGGTGCAGACGTGTCTTCGAGTCCCTGCTTTCAGTTCTTTTGGATGAGTGCCCAGAGTGGGACGGCTGGGCCGCAGGGGCTTCTGCTGTTACCTCTCCGAGGAATGCCATCTGTTTACACAGGGCTGCACCATTTTACACCCAGCAGTGCACAGGAGTCCGTTTCTCCACATCCTCACCCGCGCTTCTCGTTTCCTGTTTTATTGTCGCCATCCCAATGGCTTGAAGTCGTTTGTCACTGTGGTCTGATGTGCATTTCCCTTGATGTTGAGCATCTTTTTGTCTGCTTACTGGCTACATGCATCTTTTTCAGATAAATGTCTGTTCAAGTCCTTTGCTGATTTTTGTTTGTTTGTTTGTTTGTTTGTTTTATTAATCCTCAACTGCGGATATTTTTAGATTGATTTTTAGAGAGAGTGCAAGGGAGGGAGAGAGAAAGAGAGAAACATCAATGTGAGAGCGATACATTGATTGGTTGCCTACCTTGTGACCTTGACTGGGGTTGGGGATCGAACCTGCAACCCTTCCGTCCGTGGGCCGGCGCTCTAACCGCTGAGCCAAACTGGCCAGGGCGCCTTTGCCGGTTTTTTAGTTGCATTTTGTTTGGTTGCGTGTAGTTTTCTCTGCGTGCTGGATCGTAGCCCTGTCGACGTGTGGCTTGCAGCTCTTTCCCCGCTCTGTCACCTGCGGACACACAGGATGTCCACGTCTCCGTGAAGCCCCGCGTGTCTGTGGGTGTTGTCACCTGCGGTGTCACATCAGGACATCCGTACGAGTCTGATGTTGTGGGGCTTTTGCCCTGTGTTTTCTCCTAAGAGTTTATCCTTTTGGCATTTAAGTCTTTGATCCGCATTGAGTTAATGTAGGTGTATGGATGAGGGTCCAGCCTCATTTCCACGGGGACATCCAGTTTCCCCAGCACTGTTTGCTGAAAAGAGTGTCCTTTCCCCATTGAACGGTCTTGACACCCTTGTCAGAAATAACTTGACCACGTATGTGAGGGCTTAGTTCTGGGCTCTCCATTCTACCCCATGGTCTGTAGGTCTGTCTTTATGCCAGGACCACACTGTGGGTGGGTGGGTGGGTGGGTGGTTTTTTAATGCAGAACACTTCTTTATTCTAATAATGTATAAAACAAAACTGGGTGCCCTGACTGGGAATCACCCGGCAACCTTTCAGGGCACAGGACGGTACCCAACCCACCAAGCCACACCGGCCAGGGCAGGACCACGCTGTTTTGATC
The DNA here is from genome assembly GCA_030848825.1 of Tadarida brasiliensis. Classification (NCBI taxonomy): domain Eukaryota; kingdom Metazoa; phylum Chordata; class Mammalia; order Chiroptera; family Molossidae; genus Tadarida; species Tadarida brasiliensis. Next base: position 101,479,788 of record CM061267.1, on the reverse strand, counting down.
ACTGTGCTTTTTAGTAGTTTTGAAGTCGGGACGGTGAGTCCTCGGCTTTGCTCTTCTTTCTCAAGACAGAGGCTGTTTGGGATCCTCCGACATTCCATGAGCTGTAGGACGGATGTTTCTGTTTCTGCAGAAACAGGGTTTTGATGGGGAGTGCACTGACTGCAGATCGCTCTGGACAGTGTTAACATCCCAACAACGTCAAGTCTTCAGTCCACGAACACACGGTCTTACGTTATCAGTGTCGTCTTCAGTTTGTTTCAGGGCTGTGTTGTGGTTTCAATGTATAAGTCTTTCATTTTCTTGATTAAGTTTATTTCTAAGTGTTTTAATCTTTTCAGTGCTATTTTTTTATGTTTTTATTGATTTTTTTTAGAGAGAGAGACATGGAAACATCGATGTGAGAGAGAAACATTGATCGGCTGCCTCCTGCACGCCCCCCACTGGGGAAGGAGCCAGAAACCCGGGCATGTGCCTTGAATGGGAATCGAACCTGACCTCTCAGTCCATGGGGCGACACTCCGTCCACTGAGCCACAGCGGCCGGGCTTTGGTGCTATTTTAAATGGGGTTGTTTTCTTAATTTCGTTTTTGAGTTGTTCGTTGTTAGCCTCTGGTTGTTGGTTTTTCTGTCCTGCAACTTTGCTGACTTTGTTTATTAGTTCTCATGTGCTTTTTTGTGCAACCTTTAGGGTTTTTTACACGTCAGACCGTGTCATGTACAAGCAGTTTTACCTCTTCCTTTCCCATCTGGATGCCTTTTATTTCCTTTTCTTGCCGGACTGCTGTGGCTAGAACCTGGGGACTGTTGGGCAGAGGTGGTGAGAGTGACCCCTCGTCCTGTCCCGACCTCAGAGGGGCTTTCAGTCCCTCACCACGAGCAGGGTGCTGGTGTGTTTCCCACGTCTGCCTTCCCACGTGGCGGCAGCTCCTCGTCCTGGCGTGGTGCTTGTGTTTGACTAGGTGAGCTGGCCCCTCCTTTCAGATGCAGCTTCCCAAAGTCAGCCTTGTTCCCATGGGCCCGGGCCCGGCCGTGATCGGACCATTTGCTGTGGTTGTGTGGGACGTTTGAGAGTCTGAACCCCTGAGGGTCTAAGCGGAGTGGTCACAGGAGGCTTTCCCAGACACAGCTGCCTGCCCCTGCGGTCCGAGGACAGTGTCACCAGCCATCGAGGCCAGCCTTGCCCCCAGGGCCTGCTCCTTACATGCACTTCCCAGGGCTTCCTTGTCTGGAAATGCAAGGGCATCGGGGTGACGGGGTGGGTGGGGGCGGCCCACGCTGACTCACAGCCTGTGTCCTGGACTGCCCTGTGGTCCCTCACTCGTCACGGGCAGGCCCTGGTGTCCTCAGCCAAGTCCGGGGGTTCTCTCACAGGAACCCACTTCCAGCGGGTGATCCCAGAAGACGGCCCTGCAGCCCAGAACCCAGAAAATGTCAAGAGACTTCTGTTCTGTACTGGCAAGGTGTACTACGACCTCACTCGAGAGCGCAAAGCACGGGACATGGTGGAGCAGGTGGCCATCACCAGGATCGAGCAGGTGAGGCCGGTGCTGCCGCGGGCGCTGCGTTCTTCCTGGGGTGTTGGGGCCCGGAGCCCCCCCAGGACACCATCCCTGTGGCGCCAGCCTTGCCGGCTGCTCCGCGCACCCTCCTGACCGGAGCCTCCTCCCGCAGCTGTCGCCGTTCCCCTTCGACCTGCTGCTGCAGGAGGTGCAGAAGTACCCCGGCGCTGAGCTGGCCTGGTGCCAGGAGGAGCACAAGAACCAGGGCTACTACGACTACGTGAAGCCCCGGCTGCGCACCACCATCAGCCGCGCCAAGCCCGTGTGGTAGGCTGCAGCCCCCTGGGCCGGAGGGAGGAGGGCCAGCCCCGGGTGGCCATGCCATCACCGCTGTCCCCACCCAGGTATGCTGGCCGGGACCCCGCGGCCGCTCCCGCCACCGGCAACAAGAAGACCCACCTCACGGAGCTGCAGCGCCTGCTGGACACGGCCTTCGACCTGGACGCCTTCAAGAACTTCTCGTAGATGCCGCCGGCTGCTGGACCACTGGCTCCACGCCCACCACCGCCCTCGCTTCTCAACTAAAGATGCCCAGTGCCTCAGCACCACCCCGCCTCTGCCCGCGCACTGCCTGCACGCCCCCGCCCACCGCGTTGTTAGGCTGCTGTCCCCTCACGAGGCACACACTCCCCAGGCGCCGGGGCTCCGGTCCGCTGCGCAGCTGGGGAGGCCATGGGAGCTGGAGGAGAGGGAGCCCGCAGGTGTCCTGGGAGGGTCGGCCAGCCCCACCCCCAGCTTCACCCCCAGGATGGCCGTGTGGGGCGTACCACTCAGCAAGGGGCCTTGCACCTGCACGAGGTGGGTTTCTCTTCCTGGGTGGAGCCCCAGACACCCCAGCCATCGTCCTCAGAGGCCCTGTGGAGTGAGCAGGGCAGCTGGCGGGACAGCCTGACCTGACACAGAGAGGGCAGGTCCACTCTCCACAGTGTCCGCTTGGCCTCTCAGAGGGTCCCAGGCGTGCGAGGGCCGGAGAGTGGGCAGTCAGGAAGCCCGCCGTTCTGGGTCCTGCTCTTGGGCACCTGCTCTCGGGCATCTGCGCTCGGCCCCGCACAGCCCCGACTCCTGTGTCCCTTTCACACGGTGGAGTGTTCTCTCAGCCGTGCCAACGCCGGTCAGGGGGCGGGGCGGGGCGGGGTGAGGGCCTCCCCTCACCTGTCACAGGAACAGATCTGATCTATTTATTTTGGTTAAAAAAAGCAGAAACAACGTTGCGTTGCATTTGGCTTGACTCATAAACTAAGTTACCTGGGGCCTGTCTGTGAGTCGTTCTTTCACCGCCTCCCGCAGCAGCGCCCCACCTGCCCCCACTGCTCGCGCCCGTGCAGGGCCCCTGGGGCCAGCGATCTCTCACCCTGCCTGGCTCCCTGTGTCCACCCACGTGTCGCCTCCTGGGCCCCTCCCACTCGACCCAAAAGTGCTCTTGGGTATGTGCTTGACCAGGCGTGCTTGGTGGGTCCCCCTGGGACATCTTGGAGAGCCCCAGCAGCTAGCTCTCCAGGGGAGTGGGCCACATGGGCAGGATCTCATCCCCCACGGGGTCCAGTGTCCCCTCTTGACAAGAGTGCCAGTCTTGGGGCCACAACAGGACAGCCTTAGCCTCCTGGGGAGGCCAGCACTGAGGGAGAGCTCAGGGAAAAGCCTGGGTGTGGACATGGGTGCCCTCCAGGAGCAGGCCCCTGGTGGTCACCCCGTCCTCTAGGCCATACCTGGGACCTCGTCCTTGAAGCCTCTTCGGAATCTTCTGTTTTTTCCTGTGTGCTCCTGCAAGCCTGGCACGACAGTGGGCTCCTGTGTGTGCCCAGGACCAGCACAGCCTCCGAGTATACCTGGCAGCTGCCCGGGCCCTGAACTCTGCCTGAGTTAGGGGTAGGGAGAAGTACATCCCCCTCTTCCTGGAAACGGAAGTCTCCCTCCGTAATTGTTAAGAATATAAAGTCCTGAGCCCAAAAACGATTAGAACCACTGACCCAAAGGAAATAAAGGGAGAGGCCACATGGAAATCTGGGAAAGGAGTAACACAGGAAACGGCACAGGAAGTGGAAATACAGGGAGCTGGAGAGGCTGGGCCCAGTGAGCAGGGAGAGGAACTGGAAGTGAAGGAGAGGGGCGCTGGGCCAGAGCGTGGGCCTTGTGAAGCTTGGATTTCACCTTGTCCCGAGTGCTGCAGGAAATCACTACAGGATTCTTTTTTTATTTAAAAAATTTTTTAATTGATTTTACAGGAAGGGAGAGAGAAACATCAATTTGTTGTTCCACTTATTTATGCATTCATTGGTTCTTGTAAGTGCCCTGCCAGGGATCGAACACACAACCTTGGCGTGTCAGGACGATACGCGAACCAGCTGAGCTGCGCATCCTGGGCCTACAGGGTTCTGAGAAGAGGAGTGTCACATGCTGACTTACGCTGTAAGCAGCTCGCTCTGGCTGTTTGGCCGTAAGAGCAGAGACTGGGAGACCAGCCACCAGGCCCTTGCCTAGTCTAGGTAAGGGCCCTTCTCACCACTTCTGTTCAACATTGTACTGGAGGGGCTAGCCACGGCGGTTAGGCAAGGAGACGCGATAAAAGAAATGCATATTGGAAAGGAAGAAGTAGAGCTATCTCCATTTGCAATGACACAGTCTTATATATAGAAAATCCTAAGGAATCCATCTTAAAAACTAAGAATTAGTAAATGAAGTCAGCTAGGTTGCAGGATACAAAGTCAATATATTAGAACCTATTGTATCTCTGTACACTAGCAATTAACAACTGAAAATGAGATCAAGAAAAATTCCCTCTGCAATAACATCACAAGTAATAAAATGCTTAGGGGGAGCGTGCGTGGCCCACCCACAGAGGCCGAGAGCCCCATAAACCAATCTGATTTACCCCCATTGTGATCAGCGCTGCCACTTAGGACTTTCCAGATCCAGACCCAGGACTCCAGAGTAGCCACGCTCCTCCCAAGAAGGTGACTATAATTTCAGAGTCCTTGGTGGAGGAAAACAGCACTCTGGCCTTGCTTCCAACAATGCAAGTGGGCCTGTCGGCATCCTCATGAGCTGCAGAGGTCTTGGCACACTGCCACCCACAGGCTTTCATGGCCCCTCGGAGAAAAACAGGAGGTGTTGCTCAAATTAACTTCCTCTCTCTTCCTGGGCAGAGGTGGTGTGGCCTCCAGCTGGCACCCACTGCATTAACACTGCCATTGGGATCCCCAATTTCAGCACCCCAATTTGGATATGTTAAAGAGCTCCTGGCCTGGCCAGAGTGGCTCAGTGGATGGAGTGTTGTCCCATGGGCTGAGAGGTCCCGGTTCGATTCCCAGTCAGGGCACATGCCCGGGTTGTGGGCTTGATCCCCAGTAGGGGGCATGCAGGAGGCAGCCAAGGGATGTTTCTCACATCGATGATTCTGTCTCTAAAAAATCAATAAAAACATTTAAAAAAAAAAAAAAGAGCCCCTGGCCGACATGCCTCCCGCCCCTACTGGACAATACTTTGACATTGAGCAGGAAGAAGGGGGCCACCTCCGTGCACTGCTGCAGAGGAGCCAGCCGGCCGCTCTGGGCATTGCTACCCGATGAAGTTCACAGTTGTGTTTGCTGCAGGTGCACAGCTGGGAGAGAGCCCGGGGCAGGCTTCCCGAGGCAGCTGACAGACGAGCGCCTGTGCTCTGGGAGTCTGCCGTCACACTGACAGACACCTGTGGCCTATTTCCAGATGTGCATGAGCAAGGATCCTGACACCTGATGCCTTCCCGGGGGTCTAAATGCCACCAAAGCCACCAGGCAGGACCAGCCTCTGTCGCATACCCTCTGCTCCCCCTCCACCTTTCCTTTCAAAGGCTGGCTTCTGGTTCTCCCTGAAGTGTTTGTTACACTGGGTGTTCAAGTGTATTTTGAGAGGTCGGGAGGCAGGGAAGAAACATAGGGGAATGCATACGTTACTACTAACATTTTTTAAACTAACATATTGGAATAGTGTTTATGAAAATCTTTAACTGGCTTTTTTTAACCCTTTTTTTTAATCCTCACCCAAGGATATTTTTCCGTTGATTTTTAGACACATTGATTGGCTGCCTCCTGCATGACCCCAACCAGGGCTAGGGATCTAATCTGCATCTGAGGTACGTGCCCTTGACCAGGAATCGAACCCGCAGCCCTTTGGTCTGCAGACCGACGCTCTAACCGCTGAGCCAAACTGGCCACAACTTAACCATTTTTTTTTATCCTCATTTTTGCATTGATCTTCAGATAGAGAAGGAAGGAAAGAAGGAGGAAGAAAGAGAGAGAAACATCGATGTGAGAGAGACACACCAAGTGGGCACCACTCACACGACCCCAACTGGGGCCGGGGACACACTGCAACCGAGGTACATGCCCCTAGCGCAGTGGTTCTCAACCTTCCTAATGCCGCGACCCTTTAATACAGTTCCTCATGCTGTGGTGACCCCCCAACCATAAAATTATTTTCGTTGCTACTTCATAACTGTAATTTTGCTACTGTTAATGTCTTAGGCGACCCCTGTGAAAGGGTCGTTCGACCTCCGAAGGGGTCGCGACCCACAGGTTGAGAACCACTGCCCTAGTGGGAACCGAACCCGGGTCTCTCTGGTCCACAGGCCGACGCTCCAACCGAAGAGCCAAACTGGCCAGGGCGCCATTTTTAATAATTTGAATAGTTATAATAAACTGTTTGTTTCTACTCTAAAAAATGCTTAGGGTCCGGCCAGTGTGGCTCAGTGGGTGAGCGTCGACCCATGCACCAAGAGGTCACTGGTTCGATTCCCAGTTAGGACACATGCCCAGGTTGTGGGCCCGATCCCCAATGGGGGCATGCAGGAGGCAGCCAGTCGGTGTTCACTCTCGTTGATGTTTCTATCCCTCTCTCCCTCTCCCTTCCTCTCTCCCTAAAATCAATAAAGGAAAAAAAAAATTTTTTTTAGGAATAAGGTTAACAAAAAAGTGCAAAACTTGTATGCTGAAAACTACAAAATTGTTGAGAAGAATAAGAGAACACCTAAGTAAATGGAAAGATATTCCATGTTCTGTTCATGGGTCAGAAAACTTCATATCATGAAGAAGGCATCACTCTCACTCTGGCCCGTTTGGCTCAGCGGTTAGAGCGTCGGCCGGTGGACCAGAGAGTCCCAGGTTCGGTTCCCGCAAAGGGCATGTACCTTGGTTGCAGTTTGTCCTCGGCCCAGGTTGGGGTTGTGTGGGTGGCAACCAGTCGATGTGTCTCTCTCACATCCATGTTTCTCTCTCTCCTCCTCCCTCTCTCCTTCCTGCTCTATCTGAAGATAAATGCAAAAATGTCCTCAGGTGAGGATAAAAAAAAAAAGAAGGCATCACTCTCCAAATCAATCTACAGATTCAACATCATCCCTATCAAAAGCCTAGTTTTTTTTCCCTAGAAATTGACAAGCTGATCCTAAAATTCATATGGAAATTCAAAGGACCCAGACTATCCAAAACAATCTTGAAAAAGGAGAACAAAGTAAGAGGACGCACACGTCCTGATTTCAAAACCCACCACAAAGCTACAGTCATCACCTGAGTGAGGTGTTGGTATGAGGACAGATGGCAGGTCAGTGGACTGAAATTGAGTCCAGAAATAAACCTTCACTGCATAACCAAGCGGTTTTCAACAAGGGTGTTAAGACCATTCAATGGGGGAAAGAATAGTCTTTTCACCAAATGGTGTTGGGACAACTGGATATCCATATGAAAATGAATAAAACTGGACCCATAGCTTACACTGAATATACAAAAATACACTCATATTGGATCAAAGACATAAACGTAAAAGCTAAAATTTACAAAATTGTTAGAACAAAACAGGTATAAAGCTTTGTGACCCTGGATTAGGCAACAGGTTTTTTTTTTATCCTCACCCGAGGATATTTTTTTTGCATTTATCTTCAGATAGAGTGGGAGGGAGAGAGGGAAGAAGAGAGAGAGAGAAACATAGATGTGAGAGAGACAAATCGACTGGCTGTCACCCACACGACCCCAACCGGGGCCGAGGAGGTACGTGCCCTAAGCGGGAAGCGAACCAGGGCCTCTCTAGTCCGCAGGCTGACGCTCTAACCGCTGAGCCAAACTGGCCAGGGCAACAGTTTCTTAAATATAACACAAAAAGTCGAAGTAACATGGAAATACAGATAAATTAGACTTCATGAAAGTTAAAATATTTGTGAGTCAAAGGACACCATCAAGAAAGTGAAAAGACAGCCCACAGAAAATACTTACAAATCATATACCTGATAAAGGACTTGTATCTAGAATATATAAAGAATTCTACAACTCAATAATAAAAAGACAAATAAGTCAGTTGAAAGTTACATATGGCTGAAACATGTATAATTTTATTACCCAATGTCATCCCAATAAATTCAATTAAAAATTATGTGTGACTAGTAGGCACATGAAAAGATGTTCAACATCATTAGCATCAGGGAGGAAAATGCAAGTCAAAACCACAATGAGATATCACTTCACATTCACTAGCATGACTAGAATAAAAAAAGACAGGATCCCAGCCGGTGTGGCTCAGTGGATGCAGCGTCATCCCATGGACTGAGAGGTCCCGGTTCGATTCCCAGTCAGGGCACATGCCTGGGTTGTGGGGTCGATCCCTGGTGGGGGGCATGCAGGAGGCAGCCGATCGATGTTTCTCTCTCACATCAATGTTTCTACCTCTCCCTTTCTCTCTAAAAAGTCAATGAAAACTTTTTTTTTTTAGACATAGGATGTGGGGAAGTTGGAATCTTGGACACTGTTGGTGGGAATGTAAAATGGTGCGGCTGCTGTGGAAAACAGGAGGAAGGTTCCTCGAAGGGTTAACATCACTTACCTTATGATCCAGCTATTCCACTTTTAGGTCTATATCCAGAGAAATGAAAACATATGTTTGAAATTTGTACATGAAGGTTCACATAACAGCCAAAAAGTGGAAACAACCCAAATGTCCATCAACTGATGAATGGTTAAAAAAATGTGATCTAGCCCTGGCTGGGTAGCTCAGTTGGTTAGCGCTTCATCCCGATACACCAAGGTTGCAGGTTTGATCCTCAGAGCACATGCAAGAATTAACCAATGAATGCATAAATAAGTGGAACAACAAATCAATGTCTCTCTTTCTTCCTCTTCCTATCTTTCTCTAAGATCAATAAATAAATTTTTAAAAAATTTAAAGAGATTTCCCAACTTTCCTATTTAAAAAAATGTGGTCTAGCCCTGGATGGTTTGGCTCAGCAGTTAGAGCATCAGCCCGCGGACCAGAGAGGCCCAGATTTGGTTCCCGCCAAGGGCACGTACCTCGGTTGCAGTTTTTCCCCGGCCCCATTTGGGGTCATGTGGGTGGCAGCCAGTCGCTGTGTCTCTCTCACATCGATGTTTCTCTCTCTCTCTTCCTCCCTCTCTCCCTCCCGCTCTATCTGAAGTTAAATGCAAAAAAAATGTCCTCGGGTGAGGATAAAAAAAATGGTCTACCCATATAATGGAATATTATTCAGCCATAAAAAGGAATGAAGTACTACACATGCTACAACATATTATATGATTTCATATATGATTTCATATATGATGTCCAGCCCGGCCGGTGTGGCTCAGTGGTTGAGCGTCGACCCATGCACCAAGAGGTCACTGGTTCAATTCCAGGTCAGGGCACATGTACAGGTTGTTGGCCAAATCCCCAGTGGGGGGCATGCAGGAGGCAGCCGATCAATGTTCTCTCTCATCCATGTTTCCATCTCTCTCTCCCTCTCCCTTCCTCTCTCCCTAAAATCAATAAAGGAAAAAAAAAAAAAAAAAAAGAAATGTCCAGAGTAGGCAAATCCATAGGGACAGAAAGTAGATTATTGGTTGCCAGGGGCTGGGGGAGGGTGGGGAGGTTGGTGACTGCTAACAGGTATGCAGTTTATCTTGGGAATGATGAAATGTTCTCAAATTGATTGTGGTGGTGGTTACACAACTCTGAGTAAACATAATACCATTGAATTGTACACTTTATACGGGTGACTTGTGTGGAATGTGAATTGTATCTCAATTAAGATGTTATAAAGAGCAAAAGGAGAGTGCAGGGCTGGCCGGCAGGCAGGACCCCGTGTGAGGAGTCTGCGGGGCTGCTGCCCCTGCGGCAGGGGAGGGCGCGGGAAGGGCCCGAGCTCCATTCTGGACACGTGGACATGGACTGGTATCAGAAAGAGAAGTGGACCCGCCAGGTCAGCTGGGTCCAGGGAAGGTGAGGGTGGCTGTGGCATGTGTGAGTCCTTTCCACAAAGATGGAGCTAAGGGCCACACAAGCCACACAAGTGGGGAACAGGATGACTCAAGGCCTGAGCCCGGGGCTGGTGCCTCCACCAGCAGGGCAGGGAGGACTGCCCCTGAGAAGGTGACCTTGGCAAGTACAGGCTGAGCAGGGTGTCCAGGGAGGAGGGGAGAGGGATAGCAAATCCAGAGAAAGGGGAGGTGGCTCCAGAGAGAGGGGGCACCCTGGAAAGATGGTCTGGTCGCCAGTGTGAGGTGACCTGGTGAGGACAGGAGACACTGGCCCCACAAGATCCAGAAGGGGTAGTGCAGCAGTAGCAAATGACTCCAGTTGGGGGCTTCAAACAACGGGCAGCTATTTTCTCAGTCTGGAGGCCAGAGGCGGAAAGCCAGGGGTGGGCAGAGCAGAGCTCCGTCTGCAGGCTCCAGGGCAGAATCCTTCCTTCACGTACATTTCCTTGGCTGGTGCCCACATCGCTCCAGTTTCTGCTCCATGGTCCCATCGCTGTCTGTGTGTCTGGCTCAAAGCTGCCCCTGCCCCCCACTCCCGCCTCTCCCTGAGGCTTTCAGGACCCACTGGGATAACCCAGGATAAGCTCCTCCTTCACAGTCTTTAATTTAGTCACCCCTTTTGCCATACAGGTGACATTTGCAGGCTCTGGGGTGCACATATGTCTTTGGGGGCCACCATTCAGCCCAGTGCATGGAGCAAAGACTGGACACAGGAAGCGGGGCCGGGCCAGGCAGGCGCCAGGCTGAGGCCTGTGGGATGTGGCTGGGCACAGGTGCAGCTGGCAGGAACTTCCGTTTCCTCTGCCTGGCACACGGGCAGGCCCACCATATCTATCCTGTGAACTAATGATTCTCAAAGGAAACAGCACAGGGCTCACACAGCCCGGTTGGGAAAAATTTCAGCAATATTAAAGACTAATTGTCCAGCCAGTGTGGCTCAGTGGTTGAGCATCGTCCCGTCCCATGCACCAAGAGGGCACCAGTTAGATTCCAGGTCAGGGCACATGCCCAGGTTGTGGGCCAGATCCCCAGTGGGGGCATGCAGGAGGCGGCCAATCTAGTTCTCTCTTATCACCGTTTCTCTCTCTCTCCCTCTCCCTTCCTCTCTCTAAAATCAATAAAGAAAAAAAATTTTTAAAAAAGACTAATTATGGGGCATTTGTTGCCCAGTGAATGAATAAAATGTGCTGTATATACGATGGAATATTATTCAGCCTTGAAAGGGAAGGAAATGTAACGCATGCTACAACATGGATGAACCTCGAGGACATAGGCTAGTCACAGAGGGACTACCGAATGATTCCACTTACACGAGTCCCTGGAGTCGTCAGATTTATGGAGACCGGAAGTAGATGGGGTGCCAGGGGCTGGGGGAGGGGTGGGAAGTGAGTGAGCGACGGGGACAGAGGTTCAGCTTTGCAGGAGGACGAGCTCTGTGGTTGGATGTGGTGACAGCCGCGCAGCAACATCAACGTGTTTAATGCCACTGAACTGTACGACGGAAATGGCTGAGATGGCACATGTCGTGTTGTGTGTACTTACACACAATGAAAACGTTGTGGGTCATCAGGACAAGGCGGTCTTTCTAAACGAGGGTCGGAAAGTGGAGAATAACTTACAGGGTGATAACAGCATGTGAAAGGTGCAACCGGATCAGAGAGGCGGCTCCATGGGCTGGAACTCAAAAACCTTGCACCCGGGCAGCTCGGGGATGAGGGGAGCCACAAGCACAGCAACTCCTTCGGCGGCGCGGGTTTCCTTCGGACCCCCGACCTCCAAAGAGGCCCGCCCGCCCCGCCTCCTCCGCCCGACAGGCCCCGCCCCCGCTGCCCTGACCCCGCCCACCTCGCGCCCTCCGGACCGGCCCCGCCCCTCCTACTGCCCCCCCCGCCGCTCCGGCTGGCCCCGCCTCCTCGGCCCTGGCCCCGCCCACCTGGCCCCGCCCCGCCCGGCAGACAGCGAGCAGGAAGCGCGGTGGCTCTGCGGACGCGGCGCCGGCAAAGGTGTGGCGGGGGCGGGATCGCAGGTCTCCCCGGTGCGCCCGCCCGCCCGCCGCCCCGCCGCCCCGCCTCCCCGCCGCCCCGCCTCCCCGCGCGCCGGCTCGGGGCTCCGCTGCTCTGGCCTGGGGGCGGGGCCGCGCGGCGTCATGCATATGCATGAGCGGCGCGGCGGCTCCATTGTGCCCTGGGAGCGGCGGCGGCGCGATGGCGCGGGCGGCTACGGTCCCGGGGCGGCGGGCGGCGCGCAGGGCGGGCTGAGCGCATGGAGCGGTGCGGGCCGGGGGCCGCGGCGGCAAGGGGCCGGGGTCGGCCGCGCGGAGGTGAGCGGGCCGCGCGCAGGGGCGGGCGGCGGGCGGCAGGTGCAGCAGGTGCGGGGCGGCGGTGGCGGCGCCTCGGCGGGGCCCCGGGGACGGAGCCGGCCTGCTGCGCTTGCGTCGTGGTCCCGGGCGGCCGGCCGGTGCGCGCGGGCGACCCTCACCTGAGCCTTTGTTGCGGCGGCCGGAAGCCGGCCCAGCGCCTGCGGGGTGTGCGGGGGGCTGCCCGGCCTCGCCGACCTGGCCCGCGGCCGCGCTCCGCGATGTGGCTGGCGGGTCCCCGCGGGCCGTGCGCGCCCAGCGGCTCGGATCGTGGCCCGGCGACGCTGACCTTTCAGCCCCAGCCGTCCGTCTGTGGGTTCACCCCTCTCCAAACGGGACATCTGGAAGCTCAGGCGGTGGTGTCCCGCCCCGGGTGTCCTGCTCCTTAGGACCTGCGTTGCTTTCCCCATCCTGCTCCCCATTTCCAGCCCTGACCTCCTCCCCCTTCCGACCTGCTTTCCCCTAGACCTGCTGCCCCACCACCTGCTTCCCTTTCCACCCCTGACCTCCTCCCACCTGACCTGCTGCCCCCTCTGACCTCTTCCCACCCTCCTGCCCCCACACCTGCCCTCTTTCCTAGTAGTTGCAGAACGTCCATGGCGATGTCTGTAAATCATTTGTTATCTCAGATTTCACAGGAACATACAGAACACCTAAGACACATAAGGTGGGGTGGGTCAAACAGGGCGCACACACTCACTCCCCACCCTGGTGTGCCAGAGCCAGAGGGCCTTCCTGGGAGAGGCCTAAGAGGGGTAACAGGAGCAGCGAGGGAATCTTAGCTTCAGCCCATGGGTGCTGGCCCTGGGGACTTGTCGCACCCAGTGAATGGTCACAGGCTGGAATAAGCATTAGGGGAGGAGGACTCATCACTGGCTTGATCCCATGGAGTGTCCCCTAGCACTTGTGTCCAGGACAGGAGCCAGGGCTGATGACATAAAGGTGGTCACGTGCCCTTTCCTCTCCTCAGTCCTGGGCTGGCCACCGAGTACCCATTTGATACATAAACCAAGGCTCAGGGTAGTAAAACCCTTCAGCCGGTCTCTGAACTGTCCCACACCCCAGCCATTCGTAAAGCCTCTTTCCCGGGCATTCTGGATGAACTCGGGCAGTGTTGTGGCAGGTAGAGAGGGCAGGACTTCCAGCCATCTGAGCATGTGAGCCCCCAGCTTTGTGTCTGCTCCACTGGGCCTCATCCTGTTGGACTCCAGTGTCCCTCTGGAGTAGCCTGGAACCCTAGCTCCCTGCTACTGCTGCAGGCAGTGAGTGCCTGCTCTGTGGCTGAGGAGGGGGCTGCCCTGCCGGGCGAGTCATGCAACCCCTGCGTAGCCAGGCAAGGGAACTGGAGTGGAGGGTGGTAGAGGGCTGACTAACATTAACATCTGCCTTCGTTGGCACACAGGAGACTGGGTGCAGCTGCTGTGAGGTTCTGGGGAAGAGGGGTCTGGGTAGTGAGTGTCTGTAGCTTTTTTTCTGGAGGAAGATGTGATCTGATCCCAGAAAGCTGTGTGGCCTTCTAGACTGACCTCATGCCAGGACGGTTCTGCCAAGGGGTCCTGGCTTCCAGCTGGAACTGGTGTACAGGCAGGCACGGGCCCTGCACACTTCCAGGCTCCTTCCCAGTTCTGCTCCAGGCCAGGAGGAAAGGGGGGGCGGGGGTCTGCACTCACAGCATACCTCTCTCCTTGGCAGGAGCAGGGGGCTGGGGTACCTGCAGAGGTATCTGGAGACTGGTCTTCTCAGGAGGAGAGCAGACTTAGTTCAGGAGCTGGGCAGGCAGGAAGTCACCGCCCCCGCCAAGTAAGCTCTGGGGGAACTGGAAATGTTTGTGGTCTATCCACAGCAGAGAAGCCTGGTGGAATTCCCCAGGCCCACGTGGTGTGGGAGGCCGCCCTGCACCTGCCCTGTCCTCCTCCTCCAGCCCTCCCAGTGATTCTGGTGTAGGCAGTTCCAAATGGAACACCTTGGACTCCCTGCCCTGGGACTTGGCCTCCTCCTGCCCTTCTCCACCTTTTGCTTCTGGGACAGCAAAGTGGGTCCCGCCAGCCCAACCAGCGCAGGGGTGGGAAAGGATTGCCATGGGCCTCTCTGGAGAGAGAGGGCTGCCGGTGGTGGCTTTTTAACTAAGTTTTTATTTTGTGAGAATTCTAGATTCATATGCAGTTGTAAGAAATGACACAGCCGGTGTATGCTTCACCTGGCTTCCTCCAGCAGGATTCAGTCGAGATGCAGATATTTCCATCCCTGCCTTCCTGCGGCTCTCCTCCCCACATTTAACCCCTGGCAACCACTCATCTGTTCTCCATTTCTGTGATCCGTCATTTCAGGGAGGCTACATAAAAGGAATCCTACAGTGTGTAACCTTTGGGGACTGGCTCTTTCCACGCAGCAGAATCCCCAAGATTCCTGAAGGCGGATGCCTGGATCTGCTCACCCTTTTTATGCCTCAGGCTGTGGGTGCTCAGCCCGCGGTTAATCTTCACCCCTGGAGGACATCTGCGTTTCTATTCTTTGGCGGTTAGGAGTAAAGATGCTATAAACATTCACATACAGATTTTTACGTGACCATCCATTTATGTTTCTCTGAGATGAGTGATCAGCAGTGAGTTGCTGGGTCAGATGGTAGCTGCTGGCTTAGTTTTATAAGAAACCGCCCGGCTGTTTTCCAGAGGGGTGGCACGTCCCACACTCTCACCAGCCGCGTGGGAGAGATTCTGTGTCACTGTTTTTACTCCGGTCATCCTGTAGGTGTGCAGTGACGTCGCGCCGTGGTTTTAATTTGCATTTCCCATCAGCCCGTGATGCTGAGCGTCATCTCCTGTGCTCATCTGCCATCTGTACGTCCTCTTCAGTGAAATGTCTCGTTTCTTTTGCCCTCTTTCTAGCTGGACTTGTTTGTAGTGTATATTCGAGATGCAGTCTCGTCGATAGGTTTGCAGATATTTCTCCCAGCCTGTGGCTTGTTTTCTCGTCCCCTTTCACAGAGAAGTTTTTCGTTTTTCCTTTCATGGATCATGCCTTTGGTGTCCTATCGGATGACGCTTTCCTTAGCGCTCGATCCCAAACATTTTCTTCTGTGTATTTTCCTGAAGACTTTCTCATTTCGTGTTGTGCATTTACATCTGTGACCCATTTCGAGTTTGTCTCTGTTTGCGGTTGGGGTTCAGGTCTCCTGCCTGTGTCTGTCTGGTCTCTCTGGTCCCCTTGTTGAAATGTTGTCCTCAGTCTTTGCACCTTTGTTTGTGTGGGTCTGTTTCGGGTTCCCTGGTCTTTCCCATTGCTCTGTGTGTCTGTCCCTCTGCCAACACCACAGTCTGAATTAGCCCCTGATATTCTAAGTCCTGAAAACCCTGCCCCATGCTCCAGGCCCCACCCAGCAGGTCTGAGGAGTTTCTGACTGTTGGTGGGTTCCCTCCGCCCACCCCAGTGTCAGGGGCCAGAGTCAGGCAGTGGGGTCTGGGGACGCCAGCCTTCCCCTTTGGCTTGGTGACCCTGGCTCCCTGTCCTGCCTCTGCCCAGAGTCCAGGTGCCCCTGGGCCTTCTGGAGCCACTGCCCTGTTCTTTTTCTGGCCTCTGCTTCCCCGGGTGGGATCCGGACTCGGGGAGGAAGGAGAGGAACCTGGGGCCTGACTCCTAGGAGGGGCAGGGCCGTGACCGCCTTCCTCTCCTTCTTGCCTTGGCTGTGCTGGGACTCTGGGACCCGCTCACCTGCGAGCTCTGGTGGGAGGGGCCAGTGAGGGCACACGTTCCAAAGCAGAGCTACCCCACAGGGCCCTTACCTGCCGTGGGTCCAGGCCGGGGCTGACCTCGGGCACCTCCAGGACTGTGCAGAGGACATGATGGTGACCCTCCCTCCTCAGCAGCCTGTTGTTGGTCATCACTCAGGAATGCGAGCCTGGGGTTGGGTGGATGCTGGAGACACCTTGTTGCTGCTGAGCCAGAGGGAGGCATCAAGAGTGCTGGGGCGTGTCCCAGGTGGCCTGTCTGTGTGTGAGGCCTTGCAGCCCCTGAAAGGCAGTGGGGCTCCAGGCCTTGACCCCAAGGGGCTCCAGACCCTCGACCCCACGGGGGTGCCTCCCAGGAGACCCCCTGAGAACCACAGCCCACGTGCCACCGTGGTTAGGCCAGGCAGAGGTGGGCATGGAAGGAGGCCCTGGGGAGCAAGCAAGGGCCCGAGGCCTGTCACTGAAGGGCCGGCTTGTGGGGTGTCGGGACGCTTGGCAGCCTGGAGCACCAGCCAGCCCTGAGATACCGAATGGGAGAGAGGGAGCCCCGCACGGGCACGCAGGACGCAGCAGCATCTATCACCACTGCTGCCGTGCCCGCTGGCCCCGCAGCCCTGCACCCACAGTGCTGTGTCCCTGTGCTGCTGGGAGCTCTGGGGGTTGTGCCTGTACCCAAGTCTGTGCCAGGCAGTCCCCTTGGCCTCAGGGTGTGTGAGTGAGTGGCCTGCTGCTATCCTGGGGTGGGGGTGGGGCTGCCAGTCTGGACAGGCAGATGGCCCCACACTGTGCTCCAGGCCAGGCTGGAGGGTGGCTGACCTTGCTGGCCCCTGGCCTCTCCCTCGGCCTTCGGGGGGGCTCTGGATATTCCCCACCTTTTATGACTCTCCAGGCCTCCGAGTGGGAAGTGGAGTGTGGGAAGTATCTGGGGCCAGAAAGCCGCTTCCAGAGCTGTTCTAGGGGCTCTGGGGGGCAGGGCTTGGCCAGAGAGGGTTAATGATGGCTCTGGGCTGGGGTGGGGATTGGCAGTGTGGGATGGGCTCCCTGCCCTCCTTGAGCAGCCCTGATATCCAGTCTCAGCTGCCCTGCTTCCATCAGTGGGAGCAGGGGTGGGAGGGGCCGGGTGCTGGGGCAGCTGCCTCTGCCTTGCTCTCTAACCCTGAACCCTGCTCCCCGACCCCGAACCCTGCTTCCTGCTTCCAGGGTCTCCCAGCTGTATGTCCACTCATGTCCTTCCCTCCTGTCCCAGCAGCCAGAGCAGCTAAGACCCACGTCAGCACCAGTGAGGGCTGCTTTCTGCCACCCACAGACCTGACCTCTAGGCTGCTCCCAAGCCAATGAACCCCATGAAACCTGCCTTGCCCTCCGCACCACATGGGTGAGTGGGGCTCCTGCTGCCCTCCCCTCTCGGGCCCAGGGACTGGGTGGGCGGCCGAGCGGAGCCCTCTGCTCCTGGCCTTCAGTTCTTCCCAGCTGGCACCTTGGCCCCTGTGGCCTCCAGACCCAGGCCTCCCTGCTACTCTTGTCCTTGCAGTGATGGTCCCTTTGTGTATGAGGCGGTGCCTTGGCAACAGAGTGCCGCTCAGCCCACAGGATCGCTGTCCGTGGTCACAACCGTATGGGGAGTCGGCAACGCGGCACAGAGCCAGGTGAGCCACCTCAGATCCCAGACAGGGTGGAGCTGGGGCTTCCCGGACTCCAGGTCCTTGGAGGCTCGTTCTCCCACACACAGGGCTGCGATTTTCTCCTGTCCACCTGGTCTGCACGGAGCCACCTGAGAGCTGCCCCTCTCCCCCCTGCCCCCTGCCCACCACCTCACCCACCAGGCCTCTCCTTTCCATGCTTTATTTTATTTATTTATTTTTTTTGGTACGTGCCCCTAGCGGGAATTGAACCCGGGACTCTCTGGTCCGTAGGCTGACGCTCCAACCACTGAGCCAAACCGGCCAGGACTCCTTTCCACACTTTAGAGCCACAATGTGAAACAAGTTATTTTCATGGTTGCCTTCAGTGATTCTGGCTTCCTTGCAGGTTTTGGGGAGCCCCATGGGTCCTGCAGGGAGCCCCCCAGGCAGCTCCATGATGCCTGGCATGGCCAGCGGCAGCTCGGCCCTGAGCTCCCCGCAGTGCCTGGGGCAGCAGGCCTTTGGTGAGGGCAGCACCAGCAAGGGCTACGTGCAGCAGGCCGTGTACGGCCGCGGAGGCTACCCCGCGGGCCCCGGCTTCTCCACTGGGTGAGCGAGACCCCTTGGGGGCGGGCACCAGGGAACCGTGACCGGGACTTGTTGGGTGTGGTGTCTCTGCTTCCCCCACTGGCTCCCGTAGCTCATGAGGGGGGTCTGGGAAACGGGACAGGTGCTGCGTGCGCCCCACCCTCGGGCCGAGGGGGAAGCACTTCTGAGCCCAGCCATCTGCGTCTCTTGCAGATATGCAGGTGGCCCTGGGGGGCCCGGGGGTCTGGGTCTCCCCTCCCATGCCACACGACCCTCTGCGGACTTTACTCAAGCAGCCGCTGCTGCTGCCATGGCCGCTGCTGCTGCCACCGCCACCGCCACCGCCACCGCCACCGTGGCCGCCCTCCAGGAGAAGCAGAGCCAGGAGCTGAGCCAGTACGGAGCGGTGAGGCCGAAGCCCCTCCCTCGAGGGCCTGTGCGCTGCTCCGGGGGGCGGGGGACTGCGGTGCACGCAGTGTGCGGGTGCAGGGACAGCCCTGAGGACAGCCCTGGAGGGGGTGGGCGGGCAGAAGCAGAGTGCTGGGGGGAGAGGCCTGGGGCGCCCACAGGGGTGGCTGGGCCTGATGGTCCCTCCTCTCTTCCCAGATGGGGGCCGGACAGTCTTTCAACAGCCAGTTCCTGCAGCACGGAGGTCCCCGGGGGCCCAGCGTCCCCAGCAGCATGAACCCTGCCAGCGTAGGAGGGCTGATGGGCCCCTCCAGCATGAGCTCCGTGGGCATGAACCCCACCCGGGCAGTTGGCATGGCACCTCTGTATGCAGGGCAGCGCCTGCCCCAGCATGGGTACCCTGGGCCTCCCCAGGCCCAGCCACTGGCCCGACAAGGGGTCAAGAGAGCCTACTCCAATGAGGTGAGTGTCTGGACCCTCAACCCAAGTGCCATTCAGAGCCGCTGAGGTCAGACATCTGTGTGTGAGAGAACTGGCCACGGGCACTGCTGCTGCCCGTTGGGCACTGGCCTCCCTAACCCTGTTCTCCTGGGCATTTGCCTTTCCTCTTTCAGGTGTATCCAGGGCAGCAGTACCTGCCAGGAGGCCAGTACTCACCCAGTGCCACCCAGTATGCACCCGGGCAGCCCCCTGCCCCCTCTTCCTACCCTGGTCACAGGCTGCCCCTGTCCACCTCCGGCCCCCCAGGACTGCACTACAAGGTAGGGCCAGCTCCCGGGACCGAGACAGCCCCTGCCTGACACTGTGGGACACAGACGGCCTTGGCAGTCGGCTGGCTGGGGCTTCTTGTGCTCAGTGACAGCAGCCGGGAGCTTCCCAGGGGTCCTGAGCAGTGCAGGGCGATCAGGAGGGTCCAGCTCCGCAAGGACCTTCAGAGCGCATCCACGGAAACCCTCTGACGTGGGTCCACCTGTTTTCATAGTGGCAGTTTTTAAAAGTATGAAGTCAGTACATGCTCCCTAAGATTATTTGGAAAATACAAAAATGTATAAAGAAGGAAATGAAAATCAGGGCCTGTGGGGGGCTCCCTGCCCCCAGCCTCTCCTGGGCCTGGTGCAGGGCCTGGGCAGGGGCGAGCAGGAGCCCCCGGCACACGCGGTCTTCTCTCCTCAGCCTGCAGAGCAGTTCAACGGGCAGGGCGCCGGCTTCAGCGGCGGGAGCATTGGCTACAGCCAGCCTGGCCTGAGTGGGGTACGGCCGCCAACACAAGGGCGGGAGGCTCCGGGGGTGGGTGCGTGGAGAGAGGGCGCCCAGGCACCCCTGGGATGCCCTGACCGTTCCAAGTGGGTGTTCAGAAATGCACTGCAGCCCCCCCATTCTGCCTTGACTGTTTGCTCGACCCCACAGCCCACCCGTTCCATCCCTGGCTACCCCAGCTCCCCACTGCCAGGGAGCCCCACGCCACCCATGACCCCCGGCAGCAGCGTCTCCTACATGTCCACCAGCCAGGACGTAAAGTCTCCCTTCCTGCCCGACCTCAAGCCCAGCGTGAGCTCCTTGCACCCGTCACCGCCCGGTGAGTGTTGCCAGGCCTGACTCTGGTCCTGCAGGGGGCGCTGGGCAGGGTCTGCAGGTCTGCAGTGGATGCCTCTTCTGTGGAAGAGCTCCTGAAGCCCACACCTGGCTCAGAACCCTGGTGGTTGGGGTCCTAAAACTTAGTTGGAGCACTAGGGTGATTGATGACAGGTGGCCCGGTGATGCCCGTCAGCCCCACCCCACTGAAAGCACCAAGAGCACTTTCTGTCTGGGTAGGGCATGTTCTCAGGTCATAAGCTAGGGGACACCAAGCCAGGTGACTGAGGCAGGGTGGAGCCACAGGACAATCCTATTACCATCAGAGGCAACAGTGCGGCCCAGGGTTCCAGGAGAAATGCCACCCAGTCCCCAGCCCGGTGGAGGGGAGGATGGGCTACAGTCCCCTGGTCGCTGTCCCTGCCGTGGGGGTGCAGGCGGGCCACCTGGTGGCCCTCCAAGCTGCTCGGACGCAGGAGGCCTGCTTACCCCCCGGGCCTGCTCCCAGGCAGCAGCCCCTGTGACGAGCTTCGGCTGACCTTCCCTGTGCGGGATGGGGTGGTCCTGGAGCCCTTCCGCCTGCAGCACAACCTGGCCGTGAGCAACCACGCCTTCCAGCTCCGGGACTCCGTCTACAAGACCCTGATGCTGAGGTGAGTGGGCGGCCATCCCCTGTGGCCCGTGCGCCTCCGCCTGGCTCTCAGCGCCCGTCCTCCCCTTGCAGGCCTGACCTGGAGCTGCAGTTCAAGTGCTACCACCACGAGGACCGGCAGATGAGCACCAACTGGCCGGCCTCGGTGCAGGTCAGCGTCAACGCCACCCCGCTCAGCATTGAGCGCGGCGACAACAAGACCTCCCACAAGCCCCTGCACCTGAAGCACGTGTGTCAGCCGGGCCGCAACACCATCCAGATCACCGTCACGGCCTGCTGCTGCGTGAGTGCCCTGGCGGCGCTGACCCTGCAGGGATCCTGTTCCGTTGTCCTCTGACCCTGAAGAAGACCCAGTTAGACCCGCCCTCATGGCTTCCGGCCAGGTCCCATCACCGAGCGGACGCTCAAATCACTGTAGGAGACACTGAGCTGAGCCCGCGCCTGCGGGAGGAAGCTCACGGAGCTCTGAGTCCTGTTAGGAGGTTGCTGATTCCAGCTGCACTCGGGCAGCCTGAGGCACAGCCCCGGGGCAGGCGGGGTGCTGCTGCAGGCAGGTGGGCTGGCAGGGCCCCGAGTGAGGGAGCAGGGTTAGAATGTGGATCCTGGAGCGGGCGCCTGGGTGGCCAGGGCCAGCCCCTTACCACTGCTCCGAGGCAAGGCAGCTCGCCAGCCTGGGCACCACACTGGCCTGGTGCACACGCCGCTGACAGAAGCCCCCAGCTGGGCTCACACCCCGCTGACGGGAGCCCCCAGCCTGGCCCACATCCCGCTGCCGGGAGCCCCCAGCCCGGCCCACTCCCTGCTGCCAGGCCCCCTGACCCGCACCTGCTTTGCAGTCCCACCTGTTCGTGCTGCAGCTGGTGCACCGGCCGGCTGTCCGCTCGGTGCTGCAGGGCCTCCTGAAGAAGCGGTTGCTGCCTGCCGAGCACTGCATCACCAAGAGTGAGTGACCCGCCCACCCTGCCCCATGTCATGACCCCTGGCAGATGAGCTGCTGCCCTGGGTGGGGGCTCCGGGCAGGAACAGCGGGTCGGCTCCAGGCAGCTCCTTGGAGTTGCCGCATCCGGTCGGAGCCCCGTCCTCAGCCCTGTCCCTGTTGCCGCCAGTAAAGCGGAACTTCAGCAGCGGCACCATCCCTGGCACCCCTGGGCCCAACGGAGAGGACGGGGTGGAGCAGACGGCCATCAAGGTGTCCCTCAAGTGCCCCGTCACCTTCCGCAGGATCCAGCTCCCCGCCCGAGGCCATGACTGTCGCCACATACAGGTGGGTGGTCCCCAGGCTCTGCCGGAACGTCCACCATCTGATTCTCTAGCTGAGGCTCAGCACCTGGGCTGGCAGGTGACAGGACAGGCAGCCAGTGGGCAGGCGGCCTGGTTTTCCCTGTTCCCCTCAGGCTGGCCTCTGTCTTCCAAGCATAGAGCCTGACTGTGTTCAGGGGCTCCTGTGCTGACGGCCTCGGGGATGCGGGTGCAGCCCCTCCCGTGACCCCAGGAGTGCCGTGCAGGTTCCCCGCGCAGACACTGTGGACAGCTTTGCCTGCCGCCTTCGTGGCCACGTCAGTGCACAGTGGCCCTGCACCCTGCTCCTTCTTTAGACACCACGTCTGGAGCACAGTGCCCAGCCCTGGCTTTGGCCCGTGGTGGTCCGGTCCCGTGAGGGCTGTGTGGCCGTCCCAGTCTGACTCGTGAGAGCGATGGTGTAGTGGACCCGCTGCACGTGGCTTCTCAGACACGCAAGGAAACGCGCCGTGTTCCCGGAGTGCGTGGCTGGGCACTGCCCAGCGTGAGGAATGGTCTCCCTCTCCACAGTGCTTCGACCTGGAGTCCTACCTGCAGCTCAACTGTGAGCGGGGGACCTGGAGGTGCCCCGTGTGCAAGTAAGTGTCCCGGAGACAGTCCTCAGGTGGCTGCTGGGGCAGGGTCCTCCTTCAGAGGCTGTCGAGAAACACCAGGCTGCCTGGCCGGGGTGGCTCAGTGGCTGAGCGTCGACCCTGCACCAAGAGGTCGCCTGTTCGATTCCCATCAGGGCACATGCCCAGGCTGTGGGCCCGATCCCCAGTGGGGGGCACGCAGGAGGCGGCCAATTGATGTTCTCTCCTATTAGTGTTTCTATCTCTCTCTCTCTCTAAAATCAATAAAGAAAAAAGAAAGGAAGAGATCTTAAAAAAAAAAAGAAAGAAACAAGCCACCTGTGGGGGTCACAGCACAGACTACAGACACAGCCGGTAGCTCAGGGTGGACACCTCACGCAGGGTCGCATCACACTGGGCGGCCTCAAGCAGAGGACGGAGCTGAGAAGTGACAGGGAGAGGTTGGCCAGGCCTCTGAGCCACATCCCCTTTGTTTTCTGCAGCAAGACAGCCCTGCTGGAGGGCCTGGAAGTGGACCAGTACATGCTGGGCATCCTCATCTACATTCAGAAGTGAGTCTTCCCTGCAGCCTCCCGGCCTCTGGCCAGCAGAGGGCAGCCCCGGAGCGGGTGGGGTGGTGCCCTTGGAGAGCACTGGGTTCCAGGCCACACGGAATCTGCCTCTGACCTGGCCAGCATCCCCCAGGGCACATGGAATGTGCATTTGAGTGGAAGGTCTGCCTAGAAATTGCCCTGGGGCCAGGTGGTGACCAGCCCCTGTGTCCCCGCCCAGCTCTGACTATGAGGAGATTACCATCGACCCCACGTGCAGCTGGAAGCCGGTGCCTGTGAAGCCAGACGTGCATGTCAAAGAGGAGCCGGATGGGCCGGTGCTGAAACGCTGCCGCACCGTGAGCCCCGCACACGCACTCCTGCCCAGTGTGATGGAGATGATAGCTGCCCTGGGCCCAGGGGCGGCCCCCTTCAGCCCCTTGCAGCCCCCCTCAGCCCCAGCCCCCAACGACTACCCCAGCCAGGGTGAGTACAGCGCCTGGCCTGCAAACACAGATGACCCTGGGCAAATGACCATCCTCTCCAGACCAGTCAGCTACCTGTGAGGGTGTTGCTACATGGGCCACACCCGGGTGGGGGCTGGTCGAGGACATGGCAGTGCAGATGCGGCCTCTTCTGAGCCGGTGCGGAGAGACAGCAGGGCCTCCAGCCAGAGCTGCACCCCACCCTCCTGGCAGCTTAAACAAAGGGCTGTCTGCTGGCGCATATCCAGACTGGCCCCGTCTGACCCCACGTGGTGTGGCAGGTCCCACTCTTGTTCCCTCCTGGCCTGTGAGTGCTGTCATGAGGCCAGTTCCCTGGCGGGATGAGAACCAAGGCCTTTTCTGAATAGCAACTTCCCTAAACTCCAGCGTTACCTGTGGGTGAGCGTTGTGGGCCCTACCCTCCTGAGGCCCCACCAGGACCTGCCTCTCCTCTCTCAGGTTCCAGCTTCCTGGGACCTGGGACCTTCCCCGACTCCTTCCCATCCACCACACCCAGCACGCCAACCCTTCCTGAGTTTACCCCAGGGCCACCCCCCATCTCCTACCAGTCCGACATTCCCAGCAGCCTCCTGGCACCAGAGAAGTCTGCGCCCAGTCTCCCAGGCCAGGTCAGTGCCGGGCAGAGGGGGCTGAGGGGTTGTCTCCCACGGGGGCCCTGGCCGTTTTATCAGGTCCTTCTCTCCTTCCTCAGATGGCACCTGCAGGCCACCTGGACCCGGCTCACAACCCTGGGCCACCCAGTCTGCACACCCCCAACCTTGGAGGCCCCCCAGGGCCCCAGCTGCACCACCCTAACCCTCCCGCGCCCCGGCAGGCCCTGGGCCCAGTGAGCTCAGGCCCCGGGGGCGAGCTGGCCTTTCATGCTGCCACAGGCGTAATGGGGCCCCCCATGTCTGGGGCAGGGGAGGCCCCAGAACCTGCCCTGGATGTGAGTACCGCACCCACTGCTGGGGAACACGTGGGAGCCTGTCTGGGAACTGATTTTCTGTTGTCCTTGGGTCCACATGCTTACACCTCAGAGATTTCCCAGCAAAGGCGAAGCTCTGGGACCTGAGCTCTGTGGTGGCCTGTGCAGGGTCCCTGAGAAGAACGGGCTCACCAGCTTTGCGCTCTGATTTGAGCTGTCCAACTCACAGGTGGTGTGTGAGCCAAAATCAGTGGGTAAAGACTGCCTCAGTCATAATAAAAGAAACAAGCTCAACGTGGAAAAAAAAAAAAAAAAACTAGAGCAGCTCAAAGCAGGAAGTCCTAGGGACTGGGGTCCTGTCTCTTGCATTGCCCTGTTCACATTGGTCCCCTCCAAGGCTTGTGTGCTCCCGGTGTTCCTGGTGCAGCTCAGACATCTGAGGCGGGCGCTGTGTTCCGTGTTGGCCTCGGACAACGTGTGGTAGTGATTCCTGCACAGACCGAGAGGCTCCAGCGCCAGCCTGTGTCCGGGAGGGGGCGCTGCACATCTCAGCCCACCCGACCTGGCTGGGGTGCGGGGACTGGGCGGCCACATAGGGGTGGGGCGGGTCTGAGGCCAGTTTGCTTTCGTCCTCAGCTGCTCCCAGAACTGACCAACCCGGACGAGCTGCTGTCCTACCTGGGCCCTCCTGACCTCCCCACGAACAGCAACGATGACCTGCTCTCTCTCTTCGAGAACAACTGAACGTGTCGCCCTGCCCACAGGCGGGACATGCCGCAGATGGCCCCGCCCTCCAGCCCAGTCCCCTGCCACCAGCCCTCATGCCCTACCCCTCCCCAAGGCACACCTGGAGCCGCCCGTCCCGAAGCTGGGAGCAGCCCTGCGCTGGCTGGGAGGGGACCTGCGCAGCGCCCTGCCCTCGCCCAGCCGGCTGCTGCAGGGGTTCCAGGGGACCGGCTCTGCCCACCTCGCCAAGCCCCGCCCGTCTGCGGGCGCCCCGCGCCCAGCCCTCAGCCACTGCACACACCACGCAGGTCCCGCCCACCGGAGCCGACCCGCCCTGCCTGCCCCCCACCGGAGCCCAGCTCGCTCGGTTCCGCAGGTTCCATACCCCGCCCCCCACTACCCAGCTGCGGGCACGTGGAGCCGGGCTGTGGGCCGGGGTTCTGACCCAGGGCCCCCGCCCCACGCTGACGGGCGCCCCATGCACCTCCAGTGAGCGGCGGCGGCCTCCTCGTCCTCGCTTCCTACCCCCACGCCCCTCGCCGTGAACATGCAGCCCCTCCGCGTTTTTACAGTCACCTCCCGTGTCCCCCGGCCGTGCCGGGTGGGGGCGCCCCGCCTGCCCGTCTCCATTAAAGGACTCCCACGGTGGCCCGCGGTCCTCCTTGCGCGCCGCCCCAACCCCAGCCCGCCCCACCCGCGGGGTATTTACTGTCCCTGGAATTTTCCAAGTTGGCTGCGGCTTGAGAGCTGTTCTGCTGTTTTGTGTAGTGTCTCTCACAGGGCCGGGAGACACCTCCGCCACCTTGTCCCCGTCTCGCGTGGAAGTGCTGGTCGGGGAGCCCGGCCTGGGGTGGGTCCCCTGGCCGCCTGGTGGGTCAGACCTTCCTGTCCAGCGGGGGTCTGGCCTCACACGCTGGCAGAGCAAGGAGGTGCCCGCCCTTGCCTGTTGACATTTTGGATCCCAGCTTGTCGTACTGCAGCTTGTGTTTCCAGCTTGTCTGGCTCCTGGGGGTGAGTGGGTACCCCCAGCACCACAGGGGACACCTGAAGTCCAGGCCCAGGGCCAGAAGCCCAGCCCAGGGATGAGCAAGGCGGCCAGGCAGGGACAGGCCCAGCACAGTGCTTTCTCATCGGCAGGCCCTCCCACCTGGGCCCTTTGGGGGTGGGGTGGCAAAAATGGGTGCTGGGCTACGCATGGTCCCCCAGCATCAGTGCAGCCCAGCCTGCTATGTTGCGGGTGCCCCTTGGGGTTAGGAAGAGCTCAGGAGGAGGTGAGCACAAGGCTGCAAGCTACTCGAAGTCTTCAGGCAGAAAGAAGTGTACATAAAGGACTGAGCAGTGACTGCTGAGGCGTCAGGCAGTGGAATGAGGACCATGGCCCTGACATCACCATGGACTCCTCTCAAACTGTGGGGGACACAGGGGCAGGGTGTGGGGTTCTGCAGTAGATGCCATCAGAAAGCCCAATACCAACTGCATTTTATGGGGTTCCTACATCTGCTTCCCCATGGGGACGGGGTGGGGTGTGGGGAAGAGCAGTGGTGGTGGTGATGGCCCTAGCAGGGTGGTGGCTGCATAGGTTTTCACCTTAGTGTGTGTCATGTGTCATACATCCTTATGCGTGTACCAACTACTACACAACTAAACAAAGCCAGACTTAGAACACTCCACCCAGCAACACAGTGCACTTCTCCATGACAGAGCACGCAGCAGGCCATGAAACAAGTCCTGGTGAGGTAAACGGAAAGCATGCAAAGTACCTTCTCTAACAGTGAGATGGAGCTAGGTGTCAAAAATGGAAGGAAAACAAAAAGTCACAAACATGTGGAAATTAAACAACCAACAGCCAAAGGATCAAAGAAATCACAGGGACAAGATACTTTGAGACAAGTGAAAACAACAACATACAAAACAGTGAGATGTGTGAGACCACTGATGGAGGGAAATCTGTAGCTGTAAATGTCTACATTTAAAGAAAAAGTCTCACCCTGGCCGGTTTGGCTCAGTGGTAAAGCATAGGCCAGTGGACCAATGAGTCCTGGGTTCCATTCCAGCCAAGGGCATGTACCTTGGTTGCTGTTCATCCCTGGCCCTGATGGGCCCTGATCGGGGTCGTGTGGGAGGCAACCAGTTGATGTGTCCCTCTCACATCCATGTTTCTCTCCCCCTTTCCCTCTCTCTCCCTCCCACTCTATCTGAAGATCAATGGAAAAAATATGCTCAGGTGAGGATAAAAAAACAACACACAAAACAGTGAGATGTGTGAGACCACTGATGGAGGAAAATCTATAGCTGTAAATGTCTACATTTAAAGAAGCGGTCTCGCCCTGGCCGGTTTGGCTCAGTGGTTAGGGTGTTGGCCTGCAGACCAATGAATCGCGGGTTCGATTCCGATCAAGGGAATGTACCTCGGTTGCAATTCGTCCCTGGCCCAGGTTGGGGTCACCCACTCGATGTGTCCCTTTCACGTCGATGTTTCTCTCTCTCTGCTTCCTCTCTCTCCCTTCCACTCTATCCGAACAAAAATGGAAAAATGTCCTCTAGTGAGGGTAAAAAATAAAAAGTCTCAAATGAATAATCTAACTCGAAGGAAATAGAAAGAGAACACACTAAATGCAGAGCTAGCAGAGGGAGGAAATCATGACGGAGCAGAGGTGAACCAGAGACCAGAAAGACAAGAGTCAACGTAAGCACAAGTGCTTCTTTGAGAAGCAACAGAATGAGCAAAGCTTTGGTTAGACCAAGAGGCACATATGACAAATCAGAAATGAAAGTGGGGGGATTGGTACCGGCCTTCCAGAAGTAAGGATAAGGGGACACTAGGAAGAAAGAACTGTATGCCAATAAATCAGATCACTGGATTGAACAAATTCCTAGAAACATGCAAAATACCCACAGTGAACACTCCAGTGAGGAGAGTGAGTCAGTGACCCTCTCCCACCACTGCAGAAAAGCTCAAGGGTGAATTCTACCAAACATTTAAAGATTAACACCAATGTTTCTTGCAATTCCAAACCTGGGGTGGCCTGTCCTGACTCCCAGGCAGCCCCTGGCCCCACTCCTGCCTCTCCCTGCAGGAGGGGCTCCCATCCCTGTCCCTTGGCTCTCTCCACTGCAGCCTCCTAGGGTGGCCAGACAGCCCATCATCATGGGGGGTGGGGGAAGGGGGTGCTGAAGTGAAGCTCCTTCATCCCCTGGATGTTCTCCTGGGCTGACTGACGGAAGAGGAGGGGTGGCGGCTGAACTGGCCACCCATAGTCTGGGCCCTGTGAGAATTTAACCCCAGGGGACACGCTCCAGGGCCAGGCTCTGGTTGGCTTTCATCACCCACCTGTGGGGTTGTAACCTCATTTATACATTCATTCAAGTCACTTTAAGAGCTTAGATGTTGCAGATGCTGTAACTCTGGGAGAGTTAAGGCACTTCCCACCTTGACAACAGGTGAGCTTTACTCTAGAAAAGAGCAGGGTTAGGGGGTGTGTGCCCTGCACAGGCAGAAGGTGAGCCCTGGAAACACATGAGAGAGATTCAGCGTGGTGGGAGAAATGTTCACCCAGAGACCGGAGAGCCAGCCAGCTGGTACCAGACGGTGAAGGGGCTGTTTAGTCCTGTACTGTGGGCCTGGCCTAAAGCCTCCAAGGAGGCTGTATAGTATGGGAGTTACAAAATCAGATGGTTTTGAGATTGGCCACTCTGGAAATACCTGGAAAAGCCAGGGGCCCAGTAACCAGTGAAGAGACTGCTGCCTAGGAAAGGCCAAGCCAGAGCTGTAGCAGTAGGGACAGAGAAGAGAGGTGGGGAGGGAGGAGCCCTGGGGAGGGGCTTGGTTTACAAATCACCAGAGAATCTGAGCCATGGGAATGGATGAGGTTCACCATGGCAGGTGTGTAAGGGACAAAACAAGATCAACTGTGCAACTCGGACACACGAGAAATCTGTGAAACAATTCTAGGGGAAAAGGTCAGAGTTGGAGAAATGTCAGAGAAAAGTCAAAGCCATTGAGAAAGCTGTGGAAGCAGGTGGTACATAGGCGTGATGGAGGGGAAAACACGACCTGGAAGACGCCCGGGGTCTGTGGACGGTGACATCACTGGTTGTCCCAGCAGGGGCAGCTTCCACCTGGTTGTGAGCAAAAGCAAGAGGGCAGAAGTACCAAGCTAGGCCCTAAGGAGACGAGATAAGTTGCCCTCATGCACAGGAGTGTTTTTATTTGGATAACCTGATTAATTTCCTGTTACATTCTCTCTTGCTCAGAGACATTTTTGAGATAAATATTTGTGTATAATATGCTACGTGAACACGGTTATGGAGTCTCTGCTTGCTGGGATGGAACACCTGCTAGCTAGGTCAGGGCACTGTTGAATTCAGTTTGGGTCTGAATTGAATAGTCCAAATAAGGCACAGACAGCCCCACATTCTGGAGGTTCTGTGCCTGCTGATCTTAGTTAGAAAGTCCAGGTCAACAGACAATGCCAGTTAAAGACCCGCTACAGTATTTGCTCCCCCTTAACAAACAAAACACCTTCACGTCTACTTTGCGTGTAGACGCTGCGTGCCTGTGCGGATACAGTGAGCAGACCTAGGGCCTGGCTGTGACGATGTTGATGGTGAAGAGAAGGCAGGACTTCAAACACGAGTGTGAGGGAGTCACAGGATGATTACATTAGGCATTTCTGCATTCATTCATTCATTCATTCATTCATTCATTCATTCATTCATTCATTCATTCCCAGGGTGGTCCTAACTGCTCCCAGGTTCAAAGCGGACAGGGAGAAATTGAAGGAATTTATGCCTGAGGGACTGGCTCCTTTCCTGTCAGATGAGGGCAAGCAGCTTCCTCAAGGTCACACAGCACCTTTCCAGAGCTGGCTTTGCTGACACCAGGAGCAAGCCTGTGGGGCGGGGGCGACTGTCCGCACCTGTGAATGGGAATAATGGGAGGTTGTGAGAACAAAACCACACTAAGTTCCTCGCACACTTAGGCTCCCTCCATCCCAAGAATTCCCATGTGCTCCTCCACCCTGTCCTGGTTTTGGAGATGAAAAAACTTGAGTTTGAGATATTTGATAATACTCTGAATACTGCAATGGAGTGGCCGAGGAGGTTATATAAAACTTCCCCGTTTCCTGGTTTTCTGAACAAAACACGGGCCAAAGGAGTGCATTTGGCATTAGTAATAACAGTATTAAGGTCTTGGCCTGCGGGAGTTCACTTCAAGTTGTGGCTTTGTCTTTCAGCGAAGTCTGCACGCCTCGGGGCGCGGGTGGCAGAGACGCACGGAGGGCAGCGGTGCAGCGTCCCCGCGGGGCCGCCAGGCGCCCGCTGCAGTGCCTTCCTCCTGCAGAGGCGGGCGGAGCGAGCGAGGTATTTTCGGAAAGTAGGGCATTTTGGAAGCATGTCGTAACCGCTCAGCCGGGAGCGGCTGCGCCTCTGCAGCTCGAAGACCGCGCTGCCCAAGGCCACCTGGGCTCCGGGAGGCGCGGCCGGGCCCGAGCGACCTTAGCGCGCCGCGCGACCTTCAGGCCTGCGTTCGCCTCAGTCGCCCCCTCTGCGCAGTGGGGTGACGCCCAGAGTGGGGGCGGCCGCTCAACCCTCGCGCCTCCTCGAACTCCCACCGGCCACCCGGGCCGTGCCGGCCCCCACCCACATCCCCCCTACCCCACCCACATCCCAGGCCGCGTCCCCGGCCACCGCACCCGACTCTACGCCGCAGTGCCGCGACCAGCCCGCGGGCGGGAACCTGCCGGAGAACGCCAGTGCGCACGCGCGCCTACAGTCCCGCCCTCCCCAGCGCCGTCTCTGCTCATAGACCAGCCGCACCGTCACTCCGACCAGCGCGCGATCGCGATTGGCTAGGGTGGCGGCGCGCGACCGGCCGTGGGCGGGGCCCGGTGCGGCTATAAGAGGGGCGAGCGGAGGGACTCGTGCCGCCCTGCAGACACCGTCGTACCGGAACCGCTTGAGCCTAGCCATGGTGAACCCCGTCGTGTACTTCGACATCGCCGTCGATGGCGATCCCTTGGGCCGCGTCACCTTCGAGGTCTGAGGGGCGGAGGCGGCACGCCGGGTGGGCCCGGGCGGGGTGTGGGGGCGGCGGCCGAGGGGTCGGGGCCGGCGCCCGCCTGAGGAGTGCGGCGGCGCGGCGCCATTTCCTGATGAGGGGCCATTTTGGGAGGCTGGGGGCGGTGCGCAGACAAAGGCGACGGGGGAGGGGCGGCCGCGCCCTTCCGGCCGCGCACGTGCTCGGACCCTGAGCCGTTGGCCGCCGGGCGAACTGCAGGCCCGGCGGGTCGGCAACGCCCCTAACGGACGGCGGGCGCCGGGCCGCCCTGAGCGCGCCGCTGCCTCGCCGGCCCCTCGCGACGGCCGCACCCGAGGGCGCCTTTCCCGCGCCGGCCAGGAGGCAGCCTCCCGGCTCCGAGCCCAGCGTGACTCGGCGTCGCGGCGGTTAGGCCGTGCGGTGGGGCCGACTCGGCCCGGGCGCCTCCCCCCCAGCGGAAGCGTGCTGGCGCCGCGGCCCGCCTCCCGCCGCCGTGACGACGCCCTTGGGCGAGGCCGCGCCGCACTCGGTCGTGGCGAGGGGTGGGAGCCCTGTCCACGTTCCCCGCGCGCTCTTGTGGGCGAGCGCTTCTGCGGGGCCTCGTGCAGGTCGAGGGCGCAGGCTTCTGCCCGCAGCGCCGGCTGCTCGCGGGCTCCGCAGCCTCGTGGCGCAGACAGGGCGTCCCAGCCGTCCGCCCGCCGCTGTCTGCGTCTCCTACCAACTGTCAAGGGCCCACGTGGAAACTTGGCCGGAGCCTAATGCTTTTAACGTGTTAGTGTCGGGTTAGTCGCAGGGCTTAGTGGAAACGAGATAGGACCTCCTGCAGATCCCTTGGCGAGACCGGCGCTGGGGCTGCCAGTTAGGGCCTCACGCCTGGCTCCGGTGTAGCGGGGAGCGCAGTGACCTCACAGCTTTGAGGGGCCGTGCTTAGGAAGGCTCTGCGTTGTAGGCACAAGTACGCAGAAGCTAAAAGTGTGTCTTCCTAAGTGAACTTCCTGGGATGTGCATGCATAGTTTAGTTACAGATCTCAGGAATAGTCGAATAACTTGAAACAAGCTGTCTTTTTGAAAGGATTGTAAATGTTTTATACACGCAGTAAAGGTTCAAGAGAAAGGTCCTAGAGACCAGTCTTTATATTTCTTACCCTACTACTGGGTGAGGGACCCGGAAACCAAGAAGTGACTGCTTATCTAATCTTTTAAGTTATGTTAACAGATTGGAGGCAGTAGCATCTTCATTACCAGTGACTCAGATTAGAGCAATTTTCCCCGGATGGTGGAGCAGTAGTAGTTACTGTGCCTAAAAATCTTGTCCTTCAGTTCAAGCTGATGGGAGGTGATGGACATTTGAGAAGCCATCTATCTGTTTAGGAGTAGGTGTCATAACACTTAAAAGTTCTAAGTGACTTTTTAGAAGCTTCACACTATTTAAGTCTTTACGGGTTCTGGATTTTTGGCATGTCTTTGGGTCTCATGTTGCCTAACTCACCCCCACAGGACATTAAGGCTGCCTGGAGCACTTCTTATTTGGGATTCAAAGCAATTACTGGAGCATTCTTTTCTAGTGACAAAATGAATTTGATTCAGAAGCCCCTAAAGACATGGGTGGTTAATAAATTATGTAAGCAGGTGTCATTTTTCTCTTACAGCTGTTTGCGGATAAAGTTCCAAAGACGGCAGGTTAGTTCCTTTTCAGTTTAATAAAGGCAGTTGAATTTTAATTGTGTATGTTGTGTCTACATGCATATGTCCTTTTTTTTTTTTTAATAGAAAACTTTCGTGCTCTGAGCACTGGGGAGAAAGGATTTGGTTATAAAGGGTCCTCCTTTCACAGAATTATTCCGGGATTTATGTGCCAGGTATGAAATTTACTGATTTTGATTTATTTGCCTTATCTTAATTTGGGATTGAGCCAGTGCCATTCAGGGTGTGTACACATGAGCTGTTGTTCTACCATTTTGGTGTCACTTAAACCTTCTGGTCAGTTTAAGCATGAGTTTTGACGTTTGAACCTTGCAGGCTTGGCATGTTTTCTGATTATGTTGCAAAAGTGACAGGTTTCTCTGTTACGTTCATAGGGTGGTGACTTCACACGCCATAATGGCACAGGCGGCAAGTCCATCTATGGGGAGAAATTTGCAGATGAGAATTTCGAACTGAAGCACACGGGTCCTGGCATCTTGTCCATGGCAAATGCTGGACCTAACACAAACGGTTCCCAGTTTTTCATCTGCACTGCCAAGACTGAGTGGTAAGGGGCAGCCATGAAATGCTACTTGTTGGCTTCAGCCTTTCCCTGCTGGTTCCATCTCAGAGGTAGTAAGGATCCTGTTGTATGTTACAATGAACCAGAGCAGCTTAGCTGCTGGATAGTTGGCTTATTAGTACTTTTGTCTAATCAACGTGTGACTTACTGACCCATTTTACGAGTCCATTCTAAACTTAATGATTTTTAGCCACAGTGGGAGATTCTTAAGCCACCTTTTTTGGTCAATCTGTTGTTGCCTTTTCCTTTAGGTAGAAGGATAAACAGTGTTTCCAGTATTTAACTCCTCAACATTAGCTAGTATTTTTTTGTTGTTGTTTTTTTTGTTTTTTCTTTCAGAAGACAGAGGGAGAGTGAGAGAAACATCGATGTGAGAGAGACGCATCGATGGGCTGCCTCCTGCAAGACCCCCCCTGGGGAATAGAGCCTGCAACCTGGGCATATGCCCTAACCAGGAATTGAACCAGACCTCTCAGTCCATGGGACGACGCTCAACCCACTGAGCCACACCAGCCAGGCAACATTAGTGTTAAAGGCTGGATAGGCCACGCTTCTGGTGCTTTCTTGGTTGTGCTATATTGGTCTGTGGGGCACTATTCTCATTTTTTTTTTTTTTTTTTAAATTCCTCACCCAAGGACATTTTTGCATTTATCTTCAGATAGAGAGGGAAGGAGGGAGAGAGAAACATTGATGTGAGAGAGATACATCGAGTGGTTGCCACCCACATGACCCCAACCAGGGCCGGGGACAAACTGCAACCGAGGTACGTGCCCTTAGCACAAACCAAACCCGGGACTCTCTGGCCCACAGACTGATGCTCTAACCGCTGAGCCAGATCGGCCAGGGCTACTATTCTTATCTTAATGCACAATGCAGGCTGCTTGTTCTCTCTAGTTGCTGGTGGTAGTGATTGTTCTGTTTCCAGGTTGGATGGCAAGCACGTGGTCTTCGGCAAGGTGAAAGACGGCATGGATGTTGTGACAACCATGGAGAGCTATGGGTCCAGGAATGGCAAGACCAGCAAAAAGGTCACCATTGCTGACTGTGGACAACTCTAATAATTTGACTTGTTTTATCTTAATTACCAGACCATTCCTTCTGTAGCTCAGGAGAGCACCCCTTCACCCCCATCTGCTTGGAATGTTCTATAATATTCATGCTCTCGCCGCAGTTCATTGAGTTCCATATTTTCTTTACTCTTTCCAAGTCTAGCTGGATTGCAGAGTTAAGTTTATGAATATGAAATAAAAACTAAACAATTGTCTGTCTTTATTTGGGTTTGGGTTTCATTTTAAGCAGCAACAGATTACTTTTAAGGCAACCATGCTGTTTGGTTAATTCCACAGGGCACTTACTTTGTTTTCTGCTTTCCTCACCTAAGGGTTAAATGTCACTATCTCACCCAGGTAAGCTGTGAGTGGAATACTGGAGGTGTAGGCAGGGGCAGGAAAAAGCTGGGAGCAATGCTCCTTTAAGGAAGTTGTCACTTGATATTCAAGAGGTGTGTCTTATCAAAATTAGTACTGTAACAAATTGAAAAGCATGGCTTGTTTTAACTGAATTTGAACAGTCTGATGGTGCACCTTGAGGGAAATCTATCAAGCATTATAGGCTCTGGGGAAGGTCTTTGGGCTATGTGGAACTCTTTATTTTGAAGACGTAGATGAAGAGTAAAAGGTGTGTTACAAAACTTAATACATGAATTGACAAAATTGAGTCTGATCAAGAAAAGTCAAGGTTCCTGGAGCAGTGTAACCTGCAGAGGTCATCTTATGCTGGTTAGAGGTGTGGCTAGGCTCTCGGGGGATACCCATAGAAAATTCTCAAGCTGTGCGGTGGTTTGCCTATTTCATTCTTTCAGAACCAAGTCTACATTCTATACAGTCACTTCTTACATAGGGCACACTGCTGCATGGGGTTGAGGACTCAATTGTCAAGTACTCTTGTAAGTGCTCAGTACATGGTGTGTTGCCAGTGTCTGTTGGGAGTGTGAGCCCCTGGGTTTTTGTTCAGTGATTGCTAGTACCTGGCCCAGAGGAGGCTCAAATACTGTAGTGAATTGTGTGAAACTTGGAAAATACATCCTGTTTACTTTTTTCCCAGAATTAGGAACTTTTTTGTTGTGAATCATACGTGCAGAAGCATATTGTATGGGTACCTGACTAAACATCTGTTTCTGTGGGTCAGGAATCTGAGTATGGCTTGACTGGGTCCTGTGCAGTCAAGGTGTTGGCCTGGGCCATGATTGTCTTGGCTCCATAGGGAAGGGTCTGCTTTGTAGCACACCTACTTGGGTGGTGGTACACAGCAGGACTGTTCCCCTTGCCTCAAGGCCTCACCAACCAGATGAGTCCGTCTTACAACCTGACAGGAATGACATCACATCTGCCCTGTCCAGGTAGCTCAGGTTAGAGCATCGTCTCTATACCTCAAGGTTGCAGATTTAATCCCAGTCAGGGCACATATAAGAATCAACCAATGAATGTGTAAATGAGTGGAACAACAAAGTGATGCTTCTCTAAAAATCAATAATTAAAGAAAAATATGACCCTGGAGACACAGTAGGTAGTCAAATAACTACAGTATCAAAAGGAAACATGTTTGAAGCAATTATCTAGAAAATTCAAGTAAAATAACCCTATTCTCTGTTAAATTGGGCTTCTAAAAACTGTTAAAAGTTCACGTTGGGATAACTGGGTCCTCCCGGTATAGAAACTTGTTCAAAATATGTGTGGAAAGATACTCCCCATCAGAATGAACATTTCTCCCTGGCAAATTTGGCTCAGTGGCTAGGGCATCAGCCCTTGGAGCAAAGGGTCACAGGTTCTATTCCAAATTAAGGGCAAGTACCTGGGTTGCAGGTTGCAGGTTCAATGGAAAAATATCCTTGGGCGAGGGTCAAAAAAAATCTTTTTGTCCTGCCTTATAAATTCAAGAGCAGAAGGGATGACAGGATATTCCTGGATCTGGGCAGTAACAATGGTGAGGAAAGAGCTGACAAGAAGTTGACGGATGGAACAGGCTGGCAGCACCCAACCCAGCATCAATCAGTCTTCATGTTACAAGCAGGGATTAGGTGCTAGATCCAACAGAAGTACACAATTTCACCTATGAATTTCTTGTGTAAAAAAGCAAAATGTGCCCTGGCCGGTTTGGCTCAGCGGTTAGAGTGTCGGCCTGCGGTCCAGAGAGACCCTGGTTCGGTTCCTGCTAAGGACATGTGCTTCGGTTGCAGTTTGTCCCCGGCCCTGGTTGGTCGTGCGGGTGGCAGCCACTCGATGTGTCCCTTTCACGTCGATGTTTCTCTCTTCCTCTCTCTCCCTCCCACTCTATCTGAACAAAAAATGAAAAAATGTCCTCGGGTGAGGATAAAAAAAAAAAAAAATGTGCTCTAGCCAGGTGGCTCGGTTAGAGCATCATCCCATACACCAAAAGGTTGAGGTCAGTGTACATAACCTAGGTTGCGGGTTTGATCCCTGGTCAGGGCACATACCGGAGGCAACTGGTTGATACTTCTCTCACACTGATGTTTCTCTTCCTTCCTCTCTAAAATCAATAAAAACATATCCTTGGGTGAGGGGCAAAAAAAAAAAAAAAAAGCAAAATGCAATAAAAAGACCCTCTAGAGCTGTTTATAGAAAATATAGGGAACAGAAAGGAAATACCATTAGGATGCGTTCAGTAAAATCTACAATTAGATATAATTCTATAGGACAAATAACTCAGTTTCTTCAAAAATTAAATTGTAAGAAAAAAAGAGTGAAGAGAAATCTAGATTAAAAAGAAATGAGACCCAGCCAGTGTGGTTCAGTGGATGGAGCGTCATCCCATGGACTGAGAGGTCCTGGTTAGATTCCCGGTCAGGGCACATGCTTGGGTTGTGAGCTCGATCCCCAGTGGGGGTGTGCAGGAGGCAGCCAATCGATGTTTCTCTCTAAAAAATCAGTAAACATATTTAAAAAAAAAAGAAACGAGATATCAGCAACATGTAAGAGACAAATCTTACCTGGATTCTGGTTCAAACCAACTATAAATAAAATTATGAGACAGGGAAATTTGCATACTAATGTGATATTTGATATTATAAAATATGCTAGTTAATGATATTAGGTTATGGTCTAAAAAGTGCCCCATCTTTAGAGACATGCTGAAATATGAAGAAATGAAAATAAATCAGCCTGAAATGGGGTTCAAAAAGGTCCACTGGGAGGCAGACTGGGGGGTGAGGAGTACAGGTAAAACTAAACTGACCTCAGGATAATGGTTAGGGTTGGAGGATGAGTAAGTACACGGGGATTCATTACACTATTCTCTTTATTTCTGAAAATTTCCATAAGTTTTTTTAAATGAGTTTTGTTTTGATAGTGTTACATTATAAAACATTAAAAATTTTCTTTTTGTAATGAAGACTTCCAGGCAGAAAAATATTGTCTGATGTACCACTAACTGGCACATTAACTGAAGTTTTACAAGTTACTTAGAAACTGACAAAAATAATTTTTAAAATACTGTACAAATTATTGAACATTACTATATCAATAAAAGACCACTAAAAGTTTGAATTTTAAGCCAAAAGCAGAAAACTGATAAATTTAACTTCAAATCTAGGTAAGAGTATGGACTCTGAAGTCAGGCAAATCTAGGTTTGTTTCCCAGCTCCACCATCTTCTATCTGCTTAATGTTTTCTGAGAAACCACTTAATTTCTGTATCAGGTTCCACATCTTTAAAGTGGGGGGGAATAAAATTTCTAGGTCAATAAAGCACTTAGCACAGGGCCTGCCACACAGTAAATGCTCAGTAAATTGAATGGTCCCACTATCCTAATTTCAACAATTCTATTATTATTATTATTATTATTATTTTTTTTTAATCTTCACCTGAGGACATATCTTTTTCCATTTATCTTCAGAATAGGAGGGAGGGAGAGAAACATTGATGTCTCTCTCACATTGACTGGTTGCCTCCTGCTGCACCCCAACCAGGGTTGGGGACCAAACTGCAACCGAGGTATGTGCCCAGAATCGAACCTGCGGGCAGACGTTCTAACCACTGAGAAAACCGGCCAGGGCCTATTTTCAACAATTCTAAGTGCACGTTTTCATCTTCTAACATCTCTGAAATTGGGATGCATTTCATTATCAATGGCATATCATGGTTAATGGGCAGTTTGTCTTTCTTTAGTAGTATGTAAAGTAACAGTGCATACTAGAAATGGATAGCATCTAAGATTAATTATAATACAGGTATCAATCATGCTAAAGCTATATTCCCAAATTGTATTTTAAGATTATTCTGAATATACAACCAATTTGAAATTCTAAAAATTTCAAAGTCTGAGCAAAATATTTCCAACAATCACAAACAGAACAGTTTTGAGACACATTATTTTTGTAAAAAATGGTTTATCAATTCCATTTTTGTATAAAACACATGGGAGAAATCCAGCCAATCAACACACAACTGTTGCCACATGAAAAGGTACTTTTATCAAACTTCGAGTCTAAGAACGTACAAATGTTTCTCTTACCATGTCTACAGTAATTGTCTATGCTTTTCCATTTAACTGTTTTTAAAATTCCACATATCCCCATTATTTCTTCTGTCCTAGTTACAGTACAATGACAGGGAGGAAGAGGGTTGGTTAAAACAACTCTCTAAGCAGTTTTCTGCTGCCCCTTCTTTCCAATCAGAGACTTGTGGATGTGAGGGATCACACCTAAAATGAAATAAAAAGAAACATTATTATTAAAAAGAACGTTAGGCTGGCTGTATCTGACAACTTCAGAGCCTCAAACCAAAAAGAGCAATTATACAAAGAATGAAATTTACTTAAGTCCTCTCTCACGTCTGATCCAGTTTAAGTATCTGTACCAAGGGGGGGCCCACCTCAGGGTCAATGTAAAATGATGTGATTTTATGTGCTTTTTGGAAGAGTAACCATAGCTTTCAAGAGGTTCTCCAAAGGTGACCCAAAAAGGGTTAAGGGACACCAACTTACCTCTCACCTTCACTGACCTTGACTCATCTGATTATGCCCCGATTTTCAAGGGCATAATGTTAAGCAATTTCTCAGGATCATTTTCCAAACATAGTTTAACAAGCATGGGAAATATTTTAAACACTAGATTTAAAGTATCACATATGAAATTTAGATAAAGGACTTGCAGCCTTGCATATGGAGAAGAAATATTTATTCAGGTGATAATGAAAAGAAGCCTAGAATTGTAACAAAACTTAACATAGAATTTAAGTTTATAAGTTTTCTAGCTAGTTGATGAAATGCACTGGATCACTGATCTGAATTATAGTTAGAAAGGCCAATAACACTCTAGGCTGAAGAGGTCAGATACATACCACCCCCAGCTATGGTAGCCTTGATAAGAGAATCCAACTCTTCATCACCACGGATTGCAAGCTGCAAGTGGCGTGGAGTGATCCGCTTCACTTTGAGATCCTTGGAAGCATTACCTGCCAGCTCCAGCACCTATACAGCACCCATGAGACAGCACATCAAAGGGTGAAGTGTTTAAGGATTCAGTGTAATTTTCACAATTATAGCTAAAAAGATCACCATAGCATCTGTACATAAAACACAAAATATGTAAAAACCAACAAACAGTACATTTTTCTTTTCCATATTTTTAAAATATGTTTTATTGATTTTTAGAGAGTTAGGGAGAGGGAGAGACAGAAACATCCATGATTGAGAGACATCTATCACCTGCCTCCTGCACGCCCCCTACTGGGGATCGAGTCCACAACCTGGGCATGTGCCTTGACTGGAAATCGAACCAGTGACCACTTGGTGCATGGGTCGCCACTCAACCACTGAGCCACACCAGCCAGGCTCTTTTTCATATTTTTGTTTGTTTTTGTTTTTTATCCTCACCTGAGAACATTTCTGCATTTATCTTCAGATAGAGTGGAAGGGAGAGAGGAAGAGAGAGAGAAACGTCAATGTGAGAGAGACACACCGAGTGGCCGCCACCCACACAACCCCAACTGGGGCCGGGGGACACACTGCAACCGAGGTACATGCCCTCAGCGGGAACCGAACCCGGGTCTCTCTGGTCCGCAGGCCAATGCTCTAACCACTGAGCCAAACCAACCAGGGCTCTTTTTCACATTTTTTAATGGATTCTGGGATATTTATTAATGCTCCTCCAACAATGGATTTGGCATTGAACAGGAATATAAACATATGAACAAGTGCCATCCAATATATTTCAAAACAATCATATCCTTGAGAACAGAGATTCTGTTTTTCATGAGTACCCCTGCCATTCATGGAAGAGAGAGGTCATAGAAATGTTCAAAAATTCCAAAGTTCATTCTTTCTTCATATTTTTATACTACTTTTATAGAGCTCTCATTACTTCACTTGGCCTGTTAATATTCATTTTCTGCAAGAGCGGTAGAAACTTGAGCAAAAAGCTACTTCTATAGAAAGTAAAGCCAAGGGATAATATTATTCCTCAGCCAAGATTCTAAATGTGGACATGTAGAAAAATCATAAATTTTAATATATCCATATCGTCTACTTTGGTGTAGTCCTTAATGGCTGCAATTTACTTAGCACTTGTAAAAAAGATTAAAAATATAATAAAATTTTTTTATTCAGAGTTTTTAGCATCACTGGGTCCTATAATCTATATATAATAAGCTAGAAGCCCTTTATTCTACAATGGACATTTTCAACTAGAAGAATTTCAAAGTCCCAGCTAGCTAGAGAAATGCACTTTGTTTTGCCTCCACAGACTACACTGGCATTATAAATCCTTATAGAATAATAG
This sequence comes from Tadarida brasiliensis, assembly GCA_030848825.1. NCBI lineage: Eukaryota > Metazoa > Chordata > Mammalia > Chiroptera > Molossidae > Tadarida > Tadarida brasiliensis. Next base: position 101,438,397 of record CM061267.1, on the reverse strand, counting down.
AGTACAAAAGTAACTCCACAGAACCTCTGCACTTAGGGTGGCAGGAAGCCTTGGTGTACATCTGAAGTGACTGGCATGCTTTAAAATCCACCAGAACCCCACCTTATTTTCCCCTGGGACTCCAAATGGCCTGGCACCAGTGTCTTTTGAAAGCTCCCCAAGTGATCCCAGCAGGAAGCCAAGGTTGAAAGTGATTACCTCTACTAATGACTAAATTATTTTCTATGCCTGTACTAATGATGAAAATCCCAAATTTATATATCTGAAAATATGTTGACTACTTATATAGGTTTACTATCTAATCTTAACCTAATTAATTGTAATCAAAGTTCCCAAGAATAAAGAAAATAGGAGTTCAGATGGGGCCTGAGCCAGAAGACGCTCCAGAAGTGAACAAAATGGGTACCTTTCTGAAAAGTCTGCAGCTAAACAAAAACTGGTATAAGACTGATAGAGGAGGAAGGGGAAGACAGGCTCTCAACTAGTACCACATTGCCAAAACAAAACCCGGTTCACCAAATAGCAAAGCTGAAACTACCAGTAAGCCAATCTTTTCTATTTATTTATTGATCCGCACCCCCATCTGAATTTTTTCCTGAGGGCAATGGAAAGCCTTTGGAGACTTTTTTTTTTTTTTAAGAGTGAGAGGAAGGGAGAGGGAGAAAGAGAAACATGGATGTGAGAACGGAAAATCCAGCGGCTGCCTCCTGCACACTACCTGCTGGGGAGTGAGCCTGCAACCTGGGCATGTGCCCTGATGGGGAATCCAGCCAGCAACCTCTCCGTGCATGGGATGATGCCCAACCAATGGAGCCACACTGGCCAGGGCTTGATTGGGGGTGGGGGGTGGGGTGGGGGAGTAATTCAATCTTAAATCTTCAATGGGACACAAATGACTAGGTGAGGTTAATGAAATGACAGCAAAGATAATTAACATACAGGTTGAACCTAAATCTTTCTCAAGTAAAAATCTTCCTTCTGTTTCTACTAGGCTGGCTACCTCTACCACTTGACTTGCTTGGAATACAGCTCATGGAGTTTCATGGCCACCTGTTTTCCTTAGGAGGAGCCAGAACAGAGGAAGTGGTGGTCCATGACCCAGCAATGAAGAACTTTTGCCCAGCCAAGGCTGGTGTGGCTCAGTGGTTGGGTGTCATCCCATGCCCTGAAAAGTTGCTGGTTCAGTAAGGGCACATGTCTGGGTTTCAGGGTTGATCCCCAGTAGGAGCTGTGCAGGAGACAGGCGATTGATGTCACATCAATGTTTCTCTGTCTCCAAAAATGAATTTTAAAAATCTTAAAAAGAACTGTTGCCCAAGTAACTTATCTTCCTGAAATGTGAAACTGAGCACAGTTTAGCATATTATGCATACAATCATGTATAAAACCAGAATGATTCATTAAGTCTTTTGTCAGATTTCATATTTGTGATTTTAAAAAATGTATCATTCACCCTGGCCGGTTTGGCTCAGCGGTTAGAGCGTCAGCCTGCAGACTAAAGAGTCTCGGGTTTGATTCCAGTCAAGGGCACACACCTCGATTGCGGTTTGTCCCCTGCCCTAGTTGGGGTTGTGTGGGAGGCATGTTTCTCTCTCTCTCTCCCTTTCTTCTCTCCCTCTCTCCCCGTCCCACTCTATCTGAAGATAAATAGAAAAAAATAAATAAAAATGTATCATCAGCCCAGCCAGTGTGGCTCAGTGCTTGAACACTAACCCATGTACCTAGAGGTCACCGGTTTAATTCCCAATCAGGGCACATGCCCAGGTTGTGGGACTGATCCCCAGTGGAGGGCATCCAGGAGGCAGCCTATTGATGTTCTCTCTCATTGATGTTTCTTTCTCTCTCTCCCTCTCCTTTCCTCTAAAAATCAATAAAAATATATTTAAAAAAAAGAAGAACGAGTACACCAAGGTTCTCTTTGACACTGGTACTAAGTAACAGGCTGATTAAAACACATCTAAAACTGCCATTAAATAGACCAACAAGCAGATGTGTCTTTTTTGTTTCAAACCCATATTCCACGGTCCCAGCCTTTTCTAGTCTAGTATTTTTGGACTTCCATATCTAACATCCCCCACACACCTCAGCAGTGAGGTACTCCAGGATTGCGGCACTGTACACGGCCGCAGTGGCACCGACCCTTCCGTGGCTTGTGGTTCGAGTCTTCAAATGTCTGTGGATGCGGCCCACGGGAAACTGAAAGAGACACCATCTGAATGGAAGGCACTGAAGAGTCTTAACATCACACCACTGAGTGTAATCAAAGGCTTAAAATAAGTAAAGCATAAAGTTAAAAAAATTTGGTTACCCATGTTAGAAGCCAAACCTATCTGGCAATTAACAGTTCCTAGGGCCTGTGTGTTGTGTCCTAGTATTTAGCCCTAAATCTTCATGCCTGCTTTTACCTTCCTGAGAAGAGAATAAGAGTTGAAACACAAACCACCACAGGGTTTTATGAATTAGTTTCTGCATCATAAAGTATCATCATAAAATGAAGAGAAACTCTGCTGTGCAGTCATCAACTGCACATTCCATGGGGCCACATAATCATATTCTTGTCTGGTTAATTCCTTCACATAACAGCCTCGTGTGACTCTGAACCTCCAACACCTTCCTTTCGGCCCCAACTCCATTCTCTCTCCTCAGTTTCAAGAGGGGACCTGAGAAAAACCAACACCATTCTCTCACTGTGACTCTCTCTACTTTCTCATTTCCAAAATATCCTAATCCTCCTGGTCTGCACTCTTGACTATCCTCTACCACTTTCTTATGGATCTTCCTCACCCTGTTCCTGGCCTCACCATTCCAACAGCTCCAATCTTCCTCTCCACAGGCTCCTTTCTTTCCACACACTTCACGTAAAACCTCCCCACATGTCTATGTCAAGTGCTACCAGTTACAGCCTAGATACCTGCTTTGTGAAGGCAAAATTTAAAAGCAAACCCTGGCCCAGCCGGTGTGGCTCAGTGGTTGAGCATCGACCCATGCACCAAGAGGTCGTCGGTTCGATTCCCGGTCGGGACACATGCCCAGGTTGTGGGCTTGATCTCCAGTGAGGGGCATGCAGGAGGTGGCCCATCGATGTTCTCTCTCATTGATGTTTCTCTCTCTCTCTCCCTCTCCCTTTTCTCTCTCTAAAATCAATAAAGAAAAAAAAATCAAAAAAACAAAAAACACAAAAAATCAAAATAAATAAAAGCAAATCCTGAAACCCTTACTTTGTCACTCATTTTCTCCCAAACATTACACCATTCTTCAAGGCCAGTGGTGACATTTTAATGTCCAAATGTATTAGCCACCTCTAAATGGCACCCCTAATGTGAAAAGGCACAATATTTTTTTTGGCCAGGGGGAAAATGTTTACATTGCTTCCCTAAATAACTCTGAGCTCCCCAAGAGCAGGATCCATGCCTTACTCCCCAGTGCATTCTCAGTGATTAGCATGTCATCTGACACACAGTAGGACCTCAAAAACCATTTCTTCTTGGGTTGCAGATTACAGAGAGTTCTAATACTAACTCCAAACTCTGACTAATCCTTAGTCTTTTCTGTGTGTTTCTCAGGGATCCACCACTGTCCTTGTGTTCCTCTCTTATGCTCTACTTGGAAATTCATTCATAGCATGAACTACCAATTTTACAGAAATGATTTTAAATTCGTAATTCTTTTAATCACCTTTCTTGGAAAAGCTGGACTCAAATCTACAACTTTTGGAATTTTCATATGGGTGTTTTGGTAAAACTTCAAAATGACCCCACTTAAAGTCTTAAATCTTATCACTTGTCCTTACCACAAACTCTTGTGTCCCTTAGTTCTAAGGCTTACAGAAACCTTTGACTTTCCTCTCAACACTATACCTGCCCTCCCACTTTTTGGAAGCACACATCTGACTCCCATTCCTCTCCATTCCACTTTAATTCAGGTATGTATCACCTTGTCCCTAAAACCACTGCAACAGCCTTCATCTGTCTCCATCTCCCACTTCAGATAAATTCTAACAGAAATTGACCTACTAAGTTAAAATATAGAATGTACCCATCAAGTCTAAGTTTCTGTCCCTCTTCCTGCAGTACCACCTAGATGTCAGCCTCTTGCTCAAAAACTCTCACTGGCTCATCACTGCCAAGAGGATAAAAACCAAATGTTACAGTCTGGCCTTCCAACTTTCCTGTTTACAAAGTGTCTCTTATATACAGAGAATAATTCTTATCCAGAAAAATTTTAGTTTGTGGATTAAAGGTACAATTATTCAAATACATGAAGTTTGAAAATATTTAGTGTTTTGAGTATATCACTAACTCTAAAATGAAAGCTACTGGGGGAATATTCAGAGGACTAGTGGATAATTCGTTATTCTACCAAGAATTCTATCTCATCCTGAAAGTTAATGCACCACTACAAAACCTTCCTCAAAAGAAAAACCACAGCATACTCATTTCAATGATACAATTTATAAAAGAATCAGGAACACAATTATAGAAACAGAATTCTAAAAATAGATTTTAAAAGAGCAAAATTACTAAATTTATTTAAGACCTCTTCATAACTTGTTCTTGTTTAAAAGAAGAGAATACAAATTAAGATAATTGCTTTATGGTTTAAATTTTGAATGATCTCATTATTAAAGTTCAGCAGTACATTTTTGTAATTAATAAAACATTGATGGGTCATAAAATTACAACAGTAAAGAAAATAATTTATTAATGAATTAAGACATCATGGATACATTACCTGTAGCCCAGCTCTCTGGGAGCGAGACACTGCCTTAGCCTTGGCCTTCCCACTGTCCTTACCAGCTTTGCCTCCAGCCTACATGAAAAAAGGCTCCAGATGAAGATGCTATTTCAAAAATATTCAAGAAACAAAATTTTCCTAGTTTTATTTATTTATTTTTCTATGTTTTTATTGCTTTTCAGAGAGCAAGGAATAGGAAATATGGATGTGAGAGAGAAACACCAACTGGCTGCCTCCTGCACGCCCCCTACTGGGGATCAAGCCTGCAACCAGGGCATGTGCCCTGACCAGGAATCAAACCAGGACCTCTCAGTCCATGGGACAACGTTCCATCCACTGAGCCACACCAGCCGCAGGCTCTAGTTTTATTTTAGTGAGTTAAAAAAGATCTAGGTGATCGTCAATTTTAAATAAATTAATAATAATAATGTAAATATACATACAATATACATGTGTTATATCACCACTTATTAATTTATATAAAATGAGGTCAAGCCTTACTTATTTAAAATAAAATTGCTAAAAATTTGAACATATTTTTCAAATTTCAGACTGAAGAATGTTCATTAAGTCAATATAACTTTTATGCCAGAAATGTTTCAAATGAAATAATTTTTTTAAATGTCAACATATAATTTCCACAAAAACATTCAGAACTTTAGCTCTTCTAGGAGGAAAAAAGCAGCATGGAAAAAATAAAACAAAAAAACAATAACACAGCCATGGTCAGTTGGCTGAAGCATGTTCCTGGACACCAAAAGGTGGTGGGTTCAGGTTTGATCCTGGTCATCAGGGCACATATCCAGGTTGTGGTTCAATCCCTGGTCAGGGCCTGTGCCAGAGGCAGCCAATTAATGTTTCTCCCCCCCAAAAGATGTCTCTCTCTCTCTCCCCCCACTCTTCCTCTCTCTAAATACCAATTTTTTAAAAATTAGCCCTGCCCTGGCCGGTTTGGCTCAGCAGTTGGAGCGCTGGCCTGCGGACCAGAGAGTCCCAGGTTCGGTTTCCGCTAGGGGCATGTACCAAAAAAAAAAAATAGCTCTGGCTGGTGTGGCTCAGTGGTTGGGGCATTGGCCCGAGCACTGAAGGGTCTTGGCTTGGATTCCTGGTTAAGGGCACGTGCCTGGGTTGCAGCTTAGATTCCCCGGGCCAGTGTGCGTGCAGGAGGCAACAGGTAGATGTGTCTCTCTCACATCAATGTTTCTCTCTCTCTCCCCTCTCCCCTTCCACTCTCTCTTAAAAAAAAAAAAAAAAATCAATAGAAAAAATATGGTCAGGTGAGGATTAACTAAAATAAACAAACATAGAATTACCATATGATCCAGCAATTCCACTTCTAGGTATATACCCAAAGAACTGAAAGCAGGGACTTGAACAGATATTTTTTGCACGCTCCTGTTCACAACAGCATTATTCACAATAGCCATAAGATGTTAACAGCTCAAGGGTCCGATGTATAAATAGGTAAACAAAATGTGGTCCACACATACAATGGAATAGTATTCAGCTGTAAAAAGGAAGGAAATTCTCACACAGGCTACAACATGGGTGAACCTTGAAGACATTATGCTGAAGGAAATAAGCCAGTCAAAGAAGGACAAATATCATTAGATTCCATTTATATGAGGTCAAAATCACAGGGACAGAAACTAAATGGTGGTGCCAGAGGCTGGGAGAGGGGTAGAAGGGCAGAGAGTTTCAGTTTGGGAAGATGAAAAAGTTCTGGAGATGACTGGCAGTAATGGTTGCAGAACAAGGTTAATATACTTAATGCCCTTAAACTGTACACTTAAATGTTTAACAGTTAAAAAAAGACTTTCAAAGTTATACTCAAGGGGTTAAACAAATACTACTTTCAACTGACAGAAAATAAGTATTTCTCCAGTAATCTTTATGTTTACTAATAGGACATGGTATATAAATGCAATGAAATACAGCAGGTCCTTGAAAGCCTTTTGTTTTGTTATAACATCAAAAAATGTATATCAATTAGCCTGTGATAAAACTGTTTTCGTTATACATTGTTTTGCTTCAAGTTGCAGAATCTATCCACAACTGTTAAGTGGGGACTTACTGTATTACTCAGCCATTTTAACAAACGAGGTACAGATGTGTGCTGATAAAGAACAACTCACAAAACATACTTCTTCATGAAAAAGGCAAGGTATCTGCAAGTGCAGGGAGCTTGTTTATGTAGAAATGGGGTATTACAGTGTGTGTGTACACATACATTCTAGGTCACACAGTAAGTTAGAAAAGTTATTTGCCTCTGGGGAGGGAATACTAAGGATCTGACGAGAGAGAAACTAATGTTCTCTTTTGCACTGTCTGATTTTACCATTTAAATTTATTATTTCTTTACTGTAAAAAAGAAACTGTTAAAAGAAATGAGTTTACAAGATTGGCTACTTGTTTGAGGGTCTATATTTTTTAAGTACAGGCTAAGTTTTGAAATGGCTTTTCCCGTTTTTAGTTTTAAATTTTTATTTATTTTTAGAGAGAGAGACATTGATTTGTTGTTCCACTTATTCATTCATTCATTGGTTGATTCTTGTGTGTGTCCTGACTGGGGATCGAACCTGCAACCCTGGCATATGGGGACAACACTCTAACCAACTGACCTACCTAGCTAGCCAAGGCAGGCATTTCCCCTTTGTAATGCTTTCCTTTTTTTTTTTCTTTTAATTATCCTCATCCGAGGATACTTTTCTATTTATCTTCAGGTAGAAAAAGAGGGAAAGGGAGAGAGAGAGAAACATCAACGTGAGAGGGACACATCGACTGGTTGCCTCCTGCACGACCCCAACCAGGGCCAGGGACTAACCGAAACCTAGGTGCGTGCCCTTGGCTGGCATCCAGCCACAACTCATTGGTCCGCGGGCGACGTTCTACCACTGAGCCAAACCAGCCAGGGCTGTAATGCTTTCCTTAAAAAAATTTTAGGTTAGCCCAGGCGGTGTTGCTCAGCTGTTGAGGGTGACACATGCACCAAGAGGTCCCCAGTTAGATTCCCGGTCAGGTCACACGCCCAGGTTGTGGGCCAAATCCCCAGTGGGGGTCATGCAGGAGGCAGTCAATCGATTTTCTCTCTCATCTATGTTTCAGTCTCTCTCTCCCTCTCAAAATCAATAAAGAAAAAAAAAAATTTAGGTTAAAAATCCACTGTATAGGCCCTGGCCAGGTTGCAGATTTGATCCTCGGTCAGAGCACATACAAGAATCAACCAACTGTCCGGCTGGTGTGGCTCAGTTGACCCATGCACCAAGAGGTCCCTGGTTGGATTCCCGGTGAGAAAACATGCCCAGTTTGTGGGCCCAATCCCTAGTGAGGGACATACAGAAGGCGGCCAATCGATGTTCTCTCTCATCTATGTTTCTATTTCTCTCTCTCTCTTAGTTCCTCTCTCTCTTTCAAATCAATAAAGGAAAAAAAAAAAAAAAGAATCAACCAATGACTGTATAAATAAGTGTAAGAACAAGTCAATGTCTCTCATATCAATTAAAAAATTATTTATTTTTTAAATCTTCACCCAAGGATATTCTTCCATTTACCTTCAAATAGAGTGGGAGAGAAGGAGAGAGAGAGAAACATCAATGTCATAGAGCCACATCCACTGGCTGCCTCCAGCAGGACCCTACCAGGGCCGGGGACAAACCGCAACCGAGGTATACTGCCCTTGACAGGAATCAAACCTGCCACTCTTTGGTCCGCGGGCCGACTCTGGACGCTCCAGCCGCTAGCCACACCGGCCAGGGTTAAAAACCTTTTTTTTAAAGTCAACTGTGTATAGTCCCTGTAAGTGTATGTTTCAATTTAATGTCTATCTCTGAAAACTAGATATTTTTGTAAAAGGTTTTTTGAGGGTCAACAGCAGGAAAATTCCAAGAACGATTTCTTATGTCTTTCTTACATAAAACAATTTAGCAAGAGACTGACTTAACAGCGAGAATCGAGGCTCTCTAGTTTCTCCAGGATGCCTCGTAAATTTTAATCATTTCTGACCTTACTTCTATACAAGAAAAAGATACTGCATAACTTTTTAAATTCTCACTTACTCCTCAGAAGCCTTTCCGCTGTTTGCCCTGGTATAAAACACTCAGAAACCTCTCAGTTGGTGCACTGCCTAAAATTCGAATCACTGTCCCTCTCTGAACTGCGACTCTCCACCGTTACCAACTAAAAGCCAGCAAAGGCAAAACCCTGCAGGCTGCCCAAGGTGCTCTTCTTATCCTCGCCGTTTCATCCTAGCTGTCCGTTCACCTGCCTTTTAAGAAAGCAGACACCGAGTCCGTGTTCCGAAACCTCAGCACCTGACGCGACTACGTCCAAGGTCTCCGGGTCCAGACACACCCGGCAGGCGACGGCGACCAGACTCCTGCGGCATCACCGGCTGCGGCCGAGCCCCTGCGCAGCGGACAGGCGCCCCGGCCCTGCCGCTGCGTCCTGCACCTTCACCTGAGCACGTGTGACCGCCGGGAAACAAAACACAAGCCGGGCGCTTCCCGCGCGGGCCGTGGACTTGGGAGGAGGGGCGAGGAACGTCCATCGCGGCCTCCGTCCGCGCCCCACCGGGGCTCGAACCCGCAACCTCCCGGTGCACGGAGCCGCCGGCCAGCCGAGCCCACGGCCCGGGAGCGCACCGTCCACGGCTGCTCCAAGACGCGAGCGAGGCTGAGCGGCGCTCCGCGCGCGGCGGGACACACCTGTGGCGGGGCTGGAGTCACTCATCAGGACGCGCGCACGTTCCTCTAACGGCCGCGGCGCTCTTCCGCTCAAGTTTAAAATCCTAAGGGCTCGGATGACAACTCAGTGCCTCCGGTATTTTTAGCTGCCGGTAAAGGGACACGGGTCTACCGCTGGCGCGCGTGACCACCGGGAGCACCAGCGGGGCCGGGCGGAAGAGCGTCGGCACCGGGCCGCACGGCCCCAGGAAGAGCCAGGGACCCGCGCGTCCCCACCAAGCGCTGCGTCCCGTCCACACGGCGCGCCGCTAAGCGCTCGCATTCGCTCCCGGCGCTGGACGAACTGCCGCCGTCCAGGCCGCCCGGCCTCCGCCCGCCCGCCGCCGCCGCCCGCCCGGCCCGCCGCCGCCACGCCGCCCTCACCATGGTCTCGGCCGCTCCCGCCCTCACTCCCGCCGAGCCGCCGCCGCTGCTCCCGCAGCACCGACCCCCGCCGCCACCACCGCCGGAGCCCGGACAATAACCGGGGCCCGCCTCGCGCCGCCACGGCCAATGGCCGCTCGCCTTGCTAGTTTGAACCCCGCCCGAGGTCCAATCGCGCGTCTTCTTCTAGCCCGCCCCCGCCCCCGGCACCTCCTCCCTAACGGCTGTTTGTTTTTGCACACGGCACGTGGGGGCGGGGCTTCCAGCCTCAACCCGGACGCGCTGTGCGCGAGTGGGGGCGGGGCCACGCGGCCCTCTCCGCCTGTGTTTGCTGCCGAGCCTAACGAACGGAGGAATGGGCCAGTGAAGGCGGACGACTGGCGGAAGTCAGCCAATAAGAACATCGCCCGCGAGCAAGGGAGGCGGGCGGCCAGAAACGACAGTGGGAGTAGCCAATGGGAAGCGACTGGAGGTTTTTCCGCGCATTCGCAACGTCGGCTCTCCGGCTTCTCAGAACTGTTTGGAACCGAGCGGCCGTGGGCATTGCTCTGGCCGCGCGTTTTCAGACGCCGGGGATTATCGGCGTCAATGAGACTCGTGTCGCGGCGGACGCTGCCGCCTTGCCGCCCGCGTTAGGTTAGCCGTGGGAACGCAGGGCGAAAGGAGAGGCGCGCGACCGTTGGGACGCTGAGGGCGGGTGGAAGCGGGCGTGTCCGCTCCCGGTGCCCGCAGGCCGACCGCGCCGCCGGCTTCCCGGGCCGTGTCTCACCGACCCGTGTTTCACGGTGCCGTTCCCGTTCACTCGGAGGTGTCAGCAGAGGGACGGACCTGCCCCGCCGTGAGGGTGCCCTCTGACGGGAGGAGAGGGACCGAGTTCCGGGAGACGAGGGCCGAGGCGGGGAGGGGTCCGGGAGTCGGAGGGGGAGCCTCCGCGGACTGGGGCGTGGAGGACCGCGCCGCACCCGAGCTGGCCCGATGGGGACACGCAGAGAGGAGGGCGCGGGGCTCGGCCGGTCCCCCCACCGCCCGCCCCGCTCTGTGCCCGCAGCCGGGGCGCCTTCCTCCACGGCCCCGGGTTTCTGAGCCCAGGTCTGCGCGGCCGGTGGCGCAGCGCGTAGAGCCTGGTCCGCGCGCTGGGCTCCGTCGAGGGCACTGCCTAGGCTGCAGGTTCGGTCCCGCGGTCGGCGGGTGGGGTCGTGCGGAGGCAACCAATGGATGTGTCTCTCTCACATCGGTGTTTCTCCCTCCCTCTCTCTAAAAATCAATAGGAAAATATCCTCGGTGGGGATTAACAATAAATAAATACACAAATACAAGCCTTAACTTGGTCAACTTCCGGCCAAGATCCAAAGCCTCAGAAGGCCCTGCATTTCCTGGCCCCTGCTCAGCGCGGGCGCTCTCGCTTTGCTGGTAACAGTGCCCATCGCAGCTTTTCGCTGGCGGCCCCGGGTCGCCCCTCAGGTACTGGTGAGGGCTCCCCTCCTCCACGGCCTCTCCGGAGGAGGTCCTGGCCCGGCGCGGTCCGCTGCCTGGGCCCTTGGCCTGCCCAATCAATCGCATTGGTGTCCCTGGCGCGGGTCGTTGTTGGGCCACCGCTCCTGGCTTGGGACCGTACCAAGTACCAGTCAATGCATGCCACTTGGTGAAGGAAGGGAAAGAATACACTTTTTTAAACGTTGATTTTATAGATAGAGGAAGGGAGAGAGAGAAACATCCACCACAGAGGAGCAGACAGCTGCCTCCTGCGCGCCCCCTGCTGGGGATGGAGCCCGAAACCGGGGCCGTGCCCTGCAGGGAAATCAAACCGGAAACCTCCTGGTACAGGAGAGGAAGCGCAACCACCTGGGGCCAGGCCTAATGTACTTTTTTTTTTTTTTTTTTTTTTTAGAGAGAGAGGGAGACAGAGAAAGAAACATGGATGAGAGAGAGCCTTGATTGGCTACCTCCTGCATACCCTGCACTGGGGATTGGGCCCACAACCTGGGCATGTGCCCTGACAGGGAATTGAACTGGGGACCTCTTGGTGCATGGGTCCAAGCTCAAACACTGAGCACACCGGCTGGGCGCAATGTACTGTTTTAAAGCCACTGAGATGATTGGTCTGTGGAAAGGCTTGAGTGTGAATCCAGACTCCTTCAGTCACTAGGGGTGTGAGTGACCTGGGAGAGGGATTTCATATCATCAGGCCTATTTTGTCCTTTGTAAAACTGAAAATAGCAACACGTATGCTACAGGTTTCCATGAGCATTATTTGGATAATGTATGAGGAAGTCCTCAGCACTGTACCAAGCTTGTGATAAATAACCAGTGAATGCTAACTTCTTGACAGGAAATTCATTTTGTCTCCACTCTCTGCCCCTCAGCCTTCCTGTCATTGATAGATATTTCAATGGAAATGGAGTTAGGTTGGAATAACTGGTTCTTATCACAGACAAGGTAGTTTCTTTACTGACTTGTGTGTTCAGTTGAGAGATGGGAGAAATATATTGAGGCCCACAGACTGAAGGAAAAGGGAAATTTTCTGGCATCTGTAAACAGAGAAACTGCCTATTAACAAAGTATGTTAGTAAATAAAGTCTAGTTTGCAGTTGTTGTAAGGTGTCGGCGAGATAACCAGAGACGCACAGCCGAATTGTAAAGGAGCACTTTATTACACTGGCGGGCTGGGGGGTGGAGCTTCCCCAAATCCTCAGCCCCGAGCCTTCTTTGTTGCCCGCTTTGAAAGACACAATCTACAGGGAAAAAACTACATTCTCTTGGCGCTGCTTTTGGCACCGTTAAGAGGGGCTGATACAGAGAAGTGGGAGAGAAGCTTGTTAGAGGTCAGGGTAACCATTAATCTCTTTTTTCTCATGGTTCCTCTGAGTTTCCCAAGGCCTTCATTAACACCTTATCTTTATAGTTTTCTTTGAGTTTCTCAAGGCCCTTATGTTTACAGAAAAGAAACTGCCAAGGTGTGTACGTGCAGTAACTGAGGGTCAGAATGGAGTTATTACACAGTGAGCTAGGGTTTCTGAGACCGCAGTATGAGCTCATAAGGAACACCAATCTAACCAGGGAATTTTAGGCATTAGCATTTATAAGTGATAAAACTACCAAACATGAACATATTCAATGTTGCTGGATTTAACCCACTAAGATACAGTCTAAGGGTTCTTAAAGTGTGCTCCCTAGACCAGCAGCATCAGCATCACCTAGGATTTGTTAGAAATGCAGATTCTGACCCCAAACTCATACCTACTGAATCAGAAACGAGATGGGGCCCTCTAGGAGATTTTGCTGTGCACTAAAATCTGAGAACCACTGGTATAGTATAAGCTGTGGTGCATAGTTCCAAAGACAGTTTAAATCTTCAGCTCCTGAGAGTGTTGACTGATCATTGGTGTGTAGTCTCTTCCCAAAAATTGTACTTCACCCAAAGGAACATCATTGCCCATAGTTGCACCCATTTTCAGGGGGCAGCATACTTCCAGTGACTGGTGGATTTTTGCCTTAATTTGGGACAATTCTGAAGGGCCCTTCCAGGTCCAGATTTTCCTGTGTGATTAACACTTCATTGCAGTTCAAATTCTCCCTCTACTTAATCCTGTGTCCTTCATTCTCTCAGTAATGTTGCCAAGAGCATTCTACAGTAAACTTCTTGAAGGTAAATCCCCATGTAAGAGTCTGTTTCCTGGGAAACCTGACCTAAGACAATGGCTTTTCTATGCAATTATTTAGTCAACTTTTGAGTGAGTAGTATATTCACATGTACAAAATTTTAAAGGTACAAATCACTTCCATTTACAATAGCATCTAAAAGAATAAAATATTTGGGAGTAAATTCACAAAAGAAGCAAAGACTGGCCCTGGCCGGTTTGGCTCAGCGGTTAGAGCATTGGCCTGCGGACCAGAGTCCCAGGTTCGGTTCCCGCTAAGGGCCTGTGCCTCGGTTGTGGTTCGTCCTGGCCCCGGTTGGGGTTGTGAGGGTCGCAACCAGTTGATGTGTCTCTCTCACATCGATGTTTCTCTCTCTCTTCCTCCCTCCCTCCCTCCCGCTCTATCTGAAGATAAATGCAAAAATGTCCTCACCCGAGGACATCGATGTGAGAGAGACACATCGAGTGGTCGCCACCCACATGACCCCAACCGGGGTCAGGGACAAACTGCAACCAAGGTATGTGCCCCTAGCGGGAACCGAACCTGGGACTCTCCGGTCCATGGGCTGACGCTCTTAACTGCTGAGCCAAACCGGCCAGGGCAAGACTTATATTCTTAAAACTACTATACATTCTTGAAAAAAACTAAAGACCTAGGAGAACCCCAGCTTGCTTTTCTGTAGAAATTGATAAGACCATCCTAAAATTCATATAGAAATGTAAGAGAACCAGTATAGCCAAAATAATCTTGTAGTATAATCAAGTTGGAGGGTGCACACTTCTCAATTTCAAAACTTACTGCAAAGTTACAGTGATCAAGATAGTGTGCTGGCATAAGAACAGACATAAACCAGTTGAATGCATTAGAATCCTATGGTCATTTGATGTGTGACAATGGTGTCAAGAAAAGTCAGTGGGAGCCCTGGCTGGGTAACTCAGTTTGTTAGAGCATCATCCTGATACACCAACGTTGCTGGTTCAGTCCCCAGTCAGAGCACATACAAGAATCAACCAGTGGACTTCCAGTCTAGATGACAGGTAGATAAATGCAGTACTCACCTCCCACAACCACATCAAAATTATAGTTAAACTACAGAACAAATATTCTTCAGAACTGCCTGAAATTGAGCTGAATGGAAGTCCTACAACTACAAAATTAAAGAAGAAACCACATGGAGACTGGTAGGAGGGGCAAAGGCACGATGAGCTGGTCCCACACCCCCGTGTGGCAAATGAAAATCAGGAGGGGGCCCAGCCGGTTTGGCTCAGTGGTTGTCAACCCATGCACCAAGACATTGCCAGTTCAATTCCCAGTCAGGGCACATGCCCAGATTGTGGGCCAAATCCCCAGTGGAGGGCATGCAGGAGCCGGCCAATTGATTTTCTCTCTCTCTCTCTAAAATCAATAAAGAAGCCCTGGCCAGTTTGGCTCAGCGGTTAGAGCGTTGGCTTGTGGACCAGAGAGTCCTGGGTTTGGTTCCCGCTAAGGGCATGTACCTTGGTTGCGGTTTGTCCCCGGCCCCGGTTGGGGTCGTGTGGGTGGCAACCACTCGATGTGTCTCTCTCACGTCGATGTTTCTCTCTCTCTCTTTCTCCCTCTATCCCTCCCACTCTGTCTGGAGATAAATGCAAAAATGTCCTCGGGTGAGGATAAACAAAATAATAAAATCAATAAAGAAAAAAAATCAGGAGGGATACCTCGGTTGTGAAGGTCCTCCCTGAGGAGTGAGGGGTCTCTGTCCAACAACAGGCCCCCAGCTCAGGGTTCCAGTGCCAGGAAGAGAAGTCCCCATAACTTCTGGCTGTAAAAACCAGTGAGAATTGAGGCTGAGGAAGGCTGAGGCTGCTGGAGCCCCAGGCAATTCGTCTTAAAGGGCCAGCGCACACGGACCTACTCGGACCTGCTCCCTCTGGGCTCCAGCTTGGAGAGGAGGCAGCATGAAAGGCACCAGAGACATACCGGGAAGAACTGAGTTGTTTGGCATCTGGGCAAGAGCTGGAGAGGCAGCTTTCTCCTAGACAGATGTGATGCTGGTGGAGGCTGTTGTTCCTTTGGTGAGCCCTTCCCCCAGGAGGCCAGCAGATGCCGCCATATGTGAGACTCCAGCAACCTGACTCACACTGTTTGCCCCACCCTGGTGATTCCCTGAGGCCCTGCTCCACCCAACTTTTGGGCCCACACAAGCTGTTTCCAGTGGCTTTACCATAGGATTGGCCTGTTTTGGCTCCTGCTTCAGAGTTTCTTAAGTTCTCTCAAACAGGCAGCATCTGGCCACAGCGAGCCCCACACCTCTCGCCAAGTGGCCCCATGTCTGGCACTAGAAGCAGCCAACCTTGGTTCACATCTTGGCTTTGCCTGAGCACCTCCAAGACCAGCACAAGAAGCAGCCATCTGCAGATCACTTTGTAGCTTATGCCGGGTGGACCCGGATAGAACACAGGCACTGGCTGACCTTGCCCCAGAGCCAGCACACCCAGTGGACAGCCTCAGACCATGTCAAAGCACCACCACCCAACCACCTGCACAAGTGACACACTCAAGGAATGGACTCAGGGGGTACCAGAGCCCTGCTGAATTAATCTTGTTCTGTGGGATGGGCCCCTGCACAACTGATCATCCAAGGTAATCAGAGGTCGGTGCTTAGTGGGCACAGCCAGTCCTTGCAGCTGAAAAGCCTGAGTAAAACTCTCCCATTGACTTGCCATCAAGATTCAATTACAACAGTAGGGTGTAAAGTCCACACAAGGGTTGCACCTTGAGGGCCCAGCTGGGTGACCAGGGAGGCTGTGCCACTTGACCCTACAGAACACCTACTACAACAGGCCACCCTAGGAAGCCTAGGAGACATAGCAACTCTACCTAATACATAGAAAGAAACACAGGGAGGCAGCCAAAATGAGGAGACAAAGAAACATGTCCCAAATGAAAGAACAGAACAAAACTCTAGGAAAAGAACTAAACAAAATGGAGATAAGCAGTCTAACAGATGCAGAGTTCAAAACACTGCTTATGATGATGTTCAATGAACTTAGTGAGAATTTCAAGGAACTTTGAGAGAATGTCAAGGAACTTAGTGAGGACCTCAAGAGCATAATAAAGGACCAGTCAGAAATGAAGGATGCACTAACTGAAATGATTTACAGGGAATCAATAGTAGAGTAGGTGAAGCCAAGAAGCAAACCATCGATTTGGAATATACGGAAGCAAAAAACACCAATCAGAACAGCAAAAGGAAAAAAGAATCCAAAAAAATTAGGATAGTATAAGGAGCCTGTGGGACAAGTTCAAGCATGCCAACATTTGCATCATAGGGGTATCAGAAGAAGAAGAGAGAGGGCAAGAAACTGAAAACCTATTTGAAAAAATAATGACAGAAATCTTCCCTAACTTGCTGAAGGAAACAGACATACAAGTCTAGGAAGCACAGAGAGTTCCAAACAAGATGAACCCAAAGAGGTCCACAACAAGACACATCATCATCAAAATGCAAAAGGTTAAAGATAAAGAATATTAAATGCAGCAAGAGAGTCTGGCTGGTGTGGCTTAGTGTTGAGCATTGACCCATGCATCAAGAAGTTGCCAGTTCGAATCCTGGTCAGAGCACATGCCCAAGTCGTGGGCCAAATCCCCAATGAGGAGCATGCAGGAGTCAGCCAATCGATAGTCTCTCTCATCGATGTCTCTATCTCTCCCTCTCCCTTCCTCTCTCTCTCTAAAATCAATAAAGAAAGAAAACATTTTTATTTTATTTATTTTGTACGTGCCCCTAGCAGGAACCAAACCAGGGACTCTCTGGCCCGCAGGCCGACGCTCCAACCGCTGAGCCAAACCGGCCAGGGCAAGAAAAAATTTTGTTAATAAAAAATAAATAAAAGCAGCAAGAGAAAAGCAGTTAGTTACCTACAATGGAGCTCCCGTTAAGACTGTCAGCCTATTTCTCAAAAGGAACTTTGCAGGCCAGAAGGGGTGACAAGATATTCAAAGTGATGAAAAGTAAGGACCTACAACCAAGATTATCCTGCAAAGCTATCATTTAGAATCGATGGCCATATAAAGAGTTTCCCAGACAAGAAAAAGCTAAAGGAGTTCATCACCACCAAACCAGTATTATATGAAATGCTGATGGGTGTTCTTGAAGAAGAATAAGATAAAAAAATATGAACAATAAAATGGCAATAAATACATATCTGTGAACAATTGAATCTACAAACAAGATGAGCAAGCAGAACAGAAACAGCCTCATAGATACAGAGAACTTTTTGTTGGTTGCCAGATTGGGGGGGGGGGCGGTGAAAAAGATGAAAGATTAAGAAGTACAAATTGGTTGCTAGACTGATGAACCTCAAAGGGAAGGGGGGAGGTGGGGCGAGAAGAGAGAAACCAAAGAACTTATGTGCATATATGCATAACCAGTAAACAGACAATTGTGTGGGGAATGCGGGAGGGGGGTGGGAGGGAGGTGGGAGTGGGGAGGAGGGGGTCAAGAGGGGAAAAAAGGAGGGACATCTGTAATACATTCAACAATAAAGATAAGTTTAAAAAAAAATCAACCAATGAATGCATACATAAGTGGAACAAAAAATTGGTGTTTCTCTCTCTGTCTCTCCCTCCCCCCCTAAAATAAATAAATAATGTTTAAAAAAAGAAAATTTAATGGGGAAATCAGTCTTTTTGAAAAATGGTGCTGGAATTTCTCCTTAAAGAGAATTTGCTTGCTTTCATTGATTTACATAGAAAATGGATGGGCAGGAAATGAATCAACATGCTGAAGTGCTCCCTCAGAGGCCTTCAAAGACTAAAGTAGTAGTTACAGTGTAGAAACATTGCAACAAAAACCCCAAGAATCTCCCTCACACATGTCCTTGTCCTAAGTCAAAAGAGAAACCTTGAGCTGACAGAAGTCTGAGAGAGTTCAGCAGTTGTAACCAAAAGAGAGCTAGCAGTCCCCACCAGAAAAGGTGTGGGTCAGACGAGGAGCAGACAGATGAGATTCCACTGTCCTGATGGCTTAACTTGCCTGAGTGATGTCACCAGCTGGGTTTTCCCTGCCGGAAAATTGGCAGCTGCTGGGCTAGAACATGCCACATTGCTGACAACAGCTCTCCTTCCCTCAGAAGACTGTTTGCCATTCTTCCTGAGAACCTAACATTCTTCCTCTTTTTATATTATCTTTATTATTATTATTATTTAGAGAGAGAGGAAGGGAGAGAGAGATAGAAACATCGACGAGAGAACATTGATTGGCTGCCTCCTGCATGCCCCCCACTGGGGATCCGGCCCACAACCTGGGCATGTGTCTTGACCAGGAATCGAACTGGCAACCTCTTGGTGCATGGGTCGATGCTCAACCATTGAGCCACACCAACCTGGCATCTTTTTATATTATCTATATTAAAGGTGGGATCCCTGCCTTTATGTTCTGAACTATGCATTACAGGGGACACAATATATATTATAAAGGCTCTTTCTGAATTCTAAGCAAAAGCTTCAAGGTCAGAAGCAGCTAGATATAGGTAGGGTCAGGAATTTTTTTTTTGTTTGTTTTCTGTACAAAGGGAACTCACAGTAGGTCATATAATGTATCAAAAAAAATTTTTTTTTCTTAAACACAAAAGCTAAGGGCACCTGGATCTCTGTACCCAGTTGAATGAATTCTCAGTAGAGAATTACTTCATTTAGAGACTTATTAATTTTAAATGCAAGTTGTTTACCTGAAAGAGGAATACAGAGTAAAACATCTATGAAGCATGAAAAGCAAATGCTCTGTTTATCGAAACTCATGAAATAAAGACTTCTTTTTTAATTCCAGAGGTCCAAGAGTTTTTGTTTCACCACTAGAGAAGATGTATATGCCTGTTCCTGATTGAACGGAACCTAAAATAATGAAGAATTAAATTACTTTTCAATGTAATTTCTGCATAACTGCTGTTGACTTTGTGGCACAGTTAATAATAAGATATGTTTGCTGGAAATAGCCATCAATGTACCTAACATGAATTCCTTGTCCTTTAACCTACTGAGCTAATTATACACACACACACACACACACACACACACACACACACACACGTGATGGCCACTTAGCACCGTTGAGATTTTTTAGTTTTTATTATTATTACTTTTTATTCCTCACCCAAGGATACTTATGTATTTATTATCAGACAGAGTGTGAGGGAAGGAGAGAGAGAGAAACATCGATGTAATAGAGCCGCATCAACTGGTTGCCTCCCTCATGACCCCAACCAGGGCCGGGGACGAACTGTAACCAAGGTGTGTGCCCTTGACCAGAATTGAGCCCACGACTCATTGGTCCGCAGGCCGATGCTCTAGCTGCTGAGCCAAACCGGCCAGGGCTGTTGAGATTTTTTAAATTATCAAAAGTTTTCTGCCCTGGTTGGTTTGGCTCAGTGGATAGAGCGTCAGCCCTTGGACTGAAGTGTGGAGAGTTCCATTCCAGTCAAGGGCACATACTTGGGTTATAGGTTTGATCCCCAGCGCTAGATGGCGTCGTGCAGGAAGCAATCAATAGATGGTTCTCTCTCATCAATGTTTCTATTTCTAAAAAAGTAATAAAAACATTAAAAAAAAAAGATGCCTACCAATTTTGAGGGCGTACTGGGTAAATAAGCAAAGGACAGGACACTTTTGAGGGTGGGACAGTCTAGGGGTTCTTGAAGGGCTTCCTGGTAGAAGTGAGAAGAGAGGGAGCCCTGTGATGGTTGTCTGGGCCAATGTTGTACCCACAGGCCTTGGTCTGTCCTCCCAACCTCTGCTCTGTAAGCGATCCCTGGGAATCCTGTTCTACAGCTGAATAAACGGGTCATTGCTCACTTATTAACTTGGCTATTTCTTTTTCTTTTTAAAAATACTTCCTCTTTAATCAAGGCTTTTAACATGAAACAGTTCTTGAATGAAATGGAAAGTTTCTAATACGTTGAAATGTAAATCACCATACATGCAGGACGGGGCAGGAAAACAACAAAACAGCAAGTTTCCACAATCCCTGTAACAGCTGTGATCTTATTCTCAGATGCTTCGTCCATCTGCCAAATGTGTTCTGCTGGATACAGAGCTCACCGTGGTTTCTAGGGTCACACTCAGCAGAGGCTGCAGCCCAAAGAGCACCCCTGTGTCTGGGTCATGGTACTGTTGGCTCTGCTCAAGAAGCAAAGCAGTCACCAGCACATTCAAACAGTATATTTTAAACATCCTTTAAATATCAAGGTGAGAAACAAGAAGGCAACATAATGTTATCAGAAAGATGTTAGCAAGTGAGGATAGCTGTGTAAAACTTGATGCTGAAAAGTGGCTCACCAGCTTCATTTCTTTGGCTTCTTGGGCAGTGGCCGCCAGAACAGCAAGATGTGAGGTTCATGGATCATATAACAGACCCGTCCGTGACCCTGCTCAACACCAATACTCCTCTGTTCAGATTCAGACATCAGATGGGTGTTAGGGACCAGCTTGGCTATGTCCTTGGGCTCCATGACATTCCGTACTCAAACTCTTTATCGCATTTGTCCAAATAGTAACTTTGTTTGTCTGACATGATCAATCTGCCTGAGGACCGTCAACCCCACGAAGCCAACCTCCAAATAACTCCTAACATGGCTATTTCTTGATTTGACACCTAGGATGGGGAAAATATAAAATAGCATAAAAAGGAACCATTTTCAGGTCCATATGGTTCCATGTCACTGGTTTCATATTGAGTCCTGAGTGGTTCTAGTCCACTCCTGCAAAGTGACTTTGGAACCATTTGTGTTCTGGAAAGGGAAAACATGATTTTAACATACAGAAGATGCCATACTTATAATTGAGTTGGGTATCCCAAGCTGTTCACTCTGATAGAAGACTGTAGCATTTTATTTCTTGGTTATAGATACAAATGAACCAAATCAGCTTTTTTTTTTTTTAACTTTGGGGAACTATTTTTTTAAAGATTTTTAATTGATTTTTTTTTTTTATCCTCACCTGAGGACATTTTTCCATTTTTGTTCAGATAGAGTGGGAAGGAGAGAGAGGAAGAGAGAGAGAGAGAGAAACATCGACGTGAAAGGGACACATCGAGTGGCTGCCTCCCGCACGACCCAACCAGGGCCGGGGACAAACTGCAACGGAGGTACGTGTCCTTAGTGGGAGCCAAACCCGGGCCTCTCTGGACCGCAGGCTGACGCTCTAACCGCTGAACCAAACCGGCCAGGGCTTAATTGATTTTCAGAGAGAGAAAGGAAGAAGGAGAAAAACATTGATCAGCTGCCTCCTGCACACCCCCACCTGGAGATGGAGCCCGAAACCTGGGCATGCGCCCTGACTGGGAATCGAACCGGCAATCTTTCGGTGCATAGGACGACACCCAACCAACTGAGCCACACCAGCCAGGGTCTACTTTTATTTTGTTTTCAGATACCATGTCCTGAAAACACGGATGAGTGTGACGCTCAGTTTCGAAGTCTGACAGCCTTTCCACAGAAACCAGCAGAGGTTCTGCAGAGCGGCGTGGATCCGTCACGTGTCACATCAGGTTCTTAGCGTAGGAGTGTCGTCTTTTCTGTGGCAGCGTCGTACAGCAGACCAGAAACTGGTTCAGATGTGTTCACTCTTGCCACTAACCAGTTTTGAGACCTGAACTGGACCCACTGAGGGGTCAAAAAAAGTACCATGGAAGTCAAGAAGTTACATCTTGCGTGGGGAATATCTTCTTTTATATGTTCAGTGGTGTTGTCTCCTGTCAGAGCAGTAGAGGCCTGGGTCAGGAATGAGGTTTCGAATAAATTCTCTTATTGCGTGGACTGAGGTCCGGTTATTAGCTAGGGAGGCTGGTTTACTCCATTAGGAACCTGCTTGTCACCTCTCTTGAGGGAAGGGTGGACAAGAAGGAACACCTGCCAGGCCTGGTCACACTCCAGCGCTGGTGCTCACTATCTGTGAGAGGGTAAGGCGCACACCCGGGGATGGGGCTGCACCCCTCCCAGATCCTAACTGTATGGTGAGTGATGCCACAGGAAAACGGAAAGAACAGAGACAGGGCTCAGTGAATTCTCCCACTCTTTCCTTCCTCTGTCCACCTACGCTGGGCCCACTTCCTCCCTGGGGTTTGGGGAAACGGCTTCTTAGGATTTGAGATTCATAGAGGTGTTTTTCAGAGAATGGAGGTCTGAAGAAAATTTGAGCTGCAACCCACCCTTATCTCCTAGTCACATAAACCAGAACATCTGAACCCTAAGCACACCCTCACTCCAATGTAACTTACTTCCTCCTGGTTCTTCTGAAAAGCTTTCCACTGTTTTGTCTCCCGATCTACTGAACTATAAGTTCCGTTTGGACCCTATCTTCTACACCTGAGACAATACTTGGCACATAGCTACCAATGAAGAACTGAATGAATAATGACTACAGATGATCTGAGTGCACAGTGGTTATTAAAAAGATTTCAGTGCTTCCTGGCCGGTGTGGCTCAGTGGTTTAGCGTCGACCCATGCACCAAAAGGTCCCTGGTTCAATTCTCGGTCAGGACACATGCCCATGTTGTGGGCCCGATCCCCAGTGGGAGGAGTGCAGGAGTTGGCCAATCGATGTTCTCTCTCATCGGTGTTTCTCTCTCCTCTCCCTCTCCCTTCCTCTCTCTCTAAAATCAATAAAGAAGAAAAAGAAAGGAAAGAACGAAAGAAAAAAAAAAAAAAAGATCTCAGTGCTGAACACCAGGTGGCCCTCGTCTCTCTAAGTCCCAACGACTTCTCCTGGAAACCAGACACTGTTGTAGGACCTTAAGGATTTTTGTGTTAAAGATACTTGCCTGGAGTCACACTGTTTATGGCAGAGTTAGGGACAGAACCTAACTCACAAAATAACCAAACTCTGGATGTGAGGGCGATCTGGCTGCGACATCTGTCACCCCATTGATCGCCAGGGTTGATTCGGCTGATCTGGCTGGCTAGGCGGGTGTCCCCCTCCTCCCTCACCGATCCATGTGCGTCCCTCCCGAAGCTGAGCGCAGCGCTCAGTCGAAGAGGACGACCTTCCCCCACAGAGGAGAGGACCGGTCTTTGGTCAAGGGTATATGAGTAGCTGCGCTCCCCTGCTAGAACCTCCAAACAAAATAACCAAACTCTGAAGTCATACTCCTATTCCTTGAGGTGCTGGCTTCAAAAGAGCTCCTTAGGCTGCCGCCTGGCAGCATTCAGACCTACAGTGACAAATTCACACCAAGCTGAAAAATTCAGCAGGGCTCTGGCAGAACCAGTGCACCAGGGTGAATGTTTCCTGAGGCCTCTGTCAGCTGGTGATGACAGCTAATTTCCCCAGAACTTTTGTGATTTCTGCAGCGAGGCTCCAAGTGGGTCCTTAACCAGCAGCAGCAGCAGCAGCAGCAGCACCTGGGAACTTGCTTGAAATGCAGCTTCTCGGGCTCCACCCACACCAGCTGAACCAGAGCTCAGGAAATGGTGTTCCAGAAGCCCTCAAGTGACTGACACATGCTAAAGGGTTCTGCGTGCCAGTAAAGCCTCCAGGTTCCCCGTGAGGGCACTGCTGACACAATGCGCCACGATACCATTTGCAAACTTTTCTCAAAATGAACTAAGTGATGATGTGGGTAATTTCAGCACAGCGGACACAGGTTAAGGGCCTGTGTTCGAGTCCTCTATGATCTTACACTTCTTTTGTTTTCCTCTACTAGATTCCCAGCCTTTCCTCCCTTTCTCTTCCTTACACCACATGACCCCACAGCCTCTCATCCTAACAAGGTAAAATACTTTGTGTCTGTGTCCCAAAGATGTATTTATAGTAGAGCAAGAGGCTCTACTATAAAGAAAACACGGGAAGAACTAAAGGATTAGTAAGCTAGGTCCTCTCCAATTCCACCCCTGATCCTCAGAAAGGCACACTTTTTACATCCCAGTCTAGTTCAGTGGTTCTCAAAGTGATCCAGAACCTCTCAGCCCTGGCCAGTTTGGCTCAGCAGTTGGAGTGTCAGCCTGCGGACCAGAGAGTCCCGGGTTTGGTTCCCGCTAGGGGCACATACCAAAAACAAACAAACAAAACTTCTCAGAGGTCCCGAAACATTCTCGGGGGGTGGGGGGGTAGGGGAGGGTGGTCAAAACTACTTTCCTAACACTGTTATTGGCCTCGTTGATGTTCATTCTTTTTTTTTCTTCCTTTATTGATTTTCGAAAGAGAAGAACAGAGAGGGATAGAAACATCGATGAGAGAGAACATCGATTGGCCGCCTCCTGCATACCCCCCACTGGGGATTTGGTCTACAAACTGGGCATGTGCCCTGACCAGGAATCGAACCGGCTACCTCTTCTTGGTGCATGGGTCAACACTCAGCCACTGAGCCATGAGCCGGGCTATACTTGTTATTTTTGTCTTAAAAGTGGTTCAATTTCTGCCCGGCTGGTTTGGCTCAGTGGTTAGAGTGTCCCCAGCAGACTGAAGGGTCACAGGTTTGATTCTAAACAAGGGTGTGTACCTCAGTTGCACGTTCAATCCCAGGCCCAGTTGGGGTTGTGCAGGAGGCAACCAATTGATGTCTCTCTATCACATTGAAGTTCTCTCTCTCCCTTCCTCCCATTCTGAAAAAAAAAAAAAAAAATCAATGGAAAAATATCCTCTGGTAAGGATTAACAAAAACATAAAAAGGTTCCATTTCTGCCCTGACCAGTGTGGCTCAGTTGGTTGAATGTCCTTCCATGCACCTAAAGGTCACAGGTTCCATTCCTGATCAGGGCCCATGCCCAGCAAGGTTGTACACTCATTCCCCAGTAGGGGGTGTGCAAGAGGCAGCCAAGCAATGTTTTTCTGTGTACAGACATAGTTTTTATGTGTGTGGTTTGTAATTTTTAAATTTGTTTCTTTATTGTATTACAGATGTCCCTCCTTTTTTCCCCCATTGACACCCTCCTCCCCGCTCCCTCCTCCCACCTTCACTGCACTGTTGTCTGTGGCCACTGATTATGCATATATGCATAGAAGTTCTTTGGTTTATCTCTTCCCATCCTCCTGGACATAACAATTTTATTTTTCCTTTAATATTGGCTTACGACTGGCCTAATCTACTCTGTAGGAAGTCGGTTATGATTATATACAGCAAGGGAACAGTTTCTTTACATACACTGGAAATGACAGTGTCCAAAAGCCAGTAGTATAGGAAGAAAGTAGGGGATGCGACAAGTGGCCTGTCTGGGAATGAACCAAAGCATAAAATTAATTTGCAACTTTGATTTACTCCACAGATTGCTTACTAACTAGGAAAGGGTTATGGGAACCCAGAGGCAGGTGAAATATGCAATGGCTTGTAAATCATATTGGTGGGAACTCACCCAATTCCATACCCACTTATGAGCCCCAGCAGATGCTGTGTGGCATCTCCCTCCCAGTCACCAGGTAATTCCTTAATTAGAGACATCAGCACAAGATTGTCATTCACTTTTCCGCATACTTTATTTGTTACAAACATACAATTTTTTAAATATAGACTGTAAAACTCCATTTGCAAAAGTCTGCTATTGGAAGGAGTACACACCAGCAGTAAGGATTCTTACACTTTTTTCTCTCTGAGTTTTTCTGTCAGTTTTGCTAGTTGGTGGTAATTACGGGACCCGCCATTTTAGAGACCTGTCTGAAGATTCTGGCTGTATTCACGTGCTCTTTTGAAGCAGCCCTGCTCATCTCGAAATTGACCGCAATCTGAGCTTCAACCTCCAGGCAGCGAGATCAACAGCCCATCTAGACTCTGTTTTTGAAGTTTCCAGGAAGTATGGTTTCTGAATGGGTACTGCACTTCACGGATTTGTTTGAATTGCCCATGCAGCTGTTTGTTAAAGTGCATTCTTCTTTTAAAAAATAAGAGGAATAATCTTTACTCTTTAACCAAGGTACTTTAAAAAAATGAACTTTTTGGTCTCTCAGCAGATATTCCCAAATTGATCCTATCACTACAAATTTTAGTGTTCTATTTACAAATATTTATAGGGTTACAGGTGGAGGGGACCTTATAAAATTAAAGGTGCAGCTTCTCTTGAAGCAGAAGTCAGTCCTACAAATTCACACATAAGAACACACACTTGGTTTACAATGCACAGCAGGTGGGTATTTACACAGACTGAAGACACCCCAAAACCCCTTTTAATGTAACTTCCATTGCTTCTCAGCCTTTCGGCCAAGATCAAGTGTAAAGTGACTTCCAACCTAAACTCTAGTTGTACATCTAAAAAGACCAGGAAGCTGTCTCCTGCTGTCAAGATTTGGTTTTACTTCATTCAAGTGAAGCCTGGAGATTCTCCACCAGCAGGACATCAGCCTCACTTTGGAGTGAAGAATCTAATCTAAGGAAGCCCTGGTAGATACGACTGGAAACATCTCAACACAAACAGACTTTTAAAGGTGATCATGGAAAAACACCTGCATGAAGGTGCAAAAGGAAGCATAAGTCCCTAATTTCCATAGAACTTTAGAAAAAAGAAGTCCAAATACAATGATAATCTTAACATTATTCAAATATTGATAATCATCAAAAAAACCTCAAATATACTTGCCTGCTACCGTAACATGCGAAGCTGCCCCCTTTATAAGTATGCCCTGCTCTGCACTTGCCCACTGTTACCTTCCAGGGGTCCAGAGCTTTTGCACACAAGGGACATGCAGGCTGCTGGGAGAACAGGGTCTACATCTCCTGTCTGCAAAGCTGAACGTGAAACTCCCAAATCCCTACACCTGTGCTTAGTGATAGAATTTTTTCAATTTTCTTAGGACTCCCCCTGCAGTTATATGCTCCTGAAAAGGCAATTTTAAAGGGAGAAAAATACTACTTGCTCTGCTATTTCTAAACATAAAGATCTTTTTGAATCAGCCTGATCTTGTGACACAGGGTAAGACTGGGGATGAAAGTTTACCTTTTAGGAATAAGGAGTGGTCTAAATCAATTTTCTTGAAAGAGTTAGCTGTTGAAATTATTGAAGGTAGGATTAAAAAAAATTGCTGGTGGACAATGAACTTGGACAGGTCTATCGCTTTCTCTCCAATACTCGGAGCCCACATTTCATCACACTAAAGATATAACCAGCCCTCGCTTACAGGTGTCAGTGGGACACTGCATGCAACACAGGGAAGATGAAATTTGCTCCTAGACTCAAAATCTCATGTTAATTACAAGTACAGTCCTACTCTATTGCTGCTGTTCTAACATGGCTTTGCCTGTCCCAATTGGAATGTCTGATTCAAGAGGCATGAGTCAGATTTTCAAATGAAAAGTAAAAGATTGTGAATAAAGGTGATTACATTGATGACATATTCCCTATTTCATTAGGAAATATACACTCATAAAGGTCTTACTTAGATCAGAGGTACAGATACCAATTGGGAATTACTTGATTAGTAAGTCTTCATTTTTTCATTTTCCAAATTTAATTTTTGGTACTGACAATTGGACCACATTTGTTAAGAGTGTTAAAGTATCAGTAATGAAACTGTTTTAAGACTGAGGACTTGAAATGGCGACTTTAAATAGTCTATCTCTTGAAACTTCTGGGGTCTAACATTTGAAAATTAATGGCTGCTTTCTAGATTAAAAATGGGAAATGAAGTTATAATTTGCCATTTCTATCTTATATTTGAAATTTCAAATAGGGCATCGACATGCACTTTTTTTTGTCTATATTTTTCTTAAGGTAAATGTGTTTTTCTGGGTTTTTTTTTTTTTGTCTTTTCTACAAACTATTTCCCCCCTCCCCCAGCCCCACCCACACACCCACTATTCAGTTTATTCAATGGGAATAGTAACTGTTTAGGAAGACATCTAATTGATTTACAGTACTCTAAAACTAACCCTGAAAACTGAATCTCATTCATTTACAATAACTCAGTGCTGTTGTTGACAAAAAAAGTTACCTTAAGGCTCAAGGGAAAGTAACTTATAAACTGTGAATGCAGCATTGTTCACTGTCCCATCCACTGGAAGCTAGCAAAATGCATTCTGGATCAATAATACAAACTTTCTAACATTAGCAAAGATTTCTACTCTTCATAGAGTTAGAATAATATTCATAAGCAGATTATCTAGGGGAGCCTGAGAAACCATGATCCACATTACACAAAGATTCCATGTATTTCATGATCAAAAAGTGCTTTATCTTGAGAAAAACGGCAGGGTTAAAAAAAATGGCAATATACAATGTATCACTCCCCACTTCCTCAAGTGAGTGCAAAATGGAAAAGGAGCAAAAAGATGGGAGGCCCTGCTCTCTGAACAGGCCTATGCATGTGATTTTTAAGGGTGTGCTAAATTAAAATTATTTTTTAAGAGTTAACAGTGGGATTTCACACCACTATATATATTCTAAAACCTGAGATTGGACATCAAAGCAGCCAACTTTGTACTTATCAGAGCAATTCTGATACTTCCTAAAAATAGAAAAAAACTCAATTTGATTAATAACTCCGGGATCAAAACCACTAAATTTCCCCAATCAAAAAGGAGACCAATCACAAACACATTAGGTACTAAGAGTGCTGCAGAACGACTCTTGGCAAACGAGTCATTTTTACATAAGCAAGTCACTTCTCTCCTTCCCCTTCTCACCAATCAAGGCCACACTATTTTCAAATGAATATCTACTGAGAGATCAGTTGTGCATTGGACAAAGTACCATAACTGGGTTAAAATGAAAACAAAATTTACAGTGAAGAATACTTATGTGCATAGCTTACACACTCAAGCTTCTCCTTAATTTCATCTACTTCAAGGTAAGGTAGACACAAGCGAATTGTCACCTTTTAATACCTTGTGTAGATCACTCTACCCCCTGTAAAGCCAGTCAAGGTCACATTTAACAAAGCATCCTCAGCAACTAGAGTGCCTGAAGTGTGCAGCCGTTTACAGACCACTCAATATGAGGGCATTATTATAACCAGCCTCTTCTGCCCACAACCCTGCATTTTCAGATAAGACAGGATAATTGTTTTGTTTTGAGAAAATTGAAGCGTGAATCTCTTGAAAGACCTGCAATTTATTGCAAAGTGACTGAGAGGTAACAAAGGAAGCAGGTTAATGGCTGCCTGCACCAAAGGCCTCTCAATCATTTTGCAATAAATATTATGGAAAGTGACTTGACAAGCAGCCGTGTCTGTATCACAGCCACAGTCATTTGTACCACCTACATGCCTCCCATAGTAACATAGGGTGTCTGGGTTTTGGTTTGGTTTTCGCTTTGATTTTTGGTGCCATCCAGATTTACACGTTGTTCTGTGCAGCACCTGCACTGACAACTTCCTCTGCCGACAAGAACTACAGTTCTCCATGAATGACAGGTAGGGACAATAGAAACCAGAAGGGAATCATGGGATATTGTCAGAGTTTTTTGCTCTTTCAATTCTGTTCCTAAAATTGTGGACTTCTCACTTCTTTAACTGCAGTAGTTTGAGAAACAAACATTTTACCAATTACTGGAAACAAAATTTTACTTCCCTACTTCTCAGGAATACAACGATTTTGAACATGTCATTAGCTGGGATGTTTGCCAAAGTCAAAAACAAGCCCTAAATCACTGTTCATAGCAGTGGTTGAACACAAAACGTTTTCTGCCTAGATCTAACAAAGATTATTTCCTTTAATAAGCAATACCTATGACCAAGTTCTGAAAGTTAGCCCGTTAATACTGCCTTGTTTAACAAACCACACATTATAAGCGTAGTTTCTATTGTCCCTAGTGACTGGATGGAGGATCAGTGAAGTGCTACAATCAATCCACATCCTTCTGTAACCTTCCTGCAGTGGGAAGAGAGGCCATCAACCACCCTGCAGGAGAAACAAACCTTTGAGATTGGTTAAGACTTAAAACCCACCACTATGACATTTACCACTTAACCTTACATAGGCAGGTCAAAATTTTAATATAAATTACTTTTCCAACACATAGCTTATGCATTCTTTGCTCCTTTTTTTGGAGGATTCTCAAATTGATATCTAAAGATTTACATATGATATATTACTGTTATATGGTCTAATGACTAAGAAAATTTCTCTGGTAACCAAAGCTGATTCCATATATGGTAGTGTTCTTGGCATATACTCTATATGCCTCAGACCATTTCCACATTCTTTCTATTCAGCTAATTATAGCTTAGTAGCCACTGGTGAGGATTGTGAAGACCCTGTCATTTCTACAGAATAGAAAGGCAAGGCTAGTTACTGCAATTCAGCCAAACAAAAA
Source organism: Tadarida brasiliensis (assembly GCA_030848825.1). Classification (NCBI taxonomy): domain Eukaryota; kingdom Metazoa; phylum Chordata; class Mammalia; order Chiroptera; family Molossidae; genus Tadarida; species Tadarida brasiliensis. The sequence goes on along the minus strand of CM061267.1, from coordinate 101,407,709 downwards.
GAACAGAAAAAAGAATAAACCAACCCCTTAAAAAGGAGAGGTACCGCACCTTTGCAAAATTGAACTGGCTCACTGCAGCTGAGCAACAGAACCACCACTTAAGCAAGAAAACAAGTTGGTCTATACAGGAATTGTACATGGTTTCAAAATGAAAAAGTTACAGCAATCAACTAATAGCTGCAAACTGAATTTTCATTGCTGCCTCAAAGTCTGAAACTTAAACAGTTTCTGCAGACCTAATGCTAGTTTCTCAGCTCCTTTACTAAAACTATTTAGGGATTTGTTCTCCGCAGCAAAGAAATAAAACACTCAAAACACATAGGTAAATACAGCAGGACATCATTGAAAACAGCTGCCTTGTAGTACAAAATACAGTACAAGTATACGGATGTCATTAAAACATCAAAAATACTATTGCTCCCATAGAATTTAGGAAACATTCTTTGCAACGGAGAAAAATTAAAAAAAAAAAAAAAGAGCTTTAAAAAAGTCTGTTTAAAAAGTCTACTGTGGATGATGAGAGTAGAGAAATTGTCTGAAAAGGGCACCAATGTTTGTGGCTCTTCCACTTTTAAAAATCGAAGATTAACAATATTCTGAATCACAGTCTAATTTTTTAAAAAGCCTAATTATATATACATGATTATTTCCCTCCCTCTCAGCCACAATGCATGAAAACGACCTTTTTGTATATCACTTATTTCCTAATAAATACAAAAAGATTGTATATATTGAATTATACCAAAATAATAAAAAGGGTATGCAATAAATTAAAAGGCAGCTCAAATAAAGGGCAGTCATGCAGTTAAAAAAAAAAAACAACACTAAGTGTGGACATGGGGTTACTTGCCTCCTGGCTGAGAAGGTGTCCCACAAAGCATACCTGAAAAACTTTGGAAAGAACATAGCTCCCATTCGATTCAAAGTTACCTAGGTCTATGACACTCAAATACCTTTTGATGGGGTGGGATTAACTTGATTAGTAAAAATCATTTCTACTGAAAATCCATTTAAAATATAGAAGAGGCGATCCTTGAAAACCCCAACTTTTATTCTTGAAAGACAGCTGGATAAACTGGCAAAAGCCAGTTTTGTTGAAATTTCAAGATGGTATAAAAATGCTTCCAGGATATAGTCAGCATATTCATGTTCACTCAGGCTCCACTGGATGGATTTCAGCTTCCAAAGGGCACAGTGCTTGCCTGACACACATCCATCATTTGCCAACTTTGATTGTGAGGTACTGATAACAATGGATCAAGTTTTTAAAAATTTATTTAAAAAGAATAAATGATGCTGGAATTCTGGACCTGAGGATCTTTAGTATTTGAACAAATCCACAGACTAAACTGAAGGTAGAGGAAGACTTCAGTTTTGGTTATTTCCAACTTTTCTGTGAGACGTATATTCCATTAAAGCTCAGGCTTGTAGCCACACTGTTCCTTTTTCAAGTTTTATGGGTTAAAATCCAGCCAAACAGTGGCTGAAACAGCCGAATTAGCCTTAATTCATTGGCTCACATGGTGGAGCCACAGGGATCTGGCTTTCAATCATACCTAAGCCATTTCTTGGTAATGACCTCCATGTTTAAGAGATCAGGGGAAGAACTTTAGTGAGCAGCAACCAAGCAACCAATCCACTCAAATAGTTTTTTCCTTGTGCTTTATGCCTGATTTTTCCTTGTGCCTTTATCTCAGCAACCCCCAACATAAAACTGCTCTTTCATCTTCAAAAAAAATTTGCCAACTTTTAAAATATTTTAGTAACCAATTCTAGTTCAAGGATTGACATCTGAATCTATTCGCATCCCGAAAGACAATTCTGCAGACACTGGGGTCTTGGTCCAGGTATTGTGCAAAACCATCTTTAAACAAAATGGATCCAATTTGTTTCTGTATTCCCCGATGACTTCTTGAATTCATATTTTGCCCTGTCCATGATTATTCGTTTTCATGAAACCTGTACCCTCAGAACTGGGTAACTGCAAAGGTCTCTCTCTTCTCAAGAATTCCATGAAGACTTAGATCCAAAATGCTGATTTCAATGAGGTGAAGGATTAGACACGGCAACAGTAAGGTCTGGAGATATCTTTAGACCAGGTTCCCAAGTACAACCCAAATCTAGCTGTTATCAAGAGGGTTGGATAATTCAGAAGTGTTCCTTGGCCCATGACGTTCGAGGACCTATTGCCACCAGGGTTATCCTGATGGGTTTAGGAACCTCAGTTTGGGAAACCACAGAAGCTGGGACTATTTTGCTCAGGTGAGACACTGTTGTTCTCTTTGCAGGTTGCTGTCAGCTCCTGGGAACTTGACTGCTTTTCTCTAATTGTCCGTGACTGTTCTCGTAAATAACTACATTATTTTAAATTTTGTTTTCTCCCTGTGGGCCTCCCTGGCTCTCCCTCCACCAGCTCACTGGGGAGGAGCAGGAAAGAGAGCTCTTTAGACGAGGGACGGCGGTGGGAGGGAGGCCTGTAGGGGAAGCTGGGCGTTTCAATCCTCATCCACCTCCTCGCCCTCAGACTCGTCCCCGCCGCCGCTGCCCCCCCCGCGTCGCTCGTACAGCTTATCCCTCTGCCGCTCCTGGATCTCCTTCATCTCATCCGCATACCGGCAAAAGGCGCCCCCGAACTTGCCCCAGGCCTTGAAGGGGACGGTGATGGCGTTGCGGTAGGACGGCTTCACCTCGCTCACGCGCAGAAACACCCCGTATTTGTTGCAGCCCACGTCGAAGAAGAAGCGCTTCGAGTCCACCGTGATGGAGGTGCCCTCCGGGAGCTCCCCGTACAGGCCGCCGCCGGGGCCCCCCGCGCCGCCGCCCGGGCCGCCCGCCAGCTCGTCGTCGTCGCCGCCGTAGTCGTCGATGAGCTTGGCCAGCGCGTCGCGGAACTCGATGAGGCCCTGCGCGGGCAGCGCGATGGTCTGGCCGCTCTGCAGGCCTCCGGGCGCGGGGCCGCCGCGCGTCACCGTCTGGCGGATGCGCAGGAAGCGGCCGCGCTGGTTCTCCTTGAGGTCCAGGTAGTACTTGCGGTTCTCGCGCACCAGGAACTCGCTCTTGAGCGCGCGCCGCGGCCCGCCGCCCTCCTCGGCCGCCGCCGCCGCCGCCACCTGCTCGGGGCTGCTGGGGCCCAGCTGCGCGTAGTGCTCGATGAAGTCGCCCAGGTAGTCGCGGAACTCGGCGGCCACGGCCATGGACAGCGTGAGGCGGCTCTTGGAGCCGCCCGCGCCCACCTCGGCGATCTTGAGGAAGCGGCCCTTGGCGTTCTGCTTCACGTCCAGGTAGAAGCGCTTGTTCTGGATGTCCAGCCGCTTCGAGGCCAGCTCCTGCGTCTCCTGCTCGCCGCCGCCGCGGGACGCGGGCTGGAAGCCGCCGGGCCCGCCGCCGCCGCGCTCGCTGCCGCTGTCGCCGTCCGCCATCTTCTCGGCCGCCGCGCCCTGGCCGCCGCCGCCGCGCCCTGGCCGCCGCCCGCCGCCCGCCGCGCTCGCGCCCCTGCCCTCCGCCCTGCGGCTCGCTCTCCGCGGCCCCCCAGCCTCGCTGCCGGCCCGCTCACTCGCTCCGGCCGCTCATCGCTGGCCGCCGCCCCCCATCGCCCCCGCGCCCCGCCCCTTCCGCCCCGGCCGGCGCCCGCTTCCGGCGCGCGTTCGCGTGACGCCACCCGCCACGCCCACCCCGTCCTCGCGGCCGGAAGCGCCGCGCGCGGCGGCGGGGCGCAGAGAAGTGACGTCACAGGAGGGCGGTGGGCGGGGGGTGACGGGAATGCTGCGTCCTGGTGGTGGTGCTGGTCTCGCGTGTGTTGTGGGCGAGGCGCGCCCGCGCACCGCTGGAACGCCGGTCTTTGTGGAGGGAGGCGTTCGAGGACGGGGGTGTTGGGGTCGTGCCGCTCGGAGCACAGCCGACGGACTGTCGGAACCGTGGTGCGTGGGAAGTGGGGAGCGTGGCCCCCAGGAAGGGCGAGCGCGCCAGGAGCGTGCCCTGGGCCTTGGTTGGCGTGCGCCGCACGGAAGGCCCGCACGGACGTGCGACGTCACCGCCGTGGTCTTTACGACGCAGGAAGCCGCGGGGGGCGCCTCCGGCCCCCAGTGCAGGCGCCCACGACCTCCTTCCGTGTCACCCGAGGAGCCCGTCTCGTGCGACGTGCAGAAACGAGCGGCGGAAGTAGGGGCGGGCCTCTGAGGGAGGGCGGCCGCGCGCCTGGTCAGCTCCCGGCCCTGCCTCCCGGGGTTGCTGTGGGAACGAGTGCGACACGACGTGTGGCGAAGAGGTTGACCTACACGGGGGTCCGGGAGGACCCCGTCCCCTGGGAGAGCCCCGCCCTTAGCTCCTTCCCTCTGGGAAAGGGCTCCCTGCTCTTTTCTCTCCTCTTCTCCGTGTGGCTCGACCCGATGCGCGGACTGGGTTGCAGTCCTTCCTTTTTCTCAAGTAAATCCTTTTTGGTGATGGGATTCTTAGCTGATTTTGTTTCACGGTCGCTAAATGATATCAAGCATATAAAACAAACAACCCGACACAAAGGAGGAAGGTCTCCAAGTATTAAGCACCCCTGCTGCTGTTTGGCAAAAAGACCGGGGCGGATCCTTTTCTAGTGCATGGACGTGGTGATTGTGTGCGAGGTGCCTCCCTCAAACCTTGTTATGACACTGGCACATAACCCATCTCCCTGGAAAAAACACACACATTCGAACAAAATTAGACTAACAGTAGGATCCAGGGGAAGACATGAAGTCTGGGGGCCTTGGACATTTCTGTCTTGGAGAGGATGTGGGCATTTTGAATTCTTAGGGAAGGAATGTGATGTCAGGCGTCATCTGGCCTTCATGAAAGATGTGCACACAACTCCCTCTAATTTCTTGCTAACCATACCACTTCCCTACATGGGGACCCCAACATGAGAAGGATTCACTACCCCCTGTTCATTTTCTTTATTTTTTATTTTTTTATCCTCACCCAGGACATTTTTGCATATTTATCTTCAGATAGAGCTGGAGGGAGAGAGGGAGGAAGAGAGAAACATGGATGTGAGACACATGGACTGGCTGCCACCCATACAACCCCAACTGGGCAGGGACAAGCTGCAACTGAAGTACATGCCCTTAGCAGGAACCAAACCCGGGACTCTCTGGTCTGCTGGCCAAAGCTCTAACCACTGAGCCAAACCGGCCAGGGCATCAGGTTGGTTTTAACAGGTTATGTTGTCGAGTTAGATTTATTATGTGAAGATGAGTAAACAGAAACCTCATGGGGAGGATTTGTCCGGGAGCTCATGCTCAACTTTTCATCAATTACCCCAAGCTGGAATGTACCTCCTTTCCACCCCCCACGGGAGATGTTTTCTCCTCTACTCCAGCAGGAAGAAGGTGGACGTCCTCCTCCACCTAACCCCTGAGCCAGTGAGCGATGGTTACAACCCAGCCAATGAAAAGCCACCACACTCTGAACTCCCAGGTTCCTCCAATGGGCTCTTTGTTGATAACAGCCCCTTCGCACTCCTCCTTGCCTCTATAAAAGAATGTTCCTCTCTGCTCTGGACTTACCCTGGTTCGCCTGCCATTAGACTGAATGTCCACATTGCAGTTTGTTGTTGTTAATCCTGACCCAAGGATATTTTTTTCCATTGACTTTTAGAGAAGGTGGAAGGGTGGGAGGGAAAATTGGGAGAGAGAGAAACATGGATGTGAGAGAGACACATCAATTGGCTGCCTTCCACATGTGCCCTGGCAGGGGCAGGGAACTGAACCTGCAACCCAGGTTTGTTCCCTTGAGCGGGAATAGAACCCCCAACCATTTGGATATCAGGCGACACTCCAACCACTGAACCACACTGGCCAGGGCTACAGTTTGGTTTTTGAAATATATGTGAGTCTGGCCTTGTCCAGTGTGGCTCATCAGTTGGAGTGATGGCCATCAGACCAGGGGGTCATGAGTTCAGTTCTGGTCAAGGGCATGTGCTTGGGTTGCAGGTTCGATCCCTGGACCCATTTGGGGTCGCGTGGGAGGTGGCCAGTCGATGTTTCTCTCTTGCATCCATGTTTCTCTCTCTCTCTCCCTCCCTCCCTTCCTTCCACTGTATCTGAAAAATCAATGGAAAGGTATCCTCAGGTGAGGATTAAAAAAAATTTTTTTAATATACGTGATTTTGTCATACATTTATATTGTATATTTAACTCTAGTTTAGCTGGAATATATTTTGGTGTGTGAAGGGAAGAATCTAAAACATTTCCTTCAAATGACCAGTTGTCCCAGTACTATTTATTGAATAACGCTCCAAGGACACATCTCAACAGGTGGAGATGGATGTAGTTTATTTTGGGCCAAGGGAACATTTGTTCCCAGATGGCTAGAGGTCTCGTTTGGCTGGAGCCGGGGATCTGTGAGGAGGGGGTGAGAACAGCAGAGTGGAAGGCAGCTGGACTGGGGTTCATGGGGGAGTTTGGACTTGAGTCAAGGGGTACCCTGGAACTGTGTAAACAGGAGCGTGATGTGTCCACTCTGTGCCTCCGGGAGGTGACTTGTGACAGAGGCCAGCGTGTGTGGGCTCGGTTAGGGGGTGGTGATGTGTTGCAGACCCAGGCCAGGGGGACTGGACGTGGGGCTGGAGAGGGAGGGAGAATGTGGGGTTTGCGGGCTTCTAGGAGAAGGGTCAAGACTTAAAAACCTAACATGGTGATGTGAGAGAGAACTAAAGGGCGATTTCAGAGAGGACGCTGTGAGTGACCAGCTCCCAAGGCTGTTGGGGAAGCAGGAGTTCTTGTCGGAGATGATAGGGAACTCTGAGTTGCGACCTCAGAGGGCCTGATGCTGCAAACCGGAGGGCTCCTCCCCCGCACAGTTCACAATGAACTGCACACTACAGAGCGAGCTGCTTCGCAGCATTTCTGGAATATTAAACATTTCCCCCGGAAGTTGATCGCTTGTTGGTGGCTTTAAGCACCTGTTGTGATTGCTTTTTGGCAGCATGAAGGAGAGGAGCTGTAAGTCTTGGCATGTTAAGTTTGAGGAGCTGGCTAGATGCCCAGGGAGAGATGTCTAAGCAGCTGTGGGACCCAGACAAGTGGAGTCAGGAATGGGGGCAGCAGCGGACATGCGGGTTTGGGAGCCGCCACAGACAGGGTGGGCTTGCTGTCAGCTCCCAGGAGGCTGCACAGAGAGGTCAGGGACAGGTGAACACGATGGGGGAGAGAAAGGCCCAGGGGTCAGATGTTACAGTTACTGCCGAGCTTACACGGGCACCTCCCACAGGTCCAGAAATGTGCTGAGAGGCACGCACATCTCAGGAGAGGAGCAGAGACTAGCTCAGGTCTCCCTTGCTGACTCCTGTCTGACGCTGCCACCTTGGGGGAAACATGGAAGCCAGATGTCACACTGTTAACGAGGGGATACATGGGCAGGACTATGGGTTGGGGGCTGCCCAGGTGATGGGTAAAGGAGGACGGTAGAAGGATAGAGGGTGGCAGAAGGAAGCATGGAGCTGCCCAGGGAGACCTGAGCCAGCTGGGGTGGTGCTGGGGAAGAGGGTCATCAAGTAGGGCCTGGACTCAGTCATAGGGAAGGGGCTAGGCCCAGGGAAGCAAAAAGGTATCCTTTTTCTTCTGAGACCAGGGAGAGAGGAGGAGAGAGCTTCCGGTGAGAGGAGAGAAGCAGGAACTGATCGGGCAGAAAGGCTGCGTCTGTCCCAGGGCCCAAGAGTGAGGTGCGTGCTGAGGACGGGGCCACAGAGACTGAGGCCTGGGCAGGACGAGAACCCGGAGCCGCTGGTCTAGCCACGGCTGGGGCAGGTGGAGCAGGTGGAGGCCCTGAGGGAGTGAGGGACTGGGGACAGTGGCCTCAGCTGGCCGGCCTCTCTGCCTGGTTCCAGCCCAGGAGAAGGTGGAAGGCTCAGACCTCGCAGGGCATGCCTTTTTTTCCTTTTAAGCTTAAAGTGGAAACTCACACAACAGTTCAAGAATATTACTCTTTGCCCCTGCTGGTGTGGCTCAGTGGTTGAGCGTCGTCCCATGCACCAAGAGGTCTCCAGGTCCATTCCTGGTCAAGGCACATGCCCGGGCTGTGGGTTCAATCCCCAGTGGGGGGCATGCAGGAGGCAGCTGATCGATGTTTCTCTCTCACATAGATGTTTCTGTCTCTCTCTAAAAAAATGACTAAAAACACATTTAGAAAAAAAATAATAATAACACCCTGGGCTCCTCCCAGAGGCCAGAAGCTCTAAACCCACCTGTTCATCCCACACAGCCAGCGCTCCCAGGTACCCCGGAGCCCCTAGAGGTGCCCATGTCCTCGGACCATGCAGGCCTCTCTGCACCCTCTGCCTGGCTGTGACAGGCACTGCCCTGGCATCGCAGAGGGAGGTGTGCCCAGCTTGGGGGCACGGCCTTGCCCTGGATGGTGTTACTTGCAGGGCACCTGTGGGCTCCATGATCTGTAGAGACCCAGGGGTTGAGTGGGGAGCAGGCACTTAAAACTCAAACCTACCTTGTCTGTCTTTGGGGGGTATGTTTGTTGGACAAGAGAGTTGAAACCCCAACCCAACAACCTTAAAAGGAACAGAACCCCTAGAAATAGAACCGTTGGAAAGTATCAGCTGTGAGATAAACGGCTGAGGAGGCCACAGCTCGGGTCCCTGTCCTCGCCACCATGGGTGTGCGGGCCTTCTCCAGCTGCCCTCGGCTCAGCAGGCCCAGCTGTGCTCGCAAAGCCTCCAGTCAGGGCTCTCCTCCCAGCTGCTGTGGGAACAGGTGTGCTGTTTCCAAGTGCCCCTGAGGTCACTTGTGGTCCCTCCATGAAGCCGGACAACGGCCATCTGTCTGACTTCTCGTTTCATCCAGAAAATCCCAGAATTTTGTCCTCCCTCCAACACTTCCGCACACCTTCCAGAAGGCCGTCTGGCTCAGAACTGGCCCCACGCGGTTATCCCGTCTGCCCTTCGCCCAGATAGACGGGGCCCTCCCACAGGCTGGAGATGATGCCCCAGCCTCTGAGCACAAAGCGGGCTGAGTGACCGAGGGACGGTCCCTAGCCCGAGCTCGTGATGACGGCCTAAGCTACAGTCACAGCCTTTAAAGAAATCTTTACATGAAGGCAGTCACGGACCCCAGGAGCGGTTTCCTGAGCTGTGGGCAGGTGAGCATCAGTGTCAGCCCCTCAGCCGTGTTTGAAACCTAGGGTCCACAGCCTCTCCAGCCCTGGGTGTTGTCAGAGTCTTCGCGTTTGCCTAGGGTAGCTGGATGGCATGTTTTCCCTGTCCCGTGGTTGACATTTCCCTGTCCCGTGGTTGACATTTCCCTCCCGCCGTGGTTGACATTTCCCTCCCGCCGTGGTTGACATTTCCGTGCTGTTGGCTGCATGAAATGCCTGTCCATGGCTTTCTCCATGTTTCTTTTGGGCGAGGAGTTCTTAACACAATCACGTGTGCTTGTGCTCCTGCCTGCTCCCTTCCCACGGCCACCGCGTGGGGTCCTGGTGGCCCCTCAGGCCTTGCCCGTGAGCGCCCATGGGTCTCTGAAGCTGTAACCACTTTGCAGTGGGCTGTCACCTCATCACGAGCCCTGGTCTTCTCGCCGTTGGATTCCCTCACTCTGCAGCCTGGGCCGGGTGGCTCTAGCTGGCCATCCTGGCTCCTTCTCGGACTCCAGGCTGTGAGACCAGCCCCCAGCTCCCTCCAGCCTTGGCCCAGCTGTCCCCACCACGGGAGGCTCGGCCATGCCATCTGCTCCCAGGCCCGCTGGCCATGGGTGAACTAACCCACAGACAGAGCCCCACACCAGGGGTCCGTGCCACCGACCAGAGCCTTGAGCAGCCTGCATTTCCAAAGCCTGGCTGCTGTCTGTTCAGAGTACAGACAGGAAACAGCTCTAGGGCCAGGCAGGGTCACACCCTCTCCCCCATCAGTGGTGTTGTCCTGCCTGGTGGGAGAAGCGGGGGAGTTCACTCTCCTCCCCTGCTCTTCCTCCTCCTCCCCCTGCCCCTCCTCCTCTTCCTCCCCCTCCTGCTCCCCTTCCTCTTCCTCTCCCCTCCCCCCTCATCCTCTTCTACTCCCCCTTCCCCTCCTCCTCCTCTTCCCCCACTTTCTTCTTTAATGTAAGTTTGAGTTCAGGAGATAGAAATGTGTTTTAATATTTTAAAATATTGATTGGTATTTTAGAGAGGAAGGGAGAGAGACATCGATTGTTGTTTCACTCACTTATGTATTCATTGTTTGACTCTTGTATGTGCCCTGACCAGGCATTGAACCCACAACATTGGCTTATTGGGATGACCCTCTAACCAACTGAGCTACCCGGCCAGGGCTAGAAATATTTTTAAAGTATAATTTATTAAAACCTTACTACTCACCTGGTGTGGCTCACTGGTAGAGTATCGACCCATGCACCAAGAGGTCACCAGTTCCATTCCCGGTCAGGCCACATGCCCAGGTTGTGGGCCCGGTCCCCAGTAGGGGGCATGCAGGAGGCAGCCAGTCGATGTTCTTTCTCATCGATGTTTCTATCTCTCTCTCCCTTCCTCTCTTGCTAAAATCAATAAAGAAAAATATTTAAAAAAATAAAAATAGCCCTGGCCGGTTTGGCTCAGCGGTTAGAGTGTCGGCCCGCAGACCAGAGAGACCTGGGTTCAGTTCCCGCTGAGGGCATGTACCTTGGTTGCAGTTTGTCCCCGGCCCCAGTGGGGTCGTGTGGGTGGCGACCACTCAGTGTGTCTCTCTCACATCGATGTTTCTCTCTCCCTCTCTCCCTCCTGCTCTTTCTGAAGATAAATGCAAAAATGTCCTTGGGTGAGGATAAAAAAAAATTTTTTTTAAATAAAAATAAAACCTTACTAATCCCGGCCGGTGGGGCTCAGTGGATTGAGCATCGTCCCATGGACTGAGAGGTCCTGGTTCGATTCCCCGGTCAGGGCACATGCCTGGGTTTCGGGTTCGATCCCTAGTAGGGGGAGTGCAGGAGGTGGCCGATCAATGTGTCTCATCGATGTTTCTATCTCTTTCTCCCTTCCTCTTTCTAAAAAAATCAATAAAAACATATTTTTAAAAAACTTACTAAAATGTTAAGGGAATTTAAAGTGAAAAAATTCGCACCGAGCGCTACGGCCTTGTGGACCTGTTCACCCATTTTCGTTTCTCTGGTTCGTGCCTGGTGTCTGTCAACACGCGTGTCCGCCTGCACGTTGCACGGAGTGTGCGGTCATGTGGCACATTGGAAACAGACGTTTCCTCCTCTATCCCCGCTCTGCGTCATCGCAGCAGACCCTTCGTCCCTCCTCACGTCGCTGTGGTGACCACCCGTTTAAACAGGCCGGCACTCTCCATTCAGGCTTAGAAGTGGCTTGTTTCTGGTTCTTTTTGCTATAAGCAATGCTCCTGTGAAGATTGTTTTCACTCCCCATCTGCAGGGTGGCCCTCAGGGGGCGGCAGCACCTGGGCACCCCCTTTCCAGATTGGTCTCCACGCCCGAGGTGGGCCGATCTGCTCCCCATGACTTTAGTGCTGTGGTGTCTCTCAGTAGGTTTCCAGACGTGGGAGACGTAACTTCACATGGGGCACTTGAGGAGGTCACTGCAACGCCTGTGGGGTCTGTGAGTGTCCCACTCGCTGGGTGGCCCCGGCACCCCCCGCCACCCGCTCCTCTCATTCTTCCGGATGGAACTCAAAGCGCCTCCTCTCGGCCTCGGGGTTCCTGTGCTGCCTTAGGTCTCCCGTGTTCATTGGTGGCTTAGGGTTAGCCCCGGCTCCCAGGACACCTGGGACGTGCCGAGTGGCTCTAGGACGCGGCGACAGTGGCTGGGCTGGACAGGGGGAAGGAAGGGTCTGCCTCCATGGGGTGTCAGGCAGTTTAGGTGGAGGGTGGGGCTGCTGAGAGTGTCTGCAGAACCCTGACCCTGATCCAGACGCACTGGGAAGAGGCAGAGGAGGCAGGCCGTCCACGGGTCCGTCCTGGAGAGGGGAGGCCATGGGGCCAGAGGGGAGGCTGTGCACTTGCCTTCTCAGCCGTGACAAACCCCACGGACCGGAGCTCACACAGCAGACATTCCTCCTCTCCCAGCCAGGAGGCCGGACGTCCCCGACCTGGAGTCACAGGGTGGTTCTTCCGGAGGCCTCTCTCCTGGGCGTGTAGACAGCCGGCTGCTCCGTGACATCACGTGGTCGTCCCTCTGTCTGTCTGTGTCCTCACCTCCTCTTCTTATGGGACACCAGTCACACTGGGTCAGGGACTCACCCTGGTGACCTCCTTTTACCTCAGTCACCTCTTTATATTTATTTATTTATTTATTTATTCATCCTTACCCGAGGACATTTTTTGCATTTATCTTCAGATAGAGACGGGGGAAGAGAGAGAGAAACATCGACGTGAGAGAGACACATCGACTGGTTGCTACCTACATGACCCCAACCGGGGCCGGGGACAAACTGCAACCGAGGTACGTGCCCTGAGCGGGAACCGAACCCGGGACTCTCTGGTCCGCGGGCCGACGGTCTAAACGCTGAGCCAAACTGGCCAGCGCTCAGTCACCCCTTTAAAGGTTCTGAGGGTTAGAGCTCCTGGAGGTTAGAGCTTCATCGTGTGAATTTGGGGTACACAGGTAAGCCCATAACGGGCTGTAGCTCTAGGTGTTCACAGCAGGCCTGAGCCTATACCCCTGGGAGGGGCCTCCCCTGTCTGCAGAGCCCCCTCCGCTGCCACCCAGGCCTGGAGCTCTGCCACCAGTGTTCACGGGTGGGGGGAGGCTGGGGATCCCTTCTTGCACCTCCCCTCACACCTCTTCTTCGACCAGCCATCTACCCCCCTAAACTCCCACACAGGGTTGCCTATCCTTCCTACACCTGGGAAGGCCCCTCACAGGTGAGACTCTCCCGCGGGCCCTCAGGGGAAGCCATGAGCCTCACTAAAGAGGCTTTCAGATTCCTGGGAAGAGCTGGGACCCTCCCAGCAGCTTGAGTGGGACGGTGGGACCTGTGGGAGCCTCTGCACCCCCCACCCTGGGGCCATGGCCGGTGGGGGAGCCATCTGGCACCAGAGGTGCCCCAAGGAGAGCCCCGCCAGGACTGAGCCTCCACAGCTGGCTACTCCCGGGAAGGCCCTTGTGGCCCCCGTCTGTCCTGGGGCCACTGCGACTGGGTTTACCACCTACACTGGCCTCTGGCCTCCCTGCACTGCTGGCCTCCCCGCACTCCTGGCCTCTCCCCACTGCTGGGCTCCCCCCACATTGCTGGCCCCCCCACTCCTGGCCTCCCTACAGTGCTGCCCCCCCCCGCACTCCTGGCCCCCCCGCACTGCTGGCCTCTGGCCTCCCCACACTCCTGGCCTCCCCGCACTCCTGGCCCCCCCGCACTGCTGGCCTCTGGCCTCCCCACACTCCTGGCCTCCCCGCACTCCTGGCCTCCCTGCACTCCTGGCCCCCCCGCACTGCTGGCCTCTGGCCTCCCCGCACTCCTGGCCCCCCCGCACTGCTGGCCTCTGGCCTCCCCACACTGCTGGCCTCTGGCCTCCCCACACTCCTGGCCTCCCCGCACTCCTGGCCCCCCCGCACTGCTGGCCTCTGGCCCCCCCGCACTCCTGGCCTCCCCGCACTCCTGGCCCCCCCTCACTGCTGGCCTCTGGCCTCCCCGCACTCCTGGCCCCCCCGCACTGCTGGCCTCTGGCCCCCCCGCACTGCTGGCCTCTGGCCCCCCCGCACTCCTGGCCCCCCCGCACTCTGGCCTCCTGCCCGAAGCACAGTGTCTGACGCAGGGCAGGTTCTGGGCAGGTTCTGGGCAGGCTCTTGCAGGTGTTTGCTGCAGGAATGACTCGGGGAGGTTAGTAGCCAAGAAGCCTTCAGGGTGCTCGACCACTCACAAAGCAGAGGGTTGCTGAGGGACAGGACAAGTTGCCAGGACCATCTTTTCATGGTGGGGAGACGACAGCCACTGGCCCCGGGCCTGTCAGAGCCGTGGGCGGCCTGCCTGCGCCATCTGACCCCTGGCACTCCCTCGCCCTGCTCAGCCCACTCAGCATCTCCAGCCAAGGCTTCCCTGAAACACTTATAAAATGCTCAGGTGATCGGGAGGAGAGTGTCAATGGGGGGAAAAGGAGAACCATCTGTAACAAAAATAAATTAATAAAAATTGCAAAAAAGAAAAAAAACGCCCAGGCGAACTAGACCCAGCAGGAACAGCCGATCAGAGAGAAAATAAAAAGGGGATTTGGAAAGACCTACGTGTAAGGGCGAGCCCCTCGCTGGCTCAGCTGCGCCCTGCCGCGGTCGCAGACTTCATCCGCAAATGCCACCGGGCCGCGAAGGCAGCTCAGAAAATGAACAACTGCATTTCATTCCATTCAGGCAGGATAGACTTGTGGGTGATTTTCCCTCTGATTTAAAATTTCCATAAATGTTTTCCAAAATATCTACTCTGCAAACGCCGACAATGAGTCCCACGCAGAGGACAAGGCAAACACCAGCCACGTGGGGCTGCAGACTGCCACACTTCTGTGCCGTCGACTGCAAATGCAGGGGCTCCCTCACCCCCTTTTATGCTCTATACTTGTTAGAACCACTCACGGAACTAGGTAAGCGCGGTGCTTGCAGTCATAAAGGAAACAAGGGAAGAGCCAGAGGAAGAGGGACTTAGGGTGAGGTTGGAGCCGGTCCCCGTGGGTTGGTGTACACCACCTTCAGGGCCCACGAGTTCACCTGCAGACTCCCTGCTCCTCACTGTCCAGAGTGTCTGTGGACGCTTCATCACCTAGGCACGATTAACAAGATTGTTGGCCGTGACTGAATTCCAGCTCCAGCCCCCTTTTTCTGGAAGTGGAGGTGGGAGCTGATCCTGGGGCTGGCTAGCGCCCCCACCCCCAGTCACCTCATCAGCCTCAGCACAGCTGTGGTGCCCCCTCACCAGGTGGTCCTGAGGGTTTCAGGAGCTCTGCTGTACCGGGGCTTGGGGCCACCGAGAGCATCTGGGTGTGGGGACAGCGGATTGAGCTGGGGGGTCAGGGCTGAGGTAGCCTCAGGGGGGCACTCCACTCCCTTCCTGTCTCCCCAGGGTCTCAGGGCAGGAAGAGCCCAAGTGTTGGCACCGGAGCCCCTTTTCCCTCGGTTGAGAAATGAGGGTGTGAACCTTGAAGGTTAGCCGTGAAGGTCACACGAGGTGTATGTCGAAGGGCTTGGAAGGTGTCTGAAACAACGTGTACATCTGCCGTGGGGCAAGTTCCACACCTGCGGCCAGAAACTCAGACTGGGCCCTGGTGCAGGTGTGCAAGGAACGGCCGCTGCCCGAATCGTTCATTCGTCCCACTGTGCCTTTGATGGCGTCATCCACCAGTGCCCTTGGCGTGGCCCTCTGTTAGGTCATGAATATTTACAGACCACCTGCTAAGTGTGGTGTCTGGAAAGGTCCATGACCTTCAGTGGGGAAGTCCAGGGTGGGCAGACCACCTCCAGATGCCTGGGTTATTCCGGTGGAGGTGCCATGGAGGTGTTTGCACAAGCCACCACCTGGCCAGGGCCGAGCTGCCTGGAGGCGTCCAGCAGCCTGCTGTGCAGGTTCAGAAACCAGAAACCAGAGGCTGTCAGCGGCGTCCCGCCCGCCCCCTGGTGGCTGATCTCTGAACTTGGTGTGCACAGGAAACAACCAGGCCAAAGTGATGTCAGGGGGAACAAGATCAGAACGGTGGTGCGAGGCCAGGGGTGGTTACCCCAGATTAATGGTGGTCCTTGTACCTTCATGGGAGCGGGATACACGGTGACACATTTGCCAGAAGCCCCTGATGGTACATTTAAGACCCGAGGGGGAGGAGGGTGTCAATGGGGAAAAAAGAAGAAACATCTGTAACAAAAGTAAATTAAAAAAAAAAAAAAAGACTCGAGGTGTTATTGAATGTAAATTTCATGTGAAGCCCGGCTGCTGTGGCTCAGTGGATTGAGCGTGGTTCCGTGGACTGAGAGGTCCCGGTTGGAATCCCCGTCAGGGCGCATGCCCGGGTCGTGGGCTTGATCCCCAGTGGGGGGTGTGCAGGAGGCAGCCGATAGATGTATCTCTCACATTGATGTTTCTTTTTTTTTTAATTTTCTTTTCCTTATTGATTTTAGACAGAGAGGAAGGGAGAGGGAGAGAGAGACAGAAACATCGATGAGAGAGGACACCGATTGGCCGCCTCCCGCATGCCCCCCACTGGGGATCAGGCCCACAACCTGGACATGTGCCCTGACTGGGAATCGAACCAGCGACCTCTTGGTACATGGGTCGACGCTCAACCACTGAGCCACACCGGCTGGGCCACATTGATGTTTGTATCTCTCTCTCCCTCTCTCTCTCTCTAAAAAGTCAATAAAAATATATTTAAAAAAACCAGAAGCCTGTAAGCAGGCGCCAAGCCTCGTCCGCGACGTGATGTGAAGTTATCAGGGAAAAGTGTGCAGTGAAAGTTCTGAAGAGGAATGGGTGGGCTCTAGACGGAGGGACGAGGACAGTGTCAGTGGTGGGCTGTCAACAGGAGATTACAAAATGTTTTTATTGATTTTTAGAGAGGGGGGAAGGGAGAGGGAGAGAGAAAGAGAAACGTCAACATGAGAGCAGAACATCCATTGGCTGCCTCCTGCACACCCCCTACCAGGTCTCAAGCCTGCAACCCCAGCATGTGCCCTGACCGGAATCGAACGAGCCACACCAGCCAGGGCCAGGCTGGGGATGTAAGGGCCTTCTCTGTGAAATCCTGTCAGCTTTGTGCAAGTTTGAACATTTTCACGTTAAAATATCTTCCCGGCCGGTGTGGCTCAGCGGTTGGGCATCAACCCATGCCCCAAGAGGTCGCTGGTTCGATTCTGGTCAGGGCACATGCCCAGGTTGTGGGCCCGATCCCCAGTGGGGGGCATGCAGGAGGTGGCCAGCCAGTGTTCTCTCTCATCAATGTTTCTGTCTCTCCCTCTCTCTCTAAAATCAATAAAGAAAAAACAGTTTTTAAAAAAACGTCTCCCTTGAGTTTCTTTCCGGTGGCCATTCCCCTAGGGAGAAGGCCCGTGGGCAGCAGCCAAGGCGCCCAGCCCAAACGGCATGATCTAAAGCCCCCTTCCACAAGGCCTGCGGCACCGCCACGTGCTCTAACCAGCCGGCGCGGAAGATCCGCAGACGCAGGGCCCGACCAGCTCAAGCCCGCCGCCTCACTCCGCGCCCTGCGTCCGGACCCATCCGACCCTCAGCGAGAAGCGCCACAGCGAGGGACCACACCGCGTGCAAGCCGGCAGGGGCTTCAGCTCGGAGGAGTTGGGGTGGCCGGGACCATTGGGATCTCCGTGGATCCGAGGAGGCGGAGCAGGGCCAGCGCCCCTGCAGGCCAGCGTGCACGCCGAAGGAGCACCGCTCCAGGCTCAGACTCTTCCCCGAAGCCCTCGGGCCCTCCGGAGGGGGCAGTTCTGCTGAAGCATCAAGTTGGCCACCCAGCTGACAGGACCAGGCAGCCCACGTGGAATGCCTACAAGAAGGAGAGAGCCCGGGCTGTCACGGAGGAGGAGGACTGCAAGGCCTTTGCCAGTCTTCTCGTGGCCGCGCCAGTGCCCAGCTCTTTGGCATCCGGGCAGAGACAGCCAAGGAAGCTGCAGAACAGGATGTTGAAAAGAAAAAATAAAGTGCTGTGATTTTTAAAAAAAAAATGTCTCCCCGTAGGTGCCTGTGAGCGGGGTGACCTGTCTTTCCCTGGCCTCAGGGTGGCCAGGCCTAGGTGTTCGGGCGTGGTGGTGATAACAATGAGCAGGGAAGCTGAGTCTGATGGGTCCACCCCCTGCGGCCCGTGCCCAAGGAGCTGTGGAGATGGACACACTGGTGCCCACTGATCCAGATGGTGCCTGGGTGGTGGGCACCGGGCCTGTGCTTTCATGGGAGCGTTCCCGCAGGTGAGGGATCCCTCTGCTGCTCGGTGCCCTGGGATGTGGGGACTTTGCAGCTCTGCTGTTCTTGCCGTGGGCCGCTGTGGTCCCACTGTGGTCACTCCCTAAGGGAAGTAGGCAGGGAAGGGAGGCCAGGGGGCCTGAGGGCAGGGGAAGGGCAGTGCGAGACCCACCCAGTTTTAAT
The DNA here is from genome assembly GCA_030848825.1 of Tadarida brasiliensis. NCBI lineage: Eukaryota > Metazoa > Chordata > Mammalia > Chiroptera > Molossidae > Tadarida > Tadarida brasiliensis. The sequence continues at coordinate 101,389,678 of CM061267.1, read as the reverse complement.
GACAAGCTTGAACGAAAGTCAGTGGGTCTGCTGTCCTTGGGGCTGCCTCAGCCGGCATCCCCCAGGCACCTTCAGGGGCTGGCGTCAGGGCACAGTCAGGGTGGGGCCAGGGCCTGGCAGGGATTCTGCGCCCTGTGGGGAACCCTGAGGAGACGCAGGCAGCCTCGTTTCAGCTCAGCTTCTTGCTGGCAAGAGCAGCGTGGGCCCCGCCCTGTCCTTAGCGCTGCCATCACATCCTGCGTCCTCACCCACCATCAGAGAGCAGCTATGGGGATCTGCTGCACATTATAGTCTAATGTGTTCTGTTTTTTAATTTTTTTTCTTTATTGATTTTTGTTTTAGAGAGAGAGGAAGGGAGAGGGAGAGATAGAAATATCGATGAGAGAGAACATCAATGAGCCGCCTCCTGCATGCCCCCCACTGGGGATCGGGCCCACAACTTGGGCATGTGCCCTGACCGGGAATCGAACCGGCGACCTCTTGGTGCAGGGTCAACGCTCAACCACTGAGCCACACAGACTGGACTATAGTCTAATGTTTTACTTATTTATTTTTTTTATCCTCAATCGAGGACACTTTTGCATTTATCTTCAGATAGAGCGGGAGGGAGAGAGGGAGGAAGAGAGAGAAACATCAACATGAGAGAGGTACACTGAGTGGTCACCACCCACACGACCCCAACTGGGGCTGGGAACGGAACCCGGGACTCTCTGCTCCGCAGGCCGACGCTCTAACCGCTGAGCCAAACCGGCCAGGGCTAGTCTAATGTTTTATTGCAGTCAAGTGCTCATCGGTTTTACTGAAATATGTCATAGTTTAAAAGTTTTATGAGTATCATCTCTTGGCAGACAACTGCCATTGCAATTAAAAATAAATTACTGGATTGAGTTTTGAATAGCCAAGGGAACTTTATGATCTGGCTGTAACATTATGTTGAGAAATGGTTGGCATTCTGAGAAGCTCCGTCCAGCCTGGTGCGTGGATGCCATGTTGCCGGCCCAGGCTCTCCCACATTGTAGAAACAAGTGGATTGGAGACTTGTAACTGTTTCCCTAGGAGTCCCCAGAGAGAGCCGTCGGAGGAGGAGGGTGGCCCAGTGAGCTGTGGGATGATGCAGCCCCCAGCCCTGTCTGGAGGGGTCTGCACGCTTGTCTGCAGTTAGAAGGCCTTCGTTCTAGTTGTTGACCACGCGGGGACTTGGGAAGGCGGAGCAGGAGAGACTCGCAGGGAGGGGTGGGCCCCACGTTGGGGCCCTGCATCCCTCAAGGGCACAGAGGGCCACTGGCCTACAGCGACAGAACAGGGGTTGTTGGGAGCGATGTCACTGCAACAGGGACCTCCATGGTTTGACATAGTCCCTGGTGACCTCCATGGTTTAACATAGTCCCTGGAGAAGTGGATTCACTGCGTGGCAGGAATCACGCAGAACAGTGACTGAAGATACAGAGTAATGGGAAAATAAAAATGCAGGATGGCAACTGAAGGAGACTAATCTTTGCTTTCTCTGTTTATCTGCTAGCTGTCTGTTAGGAATCATTATAGAAATAACATGTAGATGATCAATAATATAGATGTTAGAATAGACCGCAGAAAGAAAAGACAAAAAAAAGTAATAAGAATTTAGAATAGGATTATAAAAAAATTAAGAGGAAGCTTGGAAAAGGAAAATAGGTCAAGAGCTAAGAGAAAGTTACAGGAATTGAAATAGAGGGTATGGGAAAGGAGAAAGTTAAATGATACATTGTCTGCATGTTTGTTAACAGAAAGGTTGCTAAGCAATAAGTCATATGGCAGAAAGTAATTGTAAAGGTTAAGAGCTATTAAACATCATTGTTATGTCTGGATGAAAAGTGAAAGGGTTAATAATGTTTTAACAGGATCAAACTCCATTCTGACCTTCAGTTACTGCACGTACACACCCTGGCAGATTCTTTTTTGTAAACCTAAGGGCCTTGAGACACCCAAAGAAAGCTGTAAAGATAAGGGGTTGAGGATGGCCTTGGGAAACTCAGAGAAACCATGAGAAAAAAGAGATTAATAGTTGCCCTGCTCCTGTCCCCCCTTCTCTGTATCAGCCCCCCTTAACGGTGCCAAGAATGTAGTTTTTTTTTCTGTAATTTGTGCCTTTAGAAGCAGGCAACTAAGAAGGCTCGTGGCTGGGATGTGAAAAGAGCCTCCCAGTCCGCCGGTGTGACAGCCCTCCGGTGTGATAAAGGGGAGCACCTCTGACTCGCGTCTCCTCTCTCTCACCGACTCCGTCCTCACCAAAGGGAAACCCTGACTGCTGAGGCTGGACCCCGGCAACGGGTGGAGCAGACAGGTGCTACCCAGTGGCCTCCCACTTGGGTCTCATGATGACTTCCTTTTATTGATCTTCAGATAGAATGGGAGAGAGAGGGAGAGAGAGAGAAACATCGACGTAAGAGAGACACATCGACTGGTTGCCTCCCACGTGACCCCGACCAGGGACGGGGACAAATCGCAACTGAGGTATGTGCCCTTAACCGGAATCGAACCTGCGACTCATTGGTCCGTGGGCCGACGCTCTAACCACTGAGCCAAACTGGCCAGGGGTCATGATGACTTCTTAGGTACAACACCAACATCAGTCCGTCTGTGAGTGCTCCGATCTGGCCCAGTGGTTAGGCGTAGGCATGACACAGGACACCAGTACCCAGCTCTGCCCACTCAGCACCCGGGGGGCCCAGGCAAGTCCCTGAACCTCCCACTTCCCCACCTGTCACAGCAGGGGATCAAGGGAACCCGGACCTTGCAGGTTCAGGCTGAGGTGACATTTGCGAAGCGCCTGGAACAGTGGCTTGTGGTCACCAGTGACACAGACGAGGGTTTGTGATGTGTACACTGAACGTAAGGGACGCGCCTGATCCGTGGCTGGAGTCCAATAACGGGATTCTGTCACCTTCCTCTCTCTAGCTTGTCACCAATGCCTGGAACGGGATCTCAGGATCCCAGAGTCCCAGGAAGCACCACCTGGCAGCTGCTCCCTTCCTTTCTGGAGGCTGGATGCAGGGCGTTTGGCTCTGGGCCCTGGGCGGGCACCAGCACTGCCGGCCCCCACATGCCAGGTGGTGTGCGGTGCCCCTCCAGGCTCCCTCACTGAGCCTCGTCTCAGCCGGGCAGCGGCTGGGCTTCCTTAAGAAGTGGGTGATGCTGCCCAGCCAGTGTGGCTCAGTGGTTGAGCATCAGCCCGTGAACAAAGTGGTCGCTGGTTGATTCCTGGTCAGGGCACATGCGCAGGTTGTGTGCTCGGTCCCCAGTAGGGGGCGTGCAGGAGGCACTTGATTGATGTTTCTATCTCTACCTCTCCCTAAAAAGTTAATTTAAAAAACATTAAAAATAAAGTATAGGCCCTGGCCGGTTTGGCTCAGCGGTTAGGGCATCGGCCCACGGACCAGAGAGTCCTGGGTTCGGTTCCCGCTAAGGGCACGTACCTCGGTTGCAGTTTGTCCCCAGCCCCGGTTGGGGTCGTGTGGGTGGCAACCACTCAATGTGTCTCACATCGATGTTTCTCTCTCTGTTCCTCCCTCTCTCCCTCCTGCTCTATCTGAAGATAAATGCAAAAATGTCCTCGGGTGAGCATTAAAAAATAATAATAATAAAAATAAAAAAATAAAAATAAAATCTAGAAGAAGTGGGTGATGCTGACGGCCCAGCTCACAGCAGCCTGCCGGACCTGCACAGGGCCGAGCCCACCGGTGTCGGGGGCAACTTAGATCCACACTGGATTGCTCTGTGGGGGAGGCGGGAGAGAGGCTGCAGCCCCCAGTCTGGACCTCCAGGCTGGCCAGGGAGAGCAGCTCTCCCAGGGCAGGAGCAGCCGAACTTGGACCTGAGGCAGGTGACCCTGCGGCCCCGGGACAGTGAGGAGGGAAAACCTCAGTGAGTCTGAGCCCTTCAGTGACACAGCACAGGCCACGGCAGACAGATGCAGACCTCCCCACACCAACAGGGCACACCCAAGCAAGGACGCCCCCGGATTTAGGGTGCCCCAGATGTGAGAGCAGAGGGGCTGCCTGTGGGCGGAGGAGAGGGCCAGGGGCTGGGAGGGGCTCTGCTGGCCGGAGCGGGTGGCGTACGTCCCCTCTGGCCTTTCTTCATTGACTTCCTGAGACCCCCAGACACAGGCCAGGCTCTCAGACTCTGGGAGGCCCTGGATGCTTCCCCCAGAGGCGGGGCTCCCAGGGCTGGGCCAGTGTGCACCCCTAGAAGGCTGGTGGGCGGCTCTGTGCCTGGTGCTGCGACAGCTGGTTCCCCAGGGCCCAGGAGGAACAAGGCCAGCGGTCCCACAGGAGGGGAGGGAGGGTCCACAATTCGGGGACAGTCTGAAACCCACGGTGGGGCGGGGGCATCCGGGGCAGAAAGGACAAGGTTTCCCCTCAGACAAGGGCTCCATGTCCAGTGGGTTCCTAGGCTGAGGCCCCACCAGACTGGGTCTCAGGCCTCCTCCTCCAGTATGGGTGACCCCACGGGGTAAGCAGAGGAGACTGGAGTGACATTTGCCAAGCAGGCAGGGACGTCCCCCCACAGACACAAGCCCACGTGGCAGGCGTAGCATCCTTTATTGCCCAGTGCTGGGGGTTCTCACAGGGTGGGAGGGGGCGGGGGAGCTGTCTCCCCTTGGCTGAGTCCGGAGGCCCCGCTGCGCCTGGCCAGGCAGAGCGGGCGGGCTCAGCTGCTCGGCCACAGCAGGGTGAAGGTGCCGCGGCTGCAGCGGAAGTCCGGCTCGGGCTGCTCTGGCCGGGGCTCCATGGACACCAGGCGCCGGGTGCCACGCTGGCTCAGGGGGATGCAGTCAGACACACGGACCTCCAGGGGGCGGCCCTCCCTGGATCGGACAGGAGAGAGGTTGGGTGTGGACGGGCAGGTGGGCAGGCCCCACAGACCCAACACCACCCACCCACTCACCCCTGGCAGTGCGCGGCCAGCACGCCCACCAGCTCCCCGACGCGGTTGTCCAGCGGCGGCCTGGAGCGGTGCAGACACACCACCAGGTCGTCCTGACCCCTCGAATGCAGCACCACCAGCTGGTCCCGCCCGCTGGTCACGCTCAGTCCGGTCACCTTGGGGAAGACAGAGTCAGGGGGCAGCCGGCCAGGACCCAGCCTCTGGAGCCCCTGCTGCGCATGGGCCCTCCTCTCTCAGGGCTCTCGAGCACCTGCCGGTACGGGTGGGACGAGGAGCTGACCCTCCAGCATCTGTCCTCTCCACTCCTACTGAGCCACACTGGTCGGGCTCCGGACCAGATGCCTGCACCCTCGGACTGTCATAGGGACCCTGCCTTTACCTGCCTGGGGCTGATCCTTGCCCTGTGGGAACAGGAGCTGGGGTTCCAGGGGCCAGTGAGCCACAGAACTGGGTGGAGTGGGGTCCACAAGGTTCTGGTGGGAGACTGCCCAGCCGGCACAGGTGTGGGCAGAGGGCCCACCTGGGGCCAGAGTAGGGAGGTGGGCAGGGGGCTGTTGGGGGTGGTGGGCCATCCTGAGCTGAGACTATTCTAGAAAGTTCCAGCCATCCCAGGCAGGAGGGAGGGGAGGGGCCCACGGGTGCTGCCCCCCACCCCCAGGCTCACCGAGTCCAGGGGCACAGACCGCATCACTCGGTACTGCCGGCCGGGCTCCAGCTTGTACAGGTGCCGGTCAGTGAGCAGGAGCGCGCGGTCCCGGCTCTTGTTGAAACGGTTCACCTGTGGGACAGGCGCTTGGGGCACTTGCCACCCAGGTGCCTCCTAACCCCCACCCTGTGTCTCCCTGCCGGGGTGGGAGCTGACCAGTTCCCCAGGGTCAGGAGCAGCTGTGAGGCCTCCAGGGTGGGGCGGGCCTGTCGGGGCCCAGCCCACGCTCACCTTCCGGACGTGGCTGGAGAAGAGCACGGCCCCGAAGCCGTCCTTGTCCCGAAGCGTCTTCAGGCGCTGAGTGAATAGGCTGGAGGCGGTAGGGTTGTCCGTGGCCTGAGCACAGATGGGGGGCTGCTTGGGACGGGGTCTCAGGACCATGCTCAACGGACAGCAGCTCTGGGTGAATGTCAGCTACCCCACACCTCGGGAAACCGAGTCCCGGTGCCGTGCCTGCGCCACCTCTGCCGGGCCCAGCCACCACACAGTCCTGCGGGCCCAGCACACACCCCACGGCCTACGGGCCTAGGCATCGCACGTCTGCCCTCCACACCGACCACTGGCCCTGCTCCTTAGGCGGGACCTGGACGGATGCTGAGAAGGCAGCAGCCAGTGGGGACCAGGCCCCTCCCTGCCGACGCCCACCTGGGCCAACCCCAGGCCCTGGGCCTTCATCTCCTGAAGGCTGGGCCAGGGGCATGCTGACAGTGCCCGCCCACAGGAGGCCAAGGGGAGCCATGGCTGGGGTGCCCAATGAGGGTGTGGGGGCTGTGTCTGAGGACAGGGGGTTGGACTGGACCTGAGAATGGGGCGGTGTTCCTGAGAATAGGGGGTTGGCCTTAGAAGGGGGTGGGGGAGAAGGCAGTGGGCGCAGGTGTAGGAGGAGGGGCGCCCAGTAAGCCCAGGCCCGCTGGCTCAGGGGAGGACCTAGCACGGTCTCGGCCTTGGGCCCGCCCTGGGTACCCAGCCCCGGCACTCACGGAGGACAAGTAGTCTCGCACCCAGGCCCGCCGGCAGCCCCAGTCCTGCCGCAGCTCCTGCAGGGCCCCCATGGCGGCCACCTTGGCCTTGATCTGGGCCATGTCTGAAGGAGGGATGTTCTTCACCAGCTGCCGGGCCCGCCACCTGGAGAGGAGCAGGTGTTCACGGGCCCCTGTGCAGCCTCACACTTCCCCAGACCGGTCCTGCCTCCCACACCCCTTCCCCCAGGACAAGGCCAAGCCCTCAGCCTGGCACTGGCCACCCTGCGTGTCCCTGTCACCCCTCTGGCTCTAAGCATTCTGGTTACTCTGTGCCCCTCCTCCTGGACAACTCCTACTCAGCCGTCAAAGCCTGACTCAGAGGCAGAGTTTCCCCCACGCCTGGCCCTGATCTACCACTCTCCCCTGCAGGCCTCAAGTGAGGGGCCTGAGGCTGGTGTCCCCTCGGAGTGTCCAGCATGGTGTGGAACGCAGGGCTCTGCTACCAGCCGTGGGGCGTGGGCAGCCACGCCTTCCCGATGCCTCCAGCGGGCAGCGCGGAGCCCAGACGACTGAGGCCAGGTGTCCCGTGGGCACGAGCCGAGTGGGAAAGAGCGAGGGCAGCCGAGGGCGGTACCTGCAGAAGAGCGCGTGGCAGGTGTCCTGGAAAGGCTGCAGCACGGCTGGCGGCGGCGGCCAGACCAGGTCGCGGCCGAAGAGCGGGGGCTGCCGCGCAGCCTGGAACCGCCGGTGCATCTCTTCCAGGTGAGCGCGCACCTTGTGCCTCCGGAACCAGCGCATGATGGTGTAGACGGCCCGCAGTCGCCGGCAGCGCCACCGCGCCAGCGTGCCCCGCCAGGCCTGGGGGCGGGTCAGGGGCGGCTCAGGCCTCGCCCCCGGCCGGCTGCAGGGGGGGGGAACCCCTCCGCTCCACCCACTGCCTGTGGGTGCCGATGGGTCGCCGGCCCCAGGCTCCCAGGAACCACCTCCCCCTGGCCCTACCCCAGCCTCTGCTCAACTCCTGGGAAAGAGCTGCTCACTGACCTAGGCCTTTCAAGCTGAGACACCCCCCTCCCAACACACACACAGCTGGGGCTCCAGGCACCCCCAGGGAGAAAGCATGTGACAAGGGGTGTAGGGGCAGACAAAGCCCATTCCCCACCTATGAGGTGTAATTGCCATCTGTCCACCTGGAATCTGACCTGGTCCAGACCCACCCTCCCACTCCCAGGAGACCCCTAGATGCACCCCAAGACTGCAACCATCAAAACGCAGACCACAAACCCCGCAAGGCGGGCAGCCCAGCGGACCCACAGATTAAAACAGACTTAAGCAACGTCGCATGGATTTCGGTGCTGGGCCCGAGTGGAAGACAGGGACGGTGGGGGAAAGGGACATGGAGGTACGTGTCAGCGACAGGCCAGCGCGAACTTCCTCAGTCCTGTTAGTTTCTGGTAACAGAGTGGTGTCTGTCTTAGAAACAATGCCTCTGTGTTGGAGGAGGCAGCAGGAGTGTCCGCTACGTGCCCTGTGTCATTGTTGAGAAGAGTCTGGGTTTCTGCGGGATGCCATGAGTAATGGGCACTTGCGGAAATTCGAGTGTGGCCCACATGTCAGGTACTCAGACACACGGGTGGTATTTCATCAGTGGGAGAGTTCTTCAGTGTCACTGGCCATAAAGGTGAACGTCCTCGTTCCTAGCACGTGCTTGCTGAATTACTTAGGGGTGGCATTACTTTATATGGTTCAGGAAGAAAGCAAATCTGTGCACGTATGAGTATCTGCGTGTGCGTGTGAAGAGACAGGGAGACAGACACAGGGTGGGGTGCATGCGGCCTAGCAGTCTCGGTGACTAGCAATCAGTGGACACACCTTTCAGCTTTTCTGTAGGTTTGAATTGTTAAAAACAAAAGGCTGTAGTGAGAGGTGGAAAAATCATTGTCCTCTGGAAAAAACACTGAAATGATTATAAATGAAGTGATTTGCTTCAAAGTAATGGGGATAGAGGTGTGGACGTCCGTGTGCAGAGGTGTGGTCAGAGGGGAGGTGGTGGACAGCAGGTGGGAGTGTGGGGATTCAGTTCACCGTTTCACACACATTCTCTAGGCCTGAGAGCTTTCAGAATGATAAAAGGAAGGAGGGAAGGAAGCCAGGTTTCTGAAAATCTTGTTGTGAGCACCTGAGCCCACCCGGGCTTGAAGCTGGCGGCCACAAGACCAAGGTGACCTCACAGTTTTTGCTTAAGTCAGTTTCAATTGTGGTTGGCCTCCTGGAAGCCAGCTGGGAGTCCTGGGGCTGGGAAGTGCCTGTGGGCCAGTAGGTGCAGGCCCCCCCCCCCCACAGTGCACACCACCCCCACAGGGCACACCACCCCCACAGGGCACACCACCCCCACAGTGCACACCACCCCCACAGTGCACACCACCCCACAGTGCACACCCCCCCACAGTGCACACCACCCCACAGTGCACACCACCCCCACAGTGCACACCACCCCCACAGTGCACACCACCCCACAGGGCACACCACCCCCACAGTGCACACCACCCCACAGTGCACACCACCCCACAGTGCACACCACCCCCACAGGGCACACCACCCCACAGTGCACACCACCCCCACAGTGCACACCACCCCACAGTGCACACCACCCCACAGTGCACACCACCCCACAGTGCACACCACCCCCACAGTGCACACCACCCCACAGTGCACACCACCCCCCCCACTCCCCGGGGCCCCACTGCAGCACCTTCTGCAGCAGCAGCACTATGATGGGGATGAGGCGTGCCCGGCTCTGCTCCAGTGTGACCAGTGTCTGGGGCGAGCGGATGAAGAGCTTGCTGTGGCCGAAGGCCACGTCCCCCTGCAGTCCGTGCTGGTCCAGGAGGGCGCTCACAGCCTCCTTGTCCGAGCCCAGCAGGTGGTTGGGCCACGTGTACTCACAGGTCATCTTGTACCTGCCACCACAGGACAGGGCAGTGAGTGCTAGGCTCTGGGGAGGGGGGTGGGCCGGCCCCCGCACGCCCCTCCCCCAGACGCCACTCACACCTTAGCCCCACCCACACCCACCCAAGCCTCCTCCAGCCCCCAACAAATCCCACCCTGCCCGAGGCCCTGTCCCACTCCTTGTCTGCCCTGGCCCCTGGCACTCCGCACAGGAACGGGGACAGGTTGGCTGCACCTGAGCAGGAATCGAGGGTAGGGCTGGCGGGAGGCGAAGCCAGCCCTGCGGACCCGCACGTTCTCCAGCAGACCCAGGTACGCCACCTGGTGGCGGCAGTGGCCATCGTCCAAGCGCCCCGCCACCTTGTCTTCGTTGGGCTTGATGCAGCGCACATAGAAGGGTTCCTGGGGGACAGAGATGCTCGGGAGGCCGGTGTCACCGCCTGGCCCCAGGACCTCAACTTGAGCACTGCTGGGCCCTCCCGGTTGGAGGGGGGCTCAGAGCAGAGAGGAAAAAACACCCCCTCCCCATGATGCACAGAGGCAGGTGGGGGCCCAACGTGACACCCAGGTACAGACAAAGAATCGAAGGATCCAGGCTGGGCCAGGCTGGCCGGTACCTTGGAGGCCAGGTTTTCTACCAGGGCCACCATGGAGTTCTTGAAGAGAGTGCCGGCCGTCAGGGGGCGCTTGGTCACTTCTGTGATGTCCTGCTGCCCATCCGGCCACATGGTCCGCAGGGTGGGGTCTGAGCTGTGGACACAGGCTGCATGCCGAGCCACTCTCAGGAGGCAGCCCCCACCCAGCTCGGCCATTCAGAAACTGTGAGCCTCCCACTATCAGGCAGGGCCAGGCCCAGGGGCCCTGCCAGCCTCAGCCCGGCTGCTCACCTGCTGTACAGCAGCCGCTTGAAGTCCTGGAAGAGGGCGTCTCTGTTCTTGTCGATGAAGCCCTGCACTGAGTACCTGTGGGGACCGGCCTGGGCGTGAGGGACTGGAATGCCCCTGCCCTCCTCTCCATGCCTCTCTCCCTCTCCCACAAGTTTCTCTCCTAAAGACGACTCCAGTGGTTGTGCCCATGGCTCTAGACCCAATGTTGCAGCCCTGAATCCTGCTCTAGAGCATACATGCTGTGTGACCTGGGATGAGTTACTAAACCTCTCTGTGCCTCAGTATATGTCACATGCTCAGAACAGTGTCCATACATCAACAACTGCATTACAACCAGGAGCCTCTGGGGCATGGTCTGTTTTAACCCTGTGGCACTGAGAGCCCCAGGCTCCTTGTCCTGTCCTTTGACTGCTAGGATGCTCAGGACCACAGTCTTGGCCGGGTGGCAGCCCTGAGCTGTGTCCAGACTGGACATTTGGCTGCTTTGTCCTGTCTAGTTCTCCTAGTAAGGGTCACCTGGGACACGTGCCTCTGTGAGTCACCTCAAATCCAGTGCGGGATGAGGCGAGCGAGAGGTTAATAATAATAATAATAATCATGGCGATTTCTGGAGGACACTCTGGGCCTTGGTACTCAGGTGCTTGTTAGACACACAGACTCTGGCCCTCTGCCCTAGGCGCTGCCCTGTACCTCGTCCATCGAGTGACAGGGTAACCCTGGGCTCTGAGCAAAGGCCCCACCTGGCTGCACCTGGGGTGGGCCCAGGCGTGGGCATTGCTGAAAGCTCCCCAGGAGATTCTGTGATTTGGCCAGGGCTGAGAACTGCTATCTTAAAAGCCCCATGGGGATGGGTATCTTCTTTTTTTAATATGTATATATATTTGTTTAATTTTGGAGAGAGAGGAAGGGAGAGGGAGAAAGAGATAGAAACATCGATGAGCGAGAACATTGATTGGCTGCCTCCTGCATGCCCCCCCGGGGGTCGGGCCCACAACCTGGGCATGTGCCCCAACTGGGAATCGAACAGGTAACCTTTTGGTGCAGGGTCGACGCTCAACCACTGAGCCACCCTGGCCAGGCAAAGGGCATGTTTTAAGTCTTACAAGAGGAGGGGGCAGAAGGGAGGACGGAAGGTGCAGTGGGGGGCCTTACGTGACATCCCCTGCATAGTGCTTGATCCGGAAGTCTCGGCCAAACTCCATGGTCTTGTCTGTGGGGCAGAGCTGATGGGGGGACAGGAGGGTCAAGGCACAGAAGGCGGGGCTCTGCAGGGGCAGCGTGGCGTCTGTGGGGTGCACGCCAGCACCGGGACTAGCGGGGGTGTGGGGGGCGGGGGCGGGGCACCTGGCGGCTGGTGTAGTGCGGGTGGTGGCGGTGGTGTGTGTCCAGGGCCTGCAGGACGATGCGGTCGGTGATGGTGCCTGCGGTGCTGCAGGCCTCGTCCAGCAGGGCCAGGATGCCCCGGTGGGGCCGCTCCACCAGCTCCACGATGGTGGCGTTGTTGAAGTACTCCACCTGCGGAGAGCGAGTGGGGTGGCTCCCGGCGCCCTGCCAGCCCCCCCGGGCCGCTGCCACTTCCCAGCCACGGGCCTGGGCGCTGGGCACTCACGCTCTGCCAGGCGATGCCCTCCCGCTGGTACTCCTCCTGCTCCTGCTTCAGGATGAGCTGGATGAACAGCTGCTGCAGCTTCTCGTTGCAATAGTTGATGCAGAACTGCTCGAAGCTGGGCGAGGGCCGCAGCGTCACGCACTGCCAGCACGGGCCTCGCCCAGCAGCGCCCCGAAGCTGTCGCGTGGGGTCCGGACCTTGTGGCCCCACTGGAGGTGCCTCTCCTGGGCTGGGCCCTCCTTCACCCCGGCCCCCACCTCGAGCACAGGTGCCCACGGTGCAGAGCAGTGAGCTGTGATTTTGTCTTCCCAGCACCCCGAACGGGTGGCACCGCTGAGGCAGGTTTGGATGCGACCCTGGGGTCAGGGACCAGCCAGGAGACACCAGACACCCTGCTCCCCAGCCAGTCAAGCTCCCCAGGACTGAGGGGGTCCTGGAGGATGGGGGTCAGAGCTGGGCTGCTCACCTGTTGACAGGGAACACTTCAAAGCCGTAGATGTCCAACACGCCAATGACTGTATCCTTGCCATCCCGCCGGGGGTCCCGGCCCCGCGGTTCCATGATGCTGTTGATCCGGTTCACCACCCACTCAAACAGCCGCTGGTACACCGCCTGGGGAGAGCCCGGGCTGCCTCTGGCCTCGCCTTCCCCAGGAAGGCCTCCTGGGTGCCTCCCCACCCTGCTTGTCCCCAGAGTACCTTGGCACAGGCGTCCCGGGCATAGCTGGCCTCGCCGGCGGTGTGGCCCTTCTCAATGACTTCCCTGCCCCCGGAGGCCACCGTGCGCGCCAGCAGGCAGCGCAGCACTAGCTCCCGGGGTGTGGCCGTCAACTCAGCCACGTGGTCCACCAGCACCTCTTCGGCCACAGCCAGGTGCCCCTCCTCCCTCTCCACAAACTCGATATTTCCCTGGTGATGGGGAAAGCGGGAAGATTCGGCTCTATGTCCCAGAAGAGCCTGCACATCTCTGCCCCAGGGAGGGGGAAGGAATGGCGGGGACACAGCCAGAGATGCAGGAGGGCTTCCCCGAGGCTTCTGGCCGAGACCCTGCTACGGCGGAGAGAGCGCAGGCCCAGAGGCCCAGAAGCCCAGAGCCACATAGCTCTGAAACGGCAGAAGCAAGGGGCAGGCCCACACATGCTCAGCTGGCTCACTGGACTGCCCCTGCTGCTGAGTGTGGGCTCATCTGCCAGACGTGGACCAGCCGCTTGCAGCTGACCACCCCACTCTGGGCACACTGAGCCCACGGCTCAGGGCCCGTCTCGAGGGAGCCCACAGCAGAAGCAGCTGGGCTCCGCACAGGGAGAAGGGGCAGCTACATGGCTGGGTTGTCAGAGGCCAGTCTCCTCCCCCAGGGCCGGCTGAGGCCAGCACGTGGGAGGTGGCCCCGGCCCCCAGACCCCACAGCCAGGCTCACCAGGTGCAGGATGGCGGCCAGGATCCGGTGCACAGAGCGCATCTCCTCAGCGCTGAAGCCGATCACCTGCATGGCCTCCCTCACTGCCTGGTGGTGGCTCCTCTCCTCGCTCTCCGAGGCCTGGAGGAGAAGGAGCTCAGCACCCCAGCACATGCTCACGCACTGCACCCCACCCCCACCTGTGCACCATCTCCCTGCACTGAACGCCTGTTGAATCAGGGCCCCAGCAGCCCCGCCACCCCAGGCCCTGCTGATGCCACTGACTGCCAGCACCCAGAGCCCTGGGTGCCCCAGTATGCGCGGGGTCCCCACTCACACTGAGCCCTGCGCCCTGGCGGGTGAAGTTGTACATGGCAGGGTTTCTCTGCAGGTGCAGTTCTCGGAGTTCCGCATCCTCACAGCCTCGCAGCACCTGGAGGACATGCCCGGGTCAGGCCCCGCAGAGGTGCAGGGGGCACAGACCCGCCCTTCAGCCCTCGACCCAGCCAACCATGGGAGCTCAGGTGCTGTGGACACTGCCTGAGTGCAGACAACCCACTTCCGCGGTTAGACATGGTGTAGATACCAACCGAGTTCGGGAAAAACCCACTCAGTGTCAGACAGTGTAGACACCGAACGAACCCTGAGATCCCACCTCAGTATTCAGGCACGGTGTAGACACCGTGTGAGCACAGAGACCCACCGCGGTGCTCGGGTAGACACCGCGTGAGCACAGAGACCCACCGCGGTGCTCGGGTGTGGTGTAGACACCGCGTGAGCACAGAGACCCACCGCGGTGCTCGGGCGTGGTTGTATACCACATGTGCTCAGGGAGTCAGGACGGTGCAGACACCACCCACGTCAACACCATGGTGTGGATGTGCCTGTGGCCTGGGAGACCCCACCTCATTGAGTCTCGCCCTGTGTGGACACCACCAGTGTCCAGGTAGAACTCACCTCGGGGTCAGACGTGCAGACAGGGCTGTGTCCAGGGAGAACCCACCCCGTGGGAGTGGGGCAGGGAGGGGGATGGACTGCCCTGGGGGCCCACCCGCCTGCCTCAGCTCACCTGATAGAAGGCGTGGAAATTCCTTTCACCCACGTGCTGCTTGAGGACCCGAGACTGAGGAGAGAGGGGAAGCTGAACCTGTGCCTGGGTGGAGGGCGCCCCCCAGGGGCCAGGCCCCAGAGCCCCAGAGCCCCAGAGCCCCAGGGCAGTGCAGGTATGGAGTGGCTGACCTGGCCAGAGGGAGCCCCACCCTGTGAACCTGGGACAGGGCCCCGGGCCTGGGAGGGGGAGGCCTGCGCAACCCACCTTTTCCAGCAAGTAGCTGTGGATGTGCCCCCCCACAGGGTCTCCTTTGAAGTCGAAGTTGATGTCCATGTACTTGCCAAAGCGGCTGGAGTTGTGGTTGCGGTTGGTGCGGGCATTCCCGAAGGCCTCCAGCACGCAGGTGGACTTGAGCAGCACATCCTTGACCCTGCACGGGTGCAGGGTGGGGCTATGATGCAAAGACCTCCAACAGGGCATGCACCTGTCCAGCGTCCTAGTCTGAGCCACGCCCTACGATTCCCCTTGTAGGCTTGGGTGGCCCTTCACCCTAAGACACCTGGAGAGGCCCTGCCAGGCACCTGTGCCAGGTGAGGTCACCTCCCACCTCCCCCATCAGCGGCAGCCTGCAGTGAGGACCTGGCTCTGACGCTCCACCATTGACCTCCAGCTGCAGGGGGCAGCTGCTGGCCACGTGTGCTCAGCATCGGCTGTCCCCCAAGCTGCACGGCACCCCATGTCCACAGGAAGAGAAGGTTCCCACACAGGAAGCCGCTCCCACAAGGCTGCTGAGCAGCAGGCCGGCCCTGACTTCCACTTCCGGTTCCCGGCCTAACCCTGACACCTGGCTTGTCATCCCAGGCCAGCTTCTCCACTTCTGCCCAGGCCCTGAGAGGGGCCCAGGACGCTGCGGGCGGTCCGCACCGTGCTCCTCCCCTCCTGTGGCAGGTGTCCCTTGGCCTCCCCCGCCTGGTTGAGAGGTCCTTGGTGTGGGGCCCTGGAACCTTCCTGACAGACGCCCTGGGCTCAGTGGTGCCCCCTGCTGTTCAGTCCCTGCCCAGACCGGCCTGCCCTCACCTCTCCACCTCGGCCCTCTGGCTGGGGTTGGTGACGGCTGCGATGTACTGCATGATGTGTTTGCTGGCTTCAGTCTTCCCGGCCCCACTCTCCCCTGCCGGACAGATGGACAGGCAGCATGAGAGGCCCCCCCCTCGGACCGGCTCCCTGTGCCCCCTCACCTGGGTGCTCCAATCGCCTCCCATCACTCAAACATGAAGACGCGGGCCCTGGCGGGTACCTGAGATGACGATGCAGGTGTCCCTGGACCTGCGCTTCATCGCCCTGTAGGCAGCGTTGGCCACGGCATACAGGTGGGGCGGCCGCTCGTACAGCTCGCGGCCCTGGTACCTGGCGATGGCCTCGGGCCCATAGAGGGGCAGCTCCTGGTAGGGGTTCACGGACACCAGCACCTCGCCGATGTAGGTGTAGATGCGGCCCTTCTGGAACCTGGCACAGGCAGGGCCCCTCCTCAGCACTCGGAGCCCGCTGCACACCCAGCTCCTGGGGCGGTGGGCCCTGCCCACCCTGGGGCTGAGCTTGGAGAAGCGAGGGCAGTGGCCCTGAGTCTTCCCGGAGTCCACCCCCACTGCAGTGTAGTGTTGGGGTCCACACTGCTCTCCATGGGGTCCGGACGGCACAGGAATCGTGACCACCCATTTTCTGAAGGGACCGACCGGCCCAAAGTCACACTGGGCAAGGCAGAGCCAGCAGGTAGGGAGCCGGGTGGAAGCCAGAACAGAAAGGGGCTGGCAGGGGCGGGGCCTCGGCTGTTTCCGGTCTCAAGGCCTAGGCGGGGACCTAGTGGCAGAAGGGGACCCCGCCCAGCCCCACCCAGATGGCAGGGCCTGGGAGGGGTGCAGGGAGGGAGTCTGGGGGTAGCAGCTGCCCTTCCTCAGCATATCCTGACTTCTCACCCCTTCTCTTCAGGAGCTGGGTCGCCGAGGGGGTGCCTGCCTCACCCGGAGGAGCACTGGTGAACCTGCTCCCCGGGCGTCTGGGAACTGCCCTTCCCCTGGCACCCATCAGGGTTCCTCTTCCGCAGCTGCCTCTGACGAGGGAGTCCCCTGGCTACACCCTCTCAACTCCCACCCGGACCTGCTCCGAGACACTTTCTCTGTGCCCACTGAGTGGCCTGGGCTCTGTCTGTCAGGATGAAGATATGTGTGATACCGTCTCGTAGGCCGGTTTGTATGAATGAGGTACAGTCATGCTTAGCTCAGTGCCCCGTACGAAACGGCTGGTTTCTGTCCTCCGACTCCAACATCTGTGCTCAGTGCGGCCGCCTTCTGCTCCCCCTGGCTGCCCAGGGGTGAGCCAGCTCCTGACAGCCACCTCGTCACCGTGGCACCCCGGCTCCTCCCTGCCCTCTGCCCTCCTCCACTGGAAATCGGGCCCATGTCACTCTACCCGTTGTGCCCTGCAGCACCCCACAAGCCCCCCGAGATGCATTCAGCTTGCCTGCTTCCCTAAGAGCACCCAGGGCGCAGCCGGGCCCTGTGTGGGTGATGGGTGTCCACCAGTCTGGGTGCTGGTTTGGGTGCTGGGCAGGAAGGGGCAGAAAGCATCGGTGCGCGGGAGGCAGAGGTCTGGGGAGTCTGTGCCGCCCTGGTCCTGGAGGGGCGTCCTGCCTGCTCGCCCAGCCCCTGCGGCGACCCACACAGTGGTCTGTGTCCGCAGCCCCACTGGGGACAGGGAGGGGTCGGGGTCCTGGGCCCACCTGAGCTTCAGGTTCTCCATGAAGTCTTCCATGGTCACTTGGTCCAGAAGCACAAAGTCCGCTTTGCCGCACTCAGGACCTTCCTCGTCCTCCATCCTGCCGCGGGGAGCACCCAGGCCAGGTTACCCGACCAACCTTCCTGTGCAGAGGGCGGGCGGAGGGAGCAGCCGGGCCCTCTGCCCACAGTCCTCCCTGCCGCCTCCCCGAGTGTGGTGAAGTAGGAAGTGGGTTCTGGTCCGGGGAGGGGCTGCCCTCCCCACTTGCCCTCCCTCCCGAGGGGCTCTGACCCCTGCTTCCTGGGCGGGCTAACGGTGCTCCTGAAGGGAGGGTTCCTTCTGGCCCCCTGAGGAAGCCTAACCCTCTGATCTCTAATCACCCTTCACCCCAGCAGCCCGCCGGCCCCCAGCCCTGCCACATGGGAGTCAGTCACCTGCAGGACTGAGGAAGGATTTCTGGGGTGTCGGTTCTTCCACCCTGTCTGTTGGCTCTCAGACCTCAGCACTCGTGGACTGTAGGGTGGGTGCGTGGCACCTTGATGAAAGTGAGGACACACTGATGCCCTGGCCTCTGGGGTAGGGGCAGGCAGTATCAGTGTGGACCACGCCAGGAGGTGAACGACCAAGCCAACGTCAGCTTCAGGGGGAGGGAGAGGAGAGGAGGGTGTCAATGGGGGAGAAAAAGGACGGACGTCTGTAATACTTTCTGCAATAAAGATAAATTAAAAAACAACAAAAACAAAACCCCAGCTTCACATGGTACCTGCCATGGGCTGGTCCGGGGTCTGGATGCATCTGCCTCTGGACGTTCCCCAGAAGGTTCCTTCCTGTGCTCGGGGTCCACCCACCTGTCCCTTCAGTAGTCAGGACCAGGAGCAGTTAGAAGTGGCTACGTTTTGTCCCCACACAGCATCCCTTGAGCACCGGTGTCCTCCAGGGGGGGCGGGCAGTTCTCTCCCATCCCTTCCCTCGACAGGATGGACAGAATATTTCCCAATCTCGAGTCATCCCTGTGCTGCCTTTGTGATTCTGCACTTAAAAAAAGCTAGTGTAGCCGTGTCCGGTTTGGCTCAGCAGTTAGAGCGTTGGCCCTTGGACCGAAGGATCAGACTCCGATCAAGGGCATGAACCTCGGTTGCAGGTTCAATCCCCAGGTGGGGTCCTACAGAAGGCAACAAATTAATGTGTCTCTCTCACGTCGATATTTTTCTCTCTTCCCCCCTCCCTCCCACTGTCTCCAAAAAAAATAAATCAATGGAAAAATATCCTCAGGTGAGGATTAACAACAAAAAGCTAGTTTATTTAACAATTGTCTTTCAACTCTTTATTTTTAAATCCTCAACCGAGGATATTTTTCCACTGATCTTCAGACAGTGTGAGGGAGAGAGAGACACATCAACTGGCTGCCTCCCACGTGACCCTGGCCAGGGCCGGGGACCACACTGCAACCGAGGCACGTGCCCTTGACTGGAATCGAACCCACAACTCTTTGGTCCATGGGCTGAGGCTCTAACCGCTGAGCCAAACCAGCCAGGGCTCAATCAACTCACTTTTTAAGCTCTGAAATAATTGTTTGATATGCAAAGGGTTCCCCTCCCTCAAATACCTTAAAATGAATACATATTTAAGAGAATTGAAAAGTGCCCATTCGAGCCCTGGCCGGTCTGGCTCAGTGGTTAGAGCGTTGGGCCGCAGACCAGAGAGTCCCGGGTTTGGTTCCCGCTAGGGGCACGTACCTCGGTTGCAGTTTGTCCCCAGCCCCGGTTGGGGTGTGTGGGTGGCAACCAGTCGATGTGTCTCTCTCATGTCGATGTTTCTCTCTCTCTTCCCCTCTCTTCCTCCTGCTGCTCTGAAGATAGATGCAAAAATGTCCTTGGGTGACAATTTAAAAAAAAAAAAAAAGTGCCCATTTGAGGCTGGATGAACCAGGCTGTGCTCCCTGGCACCCCTCCCCTCAGAACAGGGCTTTGGCCCCACCCTGGGGTCCTCGTGGGCAAACTGGAGTCGGTTCATCCTCCCAGACTCCGGATACCCCTCTGCCCCACCTCCGGGCTGGTGCTTTTGAAGGGCTTTCCGAAGCAGAGCTCAGGAGAAACGGGGGAGTTCTGTGCAAGCCAGTAGCAGGGTTTCGGTTCCCCAAACTCCGGGGGTCAACATGCCGGCTTGTAGTAACACTCGAAAGGGCCAAGACTGCTCCACTGAAACCTCAGGGACAGTGAAACCTGAACTTGGCAGAATTTTTCATGTGTCACAAGTTTTCTTTGGGTTTTTTGCACATAAAAATGTCAAGACCTTTTGTGGCTGGGGACTCAGCTTTCAGGTCCTGGCTTTGGAAGCTGTTGCTGTGACCTTGAGCCTAACTACTCTCCAACTGTCAGGACAGCTGACGGAGCAGGAGAGTCCCCACCCACCACATTTTTCTCCTGAGGCCGAGGTGACATCATACTGAAAGGCTTCGCTTCCTGGGCCTGGCTGGACCTGTGGGCCGGCTGGTCAGCCCTAGCCTGGTGGCAGGGATAGGTGGTGGCCTGACCTGTAGGGTCTGCCGGCTGTGGAACCGGAGGGCGGGGCGTCGCATCTGCACGTTTCAGGATGCCTCCCCTGCAGGGCCCCTCGCTGACACCTCCTAACTGGGCAGGGCACCTCTGCCGCACCCAGTTAGGGTTCGACTCCATCAGCTCACCTCAAGGCTCACACACTGCGGGCCTTGGCAGCCTGTCCTCTGAAGGCACTGAGGAGCCGCTGAGACCACCTCCCACTCGCCCCGTCTGCCAGGAGGGTCCCCCTACTCTTGGTTCTGAGGTGAGGCTTTCTGCCTAGGCCTCAGGATGTGGCTGATGGGACTCGGGCGCAGGGACCCCTGGGTGCTCGTCGGGTTTACTCCTCACCAGCAAACTGAATGTGAAACTAGCTCATTGGCCCAGCCCACCCGCCCGCACACAGCAGTGGCTTCGACCAGGGGCTTGTCAGAGGATGCTGGGGCATCCCCCTCACTAGGGTGCCAGTCCACACTTGTCAGAGAGGATGCTGGGGCGTCCCCCTCACTAGGGTGCCAGTCCACACTTGTCAGAGAGGATGCTGGGGCGTCCCCCTCACTAGGGTGCTAGTCCACACTTGTCAGAGAGGATGCTGGGGTGTCCCCCTCACTAGGGTGC
This sequence comes from Tadarida brasiliensis, assembly GCA_030848825.1. Taxonomy (NCBI): domain Eukaryota; kingdom Metazoa; phylum Chordata; class Mammalia; order Chiroptera; family Molossidae; genus Tadarida; species Tadarida brasiliensis. The sequence continues at coordinate 101,369,269 of CM061267.1, read as the reverse complement.
CAGTCCACACTTGTCAGAGAGGATGCTGGGGCGTCCCCCTCACTAGGGTGCTAGTCCACACTTGGGTCCCCACGCAGACGCAGAACTCACCCCAGGATCTCAAGGCAACTCTCCCGAGAACAAGTCTCCCGGGACACACCCATAGTTTATAAAGGCCCGAGGGGATGGGAGGCACTTCAACTGGCTCAAACCCCTTCAAGAAGGGCAGGGTCTTTCTCTGCTTGGTGCCGAGCATACTTTGGAGAGAAATAGGCTGGACCAAACCACACATTGAAAATCTGTTTATTTAATGTCCCTTGTTCTCATTGAGGAAATGTTAGAGGGGCTGGGGTCCTTGCTCTGGAAGCAGATGGAAGACAGAGTGTCAAAACCTGGGGTCAGAGAACGTCAGTCAGATACCAGGCCCTCAGCCACCCACACCCTAGCCAAGAACCAGGAATTCCCGACTCCTTGCAGAGAAGCTCCAATTCCCACAGGGTGACACAGGGCCAGCCAGAAGGCACCCCATGTGCAGAAGGGGCGCAGTGAGGACTGGAACCCGATCAAAGACGTGAGAGCAAAGGCCCGGATTCAAGTCCTGCAGCAGCCTCCCTGGGCGTGTCGGCAGGGGCCTCCACCTCTGCACATCCAGTCCACCTGCAGAAACGAGGCGTGGGAAAACCCTCAGGCCTGCTGTAAAGCAGGGATGCAAGCGGATGGCCCGAGGGCAGTAACGCCCAACCCTGGGTTCCGCTCCTGGCCCTACTGGGCCTGAGCTGTGCGGTGCCCTTTCTAGGCCCACACCACTGACCTCGAGACCCCCAGGGGAAGGATGCAAGTGGACTCCAAACCACAAAGGCTGTCAAACATCTGACATGGACTCTCCACGAGCCCTGGCACAGACAGCGGTGTGTCCGTGACAGCCTCCTGTGCTCCAAGTCAGTTAGCCTTTCTGGGGCCCACTCACCTCACTTATAATATGAAAAGGCCAGAACAAGGGGCTAGCCCCAGCTGGTGTGGATCAGCAGTCAGAGCATCAGCCCTCAGATAAAAGGGTCGCGGGTTCAATCCCTGGCCCCGATTGCAGCATGTGCAGGAGGCAACCAATCAATGTGTCTCTCACATGGATGATTCTCTCCCTCCCTCCTTTCTACCCTCTAAAAAACAAACAAAAAAAGCAATGGGGGGGAAAAAAAAGAACAAGTGGACGGTTTTGAACTTCTTGACCAGGGACCCCTGGAATTCCTGCATGAGCCCCCACTGCAGAGCCCAGGATCAGCCTGACAGCCACCAAAAGAACCTCCTGGGGTCTTGTCTAGCTCTGACACCCTGGGATTTCTGGGGCTGAAGCACTAGAGCGAGGACTGCAGGTGTCCTTGCTGGAGCAGGGACACACAGCAGTCAGCTGGGGGGAAGCGCACCAAAGGGACGGGAAGGGTCTGACGCTGCCCCCAAGCCCACAGAGGACAAAGTAGCCCCGTGAGGTTCATGGACACTGGAGGGAGTCTCGAGTCCTTGATGACAGAGCTGGTTCTTCACACCAGTAGTCGGGCACCAGCATTTCCCACCAGCTTCAACTCCTACAGGGTGGCATGGGGCCAGCCAGAAGGAAGCCCGCATGCAGGAAAGCCAGAGCATCTACCCTGGGGGAGGGGGGGGGCATGGGGCATGTGTACCCTGACTCTGCTCTGGAGGGAGGGGCTACCTCGCCCACCCCAAGGCTGTCTTGAACAACCTTAAAAACATAGCCTGGGCCAAAGGATGAGACTCACGGACTAGTGTCTTCCGAAGGCTGTTCTGCGGAGGCTGGTGTGTGGGATGCCAGCACTTGGACAGAGGAGATCCGAGTCCGCTGGAAGCTTCGACCTTCAAGAGAGAAGGTGTGGTGGGACCCAGCCCCGACTGACCACCATGCTGGCCACTCCTTCCACCCTGGCCCACCCTTGACTGCACCCAACAGCCAGTATACCAAGGCAAGAACACAGGGTGTTCCCTCCCATGCCTGAAGTCCACTCCCAACCCACCAGTTTTCTGCTGGGTGAGCCTGGACAGGGAATTCTGACCTTGTCTCCTGCATTGACTCTAACACCACCCTGTGATGGCTCTCAGATTTAAACGGGGGGGACATGGCGACAGCGGCACATGGCACCCTCCTTGCCGCACACCTTGTCCCAGAGGCAGGCACGAGCAGGAAGGCACTGCTGTCTGCCTTGGGCCTCGGTCCCACTGTGCAACACCCAGAGTCCTGCCCGTGACCCGACCAATGAGCTCCAGGGGGTGGTGTCAGCGGGGTCTTCTGCACAGACCACTGGCAGAACTAGGCCATCTGAGGCACCAACTCCCACTGGGCGGATACGGCCGAGGTTGAACCAGAGGCTAGGCCAGACCTGCCCGCGCCTGCTCCTGTGGGCGCGTGCCAGACACAGGGGCTGTCACGGCAGAGGCCCCACTGCTGGCAGAAACTGGTCCAGGTCCAGCGCTAACCTCTCCACTTGCACCACCCTCGGAACACTCCAGGAGCAGCGGCTAGCACTCAAAGCAGGATCCAGGTCCAGCTTCTGTCCCCCCAGCCCCAGCCCTGCCCTGGGAGCCCACAGCAGGAGCAGAAATCCCTGCCAGCTGTGCCCGAGCAGTCACGGTCAGAGGAGCAGGCTGACAAGGTTCGGATGAGAAAAGAGAAGTACAGTGGGGTGAAGCTTTGGGAAGGCAGAGCCCTGGCTTCCTAAAGGCAGTGCCCCAGGGCTTGGAGTCTTTGCCCTTCCCCATCCACTTCCACCCTCTCCGCCACCTGTGTGACACAGACGAGGGCTTCCAGGACTGAAGGGAAAAAGGATCAGAGATGTTTCTCCCCAGTTCCTTGCCTGTGTGGGTCACTGTGGCCTCCACCTAAGGTCACCCTCTCCAGGTTCCAGTGATCATGCCTCCCTTCTTCTAGGAGCGTGTGCTTACCACTTGGGGTTTCCTACACCCTGCCCCAACTGGAGTGTTATTGTTTCCTGCTGGGACCGGACGGATACGATGACCTCCCTGGATTTCCCGGTTGCCATAATCAGCTCCACTGCTCGACAAGCAGTCCTGGCTCCGGGATTGGAGGCATGGGCAGACCAATGTGTCCCCATAGCCCCCTCCTACCTCGGGTCCTAGACAAACATGAGGCCACTCTCTGCAAACCTTCAGCCAGCTCCAGCCCACTGGCCGGCCTTCCAAGGTTCCAAGTCCAAGTGGCTCAAACCAGAGCCTCATTCCCCCAGGGAACCCCTCCTTTATGACTTCACCCACTGAAGTCACCTGGGAGACAATGCTGAATGTTCCACCCAAGGACGCTGTGCAGTGTAAACTGGCCCACATCGCACAGGTGTGTAGAGGGCAGCCCCAGAGGCACAGGGTGCTCCTGGCACCATGGATGATGCGGCCATCCTCAAGAGACGAGGCTACATCATGGGGATAAATTTGGGAGAGGGCTCATATGCAAAAGTCAAATCCGCTTACTCCGAGCGCCTGAAGTTCAACGTCGCGGTCAAGATCATCGATCGGAAGAAAGCCCCCGTAGATTTCTTGGAGAAATTCCTTCCCCGGGAAATTGAGATTCTAATCATGCTAAACCACCGCTCCATTGTCAAGACCTATGAGATCTTTGAGACATCGGAGGGCAAAGTCTACATTGTCATGGAGCTCGGGGTCCAGGGCGACCTGCTCGAGTTCATCAAAACCCGGGGGGCCCTGCACGAAGACGACGCTCGCAAGAAGTTCCACCAGCTCGCCTCGGCCATCAAGTACTGCCACGACCTGGACATTGTGCACCGAGACCTCAAGTGTGAGAACCTCCTCCTCGACAAGGACTTTAACGTCAAACTGTCTGACTTCGGCTTCTCCAAGCGCTGCCTGCGGGATGACAGTGGCCAAGTGACCCTGAGCAGGACCTTTTGCGGGTCGGCCGCGTATGCAGCCCCCGAGGTGCTGCAGGGCATCCCTTACCAGCCCAAGATCTACGACATCTGGAGCCTGGGCGTGATCCTCTACATCATGGTCTGTGGCTCCATGCCCTACGACGACTCCAACATCAAGAAGATGCTGCGCGTCCAGAAGGAGCACCGCGTCAACTTCCCTCGCTCGAAGCACCTGACGAACGAGTGCAAGGACCTCATCTACCGCATGCTACAGCCCGATGTCAGTCGGCGGCTGCACATCGACGAGATCCTCAGCCACTCCTGGGTGCAGCCCAAGGCCCGGAGCCTGTTCTCTGCAGCCAACAATAAGGAGGCGGCGAGCCACCAGGGCGCCGAGCCCTCTCAGACCCCTGAGCCCAGCTCTGACAAGAAGCCTGTCACCCACCTGGAGCCCCGGGAGGAGGCACAGCCTGAGGTGATGCCAGAGCCAAAACCCGAGGAGGAAGAGACAGTGCAAATGCAGGTCTCAAGGCACTTGGACACCACGAGCCTCATCCTCAGAGAGCAGCAGCCAAGCAGGGAGACCGTGGTGGAAAGGGGCTCCCCGAAGCCCCCAGAAACACACACCTAGTGAGCCTCTCGCACGGCCCAGGGGCCAGCAGGGAATGAGGCAGAGCTCACAGCTTCGAGGCAGAGCTCCAGAAAAGCCAAGGGATGCAGTGAAGGGAGACCACCCGAGATGAGCCACTATTTTTGTCAGTTTCTTTCCCCTCCCTTTGAACTTGGTAAACCCACATGGTAAAGAAGCAATAAATCACTATATTAGTACACAAACTGGGTGCAGACTTAGTAAGTTTCACACAACAGAGTCCAGCCAACATCAGTGCCCTCCTCTCCCAAGGGCACATAGAGCTCAGCTGCCATTTGCTCCGATGCAGAATTTAGCCTGTGGTTCTTAGGTGTGTCTGCCGGATGCTCAGTCCCTCAGGACAGGGCTCATCCCTGTCCCTGCTTTCCATTCTTATTCCCTGTAGCTCACCTGCCTCCAGTCCTCCCACTCCCCCCGAGCTTCGTTTCCAAAGTTTGTAAGGCTGTTCAGGACATGATAAAATAAAATTCGCAAGGAGCCTGAAACATAGCAAACACCCAAAAGCCCAAAACAACTTCTGCAAAAACATGAATGCTCTGTGATTTGCACTACAATCCAGTAGCCACTTGCTCCATGTCGCTACGAGCACCTGAATTGTGGGTCCTGTGAACGAAACACTGAATTTGACGTTTTACTTCAGTTTAACCGTATGTGCCAAGTGGTTACGCGGGACAGTGTAGATCCATAGTGCCCAGCACACCGCATCTGGGAGGGAGCAAGCGACTGTACGAAATTTCTATAACCTTGCTCTGGATGCAGCAGAGCAAGGCCTCAAACCATTTCCAAATGTTCTTGCAAGCACTGTAGGAATGCACAGGGTCACCCCAGACCCAAGCACGCTGGAGGCTTGCAGCTCGCAGCCCCAGCCCCGCCCAGAGTGGAGTTAACCCACGTGGGTTTCTTCCAGGAGCACAGGTAACTGACCGATGTCGGGAAGGAGCCCGGGGAGTGGCAGCCTCATGGAGACGTCAGTCCCTACCGTTCCAACGCAGGTCTTCCTAAACTTACCAGACCCCGGGGTCATCCGTGTCGTCGCGTCACTGTAGAAACGGTCTTCCTTCCACCTTCTTCTACAGGCCAGCGCACACTGCGGGACTGCAGGCCAGACACACGCGCAGGCTCGGAGCTGAGAGGCGGCACGCACAGCACAGGTCACCGCGGGAGGCTGCGGAGGAGCGCGCTCGAATCCGGCCCGCCCCGCAGAGCCTGGTTCTCGCCCCGGGAAGCCGCCCCGCGACCCCATCCCCAGCGCGTCCCCCGCACCCGCAGGAGACCCTCCCCAGGCCAGCGCACCTGTCGCGCCCCGCCGCAGGGCCACGACTCTTACCGGCCTCGGCGTCCGTCCAGCTCAGCCGGGGACCGTCGATGGACTCGGATGAAGACGGCAGCCGGGAGCGCGCCGCCGACACCCCACCGCGCCGCAACCGTCAGCCATGGCTGCCGCCACACGCCGCGCGCCGCTGCCTGCGTCATCGCGCAGCCCCCCCCCCGCAGCGCTCGCGGCGTCACGTGACCCGCGTTCCGGGGAGGTGACGTCACGGCGTTCCCGGCGAGGTCGGGAACGCGGTTGCTGCGGGCCTCGGAGTTCCCGGTGAGGACGGAGCCCCAGTCCAGTGCTCAGTGCGGCCGCGCGCGCCGCGAGCCTGCCAGCCCGGGCGGCGGCGGGGCCCCGGGGCGGAGAGGAAGCGGCCTTGGGAGGCACGGCGCGGGGGGCGGCCCCGCCCGTGGAAGGATGTTGGTCCGCCCTGTTCCGAGGAGGAGGACCGCTTTGCTTTCAGAATCCCAGCCTCTGCCCTCTTCACGTGAACGCAAATCCCCTGTGAGCACACCGGCCGCGGCTCATCGCACGGTCCGGAGTGTTTCCCAAGGACCCGGCGCCCTCTCTGACCACCCCGCAGGGCAGGGCACGAGAGTGCGGAGCTGAGACGATACCCTGGCAGCCGGCCTAGGGCCCCGTACTGAGAAAGACCAGTCGAAAACGTTGGTTCAGTGCCGGTTACACGGTCTGCGCCGCAGGGTGCTCACTGACAGCTTGTAGTGGCGAGATCGCGGGCCGCCGTTGCCGACCCGTGTGCAGTGTGCTTTCGGGCAAACCACGCGACTCTAGCTGACTGTTAAGCTGCATTTTATTCTGGTCGGGTCTGGACCTGTGAGTTTGCAGCCTGGGAACTTCCTGGGTGCAACCTGAAACTGGCTTCCTACGAGGAAGGCAGGAAGACAATGAGAAGGAGGCAGACCACTGGGGGTTGGAAGGCCGCAGGTTTAATAAACACTGGAACTAATAAAAGAAGGCGCTCGCCTCCTCGCCGGCCCCGCCCTCCCCGCCGGCCCCGCCCTCCCCGCCGGCCCCGCCCTCCCCGCCGGCCCCGCCCTCCCCGCCGGCCCCGCCCTCCCCGCCGGCCCCGCCCTCCGTCTCCTGTCGGCCTGAGCGCGAGGCAGGCCGGGAAGTTGGTTGCGGTAAAGATGGCGGCGGAATCGAACGCTGCAGCTGCTCCCGCGGCCCTGAGGGGCAATGGGCGGGCTGGGGGCGGGGCAGGGGTGCGCCGGACGCGCTCCCGCGGCCCTGGAGGGGCGGGGCAGGGCGGGCTCCATCTCTCCGCCCAGAAAGGTTAGGTTGGGGCGGGGCGTGAGGGGGGCGGGGCCGCGCCCTGGGCCCGGAAGTGCGGGGTGTGGGGTGCGGACGGCCCCTGGCGGCCGCGGGCGGAGACGGCGGCAGCGCGGCGGGCGGGCCGCGGGGCCCGGGCGAGCATGTAGCGGTCGCGGGGGGCGCGGGGCTCCCGGGGCGGGGCGGGCCGGGCCGCGGGGACCCCTCGTGGCGACATGGAGGAGGAGGGCAAGAAGGGCAAGAAGGTGGGTCCTCCCGAGGGCCGGGCGGGGCGGAGGGGCCGGGACTGGGGGCCCGGGAGGCTCCCGCGGGCCGTCTTCGGTCCGCCGGCGGGGGCGCGGGGCCGGGGCAGGCGGTCTGGCCGGAGGTCCGGCGTGGGGCGCCCCGGCGCACACGCTGGAGGGGAGCGCGGCGGGCGGCGGCGCCGGGTGGGCGGCGGGGCCCGCGGTGGGAGGAGGCGCGCCCGGGACAATGCCGCGAGGGGGTCCTCGCCGGCCGGCGCGGCTGCGGAGGAAGAAGCCACGCCTTTCCGCCCCTTCCGGCCGGCGACTCCCCCAAACCCAGGCTCCCCACATGGCCTGCCCTGGGGCCACTGGCCTGGGCTGCAGAGGAGCTGGCCCGGCTCAGGGGCCACCGAGTCCCAGGGTTGGGATCTTAGGCACAGTGGGTGTAGGCTTAATGGACGAACGCCTGCTGCCTGATGTCTTCAAGTTTGGGGCATCGAGTGAAACCAGAAGCCGTGCCCCACTGTCCAGCCCGTGCACGGCCGGTCCACGGTTGTGTGTCTCTCTGGTCCGCGGGCCGATGCTCTAACCGCTGAGCCAAACCAGCCAGGGCCACGGTTGTGTGTCTCTACCCAACACCATCCGAATGGTCGCAGTGACGTTTCGTTTCGCAGTTGCATTTCGGACACAGTTCAAGGGGCTCCTTCATTTATGTGGTTTTTAAGATGTGGCTTTAATGACAGGGTAGAGTAGTTAGTTGATCAAGACGCTCAACCTTTTAAAGGAGACAGATAACCACGTGGGATAAGCTACCATGAAAATGGAAAATGGGTTTCAATGAAATGTGTCTCTCAAATACAGGCTTTATAACCGGCTTAAGTGTCTTACCTCCCAATTTTGGTTTAGTAAGTGTGTGTGTGCACTTTCCTGTTTCAGTTAGAAACAGACCTTGATAAGCCTTATGATCTTACGTCAGAGCCAGCTGTGTCCTTCAGCTGAGTTACTCATCACCTGTCTTACAAGGTGCCCACTTTAAAAAGGTGCATTTGAAGTGGAGTATAGGCAGGTGGTGTTCAGGGGCTTGTGTGGTGCTGTCTCTCTGACCTTGTTTGCTCGTTTTGTGTCATGAGCACACACGTTCAGTGCAGTAGCAGTTACCTACAAAGATGTTTAAATCTGGAAAATGGCCCAAGAAAGTGATTCAGCCTGAAGCGTTAGTCTGCTGAGGGATGCTGCCCACCACAAAGGAGGAGAGCTGAGTTTAAGCTTTGTACCAAAGCTGGTAGAAGACCCAAGAAGAAACTGGGTCAGTTCCCTTCCCTGTCACAGAGAGCCAGGCAGGCCAGGGCCTGGCTCGCAGCTCAGTCCCAGCAGAGCACAGACCTAGCCACAGTCTTCCACAGTCAGGCTAAACTCTCTTCCTACCTGCTAAGGAAAGTTGCTGGGTTAGCACCCACCCAGGAAGGATGGGATTGACTGAATTTCTTGTAGAGCCTTCTACCAGCTTTGGTAGAAACATTACACCATTTAGCAATATTAAGAAAGAGAACCAGACATCCCTGAGCTTTTGGAATAGAAGTGAAAAGCCAATAAAACTCAAGAATTTCGGAGTTGAGGGCAATGGAAAGATTTAGGCACAGAGTAGTTACTGATGAATTTCATTGTCTTTTAGAGGAGATTCATAGTCTCTATTAGAGGATACATAGTTGCCTTAGCCGGCAGTGTGTTTTCTCTGTATTCTGCCACTGCCCCAGCTCATTTTCCCACAGGCGGTCACAGGGCTCTAGGACATGGATTCCTATCCAGGCCACCACTTAGCACACTTTACCTATTGCTCTGTGCCAGTCACGAGCCGGTGGAACCTTCCTGCTCTGCTCCCCCATTCCATATCATTTTCATTGTGGTAAACTAACCAGAGACACCTATTCTAAAGTATATACACAAGTTCAAGCTGAAACAGCAGAACTAATGACTTAATAGTTTTATGAAAGTTCAGTGGACATTTAAATTCTCTTCCCAAGTTAGCTCGCTTAAAAATGCAAATTTAACCCTTTAAAAATCTGGATGGTAGGCTCTTACGGGTCTTTAGATACTTGTCTTGGTGCTTGTCAAGCAGTTACTCAGGCTTGCTTTGACATGGCCTGCTTCCTCAGGATAGGAAGCGGCGAACTGCCAGAGAACCAGTAGAACCAAGTGGATTTCATATAGAGTGGCTCAGGTACAGTCCTGTCCTTTCTCAGGCTACCTTGGCACATAGGATGAGGGTGACTTGAGCCCCTGCCATGCACCATGGAAGGCGGTGGGTGATGGGGATGCAGGAGGAGCCTGCGGGGGATGAGTGGCTGCTGGTATGACTGGGGGTGAGCATGGGGACAGAAGTCTGCTGGGTGCTAGAGGCCTGGACCCACTGGGGCCACTCCTGCCTGGAGGTCCCCAGAGTGACTGGTACCTTGCACACCACAAGTCCTGATTTGGGGTTTGGAGAATAAACCTGCCTCCTTACAAAACGAACCCAAGTTCTGTGTGTTTGACACTATTCTGTCAGAATATAACTTTTTGTAAGAAACGTAGGTGTACACTTGAGTTGGATTGTGTGCGTTTTTACAAAAACATTTGACTCAGTCGAAGATTGCAGCCTGTGGGAAGTCACCACCAGGCCCAACCCTGTTCGGTCCCGGCTTCTGCTGCTTGTGCTGCTGTTAGGTTGCAGTCACCCCACCAGTGGCCAGAACTTCAACCTGAACAGTTACATATTTCTTTTTTCCCCCCTCATTGCTTTTTAATTAATTAATTAATCTTTATTAATTTATTAAAAAATTTTTTAACTTATTGATTTGAGAGAGAGCGTAAGGGAGAGGAAGAGAGAGAAAGAAACATCGATGAGAGAACATCGACTGGCCACCTCTTGCATGCCCCTCACTGGGGATTTGGCCCACAACCTGGGCATGTGCTCTGACCAGGAATTGAACCGACGACCTCTTGATGCATGGGTGGACACTCAACCACTGAGCCACACCAGCAGAGCTAATTAATTTATTTTTGTTACAGATGTTTCTCCTTTTTCCCCAACAGTTACATATTTCTGCATTGATCTAGTTTATTTGCATTCTTCAAATGAAAAAGAAAAGATGAGAAGGTGCCTTGGAAATGTAGGGCTGGGTCGTAAATGGTAATGAGGACTTACTATTAACTTTGTTGTACTTAATATTTGTGTCTTGTCCTGTCCTGGCTGACAGACGTCGGTGCTGAGATGTTACGGGAAGTTACACAGTTACACGGTGTGTGAGAGTAGATAGCTGCAGGTGTGGCAGGGGGGTGTTCGTTACTCATTATTCTGTCTGTTTTTGTGAATTTCTGAGAATTTCCATATAAAGAGTGGGAAGAAAGAGATCCCCTAGGTTACGGGCTCTGGGTTACTAGCTCCTGCACCTTCCAGCTCACCATCAGCCAGTGTCTGAGGAACTGGAGCTTGGCCTAGACCAGCGCCTTTTGAACCTGTGACACCAGCTGTGGGGCAGCCACCCCGCTCCCTTCTCCACAGGTGTGCACGTGTGGGTGCATGTTTGGATAGCTGAGATGCACGTTTAAAGAAGTGGTGCCTCTGACAAGACTTCTGTACCTAGTAAGTTGGTCCCCGCAGTGACTGTCGGCAATAGTAACTCGACTGCCCTGGTCACCCCACTCTGCAGTTAGGAGCCATGGTTAAGTCTCGTTTAGCCGATCAGCATGAAGTCACCCTATTCATTGATTTGTGTGCTGCTGACATGCTTAGTACAGCGGAAGAGGGCTGAGGACAGGGCATTTTGTTTGGAAAGTGAGCTGCTCACACAGAGTGTCAGAGAAAGACGTGAGGACCATGTGGTGACCTTCAGGCAGGGGCGTGGGGTAAGGCTGCCGGGGCATCTAGTTTGGGCCTGCGAACAGCTGAAGCAACGAGTCTGTCACCTGTTTCTCCGAGGAGTGCTCGCTGGTACTGACCACACCCTGAGCAGGTGCTGGGGGACAGTGAGCTCTGTGGCCGCAGGTCCTCAGCAGAGCTCAGGGGACAGGTGAGGGGACCGTTAGGAAGCATGCTTTGATATGAGCCAGTTAGGAACCTTTCTGTTAGAAGACATTGAACCCATGTTTATTTATTTATTTCATTTTTTGTTAATCCTCACCCGAGGATATTTTTCCATTGATTTTTTTTTTTTTTTTTTTGTATGTGCCCCTAGCGGGAACCGAACCTGGGACTCTGGTCCCAGCAGGCTGACGCTCCCACTGCTGAGCCAAACCGGCCAGGGCTCCATTGATTTTTAAAGAGAGTGAGAGAGGGAGGGAGGGAGAGAGAGAGAAAGAGAGAGAAACATTGGTGTGAGAGAGAGACATCGATTGGTTGCCTCCCACGTGTGCCCCAATAGGGGCTGGGGATTGAACCTGCAGCCCAGGTACTTATCCTTCACCGGGAATCGAACCTGTGACCCTTCAGTCCTCAGGCCGACATGCTAACCACTGAGCCAAACTGGCCAGGGCTCGAGCCCACGTTTAGAGAGAATCTTGTGATGTCACCTGGGCCCAGTCTCCCTCATCGTCAGTGCGGGACAGCTTGGTTCCTGTGCATGCCCTCAGCCACCCTGCTCCCCCTCAAATTCTGGTGTGGAAGCCTAGCCCTCAGCACCTCAGCATGGGTCTGTATTTAGAGATGGGGCCTTTAGCAAGGTGATTAGGGTTAAATGGGTCAGTAAGGTAGCCCCCATCCCATATGAACTACATCCTTATCAGAAGAAGAAAGTTGGGCACAGAGCCCCTAGGAGTGCGTACCCAGACAGACAACCATGTGAGGATGGGGAGAAGACCCGTCTCTGAACCCCAGAGAAATGCCTCCGAATCCAGCCCTGTCTGGACTTGGTGTGTGGCTTCCAGCCCTGGAGGGAAGAGGTGTCGGCTGCATGTGCCCTGGTCTGTGGTCCTCTGTCCCACTGGGCTAGGGCAGCAGGTGATTTTGAAGCAAGCCTGGGCTGTTGGGCTGATGTTTCTGGAATCTGGTGTGGTGGCCCTGGGCTGGGACTGTGTGCTGAGACATGGTCTCTCCATCTGGCCTGGAGGTCTAAGGACCTGGTCTCCATCATCGATCCAGGGACAGGTGACTCAAAGTGGCGGGATCACCTGCATGCACTCGGTGCTTGGTCACATGGCTGGGACAGCCCTGTGTATCCCCACCTTTCTTCCTGCCTCCCTCCGTGCGGGCGAAGCTCTATCCAAGTGCGCACTCAGACTTCCTGGGCACAGTGTGAAGGAGCTGAGACTGGGTTTGTCAACTAAGAAATACAACGACGTGTTTTCTTACTTTGAACCGTTGCCCACATGTTACAGTTTCCCTGGGTACCTGAGCAGTGCAGTCTGTGGGGTTTAATAAGATTAGGTATCTGATCACAGGCATTAGATGTATGTGGTGAAAACAATCCTTAATAAGTAGGAGGTTGGAATTTGGGCTTTTGTTTGAGGCTTAGGATGGTGAACTGAGGGGTATCTTGTAACTCAGGAGGAGGGAAGAACAGTTGCATTCTGAAAGTGCGAGAAAGGTCAGTCTGTGAGGTGTTACTGTTGTTCAGGAAAACCTGGTATGGGTGTCACTCACTTGGGGTGGGAGGTGCCATTTCACCTATGTTGTTACTCATGACAGAGAAGAAAAGAGAGAAACTTGGATGTATTTGAATCTTTATTATTCATTCTACAGTTTAAAATTCTGTACTCGCACAGCCGATGTGGCTCAGTGGATTGAGAGTCGTCCCATGGACTGAGAGGTCCCGGTTCGATTCCTGGTCAGGGCACATGCCTGGGTTGCGGGCTTGATCCCCAGGAGGGCGTGTGCAGGAGGCAGCCGATTGATGTTTCTCACATCGATGTTTCTATCTCTCCTTTCCTTTCTCTCTAAAAAATAAATCAGTTGTCCAGCCGGTGTGGCTCAGTGGTTGAGCGTTGACCCATGCACCAAGAGGTCGACAGTTCCCTGGCCAGGACACATGCCCAGGTTGTGGACCTGATCCCCAGTGAGGGGCATGCAGGAGGCGGCCAATCTATGTTCTCTCTCATCAATGTTTCCATCTCTTTCTCCCTCTCCGTCTAAAATCAGTAAAGGGGAAGAAGAAAAAAATCCATAAAAACATATTAAAAAAAAAAAATAAGCCCGACCGGTGTGGCTCAGTGTTGAGCGTCGACCCATGCACTAAGAGGTCGCTGGTTCGATTCCTGGGCAGGGCACATGCCCAGGTTGTGGGCCCAATCCCCAATGGGAGGCATGTGAGAGGCGGCCAATCGATGTTTCTGTCTCTCTCTCCCTCTCCCTTCCTTTCTCTCTAAAATCAATAAAGAGAAAAAAATATATAAAATTCCATGCTTGTTTTTTCCAAAACCTAATATACTTCCTGTGTGTCATGACCTTTAACTCTGGAGCTGGGTGTGGCTCAGCATATTCTGTTGACATGCTGGGGGTGCAGTTGATTAATTCCATACCTTGCAGACCTGTGTGTCCTTGCATGTCACCTGTCAGGAAATGTTCCAGGTCTGACTGTGTCTCACTGTCACTACTGCCAGTGTGTCACTCGAAATAGCTCTGCATTTTGTATTCTGAGATAAACCCAGTAGCCGAGGCCAACCTGCCCATGTACCCGCAATGTCAGACCCACTCAGGCCCAGTTCACGATCCTTTCCCCTAATATTGAGTCTTCACCTCCCTCCTTGGAAGAGGGGTATACAGCCACTGTCTGCTTTTTCCAGTCCTGCCCCACATTTTATCGTGAAAAAATTTTAATACACCAAAGTTGAATTTTATAGCAAATACACATACACCCACCACCTAGATCTACCATGAATGTATGCTACACTTGTTTTATCCTGTATCTACTCATCTTATTTTCCTGCTGCCTTTCAAAGCAGATTGCAGACCTTAGTCCACTTGGATCTAACCACATCAGCATGCATACCATTAACTAGAGCTTATTTTATTTATTTATTTACTTACTTATTTATTATTTATTTATTTTTTTATCCTCACCTGAGGACATTTTTTCATTTTTTGTTCAGACAAAGTAGGGGGGAGAGAGAGGAAGAGAGAGAGAGAGAAACATCGATGTGAAAGGGCCACATCGAGTGGCTGCCACCCGCACGACCAACCAGGGCCGGGGACAAACTGCAATCGAGGTACATGCCCTTAGTGAGAACTGAACCCGGGTCTCTCCGGACCGCAGGCCGACGCTCTAACCGCTGAGCCAAACTGGCCAGGGCTATTTATTTATTTTAAATTATTTTTATTAATTTGTTTTTGTTCCAGACATTTCTCCTTTTCCCCCTATTAACTAGAGTTTAGTGTTCGTTTGCAGTTGTCTTTTGCTGTGAAACTTATGGATAGTGAAATATAATAGATCCATCGTAAGGACATTAGCTAAGTTCTGACAAGTGCTTACACCTGTGTAACCCAAACCCTGCCATCACCCAGAAGGTCCCTGTGCCTCTTAGGAGGTCACTCCTCAGGCCACTGCTGTTCTGATTTCTTCCCCTGAGATTAGTTCTGTCTGGCTTAGTGCGATCTGCCCCAGGACTTCATACACATGGATTCACGTGGGTATGTTCTTGTGGGCAAGGGTTCCTTGACTCCACATCATGCTTTGAGGTCGCCCATAACGGCATGTGCATCATGGATTGCTGGGAGGTGTTCTGTTGTGTGTCTACCACAGCAGGTATCATCCAGTGACCTGTGTTGGACAGCTGGGTTCTTTCCAGCTTTGTGTTATTAGGAAAAGCTGCATGGACATCTGAAGTCAGTGTGTGGACATAGTTGTCATTTCTTGGGTAAGCACCTAATAATGGAATTGCCAAGTTATATGGTAACTGCGTGTTTTTTTTTTTTTTTTGATCCTCACCCGAGGATATTTTTACATTAATCTTCAGATAGAGCTGGAGGGAGAGAGAGAGGAAGAGAGAGGGAAACATCGATGTGAGAGAGACACATCGATTGGTTGCCACCCTCACGACCCCAGCCAGGTCTGGGGATGAACCGCAACCGAGGTACGTGCCCTTGACCGGAATCGAACCCGGGACTCTTTGGTCTGCGGGCGACACTCTTACTGCTGAGCCAAACCGGCCAGGGCAACTGCGTTTTTACTGTGTAAGACCTGCCACACTGTCCCTACTGAATTTTGTCTGCTGATTCAATTAGTTGTTGCGGGGTTGTGGGGGTGGGATGGCTGGGCTTTAAACTCTCTAGTTATCAGTTTGGATTTTTCTCTGCAGTCCTGTCAGTTTTGGCTTCATGTGTTTGCGAAGCTCTGATCTTAAGTTTGTACATTTAGGATCATCGTGTCTCGCTGGAATGACTGTTTTTCACTGAGATGGCCCTCTTTATTTCTGAGGATGTTCCTCGTTTTGGGATCTGCCGTGTCTGACATTAACATAGCCACAGCAGCTTGCTCACGCTGCACGTGCGCAGGGCGCGGCTTCCACATGCCGATAGCGTTGCATTGGAACTGCATCTTCGTGAACAGCGCGCTGTTTGGGCAGCGGTCCCATCTTACCGTTGATCTGGTCTGACAGCTTCTGCCATTTGCCGCAGTGTAACTGTTGATACGGTTTTGTTTGTCTGCCTTTTTGCTGTTTGCTTTCGCTTTCTCTTTGTGCTTTGTTCCTCCGGTCTGTCTGCTTTTCGGTTGAGCATGTCAGTGTCCCGCTCTGCTGCTGGCTGCTCTCTGGCTGCGCGGCCTTAGCTCATGCTGGCTGCGGAGCAGGCGCTGTGCGTTCCCAGCCGCGGGCCCTTTCAGCAGCCTGGTTCCACGCCCTGTCGCACTGACAGGTTTTACTCTAATTTCTGTATGTGTTCAATCGAACATTACATCGTTTTTGCTTTAAACAGATTTTCAGCTTTTGTATTGAAATAATTTTAAATTTACATAAAAATTGCAGAAATATTGCACGGAACACCCATATACTTCTACCCAGATTCCTCAATTGTTAACATTTCTAAACCATTTAAGAATAAATTTTGGGCCCTGGCCGGTTTGGCTCAGTGGTTAGAGCGTCGGCCTGCGGTCCAGAGAGACCTGGGTTCGGTTCCCGCTAAGGGCATGTACCTCGGTTGCAGTTTGTCCCTAGCCCTGGTTGGTCGTGCGGGTGGCAGCCACTCGATGTGTCCCTTTCACGTTGATGTTTCTCTCTCTCTCTCTCTCCCTCCCACTCTATCTGAGCAAAAAATGAAAAAATGTCCTCAGGTGAGGATAAAAAAAAAAGAATAAATTTTGGCCCTGGCCAAGGTGGCTCAGTTGGCTGGGCATTGTTCCCTGCACCGAAAGGTTGCAGGTTCGATTCCCGGTCAAGGGCACATGCCTGGGTTGCAGGCTCCATCCCCGGTCTGGGTGTGTACAGAGGCAGCCGATCCATGTTTTGCTCTCACATCAATGTTTCTCTATTTCTTTCTCCCTTTCCCTTCTTTTCTCTTAAATAAATAAATAAATAATAACAATCTTTAGAAAAAAAGAATAAATTGCAGACACGGTGCGCCAGGACCCTTTATTATCAGGATGTTTCCTGGACACAAAGACACGCCAACCCCACCTAAATGAGACTGTCACAATCAGGAGGTTAACATCAACCAGCATTACCAGCGGAGTCTCAGGCTGTTCAGACTTGCTGATTGATGTCGACTTGCCCTGTTTCTGGTGATGCCTACTGTGATCATTAGTCAGCTTTCTGCATTTTAAAGTTCTTATTTATTCTTAATCCTTTACTCTCGTGATTTGTTTGAAGCTCAAGTTATCCCAGACTCAGCCAGTTGGAGCACTTTAGGCTGGCTCTGGTGTCTTTTTATCCTTAATTGTGGTAGAAGTTCCTTTACATACAGTCGACCACTCTGACCATTTCTAAGTCCAGTTCAGCCATGTCCAGGATGTTCATGTTGTCATGTGTCTGCTGTTTCCTGACAAGTCCCGCTATTCTCAGAGCCCTTGCTTACGTTTGCTACCATGACGGTCCAGGCTGATCAGACCCCTTCCTGTCCCAGCTCCGCACCGCACACCTGTCCAAGCAACTCTGGCTGCTTTCTGTGGGAGAGGTATTCAGAAACCACGGTCTGGTCTGCAGAGGTGCTCGGTGCTGCTGCGGTGTGTTACTACCCTCAGGTCCTGGAGCGCACGGCCTTGTCTGTGGGAGGGCTCTTCTGGTACAGCCTACTTGATCATGGGACTAGGGACCTCTTTGGGGCTATTTTTTCCTGACAATATATTTTGGAGATCATTATTGGTGTATAGTTTCTTTATTCCTCTTCAGGGCTGAATGGCATTTTCTCCTGTGAGTAATATGATTCACTTAAACAGCAGCCTGTTTGTAGATGGTTGTCATTTTGCTTTAACTGGAAACGCAGACTTCAGCCTTCTACTAACCTTTCGTGTGTGAGAATGTGTCTGTAGCATTAATTCCTGAAAATGCAGTCAGCTTATGTGTATTTGTCATTTAGTTGGTATTGACAAACTCTTCCCCATAGTAGTTGTACCGTTTATGTCTTCAGCAGCAGCGAACGGCAAGAACGCAGGTGTTCCAGCAGCCTCGCCCACATAGCACAGCACCAGCTGTTGGGTGTTCGCTCAGCCGATAGGTGAAGACGGCATTTGCTAATAATTTTGGATTTTATTTTCCAAAATGAACTTAAAATTTCTTTCTTGCTAAAAAATACATTTACATCTCAGAAAAAATAGCAGACGATATTCAAGGAAAAATAATGAAAAATATCCTACCCACTAGAAACAACTATTATTAGAGCTTTTCAGATTGCTTTTCTGTGTCATGCTTCTCTGTTTGCACACAGTCCTGTTCCTTGGTTTATGTATTTCCAACGCTTCTTAGTGCCCACTGGATACAGTGCTTTCTGGGGAGCAGTCACTGCCCTCCGAGTCTCCCTCGTGTCTTGGGGTGGGGTCCTTAGTGCCGTGAGGTCGAGAGACCCGAGTGCACTTTGAAGGAGCAGCGGGCAGTGGGCCAGGAGGTGCACTGTGCAAAGTGAGCGGATTCTCTGCAGCTGCCCAGCCGCTTCATCCTGACTGCATGCCGCCTGCCTGCCTCCTGGGTGCTCCCCACGGAGCGCACGGCTCCCGTACTACATGTGGCCTGCGCGGAGCCCAGCAGGACGGGAGCCCACCTTCCAGGTAGGTCAGGAATGGCCCTGTTGAGCCTGGGAGGAGCTGAGGGGCTGGGTCACTGGTTCTGGAGGTCCTTCCAGAAATTCCGTGGTGTTTTAATACTTGTTATAAGGAGCTGTCTATGGCCCGTTTTGGGGTGAGCGTTTCGGGGTGATCCCCTGTGTCGGTATAAAGAGCTCCCGTCTGTTTATGCCAGAGCTGTCATTCTGTATGAGCCGACAGAGGCAGAGAACCCACTGGATCACATCCTGTGAGTGGTATTTTGTCCCCCCAAAACCTGCCTGGGAAATCCTTACTTCTAGAGCTCTTTCCCGGGGTCTGGATCCCACACATCTTAGGAGCTTGTTGTTGGCTCCCCAGCACCCTGTTCATTTTGGGAGCTGGGCATGCATGATCTGGCCTTTTCAGAGAAGGTTCTGGAAGCCCCTGCCTGCCCCGGCTCCCAAAATTGGCTTCCAGCCTGGACTGCCGAGCTCTGTCTCCCCGTCTTCTTCCTTCTCCCCTGTTGGTCTCAGACACAGGGCTGAGTTCACCGAGCATCTGATTGCTCCCTGTCAGGCCTCTCTGGGGCTTCCTGTTCATTCTATTTATTCATCTACTCACTTCCTTGGGTCCCCAGCTCTGCTCCTCTCTCATTGGCAGCCATCGAACTTATGCAGTGGGTCCTTTGGTTTGTGTGTGTTAGTGTAAAATGTGTGCTGTTTTTTTCATCCTCACCCGAGGACATTTTTTCATTTTTTGCTCAGATAGAGTGGGAGGGAGAGAGAGAGAGAAACATCGACGTGAAAGGGACACATTGAGTAGCTGCCACCCGCACGACCCAACCAGGGCCGGGGACAAACTGCAACTGAGGTACGTGCCCCTAGCGGGAACCGAACCCGGGTCTCTCTGAACCGCAGGCTGACGCTCTAACTGCTGAGCCAAACCGGCCAGGGCTAATGTGTGCTGTTTTTAAAAAAAATATGTTTTTATTGATTTTTTGGAGAGAGAGGAAGGGAGACAGGAGCATCGATGTGAGAAACACCAGTTGTCTGCCTCCTGCACGCCCCCTACTGGGGATCGAGTCTGAAACCCAGGCATGTGCCCTGACCTGGAATCGAACCAGGACCCCTCAGTCCAGGGGATGATGCTCCATCCATTGAGCCACACCGGCTAGGCAAATGTGTGCTGTTTTTTTTTTAAGTCCTCACCTGAGGATACTTTTTTCCACTTATCTTCAGACAGAGTGGGACAGAGAGAGAGAGAAACGTCAACATGAGAAAGACACATCGACTGGCTGCCTCCTGCATGACCCCGACGGGGTCCGGGGTGAACCGCAACCAAGGTACGTGCCCCGACCAGAATTGAGCCCGCGACTCTGGTCCATGGGCCGATGCTCTACTGCTGAGCCAACCAGCCAGGGTATGTTTTGATGCATATTTAAAAAAATCATTTTATTTTGAAATAATTTCAAACTTAAGAAAAATTGCAAGAGTAGCCCAAGGAACTCCTGTGTCCCTCTGCAGAATCAACGCCTGGGGTATCTGCTAGCGAGCAGTCACGTATGTGCTGCACCCCTCGCTTGCAGGAGCTCCTCGGTGTCTGTGGGCTCCTGTCACGTGCCTGCCTCTCTGCTCACCAGGGACGAGCGTGTGGGCCCCACGGCCCTTCTGGTCACCGACCTGTGGGTCAGGCTGTGTGGAGCTGCTCCCTGCAGCGTCCTGTGGGCACTCAGTGGGCCACGTGAAGACCCAACGCTCAGACAGGTGTTGAACCGTCCACGGGGGAGCCTGGACGGCACCCCTGGGGCACAGTGTCCAGCGCACTGGGCTGTGGGCAGCTCTCGAACACTGATGCAGACAGTGCCACCTTCATGGTGGTGACCCGCCCCGGGCAAGGCCCTACCGGCCAGTAGTGTGGAACTGTGGTGCCCTCATTTCCTGTCTGTGCCCCTGAGTTAATTCATAACGTGACCCCAATAAAAATTGGACTTTTTTCTGGAACGAGACCACTTAATGCTCATTTGTGTTACAAACAAGGAAGAACAGCCAGAAAACCTCTGAGAAAGAAGGGCGGGAGGGGCCACATGGGCCAGGTCCTGCTGTCTCATGACCCACTGCAGGGACAGGAGGACTTCCAGACAGCTCACGCCCCAGGACACCAAGGGTGTGGGAAAGGAGCGCCCCCGTGGGGTCTGTGAGTGGTGCCAGCGGGTAGCTGGATAAACGGGTGGGAAGGAACAGACGGGACCGTCCTCCCTGACGTGTAGCACAGCGAACAACAGACGGGTCAGAGATGCAAATGGAAACAGACGAGCCATATACCTACAAAAATACGGGCGGTTCTTCAGTGACCTGGGAGACGAGGAAGCCGTCTTACCGTGTTTCCTAAAATCCAGAGGCAGTGAGTGCGCTGACCAAGGATCTGATCGTGTCAGTGTGCAGCAAAGACAAGCCCAGAAAAGTATTTGCAGCCTGTGAAGCACAAGGTGAACACCCCAGATGTAAGGTTCTCCTGAAACAACAAAGGCCGTGACCTGAGAAAAAGGCAGGAGATGGAACAGACAGTTCACAGGAAGAGACACAGATAAATGGCGTTTAAACGTGTGACAAGGCGCCAGGCAGGTGTGGCTCTGGGTGTGGCTCAGTGGATGGAGCGTCGACCCAGGGACTGAGGTCTGGGTTTGATTCCCGGTCAGGGCACATGCCCGGTTGCAGGCTCGATCCCCAGTGGGGGGCGTGCAGGAGGCAGCTGATCCATGGTTCTCTCACATTGATGTTTCTATCTCTCCCTTCCTCTCTCTCTCAAAACAAACAAACAAACAAACAAAAAGTGTGACCAGGTAACGCACACTCATGCACTTTTGCTGAGGGAGATTCGTGGTTTACTTGGCGTCTTTCTGGATTTGCCGCCGATGTCAGGGTGCTGCCTCTTCATCATTATTTTTAAGCTGGAAACAGACGGAAGCTGTGGTTCCTGTCCTTCCGGTCCCTCCACTGGTATTCAGTGGGGCGGGCTGACATGTGACCATAATTTTCAACAAGAGCAGAAGTGAGCAGAGGTGAACGCACAGTAGCTGTCCGCGGAGAGGGAGGAACCATAGTTCCTGGGCAGGGACTCCTCCAGCGGACGTCCCCAAGGGCTGCTCCATGGAGAGTGAGGTGGGTGCAGTCCCTCGTGGAGAGACCGGCACAGTGTGCTAGGCTCCTGGGGCCCTGCTCTGGGAAGATGAGGCGGGGGTTGCAGCTGGCTTCCGGGTCTGAGAAGCGAGTGTCTGGCGGATGGCAGCGAGGCAAGGAGCCGTTTGTAGCTTGTTGGGTTCATGCACCTGAACTTGGGAATAGGGGCCGCAGGTGTCAGAGCTGCAGGCACGAGCAGCCTTTATGTGGGCTGGGGTCACACGAGCAGCCTTTCTGTGGGCTGGGGTCACACGAGCCGTCTGCATGTGGGCTGGGTCACACGAGCAGCCTTTCTGTGGGCTGGGGTCACACGAGCCGTCTGCATGTGGGCTGGGTCACACGAGCAGCCTTTATGTGGGCTGGGGTCACACG
Source organism: Tadarida brasiliensis (assembly GCA_030848825.1). Lineage (NCBI taxonomy): Eukaryota > Metazoa > Chordata > Mammalia > Chiroptera > Molossidae > Tadarida > Tadarida brasiliensis. The sequence goes on along the minus strand of CM061267.1, from coordinate 101,347,236 downwards.
AGCCGTCTGCATGTGGGCTGGGTCACACGAGCAGCCTTTATGTGGGCTGGGGTCACACGAGCAGCCTTTATGTGGGCTGGGTCACACGAGCAGTCTGCATGTGGGCTGGGGTCACACGAGCAGTCTGCATGTGGACGGGGTCAGTTAGGGCCTGAGATCCGAGCTGGAAAATAAATTAGGGAGAAGGTCAGAAAAAGGCACATCCATAGCTGCCGACCCGTGTCCGGCATTCTGTCCATGCAGCCCTGTGAGGAGCAGGGATACCATTGCAGCGTCTGCAGGGGACGGTGGGGACATACTTCTGCAAGTCTGAGGGCCAGTGAGTCCTGCTCATTGTAGAGCTTGTGACAAGGGCTCCTTCCCTTGGTTGCCAGGCTCCATCACAGTGTCCTGCTCCTTTTGGGGCTGAGTGGGTCCTTTGTCCTTCGGGGTCAAAAGTTACAAGAGAGCCTGAGCCCCCAGTAAAAGTGCTCGTGTGAAGGAGGAATGATTGCAGGGCTGCAGCCACTTTGCAAACTCGAGCCGCAGGCTGTGCCCGGGAATTACCCGTGATCCCTGGGCCCCGGGAGGTTTCCCTGCACATTTTCACGTTCAAAACAAGCATCAGTTCCAACCCCTAAGGTGCCCTCTTGCTCACTGTTTCTGAAAAAGCTGAGTTCGTGCTTGGCAGGGGGGCCAGGTGTGGACCCGGGTGGCAGGGGCGGCTCCCCAGCACCTTTCAGCACAGGCGGGCACCCAGCTCATGTCCTGGTTCACTTCCTGTCTACCTGCTCTGGGCTTCTGTCCCCATGTGATTGTGAGGCCTGGTCCTCAGAGGCCCCAAACAATGTACATTAACCAGCTTTTACTGCTGTCCTGAGGGGTGCTCTGGGGCGAGAAGATCCTGGGATGCTGTCTTCTATGTACGTGACAATTTTCCAACTGGAGGAGAAACAAATGAGAGTTTTTAATGTTGCCAAAGTATAATCGTACTTGTTTCTGTAAGTGCGGGCAGAGCCGGGCCCGCTGTGAGTCCAGCTGCCGTCATTCACGGGGTCCCCCAAGCATGGAGGTAGCCGAGGTCTGGTGGGCCCGGCTCTGGTTGGCCCACCTGTCCTTGGTGACGCCTCCTGCCTGTTGGTGCTGTTTCCTCTGGTTCTACCTCTGTTGGTGATCAGAAACTGTGACCCTCAGCATCCGTGCGCACTGACCGCCGCACAGCTGGACGTGTGTCTGGGAGCATCTGCTTCCTGCAGTTCCAGGGCCAGCCTCGGGGCTCCCAGGCAGGCTCCCCCTGTTCTCCTGCCCCCCCCCCCCCGGCTGTGCACATTCACTGATTGTAGGGAGTCTTCAGGCTGACCAGGGTGTACAGTTGCCCTGGCGCTGAGCCGGGAGCCCCCAGGCCCTGGCAGGCGAGGGTGTGCAGAGGGTGCGCGTGCTCTGTTACTGCAGCGAGGGGAGGCAGGGGGACTTCCGCCACTGGCTGCTGAGCCACAGCCTTGGCCACGCCTGCTCTGGCCTCTCTGACCTACGGAGCCCAGAGGCTGGAAGACGCTATGATTCTGTTGTCTGGGGGCATCTCCTTCCTGTCTTCTTCCCGCCCCCTGGGAGTCGGCCCTGGACATTCCAAGTGTCTGTGGACAGGGGAACGCCCAGCCCGCCTGTGTGCGTCTGGGTGCTCTTCCCCGCGGCCCGGCTCACCCAGTGGTTTGCATCGGGACGTGGTGGTGGCGGTGGCGGCACTCCGCGGAGCCTGGGCAGTAATGACTCCACCCACTGCCGCTTCTGCCCGCAGCCTGGAATCGTGTCGCCATTTAAGCGCGTCTTCCTCAAAGGTGAGAAGAGCAGAGATAAGAAAGCCCAGGAGAAGGTGGCAGAGCGGCGCCCCCTGCACACTGTGGTGCTGTCGCTGCCGGAGCGCGTGGAGCCCGACAGGCTGCTGAGCGACTACATCGAGAAGGAGGTGAAGGTCAGTGCCCGCCCCTCGCGCCCTGCCCACCAGGCCCCTGACCCACCCACGGAGCTGTGGTGTCGGGTCTGAGAGCTCAGCACCCAGACCCCTGCTCCTGTCTCTGGCCCCTTCCCTGCGGTAGCCGCGGCCACCTTTCTCGAGGGCTGGCCAGGTGTTTGGTTCCTTGGCCAAAGGTTAGAGCTGCTTGTGTGTCGTGGTCACAGCCCAGACACAGGTCTCTGGAGTCCTGTCAGAGCCTGTGCCCGGGACACTTTGGATAGACACCCCCCACCCAGTGCCGTGAAACCAGATGAGTAACGAGGCCCAGCGCCAGAAGGTCAGAGAATGGGGAAGCAGATGGCCGTGGTCAGTGAGCCGCAGACCTGGACAGGGAGTGAGTCTTATGTTTCGCTTACAAGTGAGACACTTAGGTGCCACACCCAGATCACCAAGCGTGTACAGATTTGTGTGCTGGGAAGTGCGCAGGGCAGTGAGCGCGACCACGGGTCGGAGTTGATGGACGCAGACCGAGGTCAGGACCGCCGACATGACCTGGACCATGTGTCCGTCTTCCCGGAACTGGTCGTCAGGGTCCAAGCAACTCCTTTCGGAACCCCAGCAGGTGCTGTAGGTGTGACAAAGTCATTCCAGTCTCGCTGGGAAGGTAACAGAATGGAAGAGCTGAGACCATCTAGAAAGAGCAGTGAAGTGGGGGTCGGCGAGCTGGTCGCAGGGCCACGGGGCTGAGGGCCTCGAGGTGTCAGCACTGGGCCGACCCAGATCGGTGGCATGGGGCAGGCCTCACCGACACACTCTGCTGTCTCTGTCGTTGTTTGTTTTGGTTTACATGACTTGACTGGAGAAAAACAGGTCGATAGCAGAGCTGTTAGTTGGCCTCATCTGTTGACAGCCTGCGGCGTCCGTTCAGCGCTGGGTAGACTGTGCTCACCCTTCACCCTGGCGGGCACCCGGGTTGCTCCCACCTTCGGCTGCTCGACCGCGCTGCCGTGAGCGTGGTGCAGACGTGTCTTCGAGTCCCTGCTTTCAGTTCTTTTGGATGAGTGCCCAGAGTGGGACGGCTGGGCCGCAGGGGCTTCTGCTGTTCACATTCCCACCACCAGTGCCAAGGGCTGCGGCCCCACGTCCCTCCTGCTCGTTGTGTTCCCGTCTCTCCCTGACTGTGGCCGCCCTGGTGGGTGTGCGGCTGTCTCTGTGGCTTCGACTCGCATCTCCCTGGTGGTGTGGTGACTGAGGCTGAGCATCTTCTTGTGACTTGTTGGCCATTTGTGTACCTTTGGAGAAAAGTCTATTCAAGTCTTTTGCCCATTTTGGGATCAAGTGTTTTTACTGTTGCTGAGCTTTAGGAGTTCTCTATGTGTCCTGTCTGTTACTCCCTTGTCAGATGGATAATTTGCAAATTCTTTCTCCCGTCTGCCGTCTGCAGGCTGCCTTTTCACTGTGTGGGTAGTGTCTCATGTGCAACATTTTATTTATTTATTTATTTTTCCTTTTTTTTTAATCTTCACCTGAGGACATTTTTTCATTTTTTGCTCAGATAGAGTGGGAGGGAGAGAGAGGAAGAGAGAGAGAGAGAGAAACATCGACATGAAAGGGACACATCGAGTGGCTGCCACCCGCACGACCAACCAGGGCCGGGGACAAACTGCAACCGAGATATATGCCCTTAGCGGGAACCGAACCCGGGTCTCTCTATACCGCAGGCCGACGCTCTAACCGCTGAGCCAAACCGGCCAGGGCTCATGTGCAACATTTTAAAGTGTCCCTGAAAGTCAGCTGGTCTGTATTTGGTTGTTGCCTCGCGCCTGACCCACAGCTAGTCTCAGGCTCGTCCACACCCATGTTCAGCGCTTGGTCAGCTCCCCTCCGGGGCCCCAGCGAGGGGCCCTCGGCCTCTGCCACCTTGCCGTCTGGTGGATCTGAGAAGGGTTTTTGGTTTTCAGTTTGTCAGGTTTTTCTTGTGAGGACGGGACGAGGACACCTGAGCTCTTTTCATGTTGACGGGACAGAAGTCCAGGTCAGCCCTTTGTTGTTGTTGTTTTTTAATCCTTACCTGAGGATATTTTTGCATTTATCTTCAGATAGAGTGGGGGGGGGGGGACATCGATGTGAGAGGGACACATCGATTGGTTGCCTCCTGTACAACCCCGAGCAGGGCCAGGGATGAACCGCAGCCGAGGTACGTGCCTTTGACTGGAATCGAACCCGCAACTCTTTGTTCCATGGGCCAACGCTCAAACTGCTGAGCCACAGCGGCCAGGGCCAGGTCACCCCTTTGTAATGGTGACCTGCATGTGCAAGTCTGCGGGAGACTGGAAAGTGCTGAGGGGGGTCTGCTTGGGGAGAAATCCCGAAACATCAAGAACACTCGGAAGCTGTATCTGTGGTGGAAACGTGACCGGGACACCGGTGACTCACGCTGTCACATTCAGACTCCCACGCGGGGCCGGGCCCTTGCTGTGGCTCCTGCCACTTCACCCTCTGCCCCTCCTGCCGCTGGCCCTCGGCGAGGCTGCAGGGTCGGGTGTGCTGTCAGGGGCCGGCTGGGACGCTCGGCGGTGCAGGCCGTGTGCACAAGTGCCCTGTGCACAGGTTTCTCCAGACCGCGGACCTGGGGGCACTGCCAGGGGTTGAGATTCCAGCCGAACCAAGGCGGCGGCTGGTGTCGGGAGCAAGGCGGGTGCTCCTTGGCCCGGGCGCTGCAGGCTGACCCTTCCTCCTCCTCATGGCCTTTCCCTGTGCTCTCTCAGTACTTAGGCCAGTTAACGTCCATTCCTGGGTACCTGAACCCGTCCAGTCGGACCGAGATCCTACACTTCATAGACAATGCAAAGGTAACTTTCCTTCCGACCCCAGCCTCTGACCCTTGGCCTGCTTCACCTCTGAACCCTGGCCTCTGAGCCTCACACTCTGGCAGCAGCTCCTGGTCCTCTGTCCCTGGGCCTCCACAGCCGTGAGAGATGACCCAGCCCCCATCATGTTTGGTTCCTCAGTCTGAACGTGACTTTATTCCCTAGACGTGCTCCTTGTGGTTCTGGCTATTTTCACATTTTCAAAATTTCAAACCACGCGCTGTTGGTCTGAATCTGAAGGCATTTCCAGAGGAGCCCTCGTGGTGGCGCGGTGGGGCCCCAGCCTCTGTGTGTCTGATGCCCGTGGTCCCTTCCAGAGAGCCCACCAGCTCCCCGGACACCTGACCCAGGAGCACGACGCGGTCATCAGCCTGTCCGCCTACAACGTCAAGCTGGCCTGGAGGGACGGGGAGGACACCATCCTTCGAGTGCCCATCCACGACATCGCTGCTGTGTCCTACGTGCGGGACGATGCCTCGCACCTGGTGGTCCTGAAGACAGGTAGGGCCTGGGCGGCGGGCCGGGCGGGGCCTGGGGTCGCAGCCGAATCTCTGCTGAGGAGCCAGTCCGAAGTGTGTGGTGCTCTGGTGCCAGCTGCTGCTGCCCACTGTCTGCGAAGCAGCCCTCCTGCTTGAGGTCAGCCTCGCCCGAGGGGCCGTGCCCAGAGGTCCCGAGGGAGAGGTGCCGGCTCTGCCACTTGCTCTGAGCCTTGGGCTCTGCCCAGCGCTGGCCCTCTGGGCGCCGGGCAGGCTGTAGGCTGTGGTGGGCTCAGCTCAGCATAGCCAGCCTTTCAGCCCTGCCGTGGCCACGTGGTCCTGCCAGAGCCGGTGCAGAGGTGAGCCAGACCCTGTAGGGGCCCTGGGCTGTGGGCGGGCTGACTGGGTCCTCGCAGGAAATCAGAAGGACCTTAGCAGCCTCTCCTCTCAGCAGTGGTGGGCCGCCTCACTGGGCACTCTGGACAGGCGCCCGTCGGGTCCACAGTCTGCCCTGAGAAACGCTGGGCCCTCCCGGTGGGCTCCAAGGTGGGCACTACAGTGCCGATGCTGCCCTGGGCTCCGCCAGGCACTGTCCAGAGCAAAGGGCCCGGGTGTGGGGTGCTGAGCGGGCCACCCGGACCATCACTGCGCTGCAGTACGGAGGGAAGGTCTTCTGCTCGAGGTCGGCAGTCATGGGCATCGAGGGCTGTGCTGGAGAGCCCGGCCCTGGGGGCGTGCTCCTCGCTGACTGCAGGGGAGCTCTGGAGGGCGGAGGGCAGTCAGGACGCTCCCGCCGGCGCACCTGGGGGTGCTGCTGGCCATCCACACCATGGCTGCCTGAGTTGCAGCCCCTTGGCTGAGGGCAGCTATACGTGGCACCCCCCGAAACACACATTCTCACACACACACTCAACACATGCACTCACGCGTTCTCACATACACACGCACACGTTCTCCCGCACTGACACTCACACATGTTCTCACACATGCATTCTCATACATGCACACGCTCTCACACACACGCATACGTTCTCACACTCACACGTTCTGACACATGCACTCAACGCACGATTTCACACGTGCACACTCATACATGCACATTCTCACATACACGCGCATGTTCTCTCACATGTGTTCTCACACACGCACACTCATACACGCACATGTTCTCACATATACACACGCACACCTGCACTCACACCCGTCACCTGCACTGAGCTCCCTCCCTCGCTTCCTGTGTTTCCCTTCGTGTGTCCAGTGAGCTCTGTTGAAGGACACATGGCTCTCAGCTGAACAACACAGAACTGCTGATGTTTAACTGTTTTAATCTACAGAAATGGCCGTTTATGTGGCTCAAACTAGTGGGGAGGCTATGATAGGAATCATCTTACTAGGTCTCCACAGTAAGCACGAAGGTGGAGTCTGTCCCTGCCCATGGCATGGGGGGTGACTGAGCGCAGCTGTGCAGGGACCAGCGAAGGCGTGGGAGCCCAGTGGGAGCCGGCTGGCGTTAGGAACATGGGCGGGGCTCTCAGTCTAGGCCCCACCTGGACCGTGCCCTCACACCTCAGCCCTGCCCTTGCTCCATGCCTCAGCTTCCCCATCCCTAGTCAGGACTGTGCCCCAGCCCATTGGATGTTCACTGGGACCTGTCAGCACCTTCTCTGGGCAGATCCAGAGACGCCGAGTAACAGCTGAATGTGAGCCTAAGCCATTCGTGCCGTCTACACAAGGTTGCTAGAAGGGCATGTGGGACGATCTCAGTGGGCGCCTGTACCCGCCCTCGTTTAGAGAAGGCATGGACCGCCAAGAGCCCACGAGGCTCTTGAGGTCCCCACCTGCCCTAACGCGCCACGGTGTTGACTTCTCAGCCCAGGACCCCGGCATCTCCCCCAGCCAGAGTCTGTGTGCGGAAAGCTCCAGAGGCCTCGCCCCAGGCTCCCTGTCTGAGAGTGGAGTGGGGCCTGTGGAGGCCTGCTGCCTGGTGATCCTGGCCACGGAGAGCAAGGTGAGCCAGCTGGGAACTGGGACCAGGCCCCGCCCACCCTGACCCAGGCCCCAAGTCCCACTGAGTGGTGCCTCCTGGGCTCTGCGGGGTGGTTCCGCTGTTCCCCAGCACACCCCTCCCTCCCCGTCCTGCGGGAGGAGTCCTGGGAGTGGTGAGTTAGACTTGGGGCCGAATCAGCCACTTGAAGGCCGCCAGCCTCGGGGAGCCCCTTGGCGTCTTCTGTTCCATTCCTGTACCTGTGAGACAGGGGTGAGCCACGGGCAGTCCTCTCGGGCCGCGTCCCTGCCGTCCCCATTGGAGGCCCCGGTAGACAGCGCCTGCTGCCTGGGCCAGGCTGGGACACGTGAGGGTGGTGGCAGGCAGGGCGTGGGGAGAGCTGCAGGGAGCGTCCTGCGGGTGGGTGACCTCGGCGGGCACTGAGGGGCTGGGTGTGCGGAGGCCCCAGGGAGATGCTGCTCTGCCCCGTGACAGGCGGCGGCGGAGGAGCTGTGCTCCCTGCTGGGGCAGGTGTTCCAGATCGTGTACACGGAGTCCACCATCGACTTCCTGGACAGAGCCATATTCGACGGGGCCTCCACACCCACCCACCACCTGTCCCTCCACAGTGGTGAGTGAAGGCAGGTGGCAGCAGGGGTCCCTCCCCTCCTCTCCCCCCCGCCCCTCGGGACGTGCTGCCTGGGCAGTGTGCAGGACGGTGTCATCCCTGTCCCGGGTCCTGAGGGTTTGCCCAGGGCCTTTGTTTCCAGACTTCACCGTCCACGTCCCCTACAGGGTCAGCGGACACAGGCCCGTGCCCCCCCAGGCCAGCCTGGTGGCTTCCTGCATAGCCTTGGGGGCTGGGAACACTTCTGGAGCCACGTGTAGCTAAGGTCACTTCACCTGACTCAGAACAGGGAGCCGGGAGGGGCTCCCAGCGCTGGGGCTGCGAGTGGCTGTGGGACCCTCCCTTCCAGACCTCCCAGGCTGCCTTCGGTCGGAGTGGGTCCCTCCCAGGACAAAGGCTGGGGGGGGGGGGACAGGTGGAGTGAAGGTGCCCCAAAGGCTTCGACCAGGGCAGCACTCAGGCCCCCCCCCACCTCCCTCCAGCTGCAGAACACTTTCAGGGACCCTCCTGCTCACCATGCACACAGAAGCTTCCTGTGCACACAGCCCACCTTGGCCACGCCTCCTGCCTTTGAGAGCTGTAGTTTATTGAGGGTTTGTGGCTTGAGAGTCAGAGTCACAGAAGGAGGATGGAGACCATGCAGCCCAGTGTGGCCTTCCTGTGCAGAGGTCCTGCACCGCCTCCCCAGGGCTCATACACCAGCCAGGAGCACGGAGGCTGCAGAGATCCGTGTGTGCTGGGGGCTCTTTGAGTTGACAGGTCACCCATACCTCGCTCAGACACAGGTCGGCCTCACCGTCCTGGTGAGAGCACAGCGGGTCTCACGGGCTCCGTCTGCAGCTGACCAGCTCGTCCCGCTGAGGCTCCAGTGACAGCCAGTTCCTGCCTTTCGTAGCTTCGGGGGCTGCCTCTGCCCCTCCACCCCCTCCGCATTGGAGGCCCCCCAGGTGGCCCTGGACAGGCTCCTGTGTTAGGCCAGAGCCCAGCCCCTCCTTCCCCGTCACATGTCACCTGACGTGATCCCAGCCCGGATGTGGATGTGACATCCTTGGGGCCGTCCCTCTGCCCACCACCCTGCCTTGGCGCCCAGTCCCACGTCATCTGTCTCCCCCTCAGCCTCTGGTCACTGTCTGTAACAGCACTTCAGGGTCCCTCGAAGTCTGTCACACGGACCTAGGTCGCTGCCCAGTGTGTCCGAGCAGTGGCTGTACCAGGCCCATTGCTGGTCTGAGGTCCCGGCATCGCTAGGCCCAGCTCTGCCCTCGGGGCAGCCGTACACAGTGGCTCTCGGCTGGTCCAGGCTGGGTCAGAGCTGGTGACACGGGGCGGGGCACGGCCTCCGATTCAGTTCCTCACCACATGTGGGCTGCGTGGTGACCCTGCAGGGCTCATGGGAGCCCGGGGACGCTGCTGGCGGGAGCCCACACCCACATATGGGCCTTTTCTTACCCTTGGCTCTGGGGAGCCCTCTGCTGCCCCCCCCCCACCTCCTAAGGCCCCAAGGAGGAGTCCCCAGGTCCGCGCTCTGCCCTGAAGGCCTGCTGTGCCCGCGGTCCTGCGGGCTGGACCCTGGGTGTTCGCTGCCTCCTGTGACCCCGGCCTCTCTGCGTCCCTGTAGACGACTCCTCCACCAAGGTGGACCTGAAGGAGCCGTACGAGACCGATGCCAGCACCTTGTGAGTGCCTGCCCTTGCGCACCCCTCCCTGCTGGGTCCCCGGCTCCCCAGTCCATCTAGTGGCTCCTTGAGGTCACGCCGCTGATGGCAGCACCTCGTGAGCCCGCTGGGCTCTGTCACCTGCCAGGTCCCTCCCTGCGTCATGGAGTCGGCTGTCACCCCCAGCCCGCTGTGCCCTTCCCCCACCGCAGGCCCCTTCCCGTCACCTGCCTCGACCCCCAGTGCTCCCTGGGCCCCGTGGGGTGTCCTGGGTGCAGGGACGGGGCAGGACTGTCTCCTTGCAGCTCCTTCCCCGAGTGTGTGCCGACAGTGCCCCACGCCAAGACGGTCAGCGAGAGCGAGCTGAGCGCCACGGCCGCCGAGCTGCTGCAGGACTACATGCTCACGGTAGGCCGCCCGCGGGCTGCGGTGGGTCCCCGAGGGCGGGAGGCTCTGGGCCGGGCCCGCCGTCACCGCCTGTTCCCTGCAGCTGCGCACCAAGCTGTCCTCGCAGGAGATCCAGCAGTTCGCGGCGCTGCTGCACGAGTACCGCGACGGGGCCTCGGTCCACGAGTTCTGCATCAACCTGCGGCGGCTCTACGGGGACAGCCGCAAGTTCCTGCTGCTGGGTGAGCCGGGTGCTCTCGGGGTGCCGGCGCCCAGGCCCTGCCCTCCGCAGTGGGACGCAGCCCTGGACCCACTGTGCCTCCCCCTGCTGACCCCAGAGAACGGGCTGGTTGACAGTGATCGGTGGGGGCTCCTGTGTCCTGGGCTCTGCCTCTAGCAGTCCGAGGCCTCTGACCCCAGCTCAGGGTGTCCTCTCTGTCTCGTCCAGAAGCGAGTGATCCCCCAAAGGTGGAGCACAGTTGGGCAGTGGAGATGCCTTGCTCAGGGGCCCCCCTCATCTCTGCTCCATCTGGGGCGTCCCTCACACACACATCCCAGGGCTGGTGCCTGCAGGGCGTGTGGGGTCAGGCGTGCGGTGTGTCCACAGGTCTGCGGCCCTTCATCCCCGAGAAGGACAGCCAGCATTTCGAGAACTTCCTCGAGACCATTGGGGTGAAGGATGGCCGTGGCATCATCACCGACAGCTTCGGCCGGTGCCGGCGGGCCGCCAGCTCCACCTCCACTTCCAATGGCAACAGGGCAGCGGGCAGCTCCGACGACCAGTCCGCACCCTCCGAGGGGGATGAGTGGGACCGCATGATCTCAGACATCAGCAATGACATCGAGGCGCTGGGCTGCAGCATGGACCAGGACTCGGGCTGACAGTGCAGGGCGCCCTCGGGTCCACCCCGTGCGGGGCTGGGCCGGGCCGGGCCAGGTGCAGGGCCTCTACTGTGAAGGAGACCGGGGGCGGAGGCTGCCCCGGCCTCCTGCACACCGTGCCGGGAAGGGCCTGTCTGCCGGCACCCGGGCAGCTGTTGGTTTTGCACATGACGTTTCTATCGAAACTCTCAGAGACCTTAAAAGAAGTTTACTGCAATGTGAATAATTTATCTCTGGTTGCCAGCGTGTTTCTGATCCCGGTGGAAGCTGGTGTCTGCTGGCCCTGCCGGGGTCCACACACCCAGGACTGGGCACCACGGTCTGGGCACCGAGCTGCCCTTGGCTGACCCTGCCCGTGGGGAGCTGGGCCAGCTCTTGAACCAGCCAGTGAAGAGGGCCTGATTGGGGCTTTTGCTTCCTGGACGTGGGGCTGGGAACAGGGGCCCGGGCACCTGTGGATGTGAGTGTCGGGCCCTCACTGTGGGGACTTGGCACCAGGCACCCTGAGGGGCACTGGCTGTCCTCTGCCTCTCACTCAAGCCACCAAGTCCCCCGTTCCCTGTGTCCCCTCCCCCATCAGAAGTGCTGTCTCCACCCCGAGAGCATGTCATTGTGGAGCCTGGGGCCCAGCTCTCAGGTGACTGGCTGGGACACTGTGCCCTCACCCCCCACTTAAGCCCCTTGGCCTTGGGCTCCCCTCCTGTGCCCTTTGAATGCAGGGAGGTAGTGGGGGTGACCCCAGGGCAGAGCCTGGAGACTGTGGGGACAGGTGTGGGGTGTCCCAGGACACCCCCCTTGTTCTAAAGGTGCCTCTGCCCCGGAGACCTGAGGGTGTGAGCAGGAACCCCCGGGGAGGGGGCAGGCCCCACCCTGCGCAGTGAGACGGGGTCCCACCCACACGCACATGGCCCCCCCATTCTGCGGATCCCCCACCGTCCTATCCTGGGACACCCTGTCCTGGGGTGTGAACCCCACTCAGCGGGTCCCCGTATTTTGGAGAAGAGAGGAGGAGAGGATCGTGACTCTGAGGGCTGGGCCACGGAGTCCGAGGACCTTGGGGTTTGCCCCCCAGCCTGCCGAGCGCGGTGCCTTCCCACCGCTTCTCCCGGCGGCGGGGCCGTGGGGACTCCCCGAGGCCCGGCCGCGTTCTTACGGAGCTCCAGTCCCTCGGGCCACGGCCCGCTGACCAGACTGCCTGCAGTCTCCAGGGAACACGGAGATGGGTCGCCACAGGAGGTCCCCACTCTACGGGACCGGGGAGGACCGCCACCCTCGGGTGCTGCGTGGCTCCAGGAGGGAGCGCGTCTCCTCGCGTCCTGTTAGCTGGAGGCGTTGCAGGAGCAGGCGGAGCAGGGCGGTGAGGGGGACGCCCGCTATGGAGCAGCAGAGCTGGGGGCAAGGGTGGAGCCGGGGACTGGCCACGGCTACATTGTCAGCTCCTGCAGGAAGCGCGGGGAGAGGTCAGGCCAGGGAGGCCCCAGCAGAGCAGCAGCGGGGTGTCTGAAGGGCCAGCCACTCACCATGATGGCGTTGACGATGTCGCTCTGGTTGTCCCTCAGGGCCCGCACGGCCTTGGCCCTGGACACGTTGGCCTGTGCCATCACCAGCTCAATGTCCCGCAGCTCCAGTCCTTCCTCGTCCACCTGGTGGGCCAGCAGGAGGTGCTGCGCTGCCCCTCCCCCAGGCGGCCGCCCCCTCCCTCCGCCACCCCCCTGCCTCACCTCCTCCTCGCCCTGGTCCTCCTCACACTCGGGCTTCACCCGAGGCCCAGGCGCTGACTCGGGGACAAGGGTGGCGGGCTCCGTGGGCACCTTGAACTTCTCAGCCGCTGCTCTGTGCACTTGCTGGGACAGGTCCTCTATCTGCAGCGGGGCGCTGTCTCAAGCCCATGCTGCCCGTCCTGCCCCTCCCCCCCCCGCCCTGCCCCCGCCGCTGACCTTGGCCTCCCCGAATACCACGTAAGTGTCCGAGGCCGGGCTCTTGAAGACGTCGGGCTTGGCGATGACAAAGAGGATGTTCTTGGACTTCTGGATGGTGATCCTGGTGACGCCCTGGATCTGCCTCAGGCCCAGCTTGGACATGGCCTGGGGGTACAGAAGGCTCAGGCCTGGGCACTGCCCAAGGTCTGTCGGGGTGAGGGCCTGGGCTGGCCAGGGGGCAGCACACTGCGGGAGGGGTTCCCATGGGTGGAGCGGGGTGCTGGGCTCAGGCCGATGGCCCAGCTGTTCATGAGGGTGTCCGGTCACTGCATCTCCCCAGTGGCCCCCACTGATGGGATTCATCAGCCCTGGGGGGGAGGGGTCCCCGTCCTGGATCTGTGGGCTGTCTGCCAGCCCCGCCCTCCCGAGGGAGCAGAGCCCGGCCCACCTTTCGGGCTTTCTTCTCACTGCGGCTCTGCTTGGCTTTGGCCATGGTCTCCTCGCTGCCACTGGCCGGGGCCTGGGGGAGGGTGGGTCTGAGCACCGAGGGGGCATGTGGAGCCCCTGGGTGCACCCCCTAGTCCCCAGCTGGCACCTGCGCTGGGCACTGCGCGGCCTGAGGTCCCAAGAGGTCCTGCTCCTCCAGCTCCACTGACGACTCCCCGTGGCTGTCCGAGTGCGGGCCAGAGCCGGGGGCCTGGGGCCCTGGGGACAGGGGCGGTGAGGGCGGCCCTTTCCTCTGGCTCTGCCCCTGGAGCTGAGGTTTGGCTGGGCCGGCCGGCCCCTCCCAACCCATCCCACCACCTCTGGTCCCCGGGCAGGACCGCGCTCCAGCTGGGCCCCTCACCTTCCTCCAGGCTGTCCTTGTCATCCTGCTGCTCGGCGGCCGGGAGCCCTTGAGGGCTGGCAGGGCTCCGGGGCCCAGAGCCAGGAGGCACTTGGCAGGGGGGCGGGATCCGCAAGGCCAGGTCTTTGGCATGGGTGCCCCCCACAGGGGTCGCCTTGGGGCTGAGGAGGGAAGAGCGGGGCAGGAGGCTGACCTGCTGCCTGGCCCCCCGGGGGTTCGTGGTTCCTGAGAAGGCAGCCGCTGCCCTAGGGGCTCCTGCCTGGGGCAGCTGGGGGTCCCGAGAGCCCGGGGACCCCACCCCCTCCACCGAGCCTTCTTGGGGACCCTGGGGAGGGCAGGGGGGAGGGGATGCTGCGGGGGACGGGGCTGCCCCTGCGAGAACACGGGGAGCGGAGGGTGCAGGGCTTTGGCGCCTGTCCGGGGGCTGCGGGAGGGAAGGATCAAGCGTGCTGGGTGCTGCCCGGGCTGGCTCTGCACCCCGGCCTCGCCCCGGCTCCGGCCCAGAGGAGGGCAGTGAGGACGTGGGGGCAGGCTCCTCAGGGCAGCCCCCGCCCAACCTGGGCACAGCCCTTGATGGAGTCTCTGGAGCCACAGCCAATGGCAGCCTGGGCCCCAGGGGGGCCCCCCCACCCTCGGCTGGGCTCTGGGGCTGGACCAGGCCAACTTTAGGGGGTCTGTTCCCAGGAGCCTTCCCAGTGTCCTGGTGTGCTGGCTCCAAGCCTCCATCCCCCTGGTTCTCTGCCCCTGGGGCTTCCTTCGGAGGTGAACGGGGTTCAGCTCCCTCACCAGCGGGGAGGCCAGCATTGGGACAGGCTCCCCCGCTGGATACCAGCAGGCCCTTGGCTACTTCCTCCCCACTGGACATAGGTTCAGGGGGGTCCATGGCCTCTTTGGGGGCATCCAGGGGCTCTGTGGAGGAATGTGGGGGTTCCAGGATCTCCAAGGCAGGCTTGGGGCAACCCAGGGCCTCCTTGGGGTGGTCTGGAAGGTCCAGGGCCTCCATGGGGCATCGTGAGGGGTCTTGGACCTCTGCAGCAGGCTCAGGGGGGTCCGGGATCTCCGAGGCAGGCTCAGGGGGGTCCGGGATCTCCGAGGCAGGCTCAGGGGTGTCAGGGATCTCTGCAGCAGGCTCAGGGGGGTCCGGGATCTCCGAGGCAGGCTCAGGGGGGTCCGGGATCTCCGAGGCAGGCTCAGGGGGGTCCGGGATCTCCGAGGCAGGCTCAGGGGGGTCCAGGGCCTCCTCAGGGAGGCCTTGGGGTTCTGGTACCTCCATGGGGGGGTGTAGGTGGTCTTGGATCTTTGCAGTGAGCTCTGGGATCTCTGAGGTGAGAACGGGGGGTTCTGGGATCTTCACAGTGGGCTTGGGGGTGTCTGGAACCTCTATGGCGGGGTTGGAAGAATCTGGGGTGTCCAAGGTCTCCATGGGGGGATGTGAAGAGTCCTGGATATCCGCAGGGAGCCCAGGGGTATCCGGAGCCTCTGAGGTGAGTTCAGGTATGTCTGGGGCCTGTGTGGCGGGCTCAGGGGTGTCTAGGGTTTCCAAGGCAGGCTTGGGGGGGCCTGCATCTCCACATAAGGCCCAGGGTGTCCTGGCATCTGCAGCCAGCTCCAGGCCACCCTGCTGGGTCTGGTCCAAGTCCAGAGGCTCCGGGTCTCCAGTGCAGACCGTGTCCTTCTCAGGTGCTGGCTTCAGTCCTGAGGTCTCGCCTCTGTCCCTCTGGGCTGTGGTGGTGATGGGCTCCGTCCCTGGGGTGCAGTCGGCCTCCGTCTGCGGTCCCTGAGGGCTGGCTGCAGCGGCAGGCACCTGGCTGGAGGGCAGGCCTGCGTCCCGCAGGGGCACACGTGTGGCCACAGGGACAGGGTCCTGGGGTAAGGGGCGGGCTTCTCCTGGCGGGGGCTTCTGGCCTGTGTCTTTCTGCAGGTCCTGCAGAGCGTCTGGGCCGGGCACGCAGCCTGCCTCCCCCTGCATGGCCCAGGCCTCAGTCCTGGGCTCAGGGTCCGAGGTGGTGCAGGCCCCCTCCGGCCAGGGCTGAGGTGTGGCCATGGGGACAGGTGCTGCCCCAGCGGCGGAGCCTGCTTCTTGCCGCCTGGCCTGAGCGGTCACCTCTGTGAGGCCTGGGGCTTCCTGCAGGGCTTGTGGAGCCAGGGCCGTGGGCAACACCCCGCCCGGAGTGGGGCCCGCCCCGGGGACGTCCGTGTCCACCTCTCCCTCGGAGATGGCAGGGCCCTCCTGCAGGGCGGCGGTGGGCTGGGCGTGGGGCTCCCCACTGTACAGCCGCTCGTCATCCGGCCCAGTGTACGAGTCGGGGTCGGAGGAGGCTGCCGAGGTGTCGTCCTGGAAGGCGAAGGCCTCGTCCACGCCCGCGGTGACGGACAGGTCTGACAGCGACTGCAGGGAGGAGGCAAAACTGCTGTCCCCGCTGTCCCCGCCGTCCCCGCTGGCCTGGCCCCTGCTGGGCACCGGGGCCTCTTGCTCCTGCTCCTCCGGCTCCCCCTCCTCGGGGGGCAGTGGCGTGACCTCCACAGCCTCCACCTGGACAATCAGGCTGCCCCTGAAAGGCAGCAGGGCGGCTGGGACCATGGGGTCGTCAGCCAGGAAATCCAGCTCGGGGAAGGGGCCCTCCTGCCCCCAGGAAGAGCTGCTGTCCGTGGAGAGGCTGGACTCTGAGGACGGGGGCCCCGGGGACCCCGCAGGGGGCAGCTCCCACTCCTGGGCCTCCGATCCTGGGGGAGAGAAGCCCCAGCCCGAGGGTGCATCCAGCTCTTCCTCAGGGGCCAGCAGGCTCAGGGAGCAGGAGGGAGATGAGGCCCAGCTGTCCCCGTCCGCAGTGACGTAGGAACCCGAGGGCGAGGTGGGCGGCGAGTCCCCGGAGGTCCCTGCCTCAGCCTGGGCGTCCCGGGCACCCCTGCGGGGCCCAGAGCCAGGAAACAAGGCAGGGGTCCCGCTAGGTGTGGAGGGAGGCGTGAAGTAGGAATCAGGGTCTGGGGCATGGAAAGGCACAGGAAGGTCACCCTGAGAACACAACGCAGCAGGTGGGCCCAGGCTGGCGGGCCTACCCTCCTGGTCCCTGAGCTCCGGCAGGGCAGCCCAGGGTGGTGGGGGCGCCTGGCATGTCTCCTCCCCCATCACGATCCGTGGCTCCAGGGTGGCCGGGAGAGGCCCCTCTGCAGGCTGGACCTCGGGGGGCCCTGGGCTGGGGCCACCCTCCATGGGCACCACCCAGGCTGCAGGTGCTTGGCCAGGCCCTGCATCCCAGCTGGCGCCCTCGGGCGGGGGCCGGGCGCCTGGTTTGCTGGGCAGGAACGTGAGGTCCAGGGCGCTGGGCCCAGGGGTCAGGGCGCAGGGCTCCAGCCGGTCCCCTCTCGGGGTGGTGGCCACCGCCGCATCACAGGACAGATCTGTGGAGAGAGCAGGTGTGAGGGAGGCAGGCACTTGGCCTGAGCAGTGGTTCCTAGGCTGAAGCCGACCCCCTCGGCTGGGTGGGGGCCCACAGAAAGGGGTATTGTCTGGAAAGGGAATTTCTGAGTTCTGACCACAGTGACCAGCTTGGGGTCAGGGTGTGGGGTGCGGCTGTGGCACAAACGGGCACCCTGGCTTTCCGGGAGGTGCTCCGCCACCGTGGTGTGCCGTCTCTGGGGACACTGGGTGCTGTCTCCCTGCAGGTGACCGCTGCCTTGCTGGGCTTGGCAGGAGAGGCCTCTCAGAACCTCCGGTGACAGGGCCCTGGGGCAGGGCCTGCGCTGTCAGCTCTGGAACATGCAACCCTGGGCAGTGTTTCCTGTGCCTCAGCCTTCAGTGTGCAGAGAGGAGTATCCACCCAGCTCTGAGGCAACGCTTCGAAGGGGTGGCTCCTGCCCAGGGTGCCCATCGGCCTGCAGCAGGGCCCCGGCCCTTGGGCCACGCTTCTGAGGTGCTGGGTGGCCACGGGGTCCTGAGGAGGGGTCCTCTGGGTCCACTGGGTGTAATGAACACCCAGCACCTGAGGTGGGTGTGGTGGGTGGGGCTGAGTATCTGAGACTGGCTCTGGGCACTAAGACTGGCATGGTACCCCTGCCCACCCAAATTGGAACCCAGTGCCCCTGGAGGGGAGGGTGGAGCTGGGCCCAGGCTCGAGTGGAGGAGAAGCCTAAATGTCAAAGGTTTCAGTGACTCATTCAAGGTCATCAAGCTGTATGAGCCGGTCAGCCCCAGCCCTTGGGTCTGGGGACACCAGCCCTGCCCCCTATACTGGACTCCAGAATGGGACCAGGTCCCTGCACCCAGCACCGGCCCCATCCTCAGGTGACTTCTCACCCACAGCAAGGTGCCCTTGGCCCTCTGAGTCACACACGGCTGACCTCCTGCTGGGCCACTCTGTCTGGTCTTCCCAGGCCCAGGCAGACACCCCGAGTCTCCAGCATCACTGACCTAGCCCTCCAAGGACGCGGGCTTGCGGACTGAAACTGCTCCCTGCCATGCTCCCCAGGACCTCTCCCCTCCCAGACCCATGGTGCCCCCTGGCTTCCCAGATGCCAGCTCCCTTCCCGCCCCTCCCTCTGGGACCAGTGCGGCCCTGAAAGGCCTCAGGCAGGTGGGGGACAAGTATCCCCAGGGACAGGGTGCAGCTGGGAACCTGCCACCTCCAGTCTGGATTCCCACCCGCCCAGGCCCACAGCTCCGCGTAGACAATGGGGCGCACGGGCCGGGACGCTCAGTCCAGCCCGCTCCACCCGCCCTTTCCTGCAGTCCCGAGGGCGGCTGGGTGGGGGTCAGCATTCAGGTGGTCCGAAGGGCAGGGGACAGGGACGGACAGAGGGGCGGGGGAGACGCACGCAGCGGAAAGCGCGCGGCCTCACCTGTGCGGGGCCCCGGGCCGCCCGCCTCCGGCGGCAGCAGCAGCTCTGCGCGGGCCGCCTCCCCGGGCATGGCCTGGCCGTGCGCCCGTCCCTCTGTCCTGGTCCCTCCGTGTGCGTCCGTCCCGTGGAGCCTGCACGGCCACCGCCCCTCGCCCGGGATGGGTGTGTGTGTGGGGGTCAGTGGGTGACGTCAGCGTGGCCCCGCCCGCCCGGGGCCCTGAGTGAGCGTGCGCGGGCGCGGGCGCCAGGCACTGCGGAGCGCGGTCCCTCCCCGCCCGTGCGCGCTCCTCCCGCAGCGCGGCCCAGTCTTTCCGCAGGATCTCCCACCCTCTGAACGGGCTCGGGGCTGGGGCTGGCTGGAGTCTGGGCCGCCCCGGGGTGGCATCACCCCTTAGCTGGGTCGGGAAGAGGCGGGGGCCGCCAGAACTCAGGGTGCGGGGGCCAGAGGTGGTTGGAGGTTTTAGGGGGCTGGGACGCTTTGGGGGAGGCGACGCAGCCCCTTTGCCTTCTGGCTTCTTGGCCGCCACCTGTCGGGGTCGGGAGTCCCAGCCCAGCCCGGTGCCTCCATCAGAGAGGTGAGCAGGACCCGCAGCTCCGCGCTGATTGGCTGGTCCTCGCAAGTCCGTCCCCATGGCAACCGGCTCCCGGCTCGGGCTCAGTGGCAACCGGAGACGGAGGGGAAGATGGTCCCGTGGTCGGGCTCTGGCTTGCCCCACCCTTCAGCTCTCCCGGCGGAACAAGGAGAAACCCGCCTTCCTCCCCCAGCCCTGTTCCCAGCAGCGCCCCGCCCGGCCGCCCCAGGACGAGCCCTCCCTCCCGATGCTCCCGAGAGGCCGTGCCAGGCTCTGGGAGACAAACATGTCACTACCCGGGCTGGGCGGGGCCGGGCAGGGAGTGGAGGGGCCGCGTTGTGTTGGTGGGTGGGGGTGTCCTCACTCCTGTCCTCTGCTGACTCCAAGTCAGGCTGCGTGCTGGGCATCTCTCTGCTGCTGGGACCACACCCCACACCCCAACCTCCGACCGGCGGTCACTGGAAATCCGTCCAACTGTCCTGCTGGCCAGGGACTCCTGCTCCTCGTCCTCCCTTCCCCACATGGCCTGTACCCTCCCCTCCCAGGGTTCTAAGTCTCCCCTCCTGGGGCCCTTCTCTCTTTGCCTCCCTTGGTCCTTCCTGACTCCACTGCTCAGGAAATAAGGAGAAACACCCAGGTGAAGGGAAATGGAAGGAACTTGTCACCAGCAGGGCCTCAAAGATGGGCGAGAGGACGAGAGGAGAGGGTATGAGACGGCACCGTGCAGCACCAGGGGAGCGCGGGACGTGGGAGAACACCATGGGACAGGAACAAACACAGGTGACCCCACTCCGAAGACAACACGTACAAGGTAAAGGACAGAATGGAAGCGGTTTCCACACGCATGAGAGTGTGGGCCGCGGCTCCCGGCAGACCGACCAGCGCCGTGCGCCACTCCAACCCCCAGAGCCACCTCCAGGAACGCCACGCAGAGGGCTGACCCCCAACCACCACGGATAAGCCAAAATAACGGAAAAAGATGACGCAAATATTAAACACAGAACAGAGAAGCAGCAGTGGCCATGTCAACGTCCGAGGGCAGAGGAGACGGATGTGCGAGGACACGTCCGCCAGGGGTGCACCGCCGTCAGCCTGGAACACACGGAGCAGAGCCAGGCCACGGCAGCGCCCGAAACAAGCACACACGGCAGGCCGCCGTCTCCCACGAGTCTAGGCACAGGAATTCTTAGTGAAACATCGGCAAGTCAAATCCAACCACGTGTAAAAAGAACTCCACACCGTGACGAAGTGGGATTTACGCCAGGTATGCAAGGCTCAGTCAACACTTGAAAAAAAATCAATGTAATTTACCAAAAAGTTATATAATATTAATTGATACAGAAAGAAAAAAGCATTTGACATAATCCAAAGCCATTCAGATAATAAAAACAAAACTTGGCAAGTTAAAAGAACCTTGGTCGAGATCATACAGGAGCCCCACAGCTAGCACCGTGTGTAATGGTGAGAGGCCCAGCCGTGCGGCTCAGTGGACGAGCGTCCTCCCGCGGACTGAGAGGTCCCGGTCCGATTCCGGTCAGGGCGCATGCCGGGGTTGGCAGCCGGTGGCTGTCTCTCTCTCACATCGATGTTTCTCTCTCTCTAAAAAGTCAATAACGATGTATTAAAAGAAAGACGGAATGTGTTCCAAGACTGGGAACAGGCAAGGACGAGGGCTGGGCCTCTGCTCACACTGCCCGAGCTCTAAGCCCTGCAGCGAGGCAGGGAAGGGCAGACGGCTCCCAGAAGAAAGCACGGGCTCTGCTCAGTGCCCTGATGCGGCCTCCGAACAGGCTGCGTCAGGGCGCTGAACCAGGACTGCGCCCCCCCCCCCCAGTGAGATGGAGAAGCCACTCCAGAGGGGGCGGCAGTGACGAAGTCCACGCCCTGTCACAGGGCTCTTCCTGGGGGGCCTCAGCCCGTATCCTGCCCCAGACACCTGCTGCTGAGGCTGCGTCCCAGGCAAGTGCAGCCGAGGGCGGGCTTCCTTCTTCCACGTAGCCCCCACTTGTGGGGGGACCCCTTGGACATGGCAGGCTGAGAACGCGGGGGCCCCATGGCCTCTCCCTGCTTGAGGCGGTGGTTCCACACCAGGGGAGACTGTCTCCCACCCCAGTGCTCAGCTCCTGGGGTGGGTCTCCGGGGCCGGCCCTGGAGCCGGGCTGGGAGGTTGCCTGGGGGAGGAGGCTATGGGACAGGTAGCTCCTGGGGTGGGTCTCCGGGGCCGGCCGAGCCGGGCTGGGAGGTTGCCTGGGGGAGGAGGCTGTCGGACAGGGAGCTCCTGGGGTGGGTCTCCGGGGGCCGGCCCTGGAGCCGGGCTGGGAGGTTGCCTGGGGGAGGAGGCTGTCGGACAGGGAGCTCCTGGTCCCTTGCCATGTGCTCTGCCATGTGCTCTCTTGCAAGCGAGCGTGGGAAGGTCAAACCTCAGGATGCTCTCGAGAACAGTGCAGGCTGTGGTGAGGGCTCCTGGGAGGAGATCTGTGGATCGAATCCGGGTGCATCCTGGACTGCAGACAGGGTGACTGGGCACAACCACGCACCTCCCCGAGGAGAACACGAGGCTGAACACCACAGAAGAGGACCAGACTGCACAAGGAGAAGACAGCTGCTCACTGATAAGCCCCAGAGGGGAGAGAGATTGGATCAGTCCCCACAGTTGTTAAATATTTGATCTATTTTTATTATTATTATTTAAATCCTCACCCAAAGATACTTTTTTCCATTTATATTCAGATAGAGTGGGGGGGGGGGGGGAGAGAGAGAGAGAAACATTAGTGTGAGAGAGACACATTGGCTGGCTGCCTCCTGCACGACCCCAACCAGGGCTGGGACCAAACTGCAACCTAGGTACGTGCCCTTGACCGGAATTGAACCTGCAACTCTCTGGTCCGCGGGCCGATGCTCTACCCCTGAGCCAAACCGGTTGGGGCAAATATTTTATCTAAAATGTCCCATGTCCAACAAAAAATTACTAGGCAAACCAACAGGAATATAACCCATACAACAGTAAAAACACAGTAGCCTGGCCGGTGTGGCCCAGTGGTTGAGTGTTGACCCTGCACCAAGAAGTTGCTGGTTCGGTTCCCAGTCAGGACACATGCCCGGGTTGTGGGCCTGATCCCCAGTGGGGGGCGTGCAGGAGGCAGCCCATCGATGTTCTCTCTCATCCATGTTTCTGTTTCTCTCCCTCTCCCTGCCTCTCTCTCTAAAATCAATATAGAAAAAAAATAAAAAATAAAAGTGGGCAACAGAAACGGCCTGAGTGGCCAGATGCCATGTTTAACAGGAAAAGGCTTCCCGGCAGCCCTGACGGAGGCTCAGACCGGAGGACGTGCGAACGGCGCAGGGTGACTGTGACGCCACCTCAGACAGCGACGGAGGACGGGAGCGGCCGGCTCGGAGGCCGGGCAGAGATCTGAGCTGGCAGAACCAGAGGACTCCCAGACAGTCACAGGGGACACGCACGCTGAACAGAGAGAAGGGAAAGTGAACGACCTTGAGAAACGCGGACACCGTAAAAGGCGCCAGCATGTGCCGAACGGCGGGAGAGGAGCCAGGACACCCAGTCGTGGCCGAAAACTTCCCGAGCTTATTGGAAACCACCACATCTTCAGGAAGCTCCTAGACTGCAAGCAGGACATGTGAGGACACACCCACGGACACACCACGTAAATATGCTGGAGTGCGACCGAATCTTACAAGCGAGTAAAAGTGTCACGGCTAGTCAGTCAGTTCAGCGAGACAAGCGGACTCAGGGCGATAAGGAGCAACTGTACGTCTGACTTTCTGGATGAGCAATCCAGACCCGCAGTGAAACGAGTCCAGGCACAAAGGCACCAAGGGAACGAGCTGAGCAGGAACAGACCCAGCGAAAGATGCTCCGAGTCCGCGCTCCGAAACTCACGTGGACGCGAGGCGCCGACCAGCCACGCGGTCCTGGGGAACAGAGGAGACCTCACTCTTCCCAACTCGGAAGCACTACTGGCAACAGGCAGAGACGGTGCTGCTGAGCCCGGGAACCACCCCACACCTGTGGCCCACGGGTTTTCGACAAGGCTGTCGAGACCATGCAATGGGGGCAGAAGTCTGCTCGGCGATGGTGCCGAAACAACGGGACAGTCCCACACAGAACAAAGTGGACGCCTACTTCACATCAGATGCAAAAACTAACTCAAAATGGATGAGAGAAAAATGATAAAATTCTTAGAAAAAAACACAGGAGTAAATCCTTGTGACCTTGGACTCATCTGAGGATTCTTAGCTATGAGACAAAAGCACGAGTGAAAGAGAAACAGAGACGCTGGACACACCCACATTTAAAGGTTTGTACCTCGAAGGACACCAGCAAGAGGCGAAGAGAGCACCAAGTGGGGAGAGTATCTGAGTCGGGGTGCAGAGGCACCGTGTCCCACAGCAGAGCCTCTGAAACTCGGTGCGAGGATCAGACAGGAACCTCTGCGAAGGTGGCTCAGACGGACAGACGGTAAGCGCACAAGGTGTCCTTAGTCACCGTGGAAACAGAAAGCGCAGCCTTGAGATCCCAGAGAGCACTAGAGCGGGTCAGGTGAGTGCTGGCATCACCAGCCAACACAAACGGAGAGGAGGGAGGAGAGGAGGGGAGGAGGGGAGGAGAGGAGGGGAGGAGGGGAGGAGAGGAGGGGAGGAGGCACCGCTGCTGTGAGACCCCGCTCCCCATGGCTGGCGTGCTTGGGACGGCGCTTGGGACAACAGCACAGTGATGGCACAGCGTGAGACCCCGCTCCCCACGCTGGGGGCGCTCGGACGGCACAGCGATGGACACGCTCGGCTCCCCATTCGCCCCGACTCCCCGTGGCCCGGCGGCATGGGGTGCTTGCCCTGATGGGAAGGCAGCAGTGACAAGGACGACAGCCCCCAGAAAACTGAGGCCCAGCTCCTGAATGGACGTGAGAGGGCACCGACTCGACAGCACATTTTCCAAATAAAGTACAAATGGGAAACAGCTGTGGTTCCCGTCGCTGAGGACGGAGGGAAGTGTGAGTCCAAAGGGCAAGAGGAGGGTCCCCAAGGCAATCGAATGTCCCCAGAAGGCAGCCAGCCGTCGGGGCCCTGAGGGGCGCACCACATCCACACGAGCCACCGAGGAGGGCACAGGGCGTAGCGGTCCTCACTGCCACACAGGTGCCCGCAGCTCACGCTTCCTCAGCGGGCTGTCCTGGAGACCCCAGGCGGGCTCTGCACCCTGGTGCTGTCCCTGACGGCCCTTCACTCTGGATGCCCCCCTGCCCCTAACTTCCCCTGGGCTTGGTGTCACCACACTGAGAATGCCCTCTCTGGCCCCCACCGCAGTGCGAGGTTTGAATGGGCTGGGCAGTGTGGCGGCTCTTCTCGGCTCCGTGCCCACCGCCTGCCCGGCCTGTGCTGTTGGAGGCTGGTGACGGCGCCCTCAGCAGAGCCTGGAGAGGGACCAGCGGGGAGGGAGGAGGTCGTTTCCTTCCCGCATCAGGCAGCACACGATGACACTGCCCAGGTGTGATGCCAGTGACAAGTCCCTCCCGTCTCCTGCTCGAGCCAGCACCCCCTGAGCATCCAGCCCTCGAGCCCCGTCAGCACAGGCCCAGGGTCCCCTCACCTTGGACCAGGGATTGGGGGGGGGCCTCCCAGGACGACTGTGTTCACACCCCTACCCTATTAGAACCCCCAGCGAGGCACTGAACACCCCACTGGCTTCACCGCGTCAGGACTGGTCTGTGCTGAGCTGGCGACAGCCCCAGGCCCAGGTGGCCACGTGTGAACAGGCATGAGGAAGTTCGGGGGCGGCAGAGCTGGGACAGCTGGCAGCTGCAGTGAAGGGCTCATCTGTCTGGAAGGCCAGCTCTCCTCGCCCCCCCGACAAGCCAGCTTTGCTCATGGGGTGGAGGGGGCACACGGGAGGGGGGGCCCAGGGTGGTCCCCCGCCTACAGGGACAGTGGGTGGCGTGGGCTCATGACAAAACCCAGGACGCCTGCTGGTGTTGACAACCAAAGTTAAAGATTTATTGTCCACAGGGGCACCTGCCCCCTGCAGCTGCCAGCCAAGGTCACGCACCGCTGTCCTTGAGCGTGTCACCTCCTGCCAGCCCAGGGGCCACAGCGAGGCCTCCAGGGAGTCCGGCCCCTGGGCATAGTCCATGCGATGGGGCAGGTCATTTGGCCAGCTCCTCGGCCACCACTTTCCGTATCTTGTCCTTGAGGTAGGCGCCTTTCTGCCACTCAGACTTGAGCTCCAGCCACTCGTAGTAGGGGACCTGGAGGGAGAGGCGGATCGGCGTGGGCGGGGACCCCGGGCGCCTGTGGCTCCGAATGTCATCGCGTCGGCCTCCAGACCCCAAAGGTGCAGGATGGGGGTGGGGACCAGTGCCACGGTTCTCAGGGCTCAGACCACACGGGCTGTAAGTGGCTTTTAAATTTTCAGTTGTTTTAAAAAAGAACACCTGAAGAAGAAACTGTGACAGGACCCCCATGTGGCCCACAAAGCCCCGTGTGCGCTCGGGCCCGCACAGGCTCCCTGGAAGGAACAGGAGGAGGTGGTCTCCCAGGGGAGAGCGGGGCCTGAGCGCCATGCAGAGTCCCTGCAGCTCAGCTGGAGCGACCTTGGCATCCTGTCCTCCCTCCAGGCCCAGGCTGTGCCCCTGGGAGCAGGCCCCAGGCCCTGCTGACCCCCCACCCCCACCCCAGGCCCAGGCCGTGCCCCTGGGAGCAGGCCCCAGGCTCAGCTGACCCCCCGTGTGGTCACCAGCTGCCCAACACACTCACGTCCACCAGCAGGAAGCCGGCAGCCAGCAGGTGGCGCCGGGCCAGCGCGCAGCGCCCCAGCAGGTCTTTGCTCCGGCTGTTGAAGTTGGGGAACTCCCAGCGCAGGAAGGCCAGCCTGCAGGTAGAGGGCGCTGGGTGCTGGCCACTGTCCACCCTGGGAGGGAAGGGCAGCGCCCAGAAGAGCCAAGGGACGACCCCGGAGCTG
This sequence comes from Tadarida brasiliensis, assembly GCA_030848825.1. Taxonomy (NCBI): domain Eukaryota; kingdom Metazoa; phylum Chordata; class Mammalia; order Chiroptera; family Molossidae; genus Tadarida; species Tadarida brasiliensis. The sequence continues at coordinate 101,321,274 of CM061267.1, read as the reverse complement.
CATGCCCTACCTCTTGGCCTTGGGGGGCAGTGGCTGGCCCCCAGAGGGCGGGGCCAGATGAGGGGCCACAAAGTCCCCCAGGGGCAGGAACTGGCCTTCGGCGTCCAGCAGCACTTCAGCATCTGTGGGGGGGCGGGACGAAAATGTCGGGGGCATCCCTCAGAGTGGAGCTGCAGCCTCCGGGGCCCTCTGGTGAGTCCCTGGTGTGGGGGGGCAGGCCCCAGACCAGGTCGGACAGAGCGGGGAGCCTCACCCAGAACCCAGCCGTACTGCGTGCCCACGGAGAAGCGGGCCCTGTCGGCACCCCCCAGCTGTCCCTTCAGGGTCTCCTGCAGCTCCTTCTGCAGAGGCGTCGCCTTCCTGTCGAGGGCTGAGGGCCTGGGGACCAAGGCTGAGGCTGGCAGCAGGGGGCCCGTGTACTCGGGGTGCTCCAGCTGGGCGGTGGCGTTGACGTGGAGCAGCTTCTGGAAGGTGCCCTGACCCTTTGGGGACCTGCCATCTGAGGGAAGAGGTGCAGTGAGGGGGGAGCCCAGGAGGAGCAGGTGGGAGAGGCAGCAGCACCCCCACCCCAGCCCCATCCTGGACTCCAGGTCAGGAGCAGAGAGGGTCACCTGCAGGGAGGGGCGGAGCAGCACTTACCCGGGAGCCCTGGCCCGCCCGCCCTGCTCCCTGCCTGGCACGGGGCCTGGAGGCTCCCAACCCCCACTGGGCTGCAGGCAGGAGGAAGGGCCCCCTCGCTGCTCACCTAGGAACTGGGTGTGGAACTCGGGGCGGAGCACAGCCTGGAGCTCGGCGTCCCTGGCCTGCTGCAGCACACACAGGGCCCACAGCACGTCCACCTGCAGCGCCGGGTCCAAGCCCGCCAGCTGGCCCCCCAGCTTCTCATGCACCTGAAGGCAGGGTGGGCGCAGAGGGAGGGCTCTGCTCAGGGAACGCAGATGTCCTGACTGGGCGGGCCACCCCTGGGGCTGCCTCACGACTTGGCCAGGCAGAGAACGAGGTGGCTATAGATCAGGTCTGGCTGAGGCCCTTTGGGAAGGTACCAGAAACTGCCTGCATCCCCTCGGACCAATCTGGACAGAAGGAATCCAACTGGGCTTTCCCACTGACTACCTCCCAAACCGGCAGAGCCTGCGACACAAACCACAGCTCTGGCAATGTCCTGACTGGGCCCAAGACTAGGGAGGTGTTTCTGGCCCTTAGAGGAGTCGTAGGGCACAAGGGGCAGCAGTTGGCCGGCTGGGCTAGTGCCCTACAGGAACCCTGCCAGGGAGTCTGTGAAGTGGACGGCTGAGGTTTCTGAACCTCCGTGGGGCACGAAGGTGGTGACAGGAACTGAGCCCAAACACCTCCCAGACCCGCGGCTGCTCTGGGCCACAGCTGGCACTGAGTTTGCCCCCAGACACCCTGATGTCTGGCTCCAGTCGGGTCCCCCCACCCCGTGCCCCACAAGGCCTCCCTCATTTCTGCCTCTGCGGCCAGGGCTCCTGGGCACAAATCCCGCCCACAGGCAGAGAGCAGGGGACAGGATCGGGGAGTGGAGACGGTACCAGGCTGAAGAACGAATCCTCCTGCTCCGGGCGGAAGTTCAGGCGGGCGAAGGCCAGGAGCACGTTGCAGAGATGGGGCAGCGGGATGCTCTGGGCCCTGCTCAGCACGTGCTGGCCGGAAGGCGAGGGTCAGGGCAGGTGCTCCCTGCACACCGGCCCCCAGCACAGGGCGCGGCCGCACCCTATCCTCCCAGCAGCACTGACCCTCAGAGACCTGGGACTCCCAGAAACCGCCCCAGTGCAGCTTTAGAAATACTCTTAAGCAGTAAACCCGACCAGCTGCCCATAACCCTGAGCACAGGCGTGGTCTCTCTTCCAGCTGTCTCAGGGCACCGAGGGGTGCTCGGCCTTGCTGCCCGCACGGTTCCCACTACAGACGCCAAAGACCGGTGGGCTGGGAGAAAACCACTCTCAACTGTCCTCTCTGCGAGACCTCTGCTCTCCACGCACGCCGCAGCAGGAACCCGGTGTTTGCACCAGGGGGTGTTTCCAGCCCCTGAGCCTCCCTGACGCACCCACCAGCCCAGGCCTAAGGGGTGCACCCTGCTCACCTGGGCAAAGGCCTCAAACAGGGGCAGGTTGAGCCACTTGAGGAAGGCAAAGGACTTGGCGCAGCGGGCCACCTCGCTGGACGTGAGGCTGGGCATGAGGGGCAGCAGGTCAGCGGCCAGGCGCTGGAACACCTGGGTCTGGTGGAAGCCGAGTTTGCCTTCGGGACAGAGCAGACCCTGGGGTTCACCTGGTGCCCACCCAGCACCCCACCCTGGCCTCCGGGTCTAGGAGCTTGGTGTCTGTAACCAAATTTATCCCTGAGGCCCAGCAGCGGGGATCAGGGCCCATGAGTCACAGTGTTTCTGTGGCAGCCTCTGGGCCAGTGCTTGCCATGGGTGGGCTGGCACTGAATTTGACACGGCTGCAGCCAGAGCGCCCCCCCACCCCCCCAGCCCAGCGCAAGGGGCTCACCATAGGCGTAGGCCAGGTCCAGGAGGACGCCTTTGGTCAGGGTGAAGGGCTTCTGGACCAGGTGGTAAGAGATGGCCCGCAGCAAGGGCACCGACCGCCGGTTCTGAGCTGCCAGCGCCAGCAGCACCTTCCGCAGCTCATCAGGGCCAAACTGCTCCACCAGCTCCAGGCACTGTCAACCACAGCCGGCAGGGGTCAGCTCGGCGGCCCGAGGGCCAGGGGTCCCATGCAGTGCAGCCCCTGTGAGACAGCAACTGGGCCTGAGCTTCCTAACACCGGCCCCCTCTGTGCAAGGCCTGGGGCACGATGTCCACAGCCAAACTTATCCCCAGGTCCCAGGGCAGGGGACCCAGGGCCCATGAACTGTGGCGCTTGCTGTGGCAGTCATCTGGGCCAGCCCCCGCTACGGTGGGAACGGGGGCCGAATTTGACTTGGCTGCGGGGCTGGGTGGCGGGGTGCTACAGCTCTCAGAAGTGCTAGCCAGAAGCTGAGCCTTGCGGCTGGCCCAGGCCACACGTGGGGAGGTCATGTGCACAAGGCCTTTTGGGAGGAAGATAAAGGGGCAGGGGTCAGGCTCTTCACCCCCCAGGTCCCTGGAGGAGGCAGCAGGCACACCGCGCACTAACATGACCACACATGAGCAGGCCTCCGGCCCTGCCCCTCGCCCCTCTGCTCCCAGCCCCAGTACCTTGTCCTCCAGGCGGTTCATCAGCGACTCCGAAAGGTGCCCTAGGTTCGTCATGATGGCCACCAGCGTGCGGCTGTCCTCAATTTCTGCCCAGCGCCGCTCCAGGCTGACGAGCAGCTCGGCCAGCAGCTCCTGGGAGCCCCGCTCCTGCATGTAGGCGGTGCTGGACTCGGCCAGGAAGGCCAGGTGCTTGTACCTGAGCCTGCGCATGCGCCAGCGCACCTCCTGCTCCACCGACCGCAGCTCCTTGGAGGCTTCGGGGAGCGCCAGCGAGTAGAGGCTCCGGAGCAGCTTCACGAGGGTCCCATGCCAGACCACGGTTACCTGGGTGGGGGACACAGCACGGTCACACCCGGGACCCCAGGGCGCGCGCCACTGCCGGTGCTCTGCCTGGCCTGCGTGCTGAGCTGGCTGTCCAGCCTGTCACCTGCAGCAACAACTCTGAGTGGTGAGGGCCCCTGGAGTCTCCCTCACACACCTGGCGGCGGTGCTCAGCTCTGCAGGTGCTCGGCCTTCGGCCTCCCCTGCAGGCCTGCCCAGACCCAAGTCCGAGGGAAGCCTGCGGAGTGCGACTCGGGGTCCAGAGGGACCAGTGGGCTCTTACAAGTCAGTTTTGTCAATAGACTCATTCTTTCTCTGGCAGCGACAATGCCAATTTTTAGCTATTAGAACAGACTTTTCATCTGGCCGGTGAGGCTCAGTGGTTGAGCGTCGACCCTGCACCAAGAGGTTGCTGGTTTGATTCCCGGTCAGGGCACATGCCCAGGTTGTGGGCCTGATCCCCAGTGGGGGGCATGCAGGAGGCGGCCAATCAATGTTCTCTCTCATCAATGTTTCTCTGTCTCTCTCCCTCTTCCTTCCTCTCCCTGTTAAATCAATAAAGGGAAAAAACCCCCACAAAAACCAGACTTTTCTTCAGGAAAATAACTGTAATGCTCATTTTAGGAAGCCCTTACCTCTGAACCAAGCCTTCCCCTAACAAAGCGGCCTGCAGCGACCCTGTGTCCGCGGCTGCACAGGGAGGCCCTTTGCTCTCAGGCATGTTGGCACCACTGCGTCCTGCTAGCCCACGCTCCAGGCTTTGGGGGGTGAGCAGCCGCCGCCACCACCAGCTCTTACAAAATGCAGGCGTTCGTGTGCGCCTCCATGTGCCAGGGACCAGCACCCTGCAGGCCTCACACCCCTGTGCCACACATCCCCAGGTCTCTGCGTGAACCGCAGAACCACGACCAGCACCGGGCATTCTGAAACCAGCCTTGCCCTGGGGACGCCCGAGCCTCCCTCCTCCCCGGCTCCCGCAGGCTCTCTGCACAAGGGTCCCTGGGCCCTGCAGGGCCTGTTTCCAGGCCTCAGAGAAAGAACCATGGAGCCGCGCGAGCAGCCCTGTGGCCCAGACCCCACCTCATGGAAGGTGGGTGTGGCTCTGTGCTCTCTCACTATTGTGGCACGAGGCTCCTGTCCCCAGCCTCTGTCTCTTTGTCTGTGGGGCTGTGAGGCTGAGAGAGGGAACCAAAATCACCACACACACAAAATGAGAAACAGAAATGCTGCAGAGTGAAGGGCTGGGGAAGAAGGAAAGTATTGAATTTAATCTCAATATGACGAGACTCAGGCACCTGTGTCTTTCTGTAGATTTTGACAGCAAAAAGGGTTATTTATTTAATTACAAAAAAAATTTTTTCTCTCTATTGATTTTAGAGAAAGAGGGACAGATAGAAACCTCGATGAGAAAGAACATTGACTGGCTGCCTCCTACATACCCCCCACTGGGGATCGGACCCACAACCCAGGCACGTACCCTTGACCAGAAATCGAACTTGCAACCTCCTGGTGCACAGGACAATGCCTAACCAACTGAGCCACACCAGCCAGGGCAATTAAGGTAATTTTTATGAGCTATGTTTCCCCTTATCTCTGCCCTCATCCTTTGAGGATCTGATTGCCTGACCAACGCCCACACCCTTCTCAAGTTTCTGGGCTCCCCCACCTCCTCAAGCTTCAGGGGCGTGCTGCCATCAGCCTGACCCAAGGAGGGGACACACACCGATGAACAGAGAAGAACCAGAACCAGGCTGGCTTCCTGTGCTTCTGTTTACCACGAGGATGGTGATATTCACCGAACAGGGCTAGTGTGAGGACTAACAGAGAAAGCCCGTGAAAGTACTTTGACATCTACAGACTGGCTGCTTTGGACTCCTGTCCCTTCCTGTTTTCCACCTGCCGAACTGTCTGGAACCCACCTGACTGTTGACAAGATGGAGGAGCTTCTGGAAGCGGGCATCCTGCAGGAGCGAGGCCCTGTCCTCTGGCCTCTCTGACAGCAGGCGCGAGAGCTGGATGAGCACGAGGGCCGCGTGGTTCTGGTGCAGGCAGTGGCCAGCATCCAGCAGCTCCAGGAGCTCCTCCGGCTGAGTGGCCTTCTCGATGAGCTTGTCCACCTCCTGGCGCTCTGGGTAAGGGGTGAACACCGGTTCCTTCTCCACGTGCTGTGACAAGGAACCTGAGTGGGAACTGGGTGAGGTAGCTGAGGAAGTCAGAGTCTTATGGGCCACCCTGGCCAGTCTCAGTCGGCCAACGGGAGACCCAGCAGGGGCCAGACGAGTGGCCTCTCTCAGCAGGCACGTGCATCGCTTCACCAGGCGAGCGGCCATGATGGCCCGGTGGCAGGGAGTGACACTCCTAGCAAGTAGTTCCAAGGCCCTGAAGAGAAAGAGAGAGAAGAGGGTGGTGCAGGGGTCCTTCCTGAGTCATACACACAAGAGAAGGTGACAAAGGAAATGGACTCGCAGCCACACTCTCCCTACACCAGCCCAAACGCTTCTGACTTGTTTACATGCACAGGACAGCATTTTCTGAAGTAGATATCTCAGAGAGTCCCCCCCACCCCTGTCAGTATACAACATAACCAATCATCAACACTGGGCAGCATGCAGGTGGGCTGGGGTGTTTTGAGTCCTGTTGTGCTTCAAAATCACCAAGGGGCAGCCCGACAATTCAGATTCCTGGGCCCCTTCCACACCCTCTTGAACGGGAGCCAGGGCCAGGACAGCTTCGTTTTTAAACATTAAGAGTCCTCAGCACTAACAATTAAGAGACATGGCACGGATATTTTCAATCAGACTGCTCCCGAAAGTCCCTGGACATAGAACCTACGTCCCACAGCCTCTGTGGGTCTATGTCAATACTTATAGACACAGAGTGAGCTTCCAACCTACTTAAAACACACACGCTAACTCCTAGGAACAAAACTCCTAAACCAGTCACAACTGCGCTTCCCACACGGCTCAGAATCATCCTCCCAGTTCTACCTCTTCTTCCTGCAACACACGCCGCCTCCTGCAGGGCCCGCACCCTGGCCTCCCCACCTCCCGCCACAGGGACCAGGAAGTCACCCTTCATGTCCCCAAGCCCAGACCCACGTCTCCTCTCCAAGAAGTTGCTACACCTCCCAACGACGTTGCTTTGAGCAGTTCTGTTAGTCTTGCTCACCGGGGTCAGGAAGTGACCCAGGTAAGGCACGTGACCCCGGCCTCCCTCCGGGCAAAGCACAGAGCCTGCGCGCTCCCTGACTTCCCGAACCTGGACGCCGCCGGCACCTTTTATTTTCCCTCGAGCGGGTCGCTGCAGCTGTAAAAACCCCAGTCCGATGACAGAAAGCAGGAGGCCCAGACACGGGGCGGGCTGGCCCACGGCCACAGCCCGTCCGTCCGCGGGGCCGGCAGCGGGGAAGCACCGGACACGTTGCGACCAAGTCCGCCCTAGAGCTGGGGAGGGGCCGCGCCCCGAAGCCCCCGCGTCGCAGCCGACAGCAGCGCGGAAGCGGCGCCCCAGCCAGCTCGCGGCCGCCACGCGGGACCGTGGGAAGCGGCCCGTGCGCACGAGCGGGTGCGCAGCAAACGGGACAGGCCCGGCTCCTGGCGCCCGCGGATCCCCACCCCGCGCCCCGCCCGCCCCGCATCCGCCCACGCCGCGCCGAGACCTACGCCGCGCCCGCCGCCTGCACCGCCGCTGACCTCCATGCGTCCAGCACCGTCCTCGACCCACGCCGCGCGGCGCGCCCGCCTACGTCACTCGGAGCGCCGCCGGAAGCGAGTTGGCCGCCTGCCTCCCGACCGGAAGTCACTGCGGCAGCCCCTCGGGCGGGACGTTGCGGAGGCTGCGTGCGCACGGCCCCCGGCCCACGGGTCACGCGCATGCGCGGCCCACGGCACGGCTGCGCGAGACTCGGGAGCCCGGGCCGCCTGCGCACCGCGGGCCTCCTGCCGCTCAGCCCAGCGCCCTGCCCGGCGCGACCTCCCCGCCGCCCGCAGGTGGCCTCGGGGGCTCGGCGGTGCTGGGTGCGGTCTGCGTGCCCGTCCGTCGTGCCCTCCTTCCGAGTTAGAAAGTGACATGCACCTCGTGGGGAACCTGGGACACGTTAGGGGACCGCGAGGAGGAACCCAGGAATCAGGCACGACCCGCGAGCCGCGGGCCCCGAGGCAGGCGCACGTGGGGGCGCTCGTCCCGTGTGCACAGGCTGTGCCCCGCCGCCCTGCTGCCGGCTCACGGCTTCGGTGAAGGGCCCTGTCACTGTCGGGCCACCAGCGTTTTCACCGCGTCCTCCGCTTCTGGAAGCGTTCACTGCAGCCCCGGGACAGGGCCGGCCTCGTGGGCGGTCGAGGCCGGGAGGGGACGCGTGCCCTGGGGGAGCGAGAGGGCGGCTGGACGTGCTGTAGGGCAGGTGCATGGCTGCCCTCAGCCCCGAGGGCTAAATGGAGAGACAGAGGTTCCAGGAATGAAGATGACCCCGTGGGGTTCCTGGGCCTGGGAAGTGTTTGTTGGCCCCACTGGCCTGGCTTCAACCCATCTTCTAACAATGTCTCCCGACCTGCCCACACCCCACAGCTCCCTGTACCAAGATGGATGGGGAAACTGCGGCCCAGCTCTGATCACCCCGACCGTCGGGTATATAGTGGGCTGAGCACACAGGGTGTGCGCTCATCCTATGGCATCAGCTGGGTCAAGGCTCCCTCCAAACTCGAGTCGAGGCCAGATCAGGGAGACCATGGCACTCCACATACTCACCCCTCTCTGCGGGACCGCCATGGCCTTTGGGTGGTGGTCCAGTCCCTGTCATTGGGTGTCAGGGCCTGTGGGTGGGGTTCTGTTCACATTATTGGATGTCAGGGCTCCTGGGTGTGGGAGGTCAGAGGCCATGCCCCTTGGGCTCCTAGGGGGTCCACTGGATTGGTTGGACGTCCGGGGTGACAGGTGGGCTGCAGGGGCTGCTGGGTGGTCCTGGTGCTGAGGAAGGTGTGGACAGCTGGGGTCCCCATTCAGGTCCTCACAGGTCGTCCACCCATCTGGGGTTAGGGGCCTGGGTCTGGGCAGGGATGGGGGTGGATGGACGTGGGCCCCTGGCTGGGTGTGCACAGGCTCTTTAAGGGGCCGGTCAGTCCTAGCACCTCTGGCCTTGCACTCGCTGGCCTCAGCACTGGAACGTGTGTTCTTCTGCTCCGGTGTGGAGCCTACTGGCCTAGGCGTGCCTTCCTGGTATCAGTGTTCGCTGTGTGAGCATCTGCTACGGAGCACGGAGGACAGATTGTTACGGTACACTCTGCACCTTCTGGAAGCGCTCAGCTGTGTCCCACGTCAAGGACCACTCGGCTTTCGGGAGCACGGCACACTGAGGGAAAACACGGGGCTCAGCGGTGACACCGTCCCAGGCTTCTGTCAGGGTGTCTCCCTGCAACTTCAGGCCATGATCTAGTTTGCAGGGCATTTTAAAAATGTCCCATGTGAGCCCTGGCAGTTTGGCTCAGCGGTTGGAGTGTCGGCCCGAGGACCGAAGGGTCCTCATGTTCGATTCCTGGTCGGGGGCACGTATCTGAGGTGCAGGTTCCATCCCCGGCCCTGGTTGGGGTCATGCGGGAGGCAACCAATTGATGTGTCTCTCTTTCACATCAATATTTTTCTCTCTCTCCCACCCTCCTTTCCATCTCTCTAAAAATAAATGGAAAGATATCCTTGGGTGAGGATTAAACAACCAAAAAAAAAATGCCCCATGTTAGTAAAGACAAGAATAGCTAACCTGTACGTGGCACGTTTTATGTGCTATGCCGTAGAAATAAGTGTTGTGTCCAATCATCAGAAAACATTGCCCAGTGCCTCTTGTCCCTGCTGTGCGACAGGGACACAGATGAAGTACTGGCTGGTTACACAGCTTGTGAGACGGAGCCAGATCTCAGACCCAGGTCTCAGGCCGCTCACAACCAGAGGATGCTGGGCAGCTCTGCTCGTGGCATACGGAGAGACTCACCCTAGTCAGCGCTTGGCCCTGGACAAATGAGCCCTTATTTACCTGTTCCCTGTCACACTGGGACAAAAATGATCAGGTTTTTTTTTTTAAATTAAATTTTTTTTTCCCTTTATTGATTTTAGAGAGAGAAAGGGAGAAGGAGAGAGAGATAGAAACATTGATGAGAGAGAACATCGATTGGCCGCCTCCTGCATGCCCCCCACTGGGGATTGAGCCCATGGCCTGGGCATGTGCCCTGACTGGGAATCGAACTGGCAACCTCTTGGTGCAGGGTTGACGCTCAGCCACTGAGCCACACTGGCTGGCAAAAAATGATCAGTTCTTGAGTGCCAATGCACTAGAGGCTTCTGGCATATTTAATCTTATTTGATGAAGAGATGGTTCCCGAACCACAACCACAGGGACCAAGAGAACCTGAAGGACCACCCTATGCCAGGCTGCTGGCCTCCTCCAGGTGGGGACTGTCTCCTTCCGTATCCTCTGAGTCCCCGGATCTGACGGAGGGCATGGTTTAAGTGCAGTCGGCACCAGGAGCCCACCCAGGCGGTGTTCTGAGCGCTCAGTCTGAGTCTGCTCACAGTTGCCAGCTTTCCTTTGATTCATGAGAGAAGGACACAGAGGGACAGAGGGCTCAGGGGCACACATTCATTCCATGAAAACCTGAGCCCCTACTAAGCATGTGTCTGGACGTGGGTGCCAGGGATGGGCTAGGCAGGCTGGTCGCCCTCCATCAGCCACAAAATACAGCTGCTGGTGCACCCACCCGAATCTCACTGTGCTCTGATCCCTGCCTTCCAACGGCTCTGTTGTGATGGTGGCATCCCCAGAGCAGGCGAGTCCTTCCCGCTGCGGGTGCCCCTGCCCTCAGAAGTCTTTCCTTTCCCCTATTCTTGGTTTAACTGAACAGAAACGGATTCTGAGCGGGGTTAGGGGAAGAGCAGGGAGTGGCTGCCAAGCACGGGGACCTGATTTCATCCCGAGACCCGGAGACTGTGGACTGTGTGTGTCTGGGTGTGCATTGGTGTGTTTGTGTGCGTGAGAGGGTGCGCAGGGCCCGTCCTGTGGCTGGGGTGGTGCCAATGGGGACAGAGTGTCAGTTTGGGGAGATGGGAAGTTCTGGGGACGGTGTGCTGATGGCAGAGCATGTGGATGTTAATACCACGGAGCTGCACACTCAGCAGGGGCTAAGGTAGTAAGTTTGTAACTTGTGTGTATTTTGTAGTAACTATAGTAACAATAATGGAGCCTTGAGAGTTGACTCCTGGGCCCGGCCAAAGCCCCTCTTCCATGCCTTGTCACCGAGGATGAAGGACAGGGGTCACCGCCTGCCAGCAGGGGGAGCCACACGCCCGCACACCTGCTGGCTGCCGGCCCCCCAGAGGCCGCCTGTGAGCACTGCTGGAGGACCATCCTGTGCTCACAGGCCCTCCCCTTAACGAAGAGGCCACTTTACTGTCGAGAAAACATTCTTTTAAAACTACTTGGAAGTAAGAAAAATTGCCAAAGAAATACCATGACAAGACTGTCTTTCGGGGCTGGATCAGGGGGAAGCCCCCCGGTAACTGACGCGGGAGAGTTTGATGCAGACAACTGTGAACTGAAGAGGGGTGGGGGCTGCAAAGGCCCAGGGAGCCTGGGGGCTGCACCCGCAGAAGGCGCAGGCCCCGGCCAGATGCTGCCTGGGTGCATGCACTAGGGTTGGAAGTGACCGTCCAGTCCCTGGTGAGAGGGCACAGGTGCAGGGATCGCAGCTGGTCTCAGCCCCTCCCCCCCCCCGTGGGATCCAGCAGCGGGCCCTGCGCCCTCCCTGGGCCCATGGGGGCTCTCCCCACCCCCGGTCACACCCTTCCGAGCTGGTCTCTGGGTGGCATCTGGCAGCCAGGCCGCCACGGGGAGCAAAAGCACTGGCGTTCACCCTCAGAAGCTGGGCATTCGCAAGGCGCTCACCTGCGCCGCCCTCTGGAAGGGGCTCCCCAGCGGCTCCACCTGGGCCCTTGGTGGTTCAGAGCCCTTCCTCAGCCCTCCGTTCTCCCAGGAGTGATTGTGTCTGTACAGCTGTGCTTTCAGTGGCCGGTGCAGCGCCTCCTGCCTCCTAGCTGCCGCCGTCTGGGACCTCTCAGTCGTCGTTCTCACTCCTTTTCCTTTTCTTGATTGATTTGAGAGAGAGAGAGAGAGAAACGTTGATGTCAGAGAGAAACATCGATGGGTTGCCTCCTGTACGCGCCCTGTCTGGGAATCAAATGTGCCACCTTCACTCCAACCCACTGAGCCACACCGGCCAGGGCTCAGCTATGTTTATTAAGGCGTAGGGACCTTCCACACGTCCTTACTGTGTCACGCCGACCATTCCTGGTGCAGGTGTCCGCCGGCCGCGATTCTCCCGTTGGCGTTTCTCGTGGTGCAGACTGCTGGAGACACCTTTTTCTGGCGGAAAAGTCTTTATTTTACCTTCGTTTTTGAAAGATGTTCTCTTTGGGTAAATAATTCCAGGTTGACTGGTGGTGTTCTTCAAACGTCAGTGATGTTCCTTCACCGTCTTCAGGCATGAGATAGGTCTCATTCGTACCCCCTTCCTCTCTCGGTGTGTGTCTTGTTTCTCCAGCCGCTTCGACGATTTTCCCTTTACCAGCAGTTTCCGGTAATATCGTATGCACGACTTGACGTGTTCATCGTAATTCCTGGGAGCGGGCTGATGGGTGGGTTCACACCTGGAATGACTGGTCTTAGGAAGGCTGGTCTGGATGGTTGTGGGGGATACACTTCAGGAAGACCGTCTGGATGGTGATGAGAGGATTTGGGAGATGACTCCGGGGAGGCTGTCTGGGGTGGGCCACCAGGCCAGCAGTGTGGTGAGGGGCATCTCTCACTCTTAGATCCCACCTTTTGCTCCAGCCGTCACCTGCCCAGGTGGGGCTTCTCGAACTCCCCTGCTTCCCAGCCTTGGAGTCCTCAGAGCAGCAGCTCACCATGGGTGCCATCCACTGGACCCAGGTTCCGGGCCTGAGGGGAGCAGATACCCACCAGAAGCTGTCCTGGGTGGTGTGAGGAGGGGGGGAACGGCTGCGCCACCCGGCTTTCCGGGGACGTGTCTGCAGGAGGGGCCGGTGGACCGAGGTGCTGGCGGAGGCCTCCACACACCGTCATGTGTAGGATTCAGCTCCATGAGCCTGTGCCCGTCCATGGCACTGTCTCTGCTGATACCGCGAACACTGAACATTTGGTTGTGGGGGTGTGGGGAGCTGGAAAACTAATTATAGCCCTCTCGGGGGAGCCGGGAACACTGGAGCCATGGTTACAATGCTGGGCTGTGTGGGATTCACTGGAGTTTTTAATGTCTACACTTGGTAGGTTTAGATGCTGAACGTTGCCTTGGCCGGTTTGGCTCAGCGGTTAGAGTGTCGGCCTGCGGTCCAGAGAGGCCCGGGTTCGGTTCCCGCTAGGGGCACGTACCTCGGTTGCAGTTTGTCCCCGGCCCTGGTTGGGTCGTGCGGGAGGCAGCCACTTGATGTGTCCCTTTCACGTCGATGTTTTTCTCTCTCTCTCTTCCTCTCTCTCCCTCCCACTCTATCTGAACAAAAAGTGGAAAAATGTCCTCGGGTGAGGATAAAAAAAAAAAAAAAGATGCTGAACGTTTGTCAAGGGCCACACGCCACGGCTTTCGTGGGCTCCCAACTTTCCATGAAAGAAGACAGAGTTTTGGGCTTTTGCATTTCCTGACAGCGTTGGCTGGACGTCACGGGCCGCTGGCACACTGTGGGACGGGCCCTGTTTGCAGGTCGCAGTCGGAAGCCTCTGAGGTGGCCTTGGAGTTCCTCAGTGGTCTGGATGGTCATGCTGTCTGTCTGCTTTGAAATGCATCACGGTACAGAAGTGTGGAGGGGAAACAGGTGAAAACACCCTCGTCTGAGCCAGAATTCTGCCACGCAGAATAAGAACAGTGTGGCCTGGGCCTGGGCAGGAGGGCTGACACCTGCTCCAACCCGCCTGAAAATAAAGCAGAAGGCAGCCAGAGGGAACCGGGCAAGGTGGGAGGAGGGAGCTGGGCTCCTTTGGGACCCAAGGCCTGAGAACAGTTCAGCAAGAGGGGTCTCACACCCCGACAGAGAAGGGTGACCCAGGCCCTAAACCCAGCAGCAGAGGGTAGCCAGGGCAAGAGGGCACTGCTCAGTGATGAGTGGCCATGAGTCTCCCTTCCCTTGACCGCAGATGCCCTCCCCACTGAGAAGCCCGTGGTCCCCGCGGGACAGAGGGCCCCTCCCCTGCGCTCGGGCACCGGCGTGCGTCTGGCCGTAGAACAAAGCAAGTTCAATGAGCCCGATGCCCACCTACAGCCTCCAGACAGCCTGGCGTTGGGGTGATAGACACACAGAGCAGGGAACAAACGGAGAACCCAGAGCTGGACCCGCAGACCTGAACTTTACACCTGACACAGAAATGAACTCTAAGTGGGTCATGGACTCAAATGTAGAACAACGTTTAGAAAAAAAGAGCAAATGTTCAGATAGAGGGCCAGGCACCTATAGCATCAGAATGCCTATCAGAAAAGAAGGGTGTGAAATCAATCATCAATTTCAGCCTCAGGAGACCAGGGTCAAAGGAGCAATTCTGAGCTAGAGGAAGTAGGAAAGAGGAAATCACAAAAAGCAGACTAGAAATCGACAACACTGAGAACAGCCCGGCCGGTGTGGCTCAGTGGTTGAGCGTCGACCCATGCACCAAGAGGTCGCTGGTTCGATTCCCGGTCAGAGCACATGCCCAGGTTGTGGGCCCGATCCCCAGTGGGGGCATGCAGGAGGCGGCCAATTGATGTTCTCTCTCATCGATGTTTCTATCTCTCTCTCCCTCTCACTTCCTCTCTCTCTAAAATCAATAAAGAAGAAGAAGGAAAAGAACAGGTAAACAATGGAGAAAACCAGCAAATCCAAAACATGGTCCTTGGAGAGTGTCAGCACAATGGACAGACCTCTGGCCAGGCTCTCCAGGAAAGACGCAAGAGAAACTGCCAGTGTCAGAACGAAAGGCTGCACAGCCACAGGAACACAGACTGCGTGGGACCCGGCAGACGACGGCCACGCCCACGGGAGCGGACAGACGGCCGACGGTCAGACACGAACACGGTGCACGCGCGCGGACAGCGGCGCGTGGACAGCGCAGGGGAGGCCCCACCGTTTTCAACAGGTGGAATCCACGTGCAAAGGAAAGAAAGTGCCAAGACACAGACCTCACACTTTACACGAAAATGAACTCAGAATAGATCAAAGATAGGAATGTAAAGTACGAAACCATGAGACTTCTAGAGGAAAACGCGAGAAAATCTACGTGACTTTAGGTCTGGCGATGATTTTATGGAAACAATGCCATTAGCACAATCTGTGGAAGAAAAACATCAATAATGGGGCTTCCTTCAAGCGGAAAACTTTCGTTCTGTAAAGACTTTCTCTCTGTTAAGGGAATGAAGGTGATTTGCAAATCACCTTCCTGATAAAAGACTCGTGTCCAGAATGTACAAAGACCTCTTAAATCCCAATAATAAAAAACAAGCAACTCAATTTAAAAACTGAGTTTTACCCTGGTTTCCTACGGCAAAAAATCGGAACAGACACCTCTCTACAAGTGATGTGCAGATGGTAAACAGGCGTACGAAGATTCTCAGCATTACTGATCGTTAGAGAAATGCCACAACTCTGAGATGTAACAAAAACATAATTACAAGGAGGGAGCAGGTGCGCCCAGCCCAGCCGGACTCAGACTGAAGGGGTGGGGAGAGAGGGAGGGGTGGAGCACCGGGAGGGAGGCGAGGGGCCACAGAAAAACCCCCAAAAACATAGCTACTAGAATAACTCACATTAAAAAAAGTGGATGAGCCCTGGCCAGGTGGCTCAGACCCTGTTCTTTCTCCCCTGGAAGATGGTGCAATGAGTAATTTTATGTGTCATCCTGGCTAGGCCACAGGGCTCAGAAACGTGTTCAAACACCAGTCTAAATGATGCTGTGACGGTATTGTTGAGATGACATTCACATTTAAATCTGTGGACTTCAAGTAAAGCAGATTGCCCTCCACGGTGTGGGTGGGCCTCGTCCAATCAGTTGAAGGATTTAAGAGAAATGACTGGGATCCCTCGAGGGAAAGGGGATCCTGCCTCCAGATGCCTTCGGCATCAGCTCTGCCCGGTCTCCAGCCTGCCGCCGGCCCTGCAGACAGCTGTGCACCCCCACAACAGCACGAGCCACTTCCTTACAGACTCTCGCCTGGTCTGTGTGTGACCCGTTGGTCAGGGGTGTGATGTATAATTCACGCATGTTTGTGAATTTTGTACTTTTCCTCCTTTTATGGATTTCTAGTTTCATACCATTGTGGCTGGAAAAGATGCTAGGGATGATTTCAGTCTTTTATTTATTTTTCTTTATTGATTTTCAAGAGAGAGGAAGGGAGAGGGAGAGAGAAATAGAAACATCAATGAGAGAGAACATCGATTGGCTGCCTCCTGCACGTCCCCCACTGGGGATCGGGCCCACAACCTGGGCATGTGCCCTGACTGGGAATCGAACCTGCCACCTCTTGGTGCATGGGTCAACACTCAGCCACTGAGCCATGCCGGCCGGGCTGATTTCAGTCTTTTTAAATATTCCAACACGAGCCCTGGTCGATGTGGTTCCGTGGTAGAGCATCAGCCCTTGGACCAGAATCTTGGGTTCGGTTCCGGTCAAGGGCATGAACCTCGGTTGTGGTTCAGTCAGTCCCTGGCCCTGGTCAAGGTCATGTGGGAGGCAACCAATCGATATATCTCTCTCGTGTTGATGTCTCTCTTTCTCTCTCTCCCACTCCATCTGAAGATAAATGGAAAAATATTCTTGGGTGAGGATTAAAAAAAAAAATTGCCGACACTGGTTTTGTGGCCTCCCGTGTGATCGCTCTGGAACACGTTCTGATTGCACGTGAGAAGGATGTGGGTCCGTGGCTGGTGGGGCTGTTCTGTAAACGTCTGACAGGCCATCGGGCTGGAGTGTGGCTCGAGTCCGCGTTTCCCTGTCGACCTTCTGTCTGGCGATCCAGTTATTGTTGAAAGTGGGGACCGAAGTCCCTACTGTTTCTGTGGTGTTGTCGGCCTCTCCCTCAGCTCTCTCAGTATTTGTCTGCTGGGAGCTCAGTGCTGAGTGTGTGTATATTTACAGTTGTTATGTCCCCTTGACAAATTCCCGTTATCACTCTATAGTGACCGTCTTCATTCCTTATCACCGTTTCGGCTAAAAGTCTGTTTTGCCTGATGCAAGAGTAGCTACCCCTGGTGTCTTTTGGCTTCCGTGTACACAGAACATCTTTTCCACCCCTTCTCTCTGAGTCTCTGTGTCCTTGAAGCTACGGGGAGTCTTCCTGCCTCAGCCCCTGGCGCCCAGAGGTGCATCTCCGTGGGGTCCCGGCGTCCCTGTGGGTGGCCCTACTCCAGTTTCTCTGGTAAAGGTCCGCCTCTGGTTCCAGTTCATGGAAGCATTCCCGCAGCTTTTACTCCTGCGAAGTCCAGGTGTGCAGAAACACTCCCCGGCCCGGCCACGGTGACATCTTTGCCGCACCCCCAGAACATGGCAGTCATCTTTAAACTTCTCTCAGGGTTTCACCTCCGTCGTTTGAAAGATGGCATTTCATTTTGTTTCAGCTGCCGAAGTGAGAGTGGGCAGCTGTGAAGTTGCTGCGATGTGTGGGCTCGTTGTAGGGCCCCTCTGGGTCCCCTGAGGGCGCGGGGCTTCCTGCTCAAACGCGGCCTCCTTGCACGGATCGGAGGACCACCACCGTCAGGAACTTCTGTCTGACACTTTTCAGCACTCTGTTGTTTGCATCAAACATTTTCCATGTGTGATGACGTCTTGGCTTCTTAGAAACCCTGTCTGGTGGGGACAGACTGCCCTCCCTGGGGTAGTCCCTTCTTAGCGACAGTGAGGGGCCCGCCCGAGCGTGTCTGGGATCTGCACACCGACCAGCCCAGAGCCCGGCTTCCCTCTGCCCTGCACCCAGGAGGGAGCATTCCTCCGCCGAGTCACCAGGCCAGGTGCCAGGCATGGAGTGACCACCCTACAGCCCAACAGCTAGACTGTGCCCCCTGCCCTGCCTTTCCAGGGGAAACCCAGGTGCAGGCTGGGGCCTCTGCTCCCCCGCCCCCCGCCCCAGGAGCGCCTGGTGTAACAGACTCCACTCGGCCCCTCCTCTGCCTCCTCTCCTGGCCGCACTGACTGCAGAACACAGAACAGGTACAGAGACCCGGAGAGACAAGTTCACCTGCTCCACAGAGGTCACTTCTAAGAGACACTTCACAAGAGTTCTGAAAGGATTGTGACAGGCTGGGACATTTCTGCCCACGCAGGGGGCAGTACACGCCACGATGGCAGGTGGGTCCCGTGCAAACTGACCACACTCTCCTCGTAACTGCTTTTTCTCGTGGCTTCTCCGCCTGATGCGGAATACACAACAACGAAGTATTTAGTAAAACTGGATTATAATCTCTGGGAAGGCAGCCTGGCCTCCCCCCCCCCCCACAGCTCCTTTGTGCCTGTGGGTCTCACCTGGCCCCCCATGAGTGGCGCTCCTGCCTGAGCCAGAGCCATTTCCGCCGCTTTGGGGCACGAGGTGATTATTGTATTTCAAACAGTTTTGTGGTTTTTGTTTTCTGGCTATCATGCCAATACATATTCAATGAAGAAATGTGGACAAACAAAAAGGAAGAAATTAAAGTCCCCTGTCAGCCCCCATCCTGAAGGAACCCGGCACACGTGAAGTGATGGCCGACACCACGCACACCTTCTGCAACTGCATACAATGTGGCGAACATGTTTCCGTGTCATTCTGTTGCCTCCTGCTGCATAACCAACTTCTGCATAACCAGCCCATGGAATGAACATTGTACAGTATAGTGTATTTAATCTACCATATTTTTGGGCAGAATAAATGAGAAATTCATTATTTGGCATTTTTATTTGCCATAAATAGCCCTGCAATTAAAAGCCTCATATGCCCACTTGGAACTTGTCCAGGAGGTGAATTCAAAGGCTTTGATACATCTCTGGTACAATTTTGCTACCAAGTTGCTTTCATAAATATTGTATCAGTGTCTACTCCTCTAAGAGGTGTCAGATGCTTTCTCACCTGCTGCGTTAACATGGGATTATCCACGCTTTTAATCTTTGCCAAATCAATGAAAAAAATCATCTCGCTATTATAATTGGTAATGTTGGGTGTTCATGGAGGCCAAACATGGTGGTGATTATCTTTTGAAGTCAAACATTTAAAGTGTCCTCGTTCCAGAGTGTTTCATGTTATAATTTGTAACTGGAATGTTTATAATGAAGTAGTAGAAAATGCTGATGAAATGTACCCAACTTCAGCTAGAAGACAGCCTTCTGAATAGTGCTCTTCCAACTGTCATTAGGGTGAAGCACTCAGACCTGGTGTTTCGTGACAGTAAGATGAATGGGCAGACAGTCGGGTGCTGTAGTAACCCCAAAGCAATGAGTGAACCATTTGTTATGAAAACAAGAACATCCTCAAATGAATAGGCATCTAATTCTCTAATAACATTGTTGCAAACGGTTGCTAAAAGTTGATACATTTATTTATCCTGTCTTGACTTTGCTACACTGTGAGTGACTTTTACAGATCACAAGTTTCAATACCACAATCTCTAAGCAGAATGAAGTTGCTACATTCTTCTAATTAATTAACCAACAAATTTAATTTCACACTACAGAGATTTGGAATAGCTCCTGTTTACTAAAATTACCAGTGCAAATAATGAAACCGAATGTTTAAAGAACCAACATTTAGTATTGTCAATTAAGTCTGGGCTAAACGTTAATAAATATAACACAGTGTGGAAAGCCATCTGCTGGAGCTGGGGCTTGCCGAGGGGCTGTCGCCTGGAGCAGCCTGGTCTGGGCAGCGGGGACCGGGATGCACCTGCCTTCCAGGAAGCAGTTGGTGGTGGCAGCCACTTGCCCAGAGAAATGCCTCTCCTTAAGTTTGTGTTTGAAGGAAGCTGGCACACACCCCAGGACAGGACAATGAGAAAATAATGTGGTTTTCTTTTTTATAGGAAGCGCATTTGTTGGCATGTGGACTTGGGATTCTGGAGGATGGATTTCTCTGCCATTTCGGCTGTGGGCCTGCACTGCCTACTCATCAGACCGGACAGGTGAGGTGTGGCAGTTTCCACGTTCTGGCTGTTAGGACTAATGCTGGTACCTGTGCCTCGGGCCTGTGTGTGTCTCCTCTCCTCATTCTGTCTCCCTCCAGCCAGAACCATCCCCGCTGCATCTGTGGCGTCCTGTGCAGGGGCCTCCTTCTGCCCCGCGGACCCTGCGGCTCTGACTGCACCCCCAGTGCTCAACCTGGGACTCGCCTGCCCTGTGGGGAGCAACAGGACCGCGTCACTGAGGGATGGCCCCTGCTCTGCCACATGCCAGGTCTGTGAGCCTGACCTGCAGCTGACCTGCTCTGGGCCTCAGTTTCCCTGACGTAGAAGGTGATAGCTCCCGTCCTGCACTCAAATCCGTGCATTCTCTGTTGCAGGGCTGAGGCCGGGAGAGCCACCAGGGTCATCAGACAGCCGAGGGCCCAGCACTGAGCGCCCAGGCCCAGCACCCAGGCCCAGCGCCCAGGCCCAGCACCCAGGCCCAGCGCCCAGGGCCCAGCATCCAGGCCCAGCTCCTGCCCCTGAAAGCAGGGACTGCCCATGCACATTTGTCACCGATATTCCCTATGTGGGTTCAACTGACCTTTTTTCACTAAGAAAGACTGGAAAATGCAAACGGGGTCACCGGATTTTAAGCACAGGCAATGAGGTGGTGAAGGGCTCCACCTCACACACTCACGCCCACCCACACAGGGGCATTTCAAGCGACTGACAGGCTAAAATGATGACCTATAATCCCTTTGTGCCGTAAGCACAGTCGTCGCAGCCCCTTCGTTTGCTCGCAGCCTCGTCAGGGACAGCAGACTAGACCACATCTCGTAAAGGGAAGGTGTCTGCTCAGCAAACGCTCAGCCTCCTGTCTCGCCCTTACACTCCAGGAGGAGCTGTGTGGAGCTTGGCGCAGGGTCTCACCCGGGTGCCTGGGCCCGAGTGTCCACCTGTGACAACAGAGAGGACAGGAGCCTCAGGGAGCTGTGACGAGCCGGCCCAGTGCTTACGCCCTGTAGGTAGGCGGGCTCTGGGTGCCGCAGCCCTGCGGGGACATGGGACATCACTCGTCATCGAGGGGCTGGGGCGGGTGCTCAGTGCCGGCAGGTGGACAGTGTGCAGCAGGAGCAGCTGGGAGCCCAGGACACGGAGGGAGTGCCACCGGGGCTCGGCCTGTCCTACAGGGGCTGCCCCGGTGAAGGGCACGCACTGCGAGCCTTACAGATCGCAAACACCAGTGCACTGCAGTTTCTAGAGAAAGAGGAAAATGCCCACTGGAGGAGGGAGGCGGGGGCTCTCCAACCCCGGGAACGTGCAGTGCCAGCCTCTCCACACTGCCTCCGTGGGGACGCGGGACTCTGGGCCCAGGCTGCTTGGCCGGTGGCGGCACCAGGACCCTTGTGCAGGCGAACAGTGGCGGTTACCTCCCTGTGGTGCCCATCTGCCTCCCAGCCCGGAGCCTCCGCCTGCATCTCCTCCCTTCTTCTCTTCCAGGCTCTGGGGACGCCCTGCTCCTTCTGCAGCCTGGGGCCCAGAATAGCTGCTGCTCCAGATGGCTGCGTGTTTGGCTTGGGGTCCCGCCATCGTTCTCTCCAATCTCCTCCCCCAGCTCACAGAGATGCAGCCTTTCCCACAGCCAGCAGGCTGGGGCTGTCCCCCAGGGACCTCTGTCCTACCCCTGCCCTCAGCCACCTCTCATCCAGGGACATCCCAGCCACAACCACCTTCCTCCTGCTGACACTCGGGCCACCCTGATTGTCGCAGCCCCGCCCCAGGGTGCACAGGGTCAGCGGGCACAGGGCCACACCGTCTGCCCTTCACGCAGGCCTCACCCTCAGGCAAGGAGGGTGTCCTGCCACCTCACTGAGAGGACCTGAGGTCCTGCAGGCTGCGCAGGAAGAGGAAGAGGCTACCTGCCCACGCCGGGCACAGGCTGCCATCCTGTGCCGTGTAGCCCAGGGGCATGGAGACAAACCACCGCCCGAGCGGCTCTGGGTGCTGGCGCCCTGGAGACCCCACGGAGACACCGTCCACACAGCCACCCTGGGGCTGCACTGCTCCCGGAGGCCCTGGTCCTGGGTCTCATTAACTTCAGTGTTTATTTCCATGGCAACAGATCAGCCTCCCAAAGTGAAACCTCGTAACACAACGTAATTGGTGAGACCGTGTTAAGGTTTCAGTTTTTAAATTCTCGCTGTTTATTTATTATTCCCACACATCCTTAGTAACCCAGGGTTGGTGACAGTGGCTAAAGGGTCAGGAGAATCCCACACCACCTGGTGAATCCCTTTGGTCAAGACTGTCAGGAGCAGTCGGGATGTTCTGATTGGACGGTGAGCAGAGTCCCCTTGGGGCCTGGCTCTGAAGCAGGGCGGCAGCGGGGGCCCTCCTTTCCTGCCCTGTGCTTCCCGCTCCCGTCGCCCCTCCCCACCCGGTCCCCGGGTCCTGGCGTGTGTCCTGACTGTTCCTCTCTGTGCCTTACGGTTTATCGCCGAATTAGCGGCCCTGGGGAGCATGCAGGGCAGCTGAGTCTGTTTGTAACCGTGAACAGGCTGGTGCTGCTCTGGTTGTTTTGTGACTCGTTTCTTTCAGGCCCCTCGGGTGTCTCGGACTCTCCAGGCTGATGCTGGCGGCGGCTGTTCCTTCGGCTTCCCTGTGGGAGCGTCACCTACGCTGGAAGGTGGGCGTTAGTCCCGAGTGCTGAGCCTGGGCCAGCTGCACCCAGCCCGCGGCCCCGGCGGGTCTCCTTCCTGCTGCACATCAGAACCACGGACAGGCAGGACGACAGCGGAGCCAGAAGTGACCAGGCTCCAAAGAAAAGCTGGATTTACCTAGTAAGTTACGGGAAAGGACTTGTTTTTGTTGGATGGAAGAAAGGAAACGCATCGATAAATATTAGGACATTAAAATGTAATGAATTCCGATGCTTGTCTAAATGATGTTTGTCGTCATCTGGAGTTCGAAAGTTAGTAAAAACTAGCAAAAATAAGCTGATTAAGCATGGCAGCCCTGGCCGGTGTGGCTCGGCGGTTAGAGCGTTGGCCCGCGGACGGGAGGGTCCTGGGTTTGGTTCCCGCCAAGGGCACGGACCTTGGTTGCGATTCGTCTCCGGCTCCAGTTGGGGTTGTGCGGGTGGTGACCAATCGATGTTTCTCTCTCTCTCTCTCTCCCTCCCACTCTGTCTGAAGATGGATGGAAAAATATCCTCGGGTGAGGATTAAAAAAAAAAAAGCATGGCAGTTCAATAATGATATTCAAGGCATCGTTGGTAAAAAGCACAGAAATACTGTTTCCTAGGGACTAGGCCAGGTGAAAGGTGGTTATTCAGCGGCAGAAGTGATTCAGCACATGAGGCCAGGGGCCGTTTTCTCCTGCTGTGACTGAGTCCCCCGATGACCGTCCAGTGGAAGGAGAAACAGGAGACGCTGGATACAGTCCTGGGTCAGGTCACAGCAGCGCTGCGACAGCGGCTTCCGGCAGAACAGTGAGCACTCTCTCGGTCAGAAACCACAGAGAAGCGCCAGCTCACGCCCCTGACAAGGGCTCCTGTCGGGAAGCAGGGCAGTGTCGGCGGACTGGGGCAGGGTGGGTCTGTTCCGCCACACGGCCCGCACTCAGATGGGACCTCGGGTCCCGCAGGTCCTAGGCCCTGGGACCGTTATGTGGGCAAATGCCACTGGTTTCAGACCAACAGACACCATAATCAAAATGACGATCTTCAGCTGTTTTGCTCACCTGCTCTCAACGCGACATTGGTAAGATCTGGACGTCCCCACACCTCGCTCTTCCTGGGCTCTGTGCCCTGTCCCTCCCCATGCTTGTCTGGGGCCAGCTGGGTCCCCTGGAGCGCCCACCCTTCATTCTCCCGTGGGGGCTGCCGCCTGCCCGTTTTCTGGAAGCTCCGTTTGTGTCTTCCCCGCTCTCCCCCACCCTCTGCTCTCCCCACCCTCTGCTCTCCCCCACCCTCTGCTCTCCCCCACCCTCTGCTCTCCCCACCCTCTGCTCTCCCCACCCTCTGCTCTCCCCCACCCTCTGCTCTCCCCACCCTCTGCTCTCCCCCACCCTCTGCTCTCCCCCACCCTCTGCTCTCCCCACTCTCTGCTCTCCCCCACCCTCTGCTCTCCCCCACCCTCTGGGTGACAACCGTTCTCCTTCCTTGGCTCCTACAAGACTGAGTTTCTTCGCGGCCAGGACCTCACCTGACCACGTGGGTCCCCAGCACCCGCCGGGTCTGCCGCAGTGAGCACCCCGGGATGTCTGTTGAGTGAGCTGAGTTTGCGTTGCTGGCCCTGTAACCCGCAAGGTCATGTGGCCGGGTGTGTCCCAGGGTGGCTGGGCAGTGCAGCCTGGCGTCTGTGAGGGGGTGAGCTGAGCAGTGTTGGGCCGCGAGCACCAGTGTGCTCTCCTCCAGCCAGGGCGGCTTCACAGTCACCTCTGCTCCTCTGAGCTCGTCTGTCCCAACGTGACCCGCTGCGCGCTGGTGGCTGGCCGCCCGCAGAGCCTGAGCGCGGCGTGGCGTGGGGCCTCCTCGCGCCGTGCTTCCCTGCCCCGGGGCTGGGGAGCTGCCCCACCGCTCGCTAATGGACGGCCGACTGAAACACCCTCGAATCTGCCCATGAATTTTAATGGGAACTGGAAAGGGACGAGCACTCGGCTCTCAACCGTGTGACAAGCTCATGAAGTATTAAGGACCCCATTAAAGATGTACGTCTACTTCCAAACTCTCGCCCACGGAGTTCCCGCTGAGCAAGGTGACGCCGCCACTCCGGGAGCCTCTGCCCAGAGCGCACGTGCGTGTGCTGTGACACGCGGGGGGGCCACCCGCCGGTGGCACCAGTGACACGTGACAGCCGGGGCGGCCTGCTCCGAGCACAGTCGGTTGTGGAACAGGTCGCATCCGTGGTACGGTCGGTTTTGACAGCTGGGAGACGCAAGCAAACGGCCGGGCACCTTGAAGAGCACGACTGGCCGTGTTAATGCTGACACCGCCCACGCACTCAAGAAACCTACCTGCGGCGGCGTCCCGTGTGGCTGGCGCCCAGGGAGGGACGTCCAGATCCACGGCCTTGTGGCGGTGCTGAGGCGCGAGCCTGGGGGGAGGAGAAGGCAGACGCCTGTGGGGGGTGGGGCTGGGTTGCGAGGCACGAGCACAGGTTTACTGACCACATCCCCGAAAGAGCCGTGTGAGCCCGTGTGAACAGGTGACTTGTGTCCCTGCTTTCCCAGATCAACCTGGCTGTCCTGGGGTCATTAATGAACTTACATAACATCATTTATCTTGAGTTTTCAAGTTTGAATAGTTTTGTTGTAAATGATCACATTGGCCCTGGCTGGTTTTGCTCAGTGGTTAGAGCATCGGCCCACAGACCAAAGAGTCGTGGGTTTGATTCTGGTCAAGGGCATGTACCTTGGTTGCCGTTCAGTCCCCGGCCCTGGTCGGGTTGTGCAGGAGGCAACCAGTTGATGTGTCTCTTTCACATCGATGTTTCTTTCTTTCTCTCCCTCTTTCTGTCCCTCTCTCTCTCTCCCTCCAATTCTGTCTGCAGATAAATGGAAAATTACCCTCGGGTGAGGATTAAAAAAAAAAAGATCACGTTGGAACAGGCTGGGTAAGCTGGCAGCCACCACGTCGTCCTTCCTGTGGCTGCCGTGGCTTGTCCACGTGTGAGACGCGTGTGCAGTGGGCAGTCTGACGTCGGTGCGTGGCTGTGTCTGAGCAGACAGCCCCAAGGAGCCCCGACACGCACACCTGCCTCCGGGGAAACACCCGCTGAGCAAGCCCCACTTCGCTTCAGGACCCGGTTGGCATTTCCGGCAGGCGGCGATCCACGGAGGGGGTCGCGTCGGGGACGGCAGGGGCTGCGCTTGGAGGTCACTCTGAGGAGGGTGGCGCCTTAGATCACGTGGCAGGTGTTTCTGGATTATCTGCACAATGAACAGTGAAGTCACGTGTGGGGATGCGGGGCCTCCGCCTGCAGCAAAGGAACGCCACGATCATGAGGGAATGCCCGTCGGCGGCGGAGACTCTCGGGCCTCTAAACAGAAAGTGAATACAAATTGTTTCTATTTCTTCATCCAATTCATGGGATCCACATAAACCTTTTAAAAGTTTATCTCATAGACAATACAACACTTGACATAATCGTGCTGGAGATGGTAGGTTTAGTTTAAAAGTGGATAGTGAAGATAAAATAACAATTTTGTGGTAATACTGTGAACACAAATTTCAGTGGTGTGCAGGTGATAGGAAACCGATGTTCTTAGTACAATAAGAAACCAGGGCCCAGGGACCTGCAGGAGCAGGAGAAGGCGCCCCGAGGTCGGGACTCGCAGTCACAGACAGACCCACCCAGGCGCCCCGAGGTCGGGACTCGCAGTCACAGACAGACCCACCCAGGCTCCCCGAGGTCGGGACTCGCAGTCACAGACAGACGCACCAGGACGCGCTGCGGGGATCACGTCAGGATGCGAGGTGCTTGGGGGAGCACAGAGCTCACAGGACACACTGAACATACCAAGGGAAGATTTGAAAACTGGAAAAGAACCCAATGGAAATCCTAGAACCCAAAATACAATATCTCAAGTCAGAAATTCACTGGGAAGGATTCACAGGAGACGAGCCCCCTCGAGCACCGGCGCGGGAGCCGTGAACCGAGGCCTGAGACCCAGAGCGCCGTGGCCACCGAGCTGCAGCGACACCGTGGGGACAGTAAGAGGTTTGAGCAGACACCTTGCAGACGAGGACACCAAAATGGGCGTGGACACAGGTGCCCGTTCCACGAGACACCTGGGAGATGCACACTAAAATCTCACCTCATGCCTGCGTGCCCACCAGGAGTGTCTCACCTTTTCATTATGTACTTATTTTTAATTAAAAAAATTTTTTTATTTTATCTTTTTATAGTTACAGCTACATGGACAAATTCTTATCTGCTTTAGTTTTATTATGATGATTATGATTTTTAAAAATTTATCTTTATCGCCTGGCCGGTGTGGCTCAGTGGTTGAGCGTCGACCCATGCACCAAGAGGTTGCCAGTTCGATTCCCGGTCAGGGCACATGCCCAGGTTGTGGACCAAATCCCCAGTGGGGGGCATGCTGATTTCAGAGAGAGAGGAAGGGAGAGAGAGATAGAAACTTCGATGAGAGAGAACATTGATTGGCCGCCTCCTGCATGCCCCCCACTGGGGATCGGGCCACAACCTGGGCATGTGCCCTGACCGGGAATCGAACCGGCAACCTCTTGGTGCAGGATCGACGCTCAACCCCTCAGCCACACCGGCCGGGACTGTTTCACATTCTGATAGCAGATATCGGAAGCCACCGACTGTCCTCTCTGGAGAAGTTGCTAAGGTTGCAGTCACGTGGGTCCTCTCTGCTGGGAGCACTGGAGGTAACTTCCTTCCTTATCTCCCCCCACACATCTCACGGTTCATCCTGTACGTATGACTACTTTTGTTTTTAAAAACTGTACGTGTGCTTTCTGAAAAAAGAATGACGATTTTATCATTCTCACTTTTGTAATGGAGAAAGTTATATCTGATTTTTCTTTTTATGCCAATAGCCAATTTGGGTCCTCTGCGGGTGGTTGCTGGCATAGAAATTACTTTTCAAATTACGGTTCCAAACGCATTATGAAACATTCTAAATAAATTCTGGAAGGAGAAATTGCGTCTCACTGGAAATAGACATCCCAGCTCTGTGTTGTGATTCTGACAGATGAAGGTCTCATCACGGACACGAGGAGATGACCGCAGTCACCAAGCCGATGGGCAGACGTGGTGGGAAGGCGACACGCCCAGCACACCGCCATGTGCTGTGGGCAACAGATGTCCTGATGTGTCCTTGCAGGACGGAGAAAACACGGGTCACAGCGCAAAGGTCAGGTTTGGGAAGCTCAGACTCGAGGTCGTTGTCATGGCGGCGGGAGCAGCAGAGCCAAGTGGTCCAGTGGCCGAGTGGACGCTCAGGTCAGGTTGGAACGAGGCCTCCGGGGGTGTCTCTGTCCCGGGAATCCTGAGCTCTGGGTGCTCTAAGTGAGGGGCCGCTTTCCTATTTCCCAGCATCGGTTACGGATGTCTGTCATTTCCCCGGCGATCGACAATGCGGCCTCTCACACCGCATTTCCTCGCACATACGTGTCTGTTTCTAGGCTGTTCTCATCCGTGCTCAGCCCGTCGCCCGCAGAATTTCTCAGCCGCCCGACGTCTTTGGGGCTCTGCCCTTTGCGCCGGGTTCTAGAATCAGCCGGTCCACGTGTTTAAGAAACTCTTGGGATCTTGATGGCATGGCAACAGCTTTATAGGTCAGTTTGCAGAGAACGGACATCAGCCGCGTGTTTTCTTTCCCTGCACACAGAGAACCTGTCCACTCGCCTGGGCTCTGCGGGGCAATGTCCAGTTCCACCTCTCAGCCAGACCTCGCTCGCACCCCTGTCGGAGCTGGTACCCTGTCAGTCCTGCTGTTCTCGGAAACGGGTCTTTTGGAAGATTCTGTCTCTGCTTGTTTCAGGGTGTAAATATGTTGTTAATTTTTAGTATTGGTCTTCTACCCAGTCCTGCAGTTAAATGCATATCACTTCTAATAATTTCAATATCGATTTTATTGAATTTTCTATGGAGAATATCACATACTATTCAAGCAGTAACAGTTTGGCTCCTTACAATTTTCTAATGCTTAAGCTTTTTGTTTTTTAGATTTATAGATTATTTAATATACTTTGCTCACAGGCGCTGGTGTGCACAGGTGTGCTCAGGTGTGTGGGCCGGTGTCGTGGGGGCTCCTCACTGCCACCCTTGGGGTCTGGGCCACACCCCTTGTGCCCCACAGCTGTGAGCACTGCGAGCATCTGACCTGCCCATCACCCCGGGGTTCAGGACACTTCTTTGGAGTTGTGATGTTTTCTGTTTCTTCTTGGGAACGTTAACTGATGCCCGACAGGTGAGCATTTACTCCCTGCTCACTGACTATGGTCGGGGAAGGAAGGCCTGTGGTGTCCTGGCTCTCCCTCCCGGCTCTCCCTCCAAACCTCTGACCAAGGGAAGTGCCTGCGGACCAGACTTCCCGAGCCCTGGTTTGCTGTGACTCCTGCGGGCTGAACGGATGTGTGAGCGGGCTTGCTTTGTCCTTCCTGGTACAATCCATCTTTACCTGCAGAAGAAATAGTATTACAATAACAATACGTTCTCGCCTGCGCTCCACAGTGACCAGAGTCCCCGCGTATTCTGACCTGGTCCTTGGTCCTCACGGCAAACCTGGACTGTGTTGGATTTCAGCCAAACCTCAGCATATTGAATTGTGTTTTTCCGATGATGAAAATTTGTCACAAACATTTTGTAACCCGCAGAAATGCGCACACACGAGGAGGAACACCGGCATCCTCCCACGGGCCACGGGCCCCGGCTCTGCACACGCCTGCGGTGCTGCCCAGGACCACGGGGACTGAGCGCCCGCCTGACTCTGGCCGTCGTTCCCCGTCGGAAACTCTGGGCCTCGGCCCTGAGACCCAGCGAATCTCCGGCCCTGAGCGTTTGAGCTGAGCCCTGGGTGGGAGGAGGGCAGGGAACCACGTAAGAAGTGGCAGCTGTGTCCAGGCCACGGGGAGGGAGGTGTTGGCGGCTCGGCAGTTGTCATTCGGGTTGTCACAGTGACCACACAGAGGTGGCCGTCCTACCCTCTCACCACCTGGATGCCCAGGGCAGGAGTTGGGGCGTCGGCCGGCCGCGCTCTCTCTGAACCCTGTTGGAAGGGGGCCCTCTGCCCTGTACCCTCTCCTCTTACAGACACACCAGTCATGGGCTTTTGGGATGATGGCATCTTGAGACCCTTAACTAACTGCTTCTGCTTTCCAAATGCAGTCACATCTGAGGCTCCTGCTGGGCTCAGTTCTGGGGACCCCACTTGGCCGACTACAAGGCGAACCTGAGGGGTGGCAGGCAGCACAAGTGTGGGGTGAGGGAGCCCAGGTGGCCCCTCAGGGGTGGATGCGATGACTGTGTATCTCACCAGTGTCACAACCTCCCCCACGGATGTGGTTCCCGTGGCTCCCCGACACCCTGTGCCTCTGGGTGGACAGGGGACCCTGGCTCCAGGCTGGCCGTCCCAGGCACGAGCACAGGCTCTGGCTCGCCAGGAAGGCTCTCGGCAGAGACTGTAGGTAGATCCGGGGAGGGGACAGCGAGAGGCCCAGTGGGCAGGCTGCGTTGGCCGGAGAGGACCTGGGAATGGCCAGAGGCACAGGGCACCCCCCTGTGCTGTGTCACCCCCGCTGTGTCTGGAGGTCACGGTTAGGGCCTCAGGGACCGGCAAAGGCACTTCCTCCTTGGGCTTCAGCTGGAAGGTTTCTGGCCAGAGCAGAGGGGAGGCTGGAGAGGCTGAGTGCGGGACGGCGAGTGTCACTGGCAGGAGTGGGGCGACCAGCACGTAGGGCGGGTGGTGGCCGAGTGCTCGGTGCCCCTGTCAGGTCGGTTGAAAGGCTGCGTCAGACCAAGGTGAGGGCCTGCCCGCAGTCCGTCCAGACACAGGGCTGCCCCCCAGGGCCCTCGGGACCTGTGCTGAGAAAGCACGCGAGGGGGGGGGGGAGGGGGCTCGGAGGCAGCAGGAGCGTTCAGAGCAAGGACCGGGCGGAGGGACTCTCTCCGTTTTCTTTTCGGGCCAAGTGTTGGGCAGGTGGGGGTTCCCAGGGGTCCTGGCGGGAGGCCACCACAGTGGGCTGAGTGCAGACACACGGGAGGGAGCTATTTCAGGTGGATCCGGTGCACTTGGGGACAGACGGGACTTGGGGCGAGAAAGGGAGGCGGCAGGAGGCTGCGGGCTGCTGCGGGCAGACCTGGGGGTCTGGGTGGGCTGGGTGCCACCAGCTCACATGCCCGCAGGCTGGCCCGGCACCGGCAGAGCCGTGACCCAGAGCGGGCTGTTCTGCTGGAGGAGGGGCCGGCCACCGCCCTGGGCCGGGATGTGTGCCCCCCCCCCCCCCCCCCCCCCCCCGTGCCCTCTGCACACAGGGGCAGGACGTGTGGTCACCGCCCCCAGAGCTGGGTTTCCTTCTCATCCCACACAGCCTTTCCAGCCCCAGCGCCTATATTTAACCAGTTTAATGAGATTTCTTTTCCAGTAATTCCTGAAACTGGTAATCTCTAATTGGGTCAGATTCTCTACCCACAAGCCAGCGATTCTATTTTTAGCACAAATCCTCGGGCTGAAGCTCCCTGCCTCTCGGGCGCAGCTGTCACGGACTCGGCGGGCGGCGCCCTGGCAGACCTGGCGGACCTTATCCACACCTCCCAGCTTCAGCCCGACCCCAGGGCCCCCAGGGCGGCTCACACAAACCCACGGAACGGGGCGGCTCAGGTCCCCGTGTCACTATAAATAACCAGCCGAGGCCAACTGGGGGGTGTCTTCGTCTCGCTGTGGACGGTCTCCGGGAGAGTGGGTGCTCGGCATGCTGCTCATGAGCTGTCAGGACCCTGAACATCTCCGCGCGATTCAGAGAATCCTGCCCTTGACCTCATTCCCTCAGCGGCCCACCGCCTGCAGGGTGCGAGGCCCCTTGGCCTCTGCAGTGATGGGCCGCCCCCTTCCCCTGGGTGGTGAGCTCCCTCGGGCAGGGCGGGCCTTCCTCGAGGTGTGTCTCCCAGGTGGCCTGCCTGAGGACCTGCCCTGGGCCCCGAGGGACACACAGGCGTCTCTGTCTCAAGGGGCCGAGGCGTCGCTGCTGGGAAGGCTGCCCCGCAGGTCCCTGGAGCCATTGCTCAGCAGGTCATCACGGGGCCACAGCCGGGAAAGCCCACCCCCATGTCCTTAAAGCTAGGAGAGGAAGAAGACAGGCCCAGGGGGAGAGGGAGCAAGGCCTCGGCGTCCTGCCCTGCCCCCCACTTCCAGTCTCCACTCTCAGGGTCTCTGCCCAGCAGGCCTCTTCTCTGGGCCTCTTCTGGAAGGTGCTGCCCTCTTCCCACCCTCCCAGGAACACTGGACAGGAGGGTGGTCAGCCCCTGCCCACCCCCACCACCTCAGGTCTGGGTGGGGTCTCCCTGACCTCAATCTCCTGCTGACAGACCTCGCCTGGTTGGGTCACCCTCTCTGGTTCTTTCAGGCCCAGTGCCCCAGTCAAGCCAATTCCAAAAACAGCCACACAGGGTCCTTCCTGAGACAATCACGTGCGGCTCTGGATGAAGTCCCAGCCCCGTCCCAGCCGTGCTCTCGGGGGTGCTCCGCCAGCCCGCCCTGGACACCAGCCAGGCCCTCCCCACGCCTCACCTCTGCACCTTCCCACAGCTTGGCCAAGCTGCCCAGGACACACCCAGGACATGCGGCCACTGTACCACTGGTGAAGTCACTGTCACCCGGGGATCCCCAGGGGCAGGTGAAAACCCATTTAGGGGAACTGCTCAGGGCAGAACCCCCGAGGGGCAGCTGTGCTCTCCACAGCGTGGCACCGACGGGAGCTGGCCAAGTCCCACGTGAGGGCAGTGCCCTGGCACCCAGGCCAGGACAGAGCTGCTTCTGAACCGGGCACGTGGCCAGACATCTCCTGCGGGCACAGAAACACACACCCGAGCACACCTGCCCGGAATCTTCCTTCTTTAGCAGAGAAAACAGGAAGGGAAGGACTTGCTCCGGCTCATGGAGGGACAGACTGGTCACCTCAGGGAGACGGCTCTTCCTGACCCCGTGGGTGTGGAGGCTGCATCCGACAGCATCCCCCGTGGCCTCTTTCCAGGGTCATCGGGACCCTTCCACCCACGGCTGGCGTCCACTCCTTGTGAGGCCACTTGTTGTCCCACCAGATGACATAGAAACCTCCCGGCGACCCCGGCTTTGTGCATGAGAGGAGGTGGCCCGGCCCAGCCATGTCTGGGCACCAGAGCAGCTCTGGGACTCGAGGGCTCAGCCACCTGGTCTCCCTGCTGCGGCCACACTTTCTGGGCCTCGGTCACTGGCGCGGAGCCCACCACGGCCGGAGCACTCTCCCCACCTCAGGCTCTTGGGGGACACAGCAGCGGGCCTTCCTTTGGGAGCACCTGCCCCAGTGGTGGACACACACTTACCTGGTGTCAGTCTTCCCACCCACACCTTGCAGGGACAGCGGTGTGTCTGGGCCGGTGCTCGGGGGCTCAGAGGCACGCTGGCCCGCTGCCCTGTGGAGCTCCATGCACTCGTCCAGCTGTGGCCCCAGTTTTAGCTCAGGGACCCTTTGCCCTGGGTTCCAGCCGTCTGGCCTGTCCCAGGATGGGGGCACCTTTCCCTAGGCGGCCTCCCCTGGGCCCCAGGCTGCGGCCACCTGTTGCTGCCTGGGGTCCTGTCAGTGTCCAGGCTCTCAGGGGAGGGGTCGCAGCTCCGAATTCCTGGATAAAGGCAGTCGGTGGAGCTCCGTCCCTTCTGACTGGAGGGGTCTTACATAGGTCCTTGATCATTTTTAATTGCCGTCCACAGATGGTGTTGGTGGCCCTGCATGCCCCAGCCACAGCCCACCAGGGAGAACCGAGGGCGGCTGGGAAGGGAGCCCGGGCCTGTGCAGAGCAGCGCTGTGCCTGCCACCCCCAGGGACCGAGCCGAGCCCCGCATGTCCACAGCTCAGGGTTCCTCGTCTCCACGGCTAACGGAGCCTGTTGTGTGAGTGATTCGAGGACTGAGAAACGCTTGGACACAGTTAACTTGACTGATGCAGTTCCCTGAGGAATACCAGTCGCCTCCTTCCCGGCCAGCCGTTTCCACAGGGGCTCAGCCAGCGCACCGGGAGCTCGGTGCGGAAACAGTGTGGTGTGGGGCGGAAACACTCGTCTGGCAGCCAGATCCCTGGCCGAAGAGGAGGACTCGGCTGTCCCACTCAGAAGCCCCTGCAGAGTCATGGAGCCCCAGGCTGGGCTCAGATCACGGACGCTGCTCTCCCAGCCGAGGGGCCGCGGTGGCGTCTGAGACCCAGGCGTGGGTAGGGCCGCTCCCTCTGAAGGCTCTGGGGAGGGACCTGTTTCAGGCTTGTGGCAGCCTCTCCAGTCTTCACAGTGTCCTCCTGGGGTGCGGGTCTGTCCCCAGATGTCCCCCTTGTGCGAGGACGCAGTCATGTCGGATTGGGACCCCCCCTCCAGCGTGGCCTCCTCTTCACTGCACCCACCACAACCTATTTCCAAACAAGGTCACGTTCTCAGGTCCTGGGGGTGAGGACCTGGACACGTGAATTTGGGGGGACACAGTTCACCCGGTGATGCCCACAGAGGCTCGGGTGCACATGTCACTGCCTGTCAGGTAGCGTCCCCGCCATCCCTGACGGCACACTGCCCTCTGGGGCCCTCTACGTTCACGGCAGATGGGGGAGAAGACAAACATGTCACAGGACAAGTCCACCCACTGCTGGGACGCCGTCCTGGGGCTGACCCACCGGGCTCCGGCTCATCCTGCCTGAGACTCGGCCCGAGCCCCTGTCGGCCTCTGCTTCTCCACCCACACAGGAGGGGGTCAGCCTCTGCCACAAGGAGGAAATGGGACCACAGGATGGTGCCCCGGGCACCGTGCCGCAGGGCCCTGGTGCTGCGTTAGGGCAGCGTGTGTGTCCCAAGACCCCAGCCCTGACAAACCATCACGGGCTCTTTGGAAAGCAGAGTCTGACCCTGCCAGAGGGAGGAGGGTGCTACTGGTTTGCGAGCTTGCACTCATCACCTTGGTTGCATGGAAACTGACCAAGTTTTGGATATTACTCAGCTTTCCTTTCATGAAACCATTAGGGCATAAAACACACCCCACCATTTAACCAGAGACTCCATCCTTTGTACTTAATACTTGGAAAGAAAAAATCGTGCAGACGTTGCTACCCTCTGGGGAAAGGCAGGGGACAAGATGACGGCGGATGACGCTTTGCCACAGAAAGAAGTGGGGCCAGGGGGTCTGGTGAGGCGCTACCCTCCGGGCATCAGTTCCAAGAGGGGATGAAGACAAGTGACCAGATGGCCAAAGTGGTGGGCAATCGGGGGATTAGGGACTGCGGATGGGGAGGGGAGGCGGGACCTGGGGGCCACCACCGCTTGCTGATGTGAGCTGTGGCGGACAGGGAGCGGACAGACGTCCTGGCCTGGGCAGACAAGGTGCCATCTCTACAAGGGTCAGAGCCGCTATGTGACCACTTTGGACCTTTTTACAAAAAACGGCAACTTTACGTGGCTTAATGAACACTGATTCCAACGCAACTTCAAACACGCCTCAAGTTCTAATCCTCAGGCCCATCTAACAAACGGGGGGCGGGGAGGGCGAGGGGGCTCTCACTTCTAGAGCCCACTGGGATCCCTGGGACTCTCCGAGAGCAGACCTGTGCCTGGGCCACCCTTACACCCAGGTGCCTGGAAGCGGGCCAGGAAGGGTCTCCGGCGAGGGCCAACCTCCTGGTCTCTGGTTTCAGGGGACCCCAGTTGCTGGTCCATCCGCATGCAGGAGTCAGGGCCTCCGCTGAGAGTCCCCACCCCCTCACATCCCTCCCGAGGCAGCCCTTGCACTGAGATCCTCTTGTTTGGGGGGTACAGAGGCACCCACCCAAGGGCCATTGTGGGCAGCAAAGGGGATGACACGGGTGAAGCTCTGGCCTGAAGCCCATCCCCACAGTGAGTGTGAGCGCGGGGCCCACGCAGCTGAGCACAGCGCCCAGCGTTGGCAGGGCGGGAAGTCATCCGCTCGCAGTCACCGGGGCTTCCAGCTCCCCCTTGGGGCAACTGCAGCGCCCCTCTCCTTTCCTGTCCGCCGCCCGCACCAGCCGCCACACCGGCTTCCTAACTGCTTCAGCTGCGGGGCTCTCATCTGGCTCATTGGGCACCCAGGAGGCACCACCCCACGCCCACGCCCCCAGCTCTGCTTCTCCGCGGGGCCTCAGCACCTTGCCACAGCGCCTGCGCCCCGCACGCGCTCCCGGGGTTTGGAGGAGCCTTGTCCACACAGCCCACCGCGGGGAGGGTCCCGCGTGCAGGAGGAGGGGAGGGACAGGGAAAAGGGGGACACGCGGGCCGCCACCTTCCTCCCGCCTCGGGTCCTGGGCACCGCTGCTGCGTCTCGGAGGGCCCTGGCCTGGGGCGCGGGCAGCATCTCGAGCTCCTCTAGAACTGAGGGGTCTAGTTATATTGGGGGGACCGTACATTTGGCAGGATTAACCCTCCACGGGGAACAGCGCATCATTTCAGCATTTTTAACTCCCCAAGAGACAGCCCCAAAGATGGCACTGCGGGCTGCACCGCGCACGAGCGGGGAAACTGAGGCTAGGAGGGGCACAGCGGGCGCCCAAGGTCACGCAGCCCTTCCGGCGGCTAGGGGCACGGATGGCGAGGTGGGGACGCGCGTGGGCCGTGCGCGCCCAGCCAGGCGGCTCTGGGCTCGGCTGTCGCAGCGCGGTCGCTAGAGGAGCGCGGCGGGGGCGCGGGCGGCGCCAGTGCGCAGGCGCGGCGGGCGGGAGTGGACGCGCTCGGGGCGCGCGCGCGGGGCAGCCGGCGCCCCAACTCGGCCCGCCTGCCCCGGCGCCTCGCCGCCCGCCCGCCCCGGCGCCCCGGCCGGCGAGGGGCGCGCCCGCTGCATGGCGCTGAGATGGCGGGGGCGCCGCGCGGCCGAGGCGGCGGCGGAGGCGGAGGCGGCGGCGGCGCGGGCGAGTCCGGGGGCGCCGAGCGGGCGGCCGAACCGGGCGGCCGGCGCGGGCTGCGGGCGTGCGACGAGGAGTTCGCGTGCCCCGAGCTGGAGGCGCTGTTCCGCGGCTACACGCTGCGGCTGGAGCAGGCGGCCACGCTGAAGGCGCTGGTGGTGCTCAGCCTGCTGGCGGGCGCGCTGGCGCTGGCGGAGCTGCTGGGCGCGCAGGGGCCCGCGCCCAGCCTCACCAAGGGCTCGCACCCCGTGCACTGCGTGCTCTTCCTGGCGCTGCTCGTGGTCACCAACGTCCGCTCGCTGCAGGTGCCGCAGCTGCAGCAGGTCGGCCAGCTGGCGCTGTTCTTCAGCCTCACCTTCGCGCTGCTCTGCTGCCCCTTCGCGCTCGGTGGCCCCGCCGGACTCCACGCCGGGGCGGCCGCGGGGCAGGCGGCCGCGGACCAGGGCGTGTGGCAGCTCCTCCTGGTCACCTTCGTGTCCTACGCCCTGCTGCCCGTGCGCAGCCTGCTGGCCATCGGCTTCGGGCTCGTGGTGGCCGCCTCGCACTTGCTGGTCACGGCCACCTTGGTCCCTGCCAAGCGCCCACGTCTCTGGAGGACGGTAGGTGCCGCCGCGCGCCCCCCCCTGGGCTCTGAGACACACCTGTCCAAGAGGGACTGGGAACGCTGGGATCGCTGGGTACCAGGAGGGAAGCTACCTATTGGGCAGGTGGGGAAACTGAGGCCCCGATTTTGGGGGGGCAGCGTTCAAGGTCACTCAGCGAGTTGGGGACCAGTGGGGCTGGCACTCTGGGGCTCGGCTCTTTTCCGAGTTACAGTCCACACGCGCCTCTGGGTGTGGAGTGTGGAGAGGGCAAGGATTGCCCCAAGGTCAGGCAGCTGGTGAGCCGCCAAGGGCCAGCCAGGGTCCACTGCTCCGGATGCACCCATTCCCGAGGGAGGGTTGAAAAGTGGGTGCAGAGAGCGAGTCCAGGAGGGCAGGGCTCCTCACTGGCTGTGGGCTTCTCTCCCGTGTGCACCTGGGGCGCTGGGGAGGCTGGAAGAGTCCCCTCCCAGCCATGAAGCCCCCGGGGGCGTGGGGAGGGGAAATGACTTTGGCCCCTTCCAGTCGCCCTGGCATCCCGTGGTGGCCCCTACTGGTCCAGAAAGACTGGGTTTGCCAAGGTAGCACAGGGCTCCGGTCCCTACCACCCCTGGTCCCCTGGGGCTCTGGCCCGCTCACAGTGCTGAACTTTGTCACTGTGGTCTGGGCTGGGGGGTGAGGTGGTGGTGAGGACACAGTCCCTTCCCAGGGTTCCTCCTTTGCCAGTGGGGCTTTCAGAGCTGCCCATCCCCCCTTCCTGCTTCTGCCTCAGGCTGCATTTTAGCCAGAGGGTGGTGGGAACCAGAGGGGTGGGGAGAGAAGGGGAGAGAAGGCAGCAGATGGAGGAGATGGGGGAAGGGGTGAGGAGGGGAAGCTGGAGGCACAAGACCACTGGTGGGGGATGGGAGTCAGAGAGCGGGGGAGGGGGCTCGAGGTAGGTGCCCCTGGATGTGATGCCCTGGACCCACCTGGTCAGAGGAGCCCTAGGACCCACTGGAGAGACACAATTCTGGACCTGCATTTCGGGGCCAGAGAGGGGGCGGGGCTGGGAGGGCAGGAGGATGGAGTACCTCGACGGAGTGGGGGGGGGGAAGAGGGAAGGAAGAGAAGTAGGGGTGAAGGCAGAGAGAAGGGACAAGGGCCAGGGCTGCCAGCCCTGGGGAGGGGAGGAGGAAGATGAGGGAGGGGGAGGGGGTTAGGTTCAGAGGCCCAGTTCTCCAGCAGGCCTGGTGCTTACCTCCTGTGGGCAGCGCTTGGCCTTCTGGGGGGTCACTTCTGCAGCTCTGCCCCCACAACCCTCCCATCTGTGTGTGCTTGGCCCCCACAGTCAGCTCCCCCCACCCCCAGCCAGGACGACCTCCCCTCGAGGCAAGGACCCGAAGGGAGGCACAGAGGCCAGGTGGACAGCTGTGGGTGAGGAGGGCCCCCGTGGTGCTGGTTCTGTGCTGGGCTTGCTGTCTGCTGCCCCTTTTCAGTGAAGAAGGCTCTGTCCAGTCTCCACGCATCTCTCAGAGAATTGCAAGGTTACAGGAGTGGAAATAGTGTGTCAAGGGAGCCTTGGGTACAGACTCTGCCCTGTTCCCAGGAGGAGGGGGGCCCTGTGTTCTAGGGGGAAGGACCCCCTCCTGGGAGGGGGTTCTTATGGGGCAGCCATCTGCAGGGTCACTTGCTCCTGCCTGTGCCCTCCTGGGCAGTGCAGGCCCTTCCCTCGCTGAGCCTGGGTATCCCCGTAGCTCCCCTGCAGGCTTGTGGCGAAGGTGAGAAACTCACGTGGGAAAAGCTTGGATTCGAAATCTCCTGCCTCTGTAGAATGTATTCGGGTTCACAATGGATGCGGGTGTTGGCGACAGTGACAGATCGATGGGGTGGGTGCCAAGGAGCATGTGGGGAGGGGACTGGGTGCCTCTCTCCTGAAGCCAGTGAAAGAGAAGGCACCCACGTTTACGGAGCCCATCCATGGCCGTCCTGCCCCACTGCCCCCGCTGTCCCGCTGACCCTGCCCTTCCCTGAGCTGGGGTCCCTCACAGTAGCCCAGCGCCCCGTCTTGGCCACACTTGCTGCCAGGTGACCCGTCTGGGCTTCTCTCTGCGTTGTCACCTCATCCCTGCCGAGGCCCCTGATCACGGAGGTGTGAGTGAAGGAGGCCGGGGAAACAGGTGTGCAGAGGTGTCTGCCTTGCTGCAGGCAGGTCGGCCAGGTGCAGGGAACCCCCGGGTGTGTGAATACAGGCACCCAGCAAAGGGAGACCCCCACCCTTGCCCACTAGAGGCTGACCCTGAGGCAGGTCGTGGGGCCCCTTCTGCAGGGGAGCAGCTCAGACAGTGCTGACTGGCCACCCAGTTGGGCCTCGCCTTCCCTGGGGATCATCATGGCCAGAGCAGAGGAAGGGGTAAAGAAGGTGGGTGTGCAGGTGTGACAGGGTAGGGCTCCCAGGTGACCTGTCTCCCACCCTACCAGCCATTTCCCCCCTTGACCGAACTCCCAGCCCGTGTGCCCCAGCACAGTCTGCCCCTCAGCCCCTCTGTCACACCCTGGCCTCTATGGGGATGCCTGCCTTCCCCACCCACGCTCCCTGGCCAGCTGAGGTCTCGCTTTCTGGAAAAGCCATGTCTGCCTGGCCCATGAGCAGACCTCTGGCATCCTGAGTCCCTGTGCTGGGCTGACCTGGCCCCTGCCCCCCACCCGACGGTGCCCGTCCTGAGGAGATGGCCGCTGAGAGCTCCAGGGCAGGCCCTCGGAGACGGTGCTGGCGGCGGCATCTGGGCAGGGGTGGCTGCCGTCCCCAGGGAGGATGCATGTCCCGTGTGTCGTGTGTTCTGCGTGTTCAAAACATTGAATTGAGGCTGGGAGCCAGAATGATTCCGTGTCTCCTGGGAGGGTGTGCTTTGTGTGGCGGATGGCCCTGCTGTGCCCGTGGGCCTGTCAAACACGCCCCGTGGTGTGAATACGGACTCTGCAGAAATGCACTTATTGTTCCGTTCTCGCTGGCCTTCCAACGGCCACCAGTGCCTTTGTGCACAGACCAGCGCGAGCATAGGCCCCAGCACGGCAGATGGTCTGACAGAGGACAGACGGCTGCCCTGACCACCGCGACCCAGCGCAGGCCCCAGGCAGAGCCACCCAGCCTGCTGAGAAGCTGGCACAGGTACCACCCCACAGGAGCCAACCTGCACCTGCTTCACACGGGCAGCGTCCAGCTAGGAGACAGGACCCAGGTTTAAAGGGACTAGAGATGTCCAAGGTCACAGTGAAGAGGACCAGGGTCAGAGAGCGATGACCACGGCCTCATGGAGATGGTCCGGTCACATGGGAGTGTTCAGGGTTAAAGTGGGCACTGTTTTTAGAGGACATTCAACCATCCTGTGTGCCTGTCCCAGGGGACAGCTCTCTCTCTGGCTGGCAGAGGGTCCCTGTGCTGTGGTCTCCGGGGGCGCTTCCCCTCGCGTCCGTCTGAGATGTGCAGGTGTGTGAGACTGAACTGGCCCTGCCCAGCTTGCTGACTGAACCCCAAGGTGACAGGCCTTCGGAGTGAGAGGCAGCCAGCGTTTCTTTGTGATCCACAGGAGAGCGATTCGGGAAGCACTGGTTCAGCCAGAAGCCCAAATAAGGTTCTGATGAGGAGACAGAGGCGATGGTAGCTGTGAGACGGGGACGGGAGCAGTGACACCCGTAGCAGGAAGGTGTTGCTGTTGGTGCAGATAACGTGCTCGGGACCTGGTTCTGATCTGTGTTTCTGATGTTCAGTCCCGTCGTCGTCATCTCTTTCTTGTTATTCTCGCTCACTACTTTAGGAAACAGCGCTGCTTTCCGCCCAGCGCAGAGGTTCCTTTGCTCTGTTTTAACATCCGCTCCGTTCCTGTTGTTTACACCAGTTCACCCTTTTATTTTTGGAGATGTCAGTTGAGTGCTGGGTTCGTAGATTCACATCCCTTGGTCTGTCTCCCGTCACCTCCTGTGAGCAGCTCTGACGTCTCCAGACGGAAGTCACTGCCAGTGCAGCCGTGTCTGTCCATCCCCTCGAGGGGCAGGTGCCTGTCCCGGTCATCCGGAGGCTGCAGACCGCCACACCACTGTCTCCACCCTGGTCCCCACCCCACTCCGGTCCGTGCCCGGGCGGACCTGTCTCCCCTCCGTGTCCTGCCGCTCCTCCCACTCAGGCTGTCCTGCCCTCACACCTGGTGTCTGGCAGGAGCCCCATGACCGTGGCCTGCAGTCTTGGGGCCCTGTGCTTGTCTTGTCCTGTGTCATCCTGAGGGGCAGGCAGTCCCGTGTGGCAGTATTTCTGGTTCGTCCAGGAGCCCTGGAACCTGCCGGAAAAGCCTGAGTGTAACTGGACACAGGAACCCTGCGTTTCTGCAGGGACAGGGACACACGCTGGGAGCAGCCATCGCGGACCAGCAGGGGCCCCCCTGTGGCTCGTTCCCGGGCTGCCTGTCGGAGGGATCCGGGGCGCCTGCCCAGCGGCTGTGTCCTCTCCCCTCCAGCTTGGTGCCAACGCCCTGCTCTTCGTGGGTGTGAACATGTACGGGGTGTTCGTGAGGCTCCTGGCCGAGCGCGCCCAGCGGAGGGCTTTCCTGCAGGCCCGCTCCTGCATCGAGGACCGGCTGCGGCTGGAGGACGAGAACGAGAAGCAGGTGGGTGTGGCCGGCCTCGGCCCTCGCTGTCCCTCTAGCTCTGCTGCTCTCTGGCTAAAGCTCCGTCTTTTATGTTTTCAAATGTATGGGTCGTTTTCCTCAGTGGGCTCACCTGTGGCTTCACAGTGGAACCGTTTTGGAACGAGACAGTGAGCGTGGGTTGGTCATTTCCCACGAGTTCACTGGCTGGTCCTGAGCGTGGGCCAGTCAACACCGGACCTGCTGGGCCGTCTCTGCTGACGGAGGTGCAGGCCTATAGGGTCAGTCACCGGGCAGCTGTCTCCCTGGGCGGCCTTGTCCCTTGTCACTGACACTCAGGTCCACTCCCTGCCTCAATGGCCCGACTGATTTCAGCCCAGGAAGCCCTGTCTTTCTGGGATGGCGGAGGGGAACACTCAGGCTTGGACAGGGCTGGGCCGCCTCTCGGGCTCTTAGGCACTGGCAGGCACAGGTCGAGGCTCCCCAGGGACCGCCTGGCCGTCCCGGAGCAGCCTGGAGGTGTGAAAACCTCCCCAAGTTACAGGTGAGGGAGGCCCCGACCACACGGGGTTGTCATGATCTGTTTCCATGTTTCAGCTCTGCTAGAGGCTTCTCCAGGCCCTGACCCAGTGAGGTGCACCCCAGTCTGGGGGGGTGTTGAGGAATGCACCCCAGTCTGGGAGGGGGTGTTGAGGAATGCACCCCAGTCTGGGAGGGGGTGTTGAGGAATGCACCCCAGTCTGGGAGGGGATGTTGAGGAATGCACCCCAGTCTGGGAGGGGGTGTTGAGGAATGCACCCCAGTCTGGGAGGGGATGTTGAGGAATGCACCCCAGTCTGGGAGGGGATGTTGAGGAATGCACCCCAGTCTGGGGTGGTCGCTGTGTGGGTAAGAGCGCCCGTCGGCTTCTGCTGGCAGCAGGAGGTGCTGGACCGGCTGAGGGGCTGGGAACAGGGTCCTTGCCGGGTGGGGCAGGAGCAGGGGTGCCTAGGGGGCGCATGCTCGTGGTTGACGGGAGGCCTTTGCTTTGTTGTGGCCTCTGTGCAAGGGGACGGGAGTCGTTGAGAGTGAGTCAGGGCCTTGCATAGGTGGGAGGCGTCAGACGCAGGCGGTGGGTCCGCAGAGGTGAGGACTTGCAGGTGGGTCGGCAGGTGCATTAGGAGAGGTCGGCGTGTTCTTTCCTCTCTCGGTATCTCCCGGCGGCGCCGAGGTTGTTTCGCAGGACAGGTCTGCACCTGTGTGGCCACCACTGGCCCCCGGGGTTTGGGGGGGTGGACCAAGGACCCGCTCTGAAACGCAGACACCCAGCATTAGACCCCGCGTCGCTCCCAGCTGCCGGCTGTTTCGCTGGGGACAGGATTCAGTGTCCGTGGCCGGGATCATCGCTGCGTGTCTGGGCTGTCATGGCCGAGTTTGGGAACCCCGGGAGGAAGGTGGATTTGCTGCGGTACCAGGAACACCCCTCCCCTTGTGGTTTAGATCTAAGAGCCTTGCTGTTGAGGGAGGTCATTTTAAAAGAAAGTTTGACTCCTTTGCCGCCAAATCTGAGTTTTGATGGGTGTCCTGCCCTGCTCCCACGGACGCAGACAGGCGTGGCCTCCCCCGATGTCCGAGAGCAAGGCCTCCTGCGGTGTGTCACCAGTGCACATTTTAGGGTAACCGTCTGCTTCTCAGGGCAGTCCACAGAGGGGCTGGGGTCCTCTGCCCCACTCCGAGACCCTGCTGGGTGGTCCCGAGGCCGACTCCTGTGAGAGGCCGTGGAGGTGCTGAGGTGACTGTCCCCACTGTCCCACCACAGGGCAGGGTCCTGGCAGAACAGGGCCGGTGTCCTCTGCCTGGCTTCTTTAAGCGAATCCAGGCCTCGGCTTCATAGTTGAGCATAAAGGACCTTGGTTCTGTGTTGCAGTCTGGGAACGGGGGCTGGGTGGAGAGTTTTACGGACTTGGGAAGGAAGGTGGCCAGTGGCAGAGGGGGATGGAGGGGGCCGGAGCCCAGATCGCAAAGTCTCAGGACTTCTCACCCTGAAAAGGCTCACACAGGGGTTCTGGGTTGAGGGACACCACCACAAAGTGTCCCAGAGGCTGTGGAGGTCTGTCAGGCCTCTCGCAGTTTCTGAACAGAATGTCGAAACTGGCTCTCTGAACGAGAAAGGCCTTGGAGCCCAGATCAGGAAGAGAGAGCAGGCAGAGATAAGTCTCAGGGGCGGGAATTCGCAGCCACAGGTAAAGGCGGGTTAAAAATAGATAGTAGGGAGATGCTCAGAGGGCCTGGTGCCAGAATATCTGAAAGCTTAGAGAATGTGGACCGATT
Organism: Tadarida brasiliensis; assembly: GCA_030848825.1. Taxonomy (NCBI): domain Eukaryota; kingdom Metazoa; phylum Chordata; class Mammalia; order Chiroptera; family Molossidae; genus Tadarida; species Tadarida brasiliensis. Next base: position 101,277,501 of record CM061267.1, on the reverse strand, counting down.
CCCAGAATGGTGTCAGTTACCCCAGCCCATGCTAGAAGGAAAAGAATGCCTGGTACATCCGTGACTGTGAGAACACTGACGCAGTGACACGCTCGTGGGAGAGGAAGCCCCGGGCCCAGAGGTTCTGCAGACCCGCCGAACACAGCCGCCAGGGAAACCGGTGCCATTTCCTGGGGGCAGAACCACACAGGACGCAGATTGTGGGGTTGCACTGGTCGGGCTGGGCCACCGTCGGCTTGGCCCCTCGCCCGCTGAAGGGCGCCTCGTTGGGCCCCGTCTGGGGTCGTTGCCAGTGAAGTCACTGCGAACTTTCGGGAGCAGCTTTTGCGTGAACACAAGTCTTAACTCCTGACGTGAGTGTCGGGAGCACAGTTGCAGGGGCATATGGTTGGCTGCAAGTTGCGTTTGTTGAGAAATTGTGGAACCGTCTTCCAGAGAGACTAACATTTCCCTTCCCAACAGAGCCTGTCTGCGATCTTGCCGGCACGTGGCGGCATTGCTACCTTCTGTGGTAACGGTTCTGACGGGTGCGTTGGGACATCACTGTGGCTTTCATTTCCTTTGCTCTCCTGCACTGACCGGACCTTCCCGGCCGTGGGCGCTGGGTGTGGGAGGGGCCAGCGCCACCCCGAGTGTGATGTGAGCTGGGGCTCTTGCTGGATGCTCCTTATCCGGACGAGGAAGTTCTGCTCTCTTCCTAATTTCCTGAGACTTTCCATCGTGAATGGATGTTGAATTTTGCCAATGTTTTTTCTGTATCGATTGCTATGTGATTTTTATTGTGTCCTGTTGACATGGTGTATAACATGGAGTGATACTTCAGTACTGAGCTGGCTTTGCTCCCCTGACCGAACGCCCCCGAGCCAGGTTTTTATGTGTTGCTGAGATGCTAATCGTCGTGTTAAAGGTTTTTATGTCTGTATTCTTCAGAGACATTGGTCTGGAGTTTCCTCTCTTTGTACGATTTTGGTGTCAGGTAACATTAACTTTGTAAAATGAATTGGGATGTGTCCCTTGTCTTCTGTGGAAGCTTCAGCGCAGAGTTAGTGTTAATTCTGTCTTCTTTCGCACTTGGTGTGCCCGTCCAGGAAAACCGTCGGGCTGTGGACGTTTCCTTCTTACGGATTTTAAAATTAAGAATGCAGTTTCTTTAATAGATACGGAACTAGTCAAGTATTTCATTCATAGTATTTATTTCATGTTTGGTGAGTTGTCGTAATTTGTGCTTTTTGAGATATTGGTGTTTTTTTTAAATGTCCGATTTGTGTGTGGAGAGTTGTTTCCGGTCCCCTTAGTCTTGTGATTTCTGCGGGGCCAGCAGTGACATGCCATTTCGTCCTGGTGACTTTTATTGGGCTGCTGGAGGGGCAGAGTGAGGAGGGGTTCTTCCACCCCCTCCCCAGGTCCCTCTTCCTCAGTAGGGTGGCCCTTTAATTCCACGTGGCATCAAACTCTCTTCCTTGGTTTTCTTCCCAAAGCAGGTGGGGGTGTGTGTGTGAGAGAGACCGAGGGAGTAGTGGGCCTCAGGCCCCGGGTGGCTAGACAGTCAGGGTCAGCAGGGCGAGGTCAGGGTAGGACCCTGGGAGGGGGAGGAGCAGAGGCAGTTGAGGCCCAGGAGGGTGGCGGAGTCCCCAGGGTAGTGCTCCTCTGGAAAAGCCTAGTCATTCATCCTCTCCTCTGGGGGAAAGAATATCTGATTCCCAGAGACCAGGGAGAAGTCAGAAGATGAGACCGGGAGAAGATGCCATGCTGTCTCCAAAGCCTCTTATCCAGCAGGAACAGGGCCCCTGTCTGTCCCAGGGACAGGACCCCTCCTAGCCCAACTCAATGGCCCACTCAGTGTGGGCAGTGGGATGAGGAGCGGGGCTGGAGAGCCTGGGTTCCTTCCTGTGACCGCTGCCTGGAGAAGCCAGGGCCCACGGTGGGCTGCACAGGGGACAGGTGGGGGCCCTGCGAGTGGCTGGGAGTTCAGGAACAGTGATGGAGGAGTGTTCCGGGATGGAGTTACCTGCGCAGTGGCTGTCCAGGCTCTGGGGCTGGGCAGGGGCTGCAGGACTGGTCTGCGTGTGGGCCTTGAGGGAGGAGGGTCTGCAGCCCCTCATCCTGGGTGGATGCCTGGAGGGTGGACAAGGAGGTGGTGTAGCACACCACCATCTCTCCCACCCAGGAGCGGCTGCTCATGAGTCTTCTGCCCCGGAACGTTGCCATGGAGATGAAAGAGGACTTCCTGAAGCCCCCTGAGAGGATTTTCCACAAGATTTACATCCAGCGGCATGACAATGTGAGGTAGGGTGCGCTGGCCAGTGGCCATGAGCCTGGGAGCTGAGGTGGAGGTGATGGCAGGGGTGGGGGTGATGGAGGAGGTGAAGGTGATGGAGGTGGGAGGTGATGGAGGGGGTGAAGGTGATGGAGGGGGTGAAGGTGATGGAGGGGGTGAAGGTGATGGAGGGGGTGGGTGAAGATGATGGAGGGGTGAAGATGATGGAGGGGTGAAGGTGATGGAGGGGTGAAGGTGATGGAGGGGTGAAGGTGATGGAGGGGTGAAGGTGATGGAGGAGGTGAAGGTGATGGAGGGGTGAAGGTGATGGAGGGGGTGAAGGTGATGGAGGGGTGAAGGTGATGGAGGGGGTGGGGGTGATGGAGGGGGTGAAGGTGATGGAGGGGGTGAAGGTGATGGAGGGGGTGGGTGAAGATGATGGAAGGGTGAAGATGATGGAGGGGTGAAGGTGATGGAGGGGTGAAGGTGATGGAGGGGGTGGGGGGTGATGGAGGGGTGAAGGTGATGGTGGGGGTGAAGGTGATGGAGGGGGTGAAGGTGATGGAGGGGTGAAGGTGATGGAGGATGTGAAGGTGATGGAGGAGGTGAAGGTGATGGAGGTGGGAGGTGATGGAGGGGTGAAGGTGATGGAGGAGGTGGGAGGTGATGGAGGGGTGAAGGTGATGGAGGGGTGAAGGTGATGGAGGGGTGAAGGTGATGGAGGGGGTGAAGGTGATGGAGGTGGGAGGTGATGGAGGAGGTGAAGGTGATGGAGGAGGTGGGAGGTGATGGAGGAGGTGGGAGGTGATGGAGGGGGTGAAGGTGATGGAGGAGGTGGGAGGTGATGGAGGGGGTGGGGATAATGGTGGGGATGATGGAGGTGGCTGAGAAGTGATGGTTGAAGTGGGCTCATGTCCCGTTTGCAGGCAGGAGGGGGCAGGTGTGGGTCAGCAGGCCCAGGTGAGCGCCTGCCCGGCAGGGAAGCAGGGTCCGCTGCCTTTCCTGTGATTAGCATCTCTCTCCTGTGTTGCCCCGAGGTCAAACTCTATCCCTAAGGTTTGGGCATGGCCTTGGGCTGGGAATGTCCTGTGAAAGGCTCACAGCTGAGCCCTGTTGCCGTGGGTGCCAGGTCTGGGGCAGGTGTCCTCTTCCTCTGTCTGTCTGTCTCGTGACAGCTGTGGGTGGGCTTACTGTCCCCATGTTACAGAGAGGAGCAGCCTCTGAGTGAGCCAGCTCGCCCCGGACACACTCATGTTTGCTTGTTTGTTTTTAAAGTATGTTAAAAATTACTTTATTCTGTTATGTGGTGCGTTTCCTTTTAAAGAGCAGCGGCGTGTGCCTGTCTGGGGCAGCCCTGCCTGTCGTCAGGCAGGAGGTGGCGGTTCTTTGCTGCTGGTGTGTTGCCCCCTGCTCACTGGGCCCGCAGTGCACACAGATAAGGACACCTTGTGTGTCTGTGTCCAGTGCTGCAGACCGGTCCCTCGAGCCGGTCCTGCCATCCAGGGTCCCAGCCGCTCCTGTGTGCGGCCTGCGTGGCTCGCTGCCACCTGGCTGAGCTCCTTACCTGTGGGCGCTCAGTCCCACTGCCACGCCTCTCGTAAGGACCAGCGTTGTCCTCCTGGAGAGGGGACTGCTGAGACCAGGAGGGGAGGGCCCCTGGTGCGGGCCAGCCTTCACGCCCAGGCAGGACGAACCTCTCCTCTGCACACTTGGTTCCACTTAATGTCATTACACCCCCGTGATCTGCTGGCATTGTCACCTCAACTTTGGGGTTTGGTGAGTGAGGCAAGTGTGCAGGGGTCCCTGGCCAGCGAGCGGTGGGGCTGAGGCTGGACCTGGGTCATTGGGGGCTCTGAGTGGCTGCAGCATCTCCACCCTCTGTGGCCACCTGCCGACCTCAGTCTCTCACCTGTAAAAGGGAAGAACAGAACGTTGGCTTCCAGCCTGGGTTGAGGAGTAAACGGGGAGAATTGCTTCAAGGTGACCTGGAGAGGGAAAGGGCACGCAGCGGCAGGGTCAGACCTCCTCCCAGGCGGGTGCGCCGGGTGGACAGGCAGCGCACCCTGTGTCTTGCAGCATCCTCTTTGCGGACATCGTGGGCTTCACAGGCCTGGCGTCGCAGTGCACGGCCCAGGAGCTGGTCAAGCTGCTGAACGAGCTCTTCGGCAAGTTTGACGAGCTGGCCACGGTAAGCACAGCCCGCGTGCCGACGCCGTTGGAACTGGGTCTGGGGTCCCGAGGGCTGTGGCCTAGATGGACAGAAGTGGGTGGCCCAGTCACCTGGTGCCAGTTCACTGCTCGCCGACTGGCTTCCTGGGGCTGCGTGTCGGGTTTGCGGGCGAGGCAGCGCGTGCAGCCCCCCAGCGCAGTGAGGCCGTGGGGACCCCCGCCTGCAGGCCGCCTGTGCAGGTCACTGGTTGTCACAGGCCCTCCCGAGCGGCCTTGTCTTGTTCCGATCTTCGAGGGCAAGTGCCTTTACCAAGCGTGACGTTCGCGCTGTGGTGCTTTGGATGCTTGCTACCAAGTTGAGGCCGTTTCCTTTTATTCTCGCTTTGCAGAGTCTCTCCCAGAAACGGATGTTGGCTTTTGTCCAGAGTTTGATTGCGCCCCTCGGGCCGATCCCGCGGTTTTCCCTTTTAGTCTGCTGATGCGATGAGTCGCTGCCACGTATGACGATGTTAGGATGACCTTGCGTTTCTGGGACAGCCTGACGTGGGCGTATCGTGTTATCATTTTGATGTATTGTTGGCTTTGATTTGCTAAAACTTTATTTAGAATCTTTCCATTTATGTTCCCGAAGGAGGAGGTTCTGTGGCTTCCTCGTGTTGCCAGTGTGATGTCAGGGTCGTTCATGCTCGTCCCACGCGAGGCCTGGGTGGTTCTTCCTGCCGCTTTCCGGGGCGCGAGGGCAGGGCTGCTGGCGGTTCTCAGCGTGCGGAGTTGAGTGGTGGACCATCTGGGCGAGGAGTGTTACTCGCAGAAGTTTTAAACCTCAAATCCAATCTCTTTAAACGGGGCTAGTCAGGTCGTCTGTTTTTCTTCTTCCTTGAATGAGCTTCGGTGGTTCTTATTTTCCAAGGATTCTGTCCCTTTCATCTGAGCCGTCAGAATCACCGGGATAACGCTGTTCACCGCATTCTCGTGGCTCGGAGATCTGTCGCGTCTGTGTGGTGTTGTCACCACCATTCCTGACTGTGGTCACTTGTGTCTTCCATCTTTTCCTGATCGTTCTGGGTAAAGGTTGTCCGTTGTATTGATTTTCTTAAGGAAGTTGCTTTTGGTTTCATTGATTTCTCTGTTCTCCTATTTTAATAAATTCCTGTCCAACTTGTATTATTATTATTATTGACTTAATCCTCATCTGAGGATATTTTTCAGTTTTTTTTTTTTTTTTTTTTTTTTTTTTAGATAGAGTGGGAGGCAGGAAGGGGGAGAGAGAGAGAGAGAGAGAGAGAGAGAGAGAGAGAGAGACTTTGATTGGCCGCCTCCCACACGACCCTGATCAGGGCTGAGGATCAAACCTGCAACCCAGGTACGTGCCCTTGATGGGGAATCAAACCTGAGACCCTTTGGTCCGCTGGCTGATGCTCTAACCGCTGAGCCACACTGGCCAGGGCTGAACTAACTCTTTTCCATGAAGAAGTTGCCCTCTTCGTCCAGCCTGTCCAGCCATCCCAACGTCCCTGTGATTGTTGCTGGAAGACACCTTGTTCCATCCCTTTGTCTTTGACCTGTTTGTGTCTTTTAATGCAAAGTGTTTATGTAAAGTGTCGGGTTTTGCGTTTGGTCTAATTGGACACCCTCTGCCTTGAAGGGCTGTCTGGACGGCCTGTGTCGGTGCCCTCCGCATGGTTCAGCTGTCTGTTGGCTTCTGTCTGCTCTTGTTCGTCCCATTGCTTCTTGTCCCTTTCCCCCCTTTTCCTGCCTTTTTGTAGATTCACTGAGTAGGTGCACGACTCCCTTCAGCCACCTTTGTTGGCTTATTTATGACTCTTGTTAGTTTAGTGGTTGGCCTGGGGTCTGGAGTCGACACCTCACGTGTGACAGGCTCCATCGTGGGGTTTCCCGTGTGTGCACGTGACTCCCGGGGTCCACTCACCTGACGGGACTCCGTTTCCCTCTGCTCTGCCTTTATGAAACTGCGACGTTTTGCTTTTGCTTGCATTACATGCTCTGTTCTGTTACTATGTTTATTTATACAACCAGCTCTGTTGAAAGAACCACGAGTAACAAAGTATCTCCCTGTTTACCGTGTGGCCTCCACATCCACGCTCCTCATTCACTCAGCTGCACACACGTGGCGCATTTCCATGTGTCCTTCTGCCTAAACAGCGTAAAGCTCTGTTTCCGTGCTGTGGGCCTGCTGCTGACGAATGCTGCGTGTTTTGGAAAAACTCCTTATTTGCCCTTCATTTTCTGGAATTTTTCTTTGCTGGGTATAGAATTTTGGGGGACAGATTTCCCCCGGAAGTTTAAAGGCCTTGCTGTGTTGTCGTCTCTCGTGGTTTTCGAGAAGTCTGCTGCACTGCACGACCCGTCCTCTTCCTCCGTCTGGGGCTTGGGGGGTCTCTGCCTGGCTCTGGTTTCCCTCACGTTCTTGTGAGTTTCTAGCGTCTGTCGGTTGACAGTGTCGTCATATTTGGGAAAAACTCCACCACCGCTTTTCGAGCGTTCTTATGGCTCCCTGTTCCTTCAGGGACACCAGGTGCCGCAGCTCAGACGGTGCTTCGGGCTTGTTGGTTTGTTTTCACTTCTGTTTCACTTGGACAGTTCCTGCTGCTGTGAGCTCCCCCGTCTCCCCTCCTGCTGTGCCCCGTCCACGCGGCTTCCAGGCAGACACTGGAGTGCCCCCTGCAAGCTCGGAGCAGGCCTTCCCCGCTTGCTGAGGAAAACCCGCACTGAGGACGCATTCCCTCACTGACTGCTTTCCTGGGCTCTGTGCATGGACGGTGGTGTATATTCTTAAAACACACCTTTACTCAAGTCCTGTGTGAGGCGCGCACGGGACGGCTTTCCTCGTGCGGTCAGTGCCCGTGGGGTGCGCAGGATGGGAGCCGTCATGCGTGCAGGCCTGGAAAAGTACACACAGCTGTGGGGCAAACACCACTCTTCACAGCGGCCGCGGCGGCTGGACAAACACGCAGCGTGTTTGCCTTGGTCTCCAGAGTGGCTGGCGGTTTGTTTGTCCCTCACCGCGGCCGGAGGCTGCAGACGTGCACGGATTTCTGACCTTTCCCCCACTGAGCGGCTCCATGTTAGAGCTCGTTTGCCCTGATGTCCACATGTGTCTGCGAAGCTGGTCACTTCCCTTAGAGTTGATGGGGTGACACCTGTCTGGGCTCTGCCTTGCTCCACAGTCTCTCGGGGGACGGGCCCGACTGGATGTCAGTTTTCTTAGTGGGAAAGTGAATGAGCTGGATGCTGCCCATGTCTCTCTGGCTGGTTGCAGGAGGCGGTGGGACAGCTTGGAGAGTTCTGTGCGTGTGGGCCGCCTGGCCTGGGCCCGGCCTGGCTCTGTCAGTGGGCCGCCTGGCCTGGGCCCGGCTCTGCTCCTCAGGGCGACAGGCAGTGGGAACCTGTCCTTGGCTCTGGGCATGACCCCACCCTTCAGGGGCTGTTCCCAGGGAGAACTTGTCACTGTTGTACGTTCTGAGCCCCTGGCTGCTGCCCACAACGGGGTGCAGGGGACCCGCTCACTCGTGTCACTGGGCAGTTTGGAGGTGGGACAGGAGCGGGAGGCCTGGGGCAGGGTCTGCGGGGTTGGCTGGTGAGCTGAGGGACCAGCAGATGGACCCCTGCCTGGAGGAGGCCCGAGTGCAGGTGTGGGGGAAGCGTGGGCACTCCAGGGCAACCCTGATCCCAGCCAGGGGGCTGCCCACCCTCTTGCGGCTGCCCTGTCCATGGGGAATCCCTGGGTGGGGGCTGGGCCCCGGTGTGAGCCATGCCCTGTGGCCGTGGTCACAGCCGAGTGGTGTGGAAGGAGCAGGTGTCGCCGAGCATCACTGACCTGCCGCTTGCCCGAAGGAGAACCACTGCCGGCGCATCAAGATCCTGGGGGACTGCTACTACTGCGTGTCCGGCCTCACCCAGCCCAAGGCCGACCACGCCCACTGCTGCGTGGAGATGGGCCTGGACATGATCGACACCATCACGTGAGTGCCTCTGGGGACCCGTCAGCGTCCACTATGGATGCTTTCTCCCTTCGCCCGGGGCCCCTGCGGGCCTGGGCTGTCCTGGCCAGTCTGTCCAGGTGGGTCACTGGGCCAGGGCTGCAGGGAACCAGCCCGCAGGTGAGAGGCTGGAGGAGGAAGCCCACCTGGCCTGCGGAGTCTCCGCGACCCCCTCCTGTGCACTTGTGGGGACCGCGTTTCCCTGTGGTAATCCCAGGTACGCATTAGTTACGCAGGAAGGAATGACCTTCGGGCGTGGCTGGGTGACACGGTCAGGGTGTCACTGGGGCAAGTCGGCTCAAACCCAGCCGAGTTCTTGACCAGGAGCCGTGTGTGCCCGTCTTCCCGGGCAGGGGACCCAGTCCAGGTGCTGTCCGTGGGGAGTGTTCCTGGAACACCGTGGCTCTGGCCTGCCGTCTCCTGGCCGGCGTTGCCAGTTCTGGTCCCTGTCAGTGACGGGGACGCAGAGTCCAGGGCCTTCCGTGTAGCTAGGGAAGGCCTGGAGCCGGGGGCCTGCCTCTGACGCCAGGATTCTCTCGCAGGTTCTGGGCCTTCCTGGTGCGGCCCGCTCCTTCCCTCCCGTTTCGGTCCTGCTGATCTGACTTCTATGGGTTAGGAAATTCCCTGGGGGAGGGCCGGTCCCTGCGTACGCCCGGGAGCCCTCTGACGCTGTCCCCGCCTCTGCGGGAGGTCTCCCTCGGGTCCCCTGGCCGCACGCTGTCCTCGGCTGGGCTGGAGTCGGGTTTGGTTGGCCCGACACTGGCCGGGAGGGGCGAGGGCACCTGGTCTGTGGTCTGATCTCAGTGTCCACATATTTTGTTGATTAGCTTTTACCACCAGTGGACAGATCACAACTCACATCCCGCAAAGTCCGCCCATGGTTTGGGGTAGCTGTGCCGGGCCTCGGCCCCCGAAGGTTATTCTGCAGCCCCCACCCCGAGTCACGGAGGTTGGGGTCAAACCCTGACAGCGCCTGGGCTCCTGGGCCACGGACACTGTCAGGTGGTCCCACACTTGTCGTGCTGGCCTCAGCCCCTGACTAGGTCGCAGGACACAGAGCAGGGTCATTTCCCTCCTGGGTTGCGCGGCGCGGCTGGTGGTCAGGGAGCAGGGTACCGGGCGGGGGCTGATGGGTCGGGGCCCCGTGCTCCTGCCTGTCCAGGCCCCACGCGTGGCCCCGCCGCAGGAACACACAAGGCCTGACCCTGTGCTCGTGGCCTCGAGGGAGCAGGCGACGGGCCACAGCCCCACGCGTGTCTGTGTTGCAGGTCCGTGGCCGAGGCCACCGAGGTGGACCTGAACATGCGCGTGGGGCTGCACACGGGTCGCGTCCTCTGCGGCGTCCTGGGCCTGCGCAAGTGGCAGTATGACGTGTGGTCCAACGACGTGACCCTGGCCAATGTCATGGAGACCGCAGGCCTGCCCGGGTACGTCACGGCGCCGAGGGAGGTGCTGGGGGCCTGCCCCCTCTCTGGCCGCCAGTCAGTGTGGGAGGGGCCGGCGCTGGGCAGGGGACCCAGGGGGGAGCCCTGGAGCTGGAGGCAGGAGGCAGGAGGCTTGGCGCTGTCCTAGGTGCTGACCGTGGTTCTCAGACGCTCTCCCTCCCTGAGGGAGGTGCTGGGGTTAGAGCCGGGGTACAGGCGCCCCTGGGACTCTCTCAGCTCCCTCACTTCACACGCTCTCTAATTACAGTCCCTTGCTTTGGCCTCACGTTCTTCAAACTGTCCACAAGCCAAGGCTTGATGTTCCACAAAAGTCACCCTGAGGGCAGGATGGGAGGGTCCCCTCCTGGCACAGCAGGGGGCCCAGGAGGGTGTCGTGAGGCTCCACCCGCTTTCCTCCTGTTGGAGGGTGGCCGGGACGTGCCTGAGATGGCTCTGGGTCCAGGGTGGCAATGAACTCAAGACACCTGCACACCCATGTCCGCTCGCGTGCGTGGGGATTTGGGGAGGACCTCTGCCCCGGCCCCTCTCTCCCTGCCCGTCACTTGATGCTGGGGCCGGGGCCTCCTGCCCTGGGGGTCTCGGGGACAACTCATACCTCGTGGCCTCACTGCCAGCCCTTCCCCACCTTCCCTGATGCAGCCGGGCGCTCACTTCCTCTCTCCCTTTCGGTTCCTCTCTCCCCAGACCTCCTCCCTCTGCCACAGCCACCCGCGGTCACCCTCCTCCCGCTCCCCTCCCTGCCCCCCCAGTGTTTCTCGTGGGGCTTGTGATGACCAGGGCAGCCTGTGCCTGCGGGACCTCGGCCTCACACTCGGACCAGAGGAGCTGGGCCCGGGAAGCCCCGCCGTGACTGAGCTGTGGGCGTCACACTCGGCCCCAAATCTCCTTTCTGCAGGAAGGTTCACATCACCAAGACGACACTGGCGTGCCTGAACGGTGACTACGAGGTGGAGCCGGGCCACGGGCAGGAGAGGCACAGCTTCCTGAAAGCTCACAACATCGAAACCTTCTTCATTGTGCCCTCACACCGGCGGAAGGTGGGCCCGGAACCCCGCCTGGGCCTGCCGTGCTTCTCCAGGCCTGCCGCTCCCGCACACGGGCGTCCCCACCACGTGCTGTCCTGGGCCTGGCCTCAGTGTGCAAGCGTGTGTGTGTGTCTGCGTGCGTGCCTGTGTGTGTGCGTGTCTGTGCGTGCATGCGTGTCTGTGTGCATGTGTGTGCGTGCATGTACATGTGTGTGTACGCGCACGTGTATGTCTGTATGTGTGTGTGCGTGTATGTCTGTGCGTGTGTTTGTGTGTCTGTGCATGTGTGTGTGCATGTGTGTGTCTGTGCGTGTGTGTGTGTGTCTGCGCGTGCGTGCATGTACGTGTGTGCGCGCGCGTGTATGTCTGTGTGTGTGTGTGTGTGTGTGTGTCTGTGTGTGTGTGCGTGGCAGCACTCTGAGTCACCTCTGAGCCCTGTGTCCTCGGTGGCAGGGCCTTCCTGCCTCCTCCCTGGGCCTTCCCTGCCTCCCGTACAAAACAGGTTAGAGCGCCCCCTGCGGGGCTCAGGGCTCAGGGGACTGTGTGCGGACGGCGCTGTGCACACAGCAGGGACGTGACCAGGTGGGCGGCAGCTTGCCCAGGGGAGGTGATGTGGGCTGTATGGAGGGTGACAAGTCACCCCCAGGGCTCAGGTAAGGGATGTGGGGCTGAGCAGGGAGGCCCGTGAGGAAGTGCTGAGTGGGCGAGGGTGCCCAAGTGCCCTGCATGGTGCTGCCCCCCTTGGCAGACTCCAGGACCAGCGTGGGGGGTGGCGGTGCTGTGAGCGGGCAGGGGTGCAGCGTCAGTGTACGGAGCTGTCTCCTGTGGAGAAGTGTGGGGTGAGGAGAGAGAAAGGCACAGGTGGAGCGGTCCCGGGGCCATGGTGACATTCACCAGCCACGTGCTGACCCAGACCTGGGCCCCGACTCTGCTCGGCCCAGGACCCCGGCCGGCGCTCTGGGTTCCGAGCTGGTGGGTGGTCCCCGCACGTCCCCGAGGCCTGGTGCACAGCGGGCCCCGAGCAGATGCCTCGTCCTGGGACAGCCGCCCGGGGGCCGAGAATCTGGCTGCGTCTGCTCAGGCCCTTTCTCCGCCGCTGTCCACACAGATCTTCCCGGGGCTGATCCTCTCGGACATAAAGCCGGCGAAGAGGATGAAATTCAAGACCGTGTGCTACCTGCTGGTGCAGCTCATGCACTGCCGGAAGATGTTCAAGGCCGAGATCCCCTTCTCCGACGCCGTGGCGTGCGAGGGCGGCGACAAGGTAGGCCGCTGCGCCTCGCCTCCAGACGCCGCCCCTGCCCCTCCGGCCGCGTCGCCTCCCTGCAGAGATCCTGGTGTTAGTGGCACTTTCCTGCCACCTGGCTTTCCACGCATTGCTCAGTGAATTCCCGCTGGGATCCCTGCTGTTGTCCGAACCTGCCCTCGGATATTCACGCGTCAGGTGTCTGTCCCTCAGTCCGGAGCCTCGGGCCTCCCGTCCCAGCCCTTGAGCCTCTGTCGGTCACCAGGGCTGCCCTCCCGTGTGGAGCCCCGCTCCAGCACTGACGAGTCTCCCTCGTGTGGCCTGCGTGGTGGCCCGGCTGCAGGATTTTCGGTTCCTGCGTGGGTCACAGTCGCCTTCGGACCTTCTGGTCTCTGCTGGGGTCGGGGGCAGGGTCCTGGCGGAGGGCCTGGAGTCAGGTTGGGGTCCTGAGCATCTGCTCTAACCACAGCCGTCTCGTGTCTGTGGCCTTGGCAGAGACCCTGGTTCCCTCCGAGAAGCCCGTCCTCAGGGCAGGAGGGCCGTGTCCTGGCAGCCGGAGTGAGGGCTGGCCACCACCACTTGGGGGGCAGCTTTGCGTGTCCTCCCCACGTCACCTGTCCTTGCCCTCCAGCCCCTGCGTGGCACCGACGCCCACGCCCTGGGACGCGCTCCTTCCTCCATCACGGCGCCCCGGGGCTGCCTGTCGGGGACCCACAGCCTGCCTCCCGGGAGGAGACTGCACCCCTCCATGCCCCCTCCTCTGCCTCTGGGGCTCTGTGCCTTGGAAGGCCTCTCCTCACCAGAGGGTTACGGACTTTTCAGGACGAAGCAGACTCTCACTAGAGGTGGCTCATTGCCTCGGGGGCTTGTTGTGGTTTTGGCTGTGAGCTTGTGTTCGGAGCTTCATCTGGAGGTTCCTTAAACGCTGAGGATGGTGACCCTCTGCCCGGCCCTGGGGGCTTCACACTAGGAGCTTGGTTTGTGGTTTCTGGATGTCCCAGGCAGTCCGTGCGTGTGCAGGCATGTACACCCATGTGCAGGCGTGTTTCCAGGGCCCTCGGTGACAGCTGGGTCGCAGGCAGACCTGCAGGGTCTCCTGGTCAGTGTTTGCTGGTGGGACCTCCCAGGGCCTGGGGCTCAGCAGCTGGGCTGTCACAGCCCACTGTGCTGAGGAGCGGCTTTGGGGTGGGCTCTAGACTCTGGCTGTCAGACTGCAGGCCCATCCGGACCCCACCTTCCCAGCGTTTCGGGCCCTGGTCCATTCCCTCCCTCGCTGGTCCCCTCAGGTGTGCCTTGTTAACGTGTTTACCTGGAGTTTGTAGCAGGAGCATTTCCAGGCCGTCTCCTTGGCCGCATTGCCAGAGCAGAAACCCCGACACGACCACTGTCTTCTCCCCAGACTCACCGCAGCCCCAGGGCTGGGACTCGGGGCGGGGGGGGGGGGGGGCGGGGGGCGGACTGAAGACAATCCAAGTGTGTGCTCCACACTCAGAGTCGGGATCAATAATAGTTAATGCAGTATTTTCAAAACTCCAATTCAACCTGGAAGAATTTGCTGTGAACAAAAATACTGGAATTGTGAATGAAGATAGGACAGTGCAGGAGCCGAGGCCCCAGGATCTCGGGAGGGCGTGGGGGAGGGGCAGAATCACTCCGTTTGGGTGCTCGTTAGTAGGACCTGGGCCCAGATGGGTCGTGGCAGGTGCGTGGACCTGGCAGAGGGGCCTTAGCTCTGTCCCGCCCCGTCCCGGGCGTCACCTCTGTGCAGGCCCTTCCCCCTCCCCTCGCACCATCAGGGCGTGGCGTCCGTGGGCCCCCGACCTGAGTCATCCGCCTCCTCTGCGACCACCTGTTAAACTTATGCTCTTGTTTGAGCTAAGTTTTTAACAGGTGAGAGGTTCGGGTCATGCTCCGTTTTTTGGCTTGTGGACACCAGCACCCGTGTGGAAAGTCCCCTCCTCCGTGGAACGGTCTTTATACTTTTGTCAGAAAGTCTGCCGGCCATGCTCGTGTGGGCTCTGGGCTCTCTGGTCCGTCCCGCGGCCAGCGCCATGTGGTCTCAGCTCCTGTGCGTACGCCACGTCCCACAGTGGGGCCGACTGAGTCTACTCACTTCACTCCTTTGAAGAAAAACGAGCTGTTCCAGTCCTCCTTCTCACTCGATGTTCAGAACAAGCTCGTTTGTCTACAAAACCTGCTGGGATTTCCCTGAACGTGCACCCTGTCCAGAGCGACCGTGGGGTGGCGGGCTGCTGTCGGGTCGTCCCGTCCGCGAGCGTGTCTGTCTCTCCAGGGTCTTGGACTTCGGCTGTCGGCTTCGGCGACACGCCCTGTAGCCTGGAACTGCTTTCTCGGGGATTGTGTGTGGTTCTGTGTTTTAGTTCTCTGTGCTGCCTGGTTCGCGTGGATGTTACGAGGTGGGCTGGGACGAGACTGCGTGGAATTGGACTCGTCCTCCTGCAGACGTTTGGTGGAATTCTCCCAGGAAGCCGTCTGGGCCTGCAGAGTACTTTTTCAGGAGTTTGAAATTATGAGTTCAGTTTCTTTAGTCATCATAGGGCTGTCCGGAGGGTCCCTCGTGGTGGGTGACTTGTGGTAGTTCGTGTGTTTTGAGGACGTGCTCACGGATCTGTCGGTGTTTCTCTCTCTCCCTCTCACTTCCTCTCTCTCTAAAATCAATAAGGGAAAAAAATTTTAATTGTCCAATGTGTACGTGCAGCATTGGCCGTGTACTTCCGTATTCTCCTCCTGACGTCTGTGGGGTCTGAGATCACATTTCCCTCCTGAGTGGGTTCGTGCTTTTTTCTTCGTCACACTTGCTGGAGAGTCGTGATTTCATTGTTCCTGTTGCTCTGTGCTGGGGCTGCCCCAGGGCGCTCGGGTGGGGTCCTGTGCCCTCCTCACGGGGCCGCGTGGCCCATGTGCAGACACAGAAACTCTGTCACTGACAAAACGACTCTCCTGGGCTCTGGCCAGAGCGGCCCAGTGGTTAGAGCACCAGCCGGTGCACGGAAGGGTCCTGGGGTTGATTCCCAGTCAAGGGCATGTACCGGGTTCCAGGTTTGATATCCGGCCCCGGTCGGGGTCGTGCGGGAGGCAGCCAGTCGATGTGTCTCTCTCACATCGATGTCTCTCTCTCCCCCGCCACCCTCCTTTCCTCTTTCTAAAACTCAGTGGAAAAAATATCCTTAGGTGAGGATTAAAAAAAAAAAAAAGAAAAGAAGTAACTCTGCCGGGACGTCACGGCAGCAGGTGGGGCGGAGGCTGCGTGTCAGAGGCCGCGGGCCGGGGCGGGCGGGCGAGAGCGCCTCTCCGCAGTGCGTGTGATGTGACGGTGGCCCTCGCTCTCCCTGCCGGCCCCAGCGCAGGGCGTTGAGAACAGCCTCAGAGAAACTCCGAAACCGCTTGTCTTTCTCCACCAACGTCGTCTACACCACCCCGGGCACCCGCGTGAACAGGTACATCGGCCGCCTCCTGGAAGCCCGCCAGACGGATCTGGAGATGGCGGACCTGGACTTCTTCACCCTCAAGTACAAGCAGGCCGAGCGGGAGCGGAAGGTGGGAGCCGGGGCCCTTCTCCCGGTCCTGGGCGGGTGCTGTCCTCCTGGACGCGGCGGTGGCCGTGGGCCTGCAGCCCCTGTGTGTCCCGGGCGCCGCGGGCGCTGACCTGGGCTCTGTCCGCAGTACCACCAGCTCCAGGACGAGGACTTCACCAGCGCCGTGGTGCTCGCCCTCATCCTGGCCGCCTTGTTCGGCCTCGTCTACCTTCTGATCATCCCGCAGTGAGTGTGCTCCGTGTCTGTCGGGGGAAGGGCGCAGGGAATTCCTTTCCCGTCAGTCCACGCCCCCGCGTTTGAGGCTCGCCCGCCCGATGGCTGTCACTGCTCCCGCTCAGGTCTCAATGTTCCCTTTCGCAACTCTGAGACCGGATACTTTCGGTGTCGCCGTCCACACACACGCACACCCCGTGGCCTCGGCTTCCCAGGGAGAAAACAAACAGGGCAGCAATAGGAGCGCTGGTTTCTAGGGGGGTAACGTTTTCAGAGAATTTAAAGAAGAAAAAGTGGCCTCTGGAAAGGAGGAAAGAGCAGTGGTTTTAGCAACAGAATCGTCAGCGTCCAAGTGAGGAGACCAGGAGGCCTCTAGTGTGCTTTCCCACACGGCGTTTCCTGACTACGCCTCCCAAGCGGACTGGTTTTCTGAGTTCCCAGCGCCCCCCCCCCCCCCCAACACACTGTGAGTGCTCTGTGCCCCCGATGGCCCCACCTGGGCTCAAGTTTCCTAGAAAAGTTGGCCCCAGACGGAGCCCAGACGGAGCCCAGGCAGCCGGGTCGGCACAGCCCACCTTTCCTCCCGAGGGAGGGCCTCTCGTGGGGCGAGACTGGGGGGTCCTGGAGGCCCTGTTCTGGAAGGGAACCAGCCCGCACAAGTCCCAGAGACTGGGGGGAGGGGCGGCTGCGGAGGGGCGGAGTCCCAGGCACCTGGGGGGGGGGCACAGCTCGCCAGGCTGCCCGCAGTGACGCCCATCTCTGTCCCAGGAGTGTGGCCCTGCTGCTCCTGCTGGTGTTCTGCATCTGCTTCTTGGTGGCCTGTGTCCTGTACCTGCACATCGCCCGGGTCCAGGTGCGTGCGTGTGTCCTGTGCCCCTGCATCATCCGGACAGGTGCATGTGGGTGACCTGTGCCCGTGCATCGCCTGGACAGGTGTGTGCGTGTGGCCTGTGCCTGTGCATCATCCAGACAGGTGCCTGTGTGTGGCCTGTGCCTGTGCATCACCTGGACAGGTGCGTGTGTGTGGCCTGTGCCCGTGCATGACCTGGACAGGTGTGTGCATGTAACCTGTGCCTGTGCATCACCTGGACAGGTGCGTGTGTGTGGCCTGTGCATCACCTGGACAGGTGCGTGCGTGTGGCCTGTGCATCACCTGGACAGGTGCGTGTGTGTGACCTGTGCATCACCTGGACAGGTGTGTGCATGTGGCCTGTGCATTGCCTGGACAGGTGCGTGCGTGTCTCCACCTGCCCTCTCGGCAGGACAGGTGGGTTGTGGAGCCGCTGCCCTGGCCGCCCGGCCGCCTGGCAGGCAGGTGGAAGGTGTTGCCCGAGTAACAGGAGCTCATTAAGCTCTGACATTGCTGTTTTTTGTAATTGTTGGAACCAGTAACTTGAAAAATTAAACCTAGTGTCATTCCTTAAACTTCTTTATTATTCCTAGGTAACTTCTTCATTTTTTAAAAATTAAATAAATGACGTTTATTCAAACCATATCCCAGCTCCCTGCCGTGCGCAGTGGAGTGACATCGGTTTGGTAAACTGAAATTCCCCACCTCAGACGAGATTGCTTTGATCACCTCATTTCCAGTGAGAGTATCACACGTGGCTGCTGAGCTCTGACGCCTGCCCGGCTGTCCCCAGTGTTGGGGCCCTGGGTGCCTGGTGGTGACACAGGTCTCTTGCCAGAAACCCGGCCCCTTCAGCCCTTCCCTTGCTGGCCATCTGCTCTCCCCACCCTGCCCCGGGGGCTTCCTGTGAGCCGCAGTCGGTCTGCTCCGGGCTTCAGGTCAGGAGGCAGCACGGGGAGTGTGTGGTCCTGGCTCCTGTTCCCCGACGGCAGGCAGGCTCGTGCCCTCCCTTCAGCAGGCCCCACGCCCTGCTAGTGTGCTCGCCTGGGGCTCTGGAAGGACTGTGGGCGTGGACGGACAGCAGGGTCGGGCTGGGAGGGGGCGGTCAGCCCAGCTGTGTCCAGGAAGGGTACATCTGCCCTGGAGCAGCCGTGCCCTGTGCTCCTCGGGCCCTGAGGGGCAGGCTGTGGTGGTCTCCTTCTCCTGTTGGACCTCACTGTTTGAACTCTGCAGCCACGCCCTGGCCGGTGTGGCTCAGGGGTTAGAGCGTTGGCTCGAGGACTGAAGGGCCTTGGGTTTGGTTCCCGGTCAAGGGCACGTACCTGGATTGCAGGTTCGATCCCGGCCCCAGTCACATTGATTGGAGGCAGCCGATCCATGTGTCTCTCTCCCATCGATGTTCCTCTCTCTGCCTCCCTCTCTCCACTCTCTCTAAAAATCAATGGAAAAATATCCTTGAGTGAGGATTAACAGCAACAACAACAAAAAAACAAAAACAGAAAAAGAACACCCAGACCCGCAGCACGTGGCTTGGGCACAGGTGTCCCCCGCAGAGCGCCAGCCACGCTCGGGCCGACCGTCCCCCGCGCGTGTCTGTCTGCATTCCTCTTTCTAATTCCCAGAGTGTCCGTCTGGAGAGAACTCTGACTTTTATCCATAAAATTGTTGACTGTTGAAAAATGCATTTAAAAAATAGATTGAAGATAAAGCGTCTAGTAACTTAACAAAAATTATACAAAACCTGTCTGAAGAAAATGATAAAGCTTACTAAGCACAGAGACACTAGTAACTGGAAATCCTCACCGTTTGTGAGGCGGGAGGACTCGACACTGGAACGGCGGGTCGATCTGCTCAGGTGACCTCGCTGCGCTGCCACGTGGGGGGAGGGCAGGTCTGGTCTTTTCAACGGGAAGATGCCGGGTCCCGGCCAGTTTCTCGGTGGGGAGATTAAACGTGAGAACACGGCCAAGTGTGTGCAGCATGAGGTCACTCAGCCCCGAGCTGGGACTTGCTCACTGTGGACGCCAGTCCCTTGGGGCTCAGAGACTGTTTTTAAAATGAGATGGTGTTGTTCAGTGCTTCCCAGGGTGCCTGACCATCCAGATTCGCACCGTCCTGTGTGTTTTCATCGTGGTCTTGATCTACTCCGTGGCCCAAGGATGCGTGGTGAGCATCTGACTCACTGCAGGCTGGGCGTGGCGGGCAGTGAGGGGCAGGATGGGGGCACCTGTGGAGAGCCGTGGGGGCTGAACAGGGAGGGAGAGGAGGTGTGGGGACCAGATGGGCTGGAGGTGCCCAGGAAACCAGGGGAGGGAAGACTTCTTCCAGCGGGAGACATGCCATCTCCTCGTGGTCCAGTGAGAGCTGCCCCTTCACAGTAAGACAGCACGGACCCGGGCTGGGGGTCAGAGGACGGACCCGGGGCTGGGGGTCAGAGGACGGACCCCAGGCTGGGGGTCAGAGGACAGACCCCGGGCTAGGGGTCAGAGGACGGACCCGGGCTGGGGGTCAGAGCACGGACCCGGGGCTGGGGGTCAGAGGACGGACCCAGGGCTGGGGGTCAGAGGACGGACCCGGGCTGGGAGTCAGAGGACGGACCCGGGGCTGGGAGTCAGAGGACGGACCCCGGGCTGGGGGTCAGAGGACGGACCCGGGGCTGGGAGTCAGAGGACGGACCCCGGGCTGGGGGTCAGAGGACGGACCCCGGGCTGGGGGTCAGAGGACGGACCCGGGCTGGGGGTCAGAGCACGGACCCGGGGCTGGGGGTCAGAGCACGGACCCGGGCTGGGGGTCAGAGGACGGACCCGGGCTGGGGGTCAGAGGACGGGTGGGAGTCAGAGGACGGACCCGGGGCTGGGAGTCAGAGGACGGACCCCGGGCTGGGAGTCAGAGGACGGACCTGGGCTGGGAGTCAGAGGACGGCCCCGGGCTGGGAGTCAGAGGACGGCCCCGGGCCAGGGGTAAAGCTGTGGCCCTCAGGTGAGTGGGTCTGAAGAAGCGGAGGTGGGCGGCTCAGTGTTTTGCCCTCTGTGCCCTCCAGGTGGGCTGCCTGCCCTGGGCCTGGAGGTCCAGTCCCAACGGGTCTCTGGTGGTGCTGTCTGGGGGCCAGAACCCCCTGCTGCCCGCCCCGCCCTGCGAGTCTGCGCCCCACGCCCTGCTCTGCGGCCTGGTGGGCACCCTCCCGCTCGCCATCTTCCTGCGGGTCTCCTCCCTGCTGAAGATGGTCCTGCTGTCGGTGCTCAGCACGTCCTACATCCTGGTCCTGGAGCTCAGCGGGTACACCAAGGCTGGGGGGTAGGTCGCCCCTCTCGCCGCGGGGATGGACCGGCACGGATGTCGTGCCGTCTGGCTGCCGTGTGCTGGGACGGTCTGTGGTTGGCGACTGCTCCTCGGGCCCCAGGTGCGGGCAGGCCTCGGGTTCCGGGACCCGTGCCCGGCCTGGCTCCGTCCCAGGTGCCGGGTGTGTGTCGTGTCTGTGGGCGCTCTTCCGATGCGGCTGGTGTCCCGTGACCAAGTCTCGCCTCTGACCGGGCTTCTTCCTCCTCTTGCCCAAGGGGCGGTGCGGCCCCCCGGCGCGCCTTCGAGCCGATCGTGGCCGTCCTGCTGTTCTCCTGCACGCTGGCCCTGCATGCCCGACAGGTGGACGTGAGGCTGAGGCTGGACTACCTCTGGGCCGCGCAGGCAAGACGAGCCTTCTGCTTCTTTGGGGGGGCAAGGGCGCCCCTGGGAGTGGGACCTGGGCTGGAGGGAGGCCACACAGGGAGGCCAGGGAGACAGCGCGATGAGCCCCGAGGGCCAGAGTGTGGTGGTTTTGTGGGTGGTGAGCTCTCCGTCCCCAGAGGCATTCCAGCAACCACGGGTCTGCTTTCTGTCCTGGAAGGTTTGCCTCTCTCGTTTAGTTTTCAGCCTGTACACTCGGTCAGTGCTGGTCCTCAGCAGACCCATCCCATGTTGGCGGGGGCTCCGAGCCAGCCTTAGGGGAGACCACTGACTCGGGGGCTTTTGGCCAGCACTTTCTCCCCTCCACGCCTGGGGCTGGATTCCAGGGGGTGGGCCCCGCGGGGCAGGGATGCCTGGGTGGGCTGCCTGGACCTCAGGGGCCCCCCTCTCACTGCGGACCGGGAGCCAGGGGACAGATTCCAGAACTTGGGACAGGGTGGGCCACCAGACAGAATGACAGCCTCGGCACAGGACACAGCCAGCCCACCCACAGTGACCCAGTCCGGTCTCCTCCCTCACTCCCCGCTCCTGCGGGCTCCCGCTGGCTGTGCCCCAAGGAGCAGGTGGCGGGACCCGTCAGGAGGGCCCTCCGGGTGAGGGCGGCGGCCAGCACATGCCCTGGGTTCTGGCAGACCCGGTTGTGGCCGTGCCAAAGCCACGCCAGGTAAGGACAGCAGCCTTCGTGGTGGGCTGTGCTGCCAAGCGAGGTCTGGCCGGCTCAGGCTGGGTCTCCATGGGGACCAGGCTGCTGGTCCGAGGTGAGATGCGGCTGCTCTGCCTTCGGCCGGCCCCTCTGGTCTCAGTCTTGTCGTTATGAGCAGCTGCTCAGAGCTGGAGAACAGACAGGGTGAGCCGGAAGGCCGCGGCTGGTCCGGGGGTGCGACCCGGGCTCCAGCTCGTGGACAGGCTTTCGGAGGGCACCGAGGCCTTGGCCGAAGACTCTTCCAGCTGGGGACACCCTCGCCAGGCGTCTCTGTCACCTGGGTTGGCAAGGGCTTTTCCTGGTGTTGATGTCTCTTTAAATGTCATTAAATACACGAGCTGACCAGCCCCGTCCTGGGCTTCCCACCAGTGACACCCCTCAACATGCTGGCCTGTTTGCAAGGTGAGCTTTCCAGGGTTTCTGTCCTGGGGGCTCCCACACGGGACGCAGGGACACAGTTTTCCCAGAATACGTAACAAGAAGCGACCCCTTGCTTTCCCGTAAATCCAGCCCAACAAGGATGTTTCTAAGTGGTGGGTCTGCCCTTGGACGTTTCGGCTGGTGCAGCTGTCAGAGTCCTCGAACCAGCGCCAAGTGGCCGGGCCACGGACTCGGGTCAACGATCTGTCGAGGCCCGGCTGGTCATCTGAACCCACGTAAACACACGGGCTGTTCCTCCCGACTCCTCAGCCCTCACCTGTGGCCTTCCGCCTTTCCTCTGGTCACAGCGGCAGTGATGATGGTGACGACAGTGAATGACACCTTCTCTGCTGGCGAGGGCTCACACGAGGTCCCTGCCCGCTCGGATGCAGTCTGGGCCCGCCGCCCTCCCCCAGCGCCGCCTGCTAACCCTCCTTTCTCACAGCAGCGAACCTGGGCCGTGGGGCGGCTCACACCACACTTCCCCAGCGTCTCACTCGAGGAAGAGCTTCCAGCTCCTGGATGGCGCGTCCGAGTGCCGGCACCGCCGGGTGTCGCCCCGGGGCGTCATGGGGTACAGCCAGGGGGACTTGGACACAGGCTGTGACACGGTGGTCGTGGATCTGATGCCCGAGACAGCTGTTGGTGGGCAGTGTGCCCACGGCATGGAGATGCTGGGCAGAGGACGGGTAGCGTCCCGGTGGGATGGGCAGGATGTCGAGAGATTTCGTCACGCTCCTTCGAACACTCTGGAAACGTGTGAGCTGTATTTATAGAATTCGCCACTTAGTGTGTCTGGATGGTGGTTGACTGCGAGTACCTGGACCCTGGACCTCGGAACCGCGGGTCCGCGGGGAAGACTGTGCAGGCTCTTATCCGTGGAGATGGACACTTGCCACATTTCAACAAAAACGTGTGCATCTGTGGATGGATTAAAAACAGACGATGAGTCAGTTTGACTCAGCAGTTAGAGCATCGGCCTGTGGCCCAAAGAGTCTTGGGTTCGATTCCTGGTCAAGGGCACGTACCTGGGTTGCAGGTTCAGTTCCGATCCCGGTCAGGTTCCTGCGGGAGGCAACTAATCAATGTGTGTCTCTCACATCGATGTTCCCCACCCCCACTCTCTCTAAAAATCAATGGAAAAATATCCTTGGGTGAGGATTAACCCAAAAAAAAAAAAAATAGGCAATGATTTAGGAAGACAGCTGATCTGGTAGCTCGTGAATCTAAGTACATTGTTAGAAATAAGCTGAATGAAGAACCAAGGCTGTCCTCCACACCGGGGGCCGAGATTCTTTCTAAACTTGAAGCACATTCAACTGCATCGCTCTCCTTAAAGTACTGTCAGCACCGCCCGCCGCTGTGGCTCTGTGCTGAGCGTCGACCCTGCACCAAGAGGTCGCCGGTTTGATTCCTGGTCAGGACACATGACCAGGTTATGGGCCCAATCCCCAGTGGGGGGCATGCAGGAGGCGGCCAGTCGATGTTCTCTCGCATCGATGTTTCTCTCTCTCCCTCTCCCTTCCTCTCTCTCTAAAAGCAATAAAGGAAAATAATAAAAACAAACAAAAAAATATCATCGACATTAAGGATCATATTTTGGAGAGAGAAAAAATTTTTGTGCCATTGGTAAAACAAAGTGTTATTTTATTATTATCCTTTTTAAGTTTTTTCCCCTTTATTGATTTTAGAGAGAGAAGAAGGGAGAGGGAGAGAGAGATGGAAACATCGACGAGAGAGAACATCGACTGGCTGCCTTCTGTATGTCCCCCATTGGGGATCGGGCCCACAACCTGGGCATGTGCCCTGATCGGGAATCAAACCAGCGACCTCTTGGTGCATGGGTCGACGCTCAACACGGAGCCACACCGGCTGGGCCAAAGTATTCTTTTAAAAATGTTACTTCTTCCTTATCCCATCCTTCAAAACTCTGTCTTGTGTGTGTCAGTACAGCTGTGCTAACAGGTATTCATTGCACCTGTCCTAGGAGAGGTCCCTCCCTTCCGAGCCTTTCTCTCCCCACGGCAGAGTCCCCTCCGTCTGCAGGGCCCGCTCCTCTGCGCTGGGTCTCGGAGCTTCTGGGTCCCCCCCTTTCTCCTCACCTGCCGCCTGTCGGCTCTTGGGGACCTCACTCTGCCATCTTCCCAGGAAAACGCCGGGAGGAGGCGGGGGCTCCCACGGCTGCCTTTGGGAATTGTGCGTCTTGCTTCTGACTGCAGAATCGCTCCGTGAAACGTGACCGGGGGACTGTGTGACGCCGCCACGGGGCGCCGCGTCCAGGCTCACTGGGTGCACGCGCCCTGACAGCCGCTTGATGGGTGGAAACTGTGGCTTTGAAAACGGGCGTTTGGCAGCCCGTGGGCGAGGAGGAGACTAGCTCGGTGCCTGGCTGGGGGATGCCAGCCAGGGCATGTGGCCTTCAAGCCTCGGCACCGACGGCCAGGCGCAGGCCTCTGGGGCGTCCTGCGGGACCGTTCCTGCCTTCATGGCACGGCGCCCTGCGGAGCCGCCCACGCTGACGGGTCCTGAGCTGGGCTGCTTCTGAAGCTGGGCTCTGCGCCAGGCGGGGAGGCTGGAGGGGCGGCCCACGGGGTCCCCGTGGCGTCTGTTGCTGGAGCCCCACCACTGGCTGCCGGCCTCACGTGGCAGCAGTGTCCTTGAGGCCTCACGTGGCCGATGGGTGGGGCCATCGCGGTTGGCTGGTTTAGTCTCTGCACTCGCTCCTTGGCCCAGGAGCTCAGGGCCACCAGCTGGGACTGGGCCTCGTCCCCTGGTCAGACCTGCTCCAGGGAGTTGGCCCAGCTGACCTGTTGACCTGCTGACCGGCTTGGGCCGGATGTGCCCCCGTCTGGTTCCACAGCTTTCTGCTCGTCTCAGCGCCTGGGAGACCGGTGCCCGGGGGGAGGTAGAGAGGTTCCACAGGAAACAGGAGTCTGGGGGTGCTTCCGCCTTCCCAGGGAGCGAGCGGGGCAGGCGGCCCCCAGGGCCTGGGCCGGGATAGCCCGAGAGTGGACTTGGCCGTGGAGAGGGCTCTTCGGACATCTGGCCCCCAGGGGCAGAGATGGACCCTGGAGACGGGCGAGGCTCCCCACTGTCTGTGGAAGTTCCTGCAGACCAGGCGGTGACTTGCCCGAAAGCTGTGGGTCCTCTGGGTCGCTGTCGCTGAACTAGTCCCTCTGCCTGGGGGGGGCCCTGGGCGCTCCCGCCGTTGGTGTGGATGACGAGAAGGGAGCAGGCCTGTGACCAGTGAAGGTGTTGAGCAGTGTGGGTTCTGGCGAGGTGGACGGTGTTCAGGACAGACGTGAGGCGTGGGGGCCCCTGCGCTGGGAGTGGGGCTCAGCCCCGCAGACACGGGGATGAGGGGTTCAGCCCGGGAGCAGGGGGCGCAGAGGGAGACTCGAAGGAGCAGACAGCACGGGGGCCGCTGAGCTGGCGGGCAGGGACAGCCCACGCCCGGCCCTGGGGGGAGGTGCGGAGTGGCCCGGTGCTGAGTGTCTGTCTGGCGCCCCCCGCAGGCGGAGGAGGAGCGGGACGACATGGAGAGAGTGAAGCTGGACAACAGGAGGATCCTGTTCAACCTGCTGCCCGCCCACGTGGCCCAGCACTTCCTCATGTCCAACCCCCGGCACATGGTGAGCCCGGGGCGCCGCTCGCAGACCGGGCACGGGGTCCCGGCCGGAGGCCTGCCCGTGGCCCCCACTGCTTGTCTGCTTAGAGTCTCACTGAGCTCAGGGTGCCCCCCGCCCCCCGGAGCAGGGAGGGTCTGGCTGTCAGGACTCCCGAGAAGGCGAGGCGCCTCTGATCCCAGGAGAGAGCACAGAGCCCGTCACCGTGAGGAAGGACCGCGGCTTCAGCCGCTGGGGGGCGGCCGGGTGGGCTGGTCCGAACTTCTCGTGGCCGCTGGAGCCGCGGAGCAGGGGGGCGAGGCTGAGTGGAGAGGGAAGAGGCTCGGCCAGCCTTTAGCTCTAGAGCCACAGCCGCAGGGTCAGCTGGGCCTGGACGGGCTCCCACGGCCGCTGCCCCCAGCCCTGCCCTGGGCAGCGGGTCCGCCCGCCCTCGCTGACCCGCCCTCTGACCCCCAGGACCTCTACTACCAGTCCTACTCCCAGGTGGGCGTCATGTTCGCGTCCATCCCCAACTTCAACGACTTCTACATCGAGCTGGACGGAAACAACATGGGGGTGGAGTGTCTGCGGCTGCTCAACGAGATCATCGCCGACTTCGACGAGGTAAGGGCGCCGCGCCGTGCGACCCGGGACCTGCTACCACCGCGGGCGGGCGCCCCACGAGGGCCCGACGGGAGGCACAGGCATCCCTCTCCTTGAGTGCAGGCAGGACGGGAGGGGCTGCTGGGTGGGCGCTGGGCTGGGGCTGGGCTCCGCAGCTGGAGGTGGGGGGCAGGCACCTCGTGTCCGGTAGTCCTGCGTCCCTCCCTCTGGGGACTCTGTTCCCGTCCTGGGCAGCCGTGCGCTGGAGCATGGGGCGCACTGTGTGGGGTCCCCCGTCCCTCTTTCTGAGGCCTCTGGGGGAGCCCCTCAGGCCTGCGTTTCTCAGCTGCGCCCACACCTTGTCCGGTGCCACAGCAAAGAGGACACGGTGCTTTCCAGCGTGCGCGGCTGCTCCTGCGTCCCACCCTTAGGGGCCTGTCTGAGATGTAATGTAACATTTAACAGTGTTGTGTTTCCAACAAAGCTCATGGACAAAGACTTTTACAAGGACCTGGAGAAGATCAAGACCATCGGGAGCACCTACATGGCTGCTGTGGGGCTGGCGCCCGCCACCGGCACCCAGGTGAGTGCTGGCCAGGGCGCCCACTCCCGGAGGCCCGCTGCCCCGCTGCCCCGCTGCCCGGGGCCCTGCGCAGGCTCCCTCTGGGCCTCCGTCTGCCCTCTGCGTAGGATTAGGGCGGCGGCCTGTGGGCCACCTTGTCCGTGACCAGCTCTCTCCGGACACAGTCTCCTGCTGAAAGTCGGCACAGGGGCGTCCTAGGACCTCCCTTCACCCCGGCAGCCCCGCCCTGCTGCCAGCAGTGAGCGAGCGGAGAGCACATGTGTGTGGCAGGTGCCCGTCCAGCTGTGCCTGTGGTCACTCCAGTGGGGATGGCGGACACACCGACGAGACAGCAGCTGACAGAGGGGCTTAAAGAAGACCCGACTGGCCCGGCTGGTGTGGCTCAGTGGTCGAGCATCGACCCATGCACCAACAGGTCACCGGTTCGATTCCTGGTCAGGGCACATGCCCAGGTTGTGGGCCGATCCCCAGTGGGGTGCGTGCAGGAGGCGGCCAGTCGATGTTCTCTCTCATCAATGTTTCCATCTCTGTCTCCCTCTCCCTTCCTCTCTCTCTAAAATCAATAAAGAAAAAAAAAAAAAAAAAGAAGACCCAACTGGGTTTCCCACAAGAAACACATTTTAAGTATAAAGACAGAGATACATGAAAAAGAAAGGATGTCGGAAGACATACTGTGCTCGCAGTGATAAAAAAAAATGTTCAAGCAGCTGCCTTGGTTTCAGACAAAGCAAACTTCAGATCAAGGAAAATCATCAGAGAGAAGGGGTCATTTCATCATGATGACAGAGTCACTTATCCAAGACATAACCTTTGATGTGTTTGCACTTGACAGAGAATCAGAATTGGGGGGGGCGGGGGCGGGAACGGGCAGAATTGCCGGGAGAAGTAGAGGAACCCACTGTGGCCGTTGGTGACCAGTGCTGGGCGGACCGAGCGGCTGAAATCAATGCAGACAGTGGAACTCAAAAGCAGTCACAGCGAGGCTGCAGGATGTAAGATTCTCATGCGGGAGTCAAGAGCCTTCCTGTACCAGGGACGAACAAGTGGAATTTGAAACTAAAAACACACGACCATTCACATTAGAACCCCCCCCCCCCCGGTTAACCAGCAGACACACGTCAGGAAGTGCACGGGGCTGCGTGCGGACGTGGGGCCCTGAGGACTGGCCCCTGAGAGGACCCTGTCGCTGCACAGGAGACTCAGTGCTGTTAAGATGCCGGTTATCCGACGCTGATGGGTAGGTTTCGTGCGATCCAGTCCAGAGTCCAGCAGGTTCTTCTGTGATGTCAGCCAGCTGGTCCTGAGTTCACACGGAGCCCAAAGGCCCGGAGCAGCAGCACTGTGCTCGAGGAGAGGACGCTGCCCGATTCAAGACCCACCGCGAAGCTGCAGCCGAGAACGGTGTGGTGTCGACGAAAGAACAGACCGCCGGTCAGTGGGGCAGAACACAGAGCTCCGAGCTGGACCCCACAGGTACCGCCAGCCGACCTCTCACAGAGGAGCAGAGGCAAATGGGGCCGAGACAGACTTCACCCATCGGTGCTGGAACCACCGGACACCCCTCTGTCTGTCATCTATTCACCATCCGTCTATCTACCTATCATCTATCTCTATGTATCTATCATCTATCTGTCTATCATCTATCTGTCTGTCTATCTATCTCTCATCTATTTATCATCTATCTGTATCTATTATCTACTAATTATTATTTTAAAAAGTGAATCTCGCCCGGCCGGTGTGGCTCAGTGGTTGAGCGTCGACCCATGCACTAAGAGGTCGCTGGTTCGATTCCCAGTCAGGGCACATGCCCAGGTTGTGGGCCCGATCCCCAGTAGGGGGCATGCGGGAGGCGGCCAGTCGATGTTCTCTCTCATCAGTGTTTCTATCTGTCTCTCTCTCTCCCTTCCTCTCTCTAAAATCAATAAAGACAAAACAACAAAAAAATAAATAAGTAAAAATAAGAAGTGAATCTCCACACAGAGTTTACACTCTTCACAAAAGCTAACTCAACGCGGATCACAGAACTAAGTGTAAGAGTGGGACTCAGAGCCATCTAGAAGACTGCGGTGACCTTGGGTTTAGTGGTGACCTTTAGGGACCACACCACAGGGATGATCCATGAAACAAACGTGGGTAAGTTGGACCTAACTAAAGTGTTAAAATTCTGCTCTGTGGAAAATACTATAATGAAAAGACAGTCTATAGGCAGAAAATTTTTCCAAGTGAAACTGTTCTGTGTCGTACTACAATCATACACACACTTGTCAAAACCCATAGAAGGTACAGCACACAGTGTGAACCCTGATGTAAACTGTGGACTTCCGCCAATACCAGTGAGTCAGTGGTAACAGTGTATCAACCCTGTATCTCAAAACCTAAACAAACAAACCCCCCATGCCAGGAAGTTAACAGTCGGGGGCTCTGTGTGTATGTGGGGTGGGTAGTGAATGGGAACTCTTCATACTCTGGGCTCAGATAATCTGCAAACCTGAAACTGTTCTGAAACCTGCAGGTTCATTAAAAAAAAAAAAAAAAAAAGAAGCCTTAGTTCCTCAGATATGAGGACTAGCAAAATATCCCTTAACAAAGAAAAATGAGAAATCTTGGTATCTTTAAAAAAATGTACAGTTCTCATTGTTTCTCGAAAGAGATACACCGCAGAACTTATATGCATGTGTGCATAACCATGGACATAGACAACGCTGGGGATGGGGTGGGGTGGGGGGAATCGGGAGGAGGGTGTCAGTGGGGAAAAAGGAGAAACATCTGTAACAAAAGTAAATTAGTAAAAGAAAAGAGGATCTTCACCGCTGGTGATGGATGTGGTCCGTGTGCTGAGGGACAGCTGGGCCTGCTCCCCGAGGAGCCCGCTGCTGCCCTGTTCCTTTGTTTATGACGTGGTGACCTGTTGTCCTAGCAGGACCTGGGACATCTGGTCTCCCCCTCACAAGCGCGGCCCTTGTGAAGGGCTGGGCCTGGGCTCCGCTGGCCTCTGTCTCCTACCTGTCGGATGGGTGCTGAGCACACCCCGGGGAGCTGTAGGTGCCAGGCCCCTGATGAAGACCAGCCTGTCCCCGGGGCCACAGGAACAGGCCCACACCCAGGGGGGCTGCCTTGTCAATGTGGGGTCCCTGACCTGACCAGGGCTGCAGGCTGGTCTCTCCCCAGCAGCAGGTGGCCTGTGGGTGTCCCTGCCCCTCGGCCCTTGCTCCCCGCAATGTAACGCCCATGTCTGCTCACATCCAGGCCAAGAAGAGTGTCTCCTCCCACCTCAGCACGCTTGCCGACTTCGCCATCGAGATGTTTGACGTCCTGGACGAGATCAACTACCAGTCCTACAACGACTTCGTGCTCCGCGTGGGTACGTGGCCGTCGGCCTCCCCGCACCTGCTAGGGCTGGCGGCCGGGCTCTCCCCTGGGAGTGACGAACCGGAAGACGGCCACAGGGGCACTGGCACCCACGTTCTCCCGGGCATCGGCCTGAGCCCCGTAAAGAGGAGGAGCCTCCGCCCCCCACTCAGAGCGTCCTGAGATTCTGTGATCAGTTCTGGGCCCTGTACCCAAAACAGCCACGGGGTCCCATCCAGGGGAGTGGGCAGGAGCCACTGTTCCTTCTGGGAAGGGAGCTCGGGGGGGCACACGGTGACCCACAGACCCCTCCAGGGGAACTCAGCACGGGGCGCTGTTCTCAGGGTCAGGACAGTGCTGGCCCGTGAGGCTGTGGGTCCTGCTTCAGGAAGGGGCCTAGCAGGAGACTCCAGGAGTGTGTGACCCAGAGGGGCAGCTCCGTCCCCTGGGAGCGTCCCTGCGAACCCCACGGGGTGGTGTCTTCCAGGCATAAATGTTGGCCCTGTGGTGGCCGGAGTGATCGGGGCTCGTCGGCCGCAGTACGACATCTGGGGAAACACAGTCAACGTGGCCAGTCGGATGGACAGCACTGGGGTCCCGGGCAGAATCCAGGTCAGTTCAGTCCCAAGTCTTCACGCCGCTGGCACCCTCCTGTAGCCAGGGCCTCGCTGACCAGCGGCCACGGGGATTCCAGGAATGACAGCGTCCTTCCCTTCCTGTAGGCGGGTGTGTGGTTCCTCGGGTTACACGGCAGACCAGCCGGCCGAGGGCCTGTGCCCAGCACGCTCAGAGTCCCTGTCCCGGGAGCTGTGGGTCCTGGTGGGCTGTGGTGGGTTTTTTTTTTTTAAATATATTTTCCCAGTTTTTTTTCTTTCTTTATTGATTTTAGAGAGAGAGGAAGGGAGAGGAGAGAGAGATGGAAACATCGATGAGAGAGAACATTGATTGGCCGCCTCCTGCACGCCCCCCACTGGGGATCGGGCCCACAACCTGGGCATGTGCCCTGACCGGGAATCGAACCGGCGACCTCTTGGTGCATGGGTCGACGCTCACCACTGAGCCACACCAGCCGGGCCGCTGTGGTGGTTTTAGATTCCGTGCTGCTTGGCTGGTCTGGCTGGCCTGCTTGTCCTCGCCCACGATCCCTCCCTCCGCCTGCTCGTCCGTTCTCCCCGAGAGGGGTGCTTGTGGAAGACCTGCTGGGCGGTGCAGGAGCCCCCGTAGGGCCTGGCGGGAGAGGCACGTACTGTCCAGTGAGGGGGGCGACGTGGGCTCGGCTGGCCTGGACTGGGGCGCCCTGGGGACGCAGGAGCCTGGGCTCGGGTGGACTGAGATGCCAGGGGTGGCCCCCACGGGGGGGTGGGCCCCTCCAGCTCGGAGGAGGGACACACCAAGCAGTCCTGTCCTCTGCGGTTTACAGAACTTTATTATAAGGTGCTTCTTTGTTCTTTACCCTTTTCCTAAGTCTCTGACACAAGAATTTTGGCTAAAATACTGGGAACCCAAGCTTCAGGGCTCTGAAGTCATGCTCTGTTTCCTGGGGGACGGGCCCCCCCACGCTGGGGCCCTCAGAGGCACCAGGGGTCCCTGGATGTTCGATGTGCACCCGAGGGCCCTGGCCAGCTACCGGGTGGCAGCCCGGTGTGGCTCCAACGCCACGCTGTGCCGTGCCCGCTGCAGCCACCGTCCTGGGTCACGGCGGGTGCCCAGAGCCCCGGCCGGGGCGTCCGTCATGCTTCCGCCCCACAGGCTCACCCTCGAGGCCTGGCTCCTGGTCCCTGTGGGCCCCTCCAGCCGCCTGCTCAGTGGTGCTCGTGGTGAGCACGGCCATCGGCTGCTGGTCCAGGGCCCACAGGGGGAGGACGCCCAGGCCAGTCCCCGTCCTCCCCAGGGAGTGCGCAGTGTGGCCGCAGGCGCAGAGGCCGGTGGTTGCGAGAGTTGGGCCCCCTTCCTCCCGCAGGTGACCGAGGAGGTGCACCGGCTGCTGCGGCGGGGCGCGTACCAGTTCCTGTGCCGGGGCAAGGTCAGCGTCAAGGGCAAGGGCGAGATGCTGACGTACTTCCTGGAGGGCAGGACCGACGGAAACAGGCCCCTGAACTCGGAACGGAAAATGTGTCCTTACAGGAGGGCTGGCCTCCAGACCAGACTGGCCACGGGTCACCCCCCGGCATCCTCCATGGCCGGCCTCCCGGTCGGAACCGGGCTGGGGGCCCCACAGGCCTCGGGGCTTGACCCCCGGCCCCCCGACCCACACCTGCCCCTAGGAGCAGCTGGGAAGGAGGCTTAGCGGGGCCTGAGCTGGCCGCTGGGGCACAGGGCAGAATGCTCGGGGCCTCGGTCACTGCGGCAGGCCCACCCGGCTGGCAGAGCAGGGGAAGGGGCGCTGTCCAGGCAGGACCCGAAGCAGCTGGGCAGTGGCCCGAGGAGGGGCCTGCATGGACACGAGGCTTCTTGGCAGCGGTGACGCTCCGTCCTGTCCTCGGTGGCAGAGGGAGCTGGCTGCCCAAGCCGGGCAGGGGAGCGAGGTGTGAGTACGTTCGGGACTTGGCCGGGCTCACGGGAGCGCCAGGTCTGGCTGGCTGGTCACAGCAGGCCTGCAGGAGCCCGGTGTGGCGGTCAGGTCTTGCTCCAGGGCCGTGAATGAGGGCTGGGCCCAGGCCCAGAGCCGCCGGGCCTTGGACAGACGGTTTGGGGAGAACTGAGGAGCCCGGAGGGCGGAGGCTGCCGGCTTTCACCAGCTGCTTTCTGCTGCGAGCCAGAGGCCGGTCTCCGGAGCCTGGGGGCCGCCGCCACTTCTCTGCATGGCGACCAGTGCGCCCCCTTCTGTGCGAGCCCCCGCCGGGAAGCCCGGGCACCCTGCTCTGCCCTGGTACCCGTGCTGTGGGGTCGGTACAGTCCTTCCTTTCCAAGTGGCCTCTTGGGGTCCGGTCCGTTGACTTTGAGGAACGGGCCACTCACACCGGGGAAGCCTCCTGGGCGGAGGCGTTTCTGTGGCGGAACCAGCCCTGGAAGTGTTTCGGAGTTTACGGTCGTGACCCAGGGGTCCAGTTGGCAGGGGTGGTGACTGCAGGTGGGTCTGTGTGGTGGGACGTGACCCCTCCTCGGGGAGGCTCCAGGTGGTGGCTGGGCAGTGACGCGGGACAGGGTGGCCTCTCCCGGTGAGCGTGGTGGCGCCTCCCTCCCAAGGACCACTCTCTCGGGCCAGTGGCGCCATCACTGCCCAGAGCAGGGGGGTGACAGGATGCCCAGCTGTGACCACGCCCTCCAACAACAAAGGGCGCTTTGCAGAGGGAGTTAGGATGTGGCTGTGAGCTGGGGAGCGGACCCCACTGTCCAGGGGGCTTGTGTGACATTCTCTGTGGAAGTGGGGGGGGGTGGCAGCAGCCGGGGGAGGGAGGACGCCCAGCCACGGCCATCAAGGAGGCGGCACCACCCACAACCACAGCCCCAGTGAGTGGGCGGGTGGGCCTGGGCGACAGCCGGCTGGACACACCAGACGTCCTGTGACACTCAGCCTCAGAGGGTGGGACCTCGGTCCACAGAACAGCCCGTGCGAAGCCAAGAACTCCGGCGGCTGCTCTGAACCTCCCGGCCCGCGCGGTCACTGCAGTCCACACCGCCCTGCCCGCGACGAGGGGCCGCAGCCATACATCCCTGGGCGTGTGGGAGGGCACTTCCTTCTCCTTGTGATAGACTGTTGTGTTGCCTTATTTATTTTTAATCTTGTACGATTTTCACGCACAAACGTCAGGGCCTTCGGGTGGGATCCCCGATTTCAGCAGCTCTGAACGGGGCCCTGGGTGCTGGTGCCGCCCATCACTCCCACCAAAACCAGAGAACGCCGCCGACGTGTGGTGTTTCCAGCACACTGCGCCCCTGCTTGGCGACGCTTGGCCCTTTGGAATGACCCCGTGTCCCCACGTGACCCCTGTGCCCCTGCATGACCTGTGCATGCCTGTGCCCCTCAGTAGAGCAGAACGCAGCCCCAATTTCCAACACTTCCTTGGACCTCCGACCCGGGGCTGGTGTCCTCCGTGGGCTCTGTGCTGCGGGGTGGACTCCCCTCATGGGCCCAGCCGCCTGGACCTCCTGTGTCTGTCAGACCCCTCAGCCACCGGGGCTGCCGGACGCCCGGCCTCGCCGGAAGCAATAACGAACTCAATGCAGACAAGTCTGGTCCTGAGCTGGTCCAGAGACAGGCCACATGAGCGCTCAAACCAGGGGCGCCGTGGGGCCAACACCCTCACCCCAGCCTTCCTGAGCCCCTGCCCGGTCACCTCGGGGCTGTCCCTCGGCCAGGACGCCCGTCTCCCACGGTCAACAGGCTGCTGTGGGTTCTGGGTTTGGATGGGATCCCAGCGGCCTCCACACCCCACGTCTGTGTCCCCCTGAGAGGAACACTGTGCCGTTGTCCCCCCAGCCGCCTTGAGGTGACGCGCACACCTGGCTTTTCCTGCTGTTCCCGCAGGGTAGGGTCAGGACCCGTCTCGGTTCCCATGTTGCCCCCTTTGGCACCGTGTGTCCCCGTGACCCCGAGTCGCGGATCCTGTGGTCTGTGCCACGTGGCAGGCCCTGCCCGAGACACGTGGCTGCCGGATGTGTGCTACGTGGCCCGAGGCAGGAACAGACCCGCCTGCGCCGTCGCCCAGCGGACGTGGGGCAGGAGGCAGTCCGGTGTTTTCGATCCTGGAGGGGGTGCCCTGCAGGCTCCGCAGGCAGAGACACAGGGCCCGACTCCCCCGTCTCGAATGGCTGCGGCTGAACAACAGATGTGACCCAGCGATCGGCCCCTGGAGGCGCTGGTTTTGGAGCCTCGGGTGGGGGTTGCGCAGGAGCCGGGGCGGTGTCCCTGGGCCCCGACATCTCGCCCCCGCGGCCGGCAGCTTTGGGGGTTCGTGCCGGAAGCTCAGCCGGGCTCTGCGATGGGGGGACGGTGAGATCTGTGTTGTCCTCACGGCATTTGGGCTGGCCGTCGCCTTCTGGGTCCTTACGGAGGGTTTGGTCGGATTCAGGATGGGCCCGGCCAGTCTCTAGAGTCGGTCTGGGGGACAGCAGACGGGGCCTCACCCAAGGAAGTGACCACGCAGTGCCCCTCACGGGACACGGGCCACGCCAGGTGTCCACGACTGGCAGAGTGGGCGGCGGGCAAGACACTGACCTCCATGGGCTCCGGCCCCCCACGCCCACCAAGGGGCCCCTGAGTCCGGTGGTTTGAGGCCAGTCTCACAGCCAAAACCCTTGAGGGCAGCTGGACCAGCCCCAGGCCTGAGCCGGAGGGGGTGGTGGGCGGGAGCCTAAGGACCCCCGGGGGCAGGGGCTCTGTGTGGCGCAGCTGAAGGGAGGCCTGTGCCCTGTGGATTTGGGAGCCCGGCAGCCAGGGGCTGGGGTGGGCGCTGCGATTCTCTGTGAGCTGAGGGAGGGGCGGAAGGTAGATCTGGAGAGAGAGTGGGCTCCACACAGGAGGACGGTGTCAGGGTGCGAGGGGAGCCTGGAGCGGACGGACGGGCCTGGTGTGGCCAGCAGGGCAGCTGCTCAGACCAGCCCAGCCCCGCCCCAGCGGCTCCAACCAGACTTAGATCTTCCCTCAGAGAGTGTCAGGGACTCTGTGGGCACAGCCCCAGACAGCCCCCCCACGGGAATGCTTCGAGCTCTGAACACAAGTGCCCCCCATGGCGGGTGTCCCCAGGTGGTGGGTTTGTCCCCGCAGCCCACACTGGGTGTGCCCCTGGCACAGCGTCATCTCCCCTAGACCCCACTGGACGATGAGATCTGCTGTGTCCTCTGGGCTGAGCCCTGTCTCTCTAACGACAGATCCCTCAGGACATAAAATGTTCAGCCCGCAGAATCCCTACCATGTCTGGTCCCACCTTGGTCCTGGACTGTATCCCATGACACAATCTGTCACCACCTAAGAAACATAGTGTCCTTCAGCAAGGAGGGCGGCTACCCCGTCCCTGATTGTAAGGTCCCTTTGACATCAGATGCAGCAGAATGGGGTCCTCAGATCCCCCCAAACCACACACACCTCCATAGTTAACTGGACTCAACCCAGCTCCCAAGTCCTGGTCAGAGGCACCCAATGTCCTTGTCACCTGCTTCAGTAACGGATTCAGGGGTATCACGACAGGTGGTGAGGAACTGGGGACACCGGGCTCAGATGCCGGCCCTTGCCCTGGGCCCCGAGTCCCACGGTGCTGGCCGCACAGACTCCAGGTGTCTTGGCTTCCAAAACAGGCACTTTATCGAGAGTTGGTGTTTAAACGGAGGGGTGACCCGGACTGACCCCCAGGAGATCTGTGCAGCCTCTTGTGAGGGCGTCTGCGCCCTGGCACCCCAGTGGGCACGTGGCCCACCGGCAGCCGGAGCTTGTCTCCTGCCTCCCACCAGCAACCCCACGCAGCCCCGGCACGAAGCACACGTCTCAGGGGACCACCCCCTCGTCCTGGGAACCCACAGGGGAGCCACGATCCTGCGCCAGCCTGCAGGGGGCGTGGTTTTGCCTTCTGTCCCTGTAAAAACCGCAGACACCAAGCCATTTGCACGCGGGGTCGCATGCGTGAAGTCCCCGGTTGTGTGACTTTCGTTCGAGTCTGGAATCACGCAGCATGCACAGTCCCCGACAGGGTGCCCTGAAGGGCCGTCCTGGAGCCTGAGCCCGGCTCCTGCACACACCCGCCTCCCCCCACACACGATCGCACACCGCCTTGCACAAGTGAAGATACGGAATGTAACCTCTTAGCGGTAGACCCCTCATTTAGGTAGAGCCCATGTCCATGGTGGGCTTTCTGTCCCCCATGGGAGCGGTGAGCAGAGGCCTGAGCCTGTCTGTGTCCCGGAGGGCTGTCCCTCCCCGGACGCAGAGTGGTGGCCCGGGGCACAGTGAGCGCGCTTTGCTAGACGTGACCCCCAATGACGGAATGACATCACGACGTCACCTCCTCCTGACAGATTTGATGATCAACACGGGTCTATTTTTATGTCCACTGGACACTGTAGAGACCTTCCAGTCTTTTCCAAGATTGTTACATTGAGACAAGTCCTTGAATAATTTGTCCTATTTTTATTTAAACAACAAGTGAATGGACTGACATGTTAAATGTGAATGTACATTTCTTAATCGCAACTTTTCTACTGTTTGCACTCTCCTTTCTGGAATCTTACACGACAGAAGTAAAGCGGAACGTGGCTTGACTAACTCTGTGGTCGTTTTCGTGGGACAGCGAGTGTGGCTGACTCGCAGGGCCGGCTGGTTTCCTAAGTTCCCTGCCCCCCCCACCCCCCCGGCCCTGGCTGGGCTCTGCCCTCCCTGACGCCAAAGCCCATGCGCAGCTGTGCAGCTCCTGAGTCTGTTTGGGGTGCCTCATGTCGGGGTGCCCTGTGTCAGGACCCCGTGTCGGGTGCCCTGTGTCAGGACCCTGTGTTGGGGTGCCCCGTGTCGGGTACCTGTGTTGGGGTGCCCCATTTGAGAGTGCCCTGTGTCAGGACCCTGTATTGGGGTGCCCTGTGTCGGGTGCCCTGTGTCAGGTGCCTGTGTTGGGGTGCCTCGTGTCAGGTGCCCTGTGTCAGGACCCCGTTTTGGGGTGCCCCGTGTCGGGTGCCTGTGTTGGGGTGCCCTGTGTCGGGTGCCCGTGGTCCACGTCCCCGAGGAGAGCCAGGCTGCCCGACAGGCCTGGACGGGGATGGAAATGTCATCTTTGGCTTCCAGGAGGAAAAGGCCGTTTTAGATCAAGCGGGGCTGAGAACACTGACAGCGAGTGCGTGGAGGATGTGGGGGGCCTGGCCTGGGGGCTGGTTTGCTCAGTGACCGAGGCTCCTGGCACCTCTTTCTTCTTCCTCACGGTGTGAGGGGCAGACACGCCTCCCTCCCTTGGGCCCATGGAACTCAGTGCTGGGGAGCGAGAGGCAGGAGGGTCAACGCCTCTGCCCCCGACACTGAGCCCACGACGTAGGGTGCCCTTGCCTTCGCCAGGCCAGTGGGTCCCTGTTCCCTGGTCTTACCTGCAAAATGTCACCGAGTCCCCCACGCCAAGTCATCCTGGACTATTGGGGAATCAGGGTCAGGGCGCCCGCCTCACCCACCCCATTGCTCCCTCAGGACCACACTTGGATCTGGGTAACAAGATCTTTATCAACAGTCCCCACCCACCCACAGCGAGGGCGGCCGCAGCAAGTCCTGAGGAGGGAGGGGCTTCCAGGCAGCTGGGTGGAGGGATGGACAGATGGACAGGGCAGCTGGGTGGAGGGATGGACAGATGGACAGGGCAGCTGGGTGGAGGGATGGACAGATGGACAGGGCAGCTGGATGGAGGGATGGACAGATGGACAGGGCAGCTGGGTGGAGGGATGGACAGATGGACAGGGCAGCTGGGTGGAGGGATGGACAGATGGACAGGGCAGCTGGGTGGAGGGATGGACAGATGGACAGGGCAGCTGGGTGGAGGGATGGACAGATGGATAGGGCAGCTGGGTGGAGGGATGGACAGATGGACAGGGCAGCTGGGTGGAGGGATGGACAGATGGACAGGGCAGCTGGGTGGAGGGATGGACAGATGGACAGGGCAGCTGGGTGGAGGGATGGACAGATGGACAGGGCAGCTGGGTGGAGGGATGGACAGATGGACAGGGCAGCTGGGTGGAGGGATGGACAGATGGACAGGGCAGCTGGGTGGAGGGATGGACAGATGGACAGGGCAGCTGGATGACAGTGAGGCCGAGGCAGGCTCCTCACACCTCTGCTCCCCGGTCCCTCAAGGTCACTCGTCCTGCACGGTGAGCTCGTGCTGTGTGGCCTCCTCGATGCTCTGGAGCTGGCGGGCCTCCCACTGCCTCACGCGCTCTGTCTGTGGGAGGGACGGGCTCTCAGGGGGTCTGCAGGACACTGGCTTTTGCTGGACATGAGCTGGTAGGAAAAGCGATCCCCCCCCACCCCCCCCGCCCAGTCAGTGTTCAGGCCCCATCCAGGCCGCCAGCCAGCATGGCTTGTCCAGCCTGCACTGTCCCCGCTGGACACTCAACCCCTTGACAGAGCCAGCAACTGCCCAGAGGGCCGAGGGGAGCTGAGGGGACAGGCAGGGTCAGGACCGAGGAGCTGGGTCTGACTAGGGCACAGAGAGATCGCTGGGAGGGGCAGGGACAGAGGGGGGCCAGCAAGGGCACCTGCAGACACAGGTCAGGGCAGCCGTGTGGACAGCCCGCTTCCCACGCTGTCCAGAGGCCCCTCTTCCCTGAGCTGCAGCAGGAGAGGCCCCAGGACAGTTCGGGACGATGGGGCAGGATGACCCCTGCTGCTCGGCAAGGTGGAGCCTGGGGGTGTCCGGGCTCAGCCAGACCCCATGGTGGGTGTGTCAGGGCTGGGCTGCAGAGACTCGGAGGAGGAAGGAGCGGAGGCTGCCCCCTGCAGGCCAGCGTCCTCCAAATACCCAGAAGGTGGGAATACATTAGCAAACGGGGATGGGGTGGGGGTGGGGGGCACACAGAATAAGGACGGGAGAAGCTGACACCAGCTGGGATGTGGCCAGTGGGTCAGGCAGAGCGGGAGGGGTCAGAGCAGCTGGGATGAGGGCTTCCCGGAAAGTGACATCCCCCTGCAGTCACCTGGGAAGACAGAAGCAAACAACCCTCCGAGGAAGAGGAGGAGAGGACCAGAGAGGACAGAAAAGAACCGAGAGAGAGGCCATCAGAACCTGCAACACCCCGGCCCAGGACTTCAGCTGGACAGAGGGGAACAGGCCTGATTCCCAGAGCTGATGGGGTGAGGGCACCCAGAGCTCGAGCCAGACCGTCGCCCGTGGCTGTCTCCACCCCCGGAACCCAGGGCTGGGTGGGTGGGGCCTGGGGCCCTGAGGGGCAAGCAGTCTGCCCACCAACCCCTTTTCAGGACCTGCTGGACCAGGGGTCAGCAGGATACTGAGGGGCCCAGGACCCTCCCCCCAAATGACTAGGACATTGGGGTCCTTGGTGGGGAACAGGGGGCAGCTGCAGGGGACAGAGGACAGTGAGCAGCTTTCCGGGGCTCCTACATTATCCTGCCTTGTCCCCAGGGCAGTGGAAGGGCTACAGCAGTGTGCTGAGGAGTCTGGGGAGCGAGGAGATGCTGGGACACACACGGACACACACACACACACACATATATATGTTTTAATCCTCACCCGAGGATATTTTTCTATTTGTCTTCAGATAGAGAGGGAGGGAGGGAGGGGGAGGAGGGGGGAGAGAGAGGAGGAGGGAGAGAGGGAGACACATCGACGTGAGAGAGACACATCGACTGGTTGCCTCCTGCATGACCCGGACCAGGGCCTGGGAAGAACTGCAAGCGAGGTATGTGCCCTTGACCGGAATCGAACCCGCGACTCCTTGGTCCTCGGCCTGACGCTCTACCGCTGAGCCAAACCGACCAGGGCTGGGACACATATTTTAATGGCACAGGCAAAGGTCCTCCCCCTGGAGGCAGGGGAACCCCCAGAGAGGGGCCTGGACATTAGAAAGGCCAGTCACCCAGGGTGCTCCAGCCGGTGACCTCACCATGCCCGGCCAAGGTCCTTCAGTGAGGGGAGAGCTGTGGTCTTGTTCCCAACTGTCACAGGCCACCTCCTGGGGAGGGGGGGGCACAGAGCTCCCAGGGGACAGGGACAGGGCTGGGGTCAGGGCTTACCACAGCCGCCAGCTTCTTCAGGTCCCGGCACCTCCGCCCAGCGGTGTTTGGGATCCCGGGCAACCCCTTGTTCTCTGTCCAGCTCCCTGGGGACTCTCCCTGCTGCGCCTTTTGCTGCTGCCGCCGCTGCCGCCTCCTCGGCTGGGCGACCTCGGCTGGCGCAGGTGGCTCTGTGTCGGGCCCCAGCTGCACACTGGACTCCTCTGAGGCCCAGATGGTGGAAAGCCGCCTCTTTCGGACGGGGGACGGCAGGTCCCGGGAAGAGAGGGCAGGCAGTGGGGAGCCCTCAGCTGGGCCCCCTCCCCGGCGGTAGGGGACACGGCCCAGGGGGCTCCTGTGACCATGAAGGAAGCCTTCCTCAGGGGTGCTGTGCTTTGGGACTGTCCCCGAGGATGGCCGTCTGCGCACGGACGGTGGGCTCTCGTCCTCCGAGGAGCTCCACCCAGAAAGCTGTGGAAACAGAGCAGGTGTGGCTCCTGGAGGGGGCAGGCTGAGCTA
Organism: Tadarida brasiliensis; assembly: GCA_030848825.1. Classification (NCBI taxonomy): domain Eukaryota; kingdom Metazoa; phylum Chordata; class Mammalia; order Chiroptera; family Molossidae; genus Tadarida; species Tadarida brasiliensis. The sequence continues at coordinate 101,236,607 of CM061267.1, read as the reverse complement.
CGGGGCGGCCACTGAACCCTCAGGACAGGATGGGAAAACAGACTTTCCCCAAAATAATTTTTTGGGGAAAAAAGTACAAAGTTTTGTCAATGAAATCAACTCAACATTTGAACTCAACATAAAAAAACAAAACCGTGGAAAAACACGGCAGGTGTTGGTACATCAGTGAAGGGCGGGCCCAGTGCCCCCCAGGCGATGTCCGGGCACAGCGTGGGGGCCTCAAGGTCGGGGACCTGCCTCCAGGAACCACACGCACAGGGGAATCCGAGTCATCTTCTTACTAACAGGCGCGGCTTTGCACTAACCTGTCAACGAGGCGAGCAGGCCGGATAGCCACAGGTTGGTAATTTGATATGTTCTTTGATAGGGTAACGCTGCAAATGTACTGAGCGCTCAGAGATAACACAATTTAGTGTTTTCACAAATAGAGCCCCAGAACAGAACATCCAGACACACTCGGGGGACAGCTGCCAGGAAAGACGGGTTCATCCCGGAGGGAGTGTTTCTTCTCATTTCGTGTCGCTCTGACTGGTCGGTCATTTGGAGAAAACCCAGAGCGATGGTGGACCCACAGCCCTACCTCGTGCTTTACCCGACAGGACGAACCAGGACGAACCAGGGGCTGTAGACCGTACTCTTTAAAAAGTCATAGGTGGCTCAGAAAAAAAGAACTCAAATCATCTTACATCACATCATTTACCAAGAAAATTCCAAATGGATATAAAAGTTAAATATAAAAAAGGCATAAAAGTCTGGAAGGAAATACGGGTGATTCCTCTGTAAACTTGTCAGAGGTCGAAAGAAAAAGCGAAACGAAGCGTAATGAAAAGGGGCCACTAGCTCAGGGAGAGGGACCACAGCCCTGCAGCAGGTGAGGGAGGCCGTGGTCCTGACATCGGGAAACCCAACGATAGACGTCCAGGGCCCTTCCAGCTTCTTCTCTACCAACGTTTTAAAAAATACGCTGCTAGGAAAAGAGCCCCACGTCTTGGGTAGCCTGAAAACCGAGGAGAAGTAAGAGTCCGAAGAAGTTCTAGAAGCAGCTAAAAAACGCCCCGGTTTTCTTAGGGTGGGGCTGGGCCGCGGGCCTGTTTCCACCGCTTTACAAACGGGGGCAAGCGACCCCTGCTGGTTCGATGAGGGGGCTCCGAAGTCCCGGACCCTGCTGTGGGTGGCTGAGGGGGTCCCCCCCGCGGGGCCTCGGGGGCCAGCGCAGGGTTAGAGGTCAGGCCTGACCCTCACCTGCGGACGTTAGCTCGTCCCGCACCTGCCTCTACTGAACCTGGAGCGGCCACCGCGCCCTGGGCACCGTGCCCGCGGCCTCCCGGCGTCCCCAGGAAAGGCCCAGACCCAGGACAGCGACCAGCCGCACGAGGGGGAGGGGCAGGGGCAGGGGGCGGGCACCTGAGCCCTGGCCGACCGGCTCTGAGGATGCTGAGGGCCCTTCGGGTTTGGGGCGCGGGCACCTGCGGGGCGGCGCGGGGGGGGGGGGCAGGGGTCTCCGGAAAGGGCGGTCTGGTAGCGACTCAGGGCGGGACCCAGAGCCCCCGGTGCCAGCTCGGGGGCCGAGCCCGAGTGCAGACGGAAAGGCCTCCCCGCCTACCTGCCCCACCCCGCCGGGCCCACCTGCGCTCCGGACTCCATCCGGCGCCCCGCGGCGGCGGCCACCTCCCTGCACGCCTGACGCCCCGAAGTACCCGCGGCGTCGCCAACACAGGCCCGGGCAGGTGTGCAGGAGCTCACCTGTGCACGGTTTTCACCTGATGACCCCGTGGCCGCGCAGGCGCAGAAGGCGCGGGGCGGGGCCGCGAGCCCTGAGGGTCTGCACCTGGCAGGTTCCTCGTTCACCCAAATGTGGGTCCTGACTTGGGGAAGTCGGGGGCCTGCGGACTCTCCGCAACGAGCCGCCACCGCCCTCACTGTGCCCCTCGTCGGGCACAATCCGACCACCCAAAGGACTGGAGGTCGTCGCCCCAACTCAGTTGCCAAGGCAACCGAGGCCAAGACATTCCATGTCCTGTCCTGAGAGCAGCGTCCGAGAAAGGGCGGCTCGCTGACCACAGCGCTCCCAGATCTATCTGCTGCGAGGTCCTTCCCACCTGCAGGGGGTCTCAAACTCAAGCTGATGGGAACCCCTGCAGGCCCAGCCGGGTCTCTGCGTGCGGACCCATAACTGGCATTCAAGTGACCGCCAGGTGCCTGCATTAATCAATGGCTGCCTTACCCAGAGTGCCCCCCTCACCCCGCAGCACCTGGGGGAGGGTCTGCCCGCCATCCTCTCCCCTGACTCTGACGGCGGGTGATTTTACCCATTTCAGTGAGGGGAAGACTGAGCCCAGAGGGTGGGGTGGGGGACTGCTCAGGGTTACTTAGCTGAGTGCCCGGGCTGTCGGACCCGAGGTTGGTGCTCCTTGCCCTGGCTGCGATCTAGCGGCAGCAGAAGCGATCTGGCGCTCACACCTGGTCCCTGAGTCCCTGTGTGCTGTGGGGCAGAGGGACTTTGCCACCTGCTCTCTCCTTCTTCTGTAAACTGAGGTGAGATCTGAGGTGCTGTCCCAATCCTTTGAGATCCCAGAACCCCGGGTGCTGACGGAGGCTCGGAGGAGCGTGGAAGGCAGTTGTTGGAGGCAGGGGCCTCCACAGGTCATCCTGTCCAGTTAGCCCAGACCGTCACAGCCCAGCTGCGCCCAGATCCACAGGCAGGGAACCTCCTCACCGGCTGCTGGAGCTCCTGGGGACACTGCCCTTCGGACTGCAAGTCACTGGGGCCAGACACTTGAGGCACGAGGGGCCTTTGAAGGAGGGGGTCCCACTTACAGGAAGCCCAGGAGATGACCAGCCCAGCCCTCACTCATTTCCTGTTTCTGCCGTCCAGGGAGGGAGCATCATCTTTACGAGCCCACTAGTAACAGTGCAGAGCCAGGAAAAGCTGATTCAATAAATTAGGACCCCCAAGGGTGGCAGTGCCCTGCAGCCAGTAATCTGTGTGTGCGCCACGTGTGTGTATGTGCGCATGTACGCACCATGGGGCCTGTGCATACAGGTGCACGCCTACAGACAGGACGTCCGGAATATGTTGAATGAGAACAGGCTGTGCGGTTGACAGTGTGATGCCATTTCAGAGATTACACACACACGCACACGTGCACACATGAGCACACACATGCACGTACACACGCCACACACACCACACACATCCAGAGAGAGACCAAAAGGAAACGGTAAAATTGGTAATATCTAGATTGTGGGATGATGGGCAAATTTTAACATCGCTTAGACTGCTTCACGTTTTCTGAAAAGAACGTGTAGTCAGAACTCACCTGGTACAGCCCATCATTTTCCAGATGGGGAAACCGAGGGCCGCATGGGGACAGTTTGTCCAAGTCCCAGAGCCCATCAGGTGGTCGCTGCCTGGACACTGTCCCAGTGTCCTGTTTTCCTTCCCCAGGCCACCCCAGGGTGCCCTGACCTCCTGGCACGTAGGCAGCCGGTTCTGAGGACAGCGAAGGCTCTTTTGCTTGTGTTTGTGAATGGAAACGTTGTGAAATCTGCAGTGTGTGTCCAGAGTCGCCTGTCACCAGGCCCTGCCCCACCGCATGGGGCAGCCCTGTAGGGAGAAGGTGGGGTCTGGCCGCAGGGCCGCAGGGGCTCCAGGCTCGGCCTGTGGCAGGAACTGGCCCCACACCCTCCTGAACATTTAGGAAGAAATGATACCAATTCTCTTAACCTTTCAGAATTCAGAAGCAGAAGGAATAATTCCTAACCCATTTTATGAGGTCAGCATTATGTAATACCAAAAGCAAACAAAACCATTACAAGAATGAAAAATCACAGACAAACATCTCTCGCAAACATAGATGCAAAAACACTCAACAAAGTATTAGCAAATTGAATCTAACAAGGTCTGAAAAGAATTATATGCCACGACCACGTGGGATTTACCCAGGTATCCAAGGCTAGTTCCACACTCTTAAAAATCAGTGAATGTGACCCATCATATCAACAGGCGGAGGAAATGCCGCATGAGTATACCGACAGGTGTGGGAAAGCATTCAAGAAATCCAACATCCATTCATGACCAAAACCCTCAGAAAACTAGGACTATAGGGGAAGTTCCTCAAAAACTTGACAAAGAACATCTCCGAGAAACCTACAGCTGAGCATTACTTAAAGGTGAGAAGCGTGAAGCTTCCTGTATGATCAAGAACAAGGCGAACGATGACCCATCACAGTGCTTTTCTTTCAATTTTTAAAAAAAATATTTTATTCCTTTATTGATTTTAGAGAGAGAGGAAGGGAGAGGGAGAGAGAGAGAGAAACATCAGTGAGAGAGAACATCGATTGCCCACCTCCTGCATGCCCCCCACGGGGCATTGGGTCCACAACCTGGGCATGTGCCCGGACCAGGAATTGAACCAGTGACCTCTTGGTGCAGGGTCAATGCTCAACCACTGAGCCACACCGGCCGGGCCGTCACATTACTTTTCAACATTGTGTTGCAAGTCTTGGTTGATGCCGTAAGACAAGAAAAGGAAATAAAAGTTATACAGATTTATACTTTTTATTAAAGGTATAGAGAGAGAATTAAAACTGCATATCTTTGCAGATGCCATGACAGTCTATGTAAAAATCCTGGAAGAATCAACCAAAAAAACCCCTCCTGGAACTAAGTTAGTACAGCAAGGTTGCTGGACACGAGGTTAATACACAAAGGTCGATCCCTGGTGAATATACCAGCAATGAACAGGTGGAATTTGAAATAAAAACGTAAGACTATTGGCATTAGCACCCCCAAAACGAAATACTTGTGCATAAATATAACAAAATATGTACAAGATCCATATGAGGGAAAGTCTGATAAAAAAAAAAAATCAAAGAAAAACTAAATAAGTGGAGAGAGAGCCCATGTTCGTGGATGGGAAGACTCAACAGGGCCAGGACGTCAGTTCTTCCCCACTGGACCTATAGACTCAGTGTCACCCCATCAGAATCCCAGCGAGTTATTTGTGGATGTTGACAAACGGATTCTGAAGTTTGTGTGGAGACGAGAGACCGGAGCAGCCAGCACTGTGCTGAAGGAGAAGCTGGGGACGGACGCGGCCCGACTTCACGACCCACCGCGAAGCTGCTGCTGTCATAATGTATATAAGTCTACAGCACGCAGTGGGGTATAAGGAGTTAATAGGCAAATAGAGCGACGGGACAGTTTGGGGAGCCTAGAAGGAGACCCCCATAAACATTGTTAACTGATCTTGGACAGAGGGTAAAGACAATCTAATATAGTGACGTAGTGTTTTAGCTAACAGTGCTGGAACGATCAGACATGCAAAAAATGAATCTACACTCAGCCCTTCACAAAAGTTGACTCAAGGGGGTCACGGAAATCATGTAAAGTGCAGAACTAGAAATTCTTAGCAGATGACCTAGGAGGAAACCTCGACGACCTTGGGAACAACGATGCCTTTTTAGATACAACATAAAACACATGAGCAATAAAATCAAAACCTGATCTGTGATAGAAAACGTAAGAACGAGGAGACAAACCACAGACCGGGAGGAAATATTTGCCAAAGACGCATTTGACTGTTAACTCGAATGTTTTTTGTTTTTTGTTTCTATCCTCACCCGAGGGCATTTTTGCACTTATCTTCAGATAGAGCGGAAGGAAGAGAGAGAGAGAGACACATCGACTGGTTGCCACCCACACAACCCTAACTGGGGCAGGGGACAAACTGCAACCAAGGTACGTGCCTTTGGCAGGAACCAAACCCAGGACTCTCTGGTCCGCGGGCTGACGCTCTAACTGCTGAGCCAAACCGGCCAGGGCTGTCAACTCAAATGTTAAAAAAAAGCCCTTAAAACTCAAAAATCTGAAAACACACAACCAGACTGATAAATGGCCAAAGGCCTGAGCAGACGCACCCCCAGAAGAGATACGCGGACGGCAACCAAGCCCCTGAAAAGGGGCTTCACATCACGCGCCATCAGGGAAATGCAAGTCAAGAGATAGAAGTCAAGAGCTATAGGGCCGGCCCAAACGCAGACTCCACACCTGCGGATGGGGAGCCAAAGGGACCAGTGTGCACGCGTGGTGGCTGCACCCAGCAGACGCATACTTCGATGCTGCCCCCACGAAGGACTAGAGACTGTCATGTAGGAGGCTGTCCCCCCTTTTTGTGCCAGGCTTTGCCCTTTGTCCAGGTCAGAGAATAGCCGACTGTGCCCCCATGCGGGTGGGTACACCACAGCAGAACGCATGTGCTGAATGTGGGTGGGAGGGGTCCTGCGCCCCAGGGCCCGCCCAGTGGGGCTTGGTGAGGGGATCCTGCTGTTTGGAGGGACCGAGAGCCCTGGGCACATTAAGGGTCCGAGCTGTGCTGGTTCGCGTGGTGGGCGTGCCTTCGGTTAGGGGAGGGTGCCCTCACCGCTAGGGACCAGGCAGCCAGCCAGCCTTGGCACGAATTGACATCATTCCCCCGTCAATCCGGGAGCACAACCAAACATATTTTTGTTTTTCTCCCCCAGGTTAAAAACAACTTCCCGTGGAGGGTCCCCTGGGTTGCAGCGCTCTTTCCCTTTGAAAGCTGGCTTTGCCCTTGACCCCTGC